>CM070786.1:9985194-10588944 GCA_036346955.1 Dipus sagitta
ATTTATATAGGAGCTGTGGATCGACTCAGGCCATCTCAGAGCACTATTCTTGTGCAGGAAGTGCTCTTACCTGCTGAGGCGTTTCCCCAGCCCCGTGGTGGATTTAAAAAATATCTATATTTATTAATTCGCAAGGAAAGAGAGAGAATGGGTGCACCAGGGCCTCTAGCTGCTGCACACTCCAGATACATGTGTCACTTGGGGCACCTGGCTTTACTTGTGTTATGAGGGAACCAAACCCAGGTCATCAGGCCCTGCAGGCAAGTACCTTAACCAGCTGAGTCATCTCTCCAGCCCCACAGCAGGGTTTTATTGCGATGTTTAGAATGGCATCCTGGTCCCTAGCTGTTCATGTGTATGTACCCGTGCCCTTGCCTTTCTGTCTTTTTTTTGTCTTCTGAGGCATTGTGACCCCTGGATCTATAAGCCTGAAATAAACGCCTTCCTCCCAGAAACTGGTTGGATGTCGGTCCCAGCCACTGACTACAGCAGAAAGGAGGGGTTTACTGTGGCTTACAGTTTGGAGGGGACGTCTTCCATCTAGGCAGGGGCAGCAGCTTAGCAAGAGTGAGAGGAGAGCTGCTTTGGAGGCAGACAGTGGACAGGAAGTGGGGGCGGGGCTATCAAACCTCAGAGCCTGCCCTCAGGGACCCACTTCCTCTAGCAAGGACCCGCCTACTAAGCGTTCCAAGACCTTCCCAACCAGCGCCACCTGCTGGGAAGGGGCGGTTCACATTCAAACCATAACTCACTCCCATGGTGACGCTGTCCTGTTCCCCCAAATGTCTTTGCTTGCAGGTTTAAGGTCTGGTATGCTGCTTGTCTCCCCCCCCCCAAATCTAACTGAAGTGGTTTCTCTTGGATCTCTCTGTAGCGTTGCACCCATAGAACATCATCTGCTAGTGCCCTGTGCCTTATTGGTATAGACTGGTTCAAGTCATGGGTTGTGAATTACTGTCCCTAGCTCTCTCCTTCATTCCCTTTCTCCCTTCCTTCCCCTTCCCTTTTACCTTCCTTTTCCCCTCCCTCGCTGGTATCTTTCCCTCCTCCTCTCCCATCTTTCCATCCTGCCTCCCACCCTCCTTCTTTCCCTCCCTCTCTTCTCCCTCCCTCTGTTCTTTCCTCTCTCCTTTCCTTCCTTTGTCCCTCCTTTTTTCTTCCACTCTCCCTCCCTTCTTTTCTCGCTCCTTCCCTTCCTTCTTCTATTTCTTTCTTTCTCTTTTTGTATTTGTCAGCCTCTTATGTCTCTTCCCTTTTGAGTGTGTTTTCCACGCACCAGACCTAAGCTAAGCTGCATACTCTTGTTGACGTGTCTGTGCAGCGGCTGCTTCTAGTGCCAGGCTCACCTGCTTCTCACTGCTGACTCCTATCACTTCTCTCCTACTTCCGGGCTTTTCTGGAGGTCTGGCCTGCAGCGAAAGGACTTCCTCCCCAACAAGGTGCAAATGAGCTAGCTAATGATACTAGATCTTTAGTTCCTCCAGGTCTGTTGAGAACGTCTTGTCTTCACTATCACATAAGTTGTGTATTTACTTTCTGGTGTGTTACTTTGTTATTGCTGGTGCTGTGTGTGTGTAAGTGTGTGTGTGTGTGTGTGTGTGCATGCACATGCACACGCATGCAGGCATGCATCTGGAGTTCATTTGCACTGGCACCTATTGTCTTTTCTCTCATTTTTAAAAATATGTAAACATATTTTTAAAAAAACTTTATTAATTTATTGGCAGGCAGAGAGAGAAGAGAGACAGAGAGAATGGGCGTGCCAGGGCCTCCATCCACTGCTGAGATGGACTGCAGATGCATGCGCCACTTTGTACATCTGGTTTTACATGCATACTGGGGAATTATACCCTGATCGTTAGGTTTTTGCAGCAGAGCCTTAACTACTGAGCAATATCTCTAGCCCCTATATAAACATGTTGTCTTTAAAACGTTGGAGGCCCTGGTCACTCTCCAAGATAGTTCAGTCAGGTAATATAAAAGTAGGAGCTAGGCCTCACTATTTCTCAAACTCTCCAGGGATTGATTCCAGCCAACACCCAAAGGTGGTAGCCACTAATCTGGGCTACTGTACTAAAATGTCAGAAGGCTAAATTCCGTCCCCCAAGTATTTTCTTTTGTACTTATAAAAACAGCAGTGATTCCCAGCCAGCAAGTAGATGTGGGTTCAGAACATATCCTATATATATGTGTCTCAAATGTAGAAAACATATTCTCATTTTTCTTCACATTATTTTTGTACTATATTACAAGGACATCTAAAGGGCCAAGTTAATTTTTTTGCAAGTGGGCCCAAATATAACCATTGTAGAAAAAATGTATATTCATTGTTGTGTAAGTACCAAATTTAACACAAGGTTCAGGAACCATTTCTGCCTATATTTTTAGCTAAGCAGAGAACTGTTGGTCTGGAAGATGTTGAGATTTTCAAAATAGTTTTTTTACCTAAAAATACACTTCCTGAAATGAACTTGAGGCTAAAAGGGATGAATGGGCCTATTTTTTTTTTTCTTCTGTATTTACTGTTACCACAAGAAAGCAGATCTTAAATATATGTGCTTATATTTTTAGAGACCCAGGAAGCAGGTGTTACGCCCGGGCAACAAAGAGGGCTGCGAGGAAAAGTGTTGATGACAGAAACTATGAAGCTCTCAACACATGCACAGACAGACTGTGCTAAGCACTGAAGCCCTTCCTTTCTAGACAGGATCACATGACCCTCTGCTTAGGGTTCTTTCAAGGGACCCCTTGGAGAAGCATCTCCCAGCATCCTCAGGGCCAGTGACTGTCCTGATGCCGCACACTCCCCAGATACCTAACCGTAGTCTAGCAGAGACTTTTATTGACTGATAAGGTCTTTGTAGAAAAGAATGCTTTCTGACCACCAAGGACAAAAGAAAGAAGCTATCTCACTTCCACAGCCACCACCAGAGAACAGATCTGGGTATTGTGAGACGTGAAGGGTCCATCTTACCTTTCTCCATGGTTCTACTTAAGACATTGGGTTTATTTGACGTCGCATGACGTCTTCACGAATCCATTGTGAGGGATCCTAGCGCTCGTTAAGCATTTGCTCTCTCTTTCTTTCCCTCCTAGTCAACAGTGCCATGATGGCCAGTGACAGCAACGGCGCAGTGAAGTTTCCACAGCTGTGTAAGTTTTGTGACGTGCTCACATCCACCTGTGACAACCAGAAGTCCTGTAAGAGCAACTGCAGCATCACGTCCATCTGTGAGAAGCCGCAGGAAGTCTGTGTGGCCGTGTGGTGAGGCCCCTCCTGATAAGTCTTTCTTTGTTTTGCCCCTTTCGGTAGTCACGCGTACCCGTGATGTGCGAACACTGTGTGTTCACCCCTGGAGTGTAGACACCTATCACCCATTCCCATTTCATTAGGGTCGCCTCTCTTTTCGTTATCGAATGTGATTTCCAGTTACGTTCACATACACACAAAGGAGTAGTTAAGATGGCTCTTCATATTCCTAAGGTGTTTTGGTGACTTCCACATTGCTGGGACAAAGCACCCAGCCAAAAGCAGCTGAGGGAAGGGAAGGATTTATTTAGGCTTACAGTCTTGAGGGGCAGCTCCATGATGACAGGAGAGAACAAGTCAGGAGCAGAGGCTGGGCATCCCTCCTTGCCAACATCGGGTGGAAAGTAGCAGCAAGAGAGTGAGCTGAACTAACCCTGGCAAGCTAGGGGCTGATACATTTCAAGATCTAACCCCAGCAGCACACCTCCTCCAACAAGGCTCCACCTCCCAAATGGGCATCAGCTGGAGACCAAGCATCCAAGGCACATGAGTTTATGGGGGACATTTCATTCAAACCACTACTCGAGGAACCAGGAACCCCTCCCCTGTGTCACGAAGGGTAAGCTGCCACTTCCTCTTCCAATACTCAGTCTTTCCTCAGTACAAAGTGACACCTAGTGACACCAGGAGTATTGTTCTCCTGAGGTATAGTAATTGTGTGTTTGGGTGTGTGGGTGTGTGTGTGCACGCACACATTCAAGCACACGCACACATGAGCATGGGCAATGCATGCACACACGTGCAAAGGCCAGAGTAGAATGTAGGGTGTCCTCCTCTATGACTTTATTTTTCTTGAGACAGAGTCTCTCACTAAACCCCAAATTGCTATTTCTGGACTGTGAGCCCCAATGATTCTCCTGTCTCTGTTCTGCTTTGGATTTTTTTTTTTTTTTTTTTTTTTTTTGAGTCCAGGCTGATCTAGAATTCACTACGTAGTCTCAGGGTGGCGTCGAACTCACGGTGATCCACCTACTTCAGTTTCCCAAGTGCTGGGACTAAAGGTGTGCGCTACTACGCCCAGCTCTGGTCTTTGTTCTCATGTGGCAAGCGGTCTTGTTACTCACTGAGCCATATCCGTAGTCCAAAGTCATTCTTGTGTGTGGGGGGGAGAGGGGGACCTTCGAGATTAGACCCAGGGCCTTGCACACTTGCTAGGCAAGTGCTCTACCACCAAGCTACATCCCAGCCACTTGGTACTTAACTTTTCTCACTGTTATGACGGCATAACTGAGCCTGTGGGGGACATTTCACGTTCATAGCACAAAGCAGACTGTTGTCCTCAGCTTCATGTTGTTGGGATGAGTTTCCAAGCCAGGCACAGTTTATAGGAGGAAAGTAATTCATTTGAAGCTTACAGATCCAGGAGAAGTTCCATAATGGCAGAAGAAGCTGTCCCCCTTCACAGGTCCATGGAGAGAGAGAGAGAGAGAGCGCGCGAGGGGGGGGGGGGAGACCATCACCAGCACCACAAAGTAAGCACAGACCCAGGCAGAGCACAAAGCAATCTGCATATCTCTAGGCTGGAATTCAGGTCCTCCCCCAATGACATCCTAGGGCTGGGCCCCAGGCTCCACCTGCCTACAGTGACACCTCTAAGAAGCTTTAATAAAGCTGAATCTACTGGGGGACATCCACTCAAACTACCACACAGTCTAAGTTTTGCATTGCTAAAGGAGCAGAGGTGAAAGGCTGCCTGTTGGAAAAGAAAAGCACCTGCCCTCAAATGGGGAAGCTACGAAGGGAGCCAGAAAAAAAGTCCGTTACTTAGCCACAAGCCCGGATTTACTAATCCTATAACATTTTACTTAAAATGGGAACAATGTAATTTTGTGGCTCTAGTTTTTTGCTCTTGTATCTTCTCTTTGCCTTCTGGTGTTTTTTTTTTGTTTTTGTTTTTGTTTTTTAAATTCACTTCCATTCATCATACAGACATCTCAAATAGTTCTTTAATTTTACACATTTGCTTCCTCGTTTTGTTCTTTGAGGTAAGGTCTCCTGTAACCCAGGCTGGCCTTAGTCCTCTTGCTTCCTGATCCTCCTGCCTGTACCTTTCAAGCTCTGGGATTACAGGCATGCACCACCATGCCTGGCTTCAAATAGTTCTGTACCCACACGCACTGGGGAGTCATCAATCATTTCTTCAATTCATGGCTGTTGAATAAGAGCATGAGCGTGAGAAATAACCTTGATAATTAAAAGGACCTCAATTTAATTTTAAGTATGAGTTGATTAGTGGGATTTCATATTTTGCAGACCTATCAAAGTTAATGGCTATTTTTTCTTTTTTAAATGTATTTTTAAATTAATTTGTTTATTGGAATTAATTATTAAATTAATTAACTACTATATTATAAATATAATAAAATAGAAAATATATTATAAATGAATTGTTAAATCATTTATTTGAGACAGAGACAGAGAGAAAGAGGCACAGAGAGAGGGAGATATAGAGAGAGAATACGACACACCAGGACCTCCTGCAACTACAAATAAACACTAGGCGCATGGGTCACTTTGGGCACTTTGGTTTATGTGGGCACTGGGGAATTGAACCCAGGCCATCAGTCTTTGAAAGCAGTGACTTTCATTGCTCAGCCATCTGTCCAGCCCCTAATGGGTATTTT
This sequence comes from Dipus sagitta, assembly GCA_036346955.1. NCBI lineage: Eukaryota > Metazoa > Chordata > Mammalia > Rodentia > Dipodidae > Dipus > Dipus sagitta. The sequence goes on from CM070786.1 coordinate 9,991,129, forward strand.
TAAAGTAGTGTATGTGTTTCCTGGCCATTCAGAAAACAAGAATATAACCCCACATGTCTTCTTTCCTGGGGTGGGGGGGTGAGTTTCCTTGAGACTCCCTCCAAAGCATGGGGTTGCCTTGATGGTAGATTTGGAAGGCTTGCAAACATCCTTCTGTGCCACGGGTGAACTTTTGTCTCAAGGACTGAAGGAATGGTAACAGCAAAGGCCTGTCGGGACAGCTCGCGTGCCGGCCAGCTCTGTGAGCAGGCACTCCTGGGTCATGCTGTTGAAGATTTTTTTAAAATACTTTGTTTATTTATTTGAGGGGGGAAGGAGGGAGAAAGAGAGAGAATGGGTGCACCAGGGCCTTTAGCCATTGCAAATGAGCTCCAGATGTACACACCACCTTATACATCTGGCTGTCTGACTTACGTGGGTCCTGAAGAATTGAACCTGGGTCCTCAGGCTTCATAGGCCTAACCTTAACCGCTCAACCATCTTTCCAGCCCGAAGAAGGGTATTGATGAAGAGTATGTTCTGCTGGGGACAGGACCCAAGGGATTAGAGGTTTGGAAATGCCCTCTGAGGACTGGCTGGAGCAGCAGCTGGGCTCTTTAATAACAAGTGGCTGTGGGTTGTGTTGCGAGGAATAGCAAGGCTCTCAGGTGGAAGAGATCCGATCTCTAACTCTTGAAGGTGAATGGAAGATCCCTAATACTTCTGAGGAGTGAGATTTGTGGTGATCCACGTAAGCTTAGCGTTTCCCCACTCACAGTTTCCCAGGGCCAGAGAGAGCTTCCTTCTCGTGAAGAGTCAAGCGGGATTCTGGAGAGACGGGATGAGCCGGAGAGGAAAGACTGAGATGTGAGGCACATGGCATGGGCACGTCAGCCTGTGCCTGTCTTCTGTGCTGCCACCCTGTCCTTGGGTGCCCACTCCTTCAAGGAAAGAAATTGAGCCCTGTGATGTTTCTGTGTGTGCATTTGGATGCAAGTAGGTGTGTGTGTGTGTGTGTGTGTGTGTGTGTGTGTGTGTGTGTAAATGGAAGCCAGAGGACAACCTCAGTGGTATGCTTCAGGTATGTCTTTTTTTTTTTTTAAGAGAGGCCTGGTACATGCCAAGTAGTCTAGATTGGCTGACCAGCTAGCCCCAGGTATCCGTTCATCTCTGCCTCCCCAATGCTGGGAATGTAGGCTCGCATCACTATGCCCAGTATTTCACATGGGTTCTGGGGTTTGAACTCAAGTAGTCATACTTGTACGGCAAATCCTTTTCTACCTGAGTCCTCTCCCCAGCCCTGCTCCAGTAACTGCATATGAACCAGGTCCTTGGAACAGAGTTGTGATCATGCGGGAGAGGGGATGCCCGTGTCTCGTGGCTCCTCCAGCTCGGGAGCTAAGGCCAGCAAGCCTGTCTGTGTGAAGACAAACAGTCCGGTAGGGAAACGGGAACAGGAAGTGCTACAGATGCTGTACACACCTCCCCCATCCTCCCTTGGTGCTGAAGACCTGCTCTCTGGGTGCAGGAGCTGCTCAGACACCACCCTGAATCTCTGCAGGGACTTTCCATGGCTCACGGCAGCCCCTTGCCGCATCCCCCTGAGGCCCTTCTGAGCGTCCTGTGATGCCACGTGACAACTTGCTGGCCCCTTTGCCTCAACGTGGGGCAACTTTAGGGACCATCGTGGCTTCCGGGAAATGAACTGAGGCCGCGGTTACAGCCCTGCCTCGCTGTGCCACCTCGCCCTCTGTCAGCCCCTCACAAGTCCCTCTCCAGATGTGCGAGCGACCAGCTCGGAGCTCAGTTTCTGTTACTGGGGAATCTCAACTGGACTCGCAGGAGGCTATTTTTTGTTTTGTTTTGTTTTTGGTTTTTCGAGATGGGGTCTCACTCCAGCCCAGGCTGACCTGGAATTCACTATGGAGTCTCAGGGTGGTCTCGAACTCAAGGCGATCCTCCTACCTCTGCCTCCCGAGTGCTGGGATTAAAAAGACCCAACTGTGGTAACCAAGAGAGTCTACTGTGGAGCATGTGCCCCATTGTTATTTTCAGGCATGGCATTGCTTTGCATCCATCCATTCATTCATTCATTCATTAGCACAGATCAGTTGCATATCTATTCCATGCAAAATACTTAACACTTTTCCTAAGTATAGAAGTATTTTGAAACTAAAATTAATTTTATTCAAATGATGCCTTTCTTCCTTGATTCCTTTGGTTTCTTCCTTCCTTCTTTCTTTATTTGCACTCGTGCTTGTGTGAGTGTGTGCACACGTGCACACACACCAGGACCTCTTGTCACTGCAAACAAACACCAAATGTTTGCCCCACTTTTTGCATCTGGCTTACGTGGAATGGCTTGAGATGTGTGTGAAGTGCGCGTGCGTGCGTGCGTGCGTGTGTGTTGGGGTTTAATGAGCATGCAAACATATGTGTTGATATACTTGTGCCCTCATAGACATGCACCCAGAATCCTTGTCATGGCTGGAATGTGACATGTTCTCCCACAAGCTCGTGTGTCTCAGCACCTGATCCTTGCTATGTGGGGAAGTTATGGAGCTTTAAGAGATAAGGCCTGGCTGGTGGAAGCAGGTCACAGGCTGGGCTCATGGGTCACAGGTCGTCCCTCGGGTTCCTGTCTGTGGTTGTCTTGCTACAGGCTGTGACACCAAGGCCAGCAACCTCACCGAGAGCTAAGGCAAATTCTGCCCCCCTTAAGTTGCTTCTTTTCAGGTGTTTGGTCAAGGCCATGAGAAAAATACGTTCCTCATGGCCTGGACACTTCCACCTGTAAGCTTACTGAAAGTAACATTTCACTTAGGGCCGAATTTACTCGTCCCCAGTGTCCTACTGTAGATACGGGGACCTTCGCTGCAGAAGACAGATGTTCTGCATCTGCAAAGAGCTCAGATGGAGGGAAGGGTGTCAAGTGAGCCATTCATGACGCCTACGGCTGTTTATAAGGGCAGCAGAGGGAAATGGTGGAGAAGCTAGGCCTTCATTCAGCCATGCTGATAGTTGATACTGGCTTTTGCAATGATAGTAGCAGGCACTAATCATGTCATTTAAAAGAAATCGTGTGGGCATGCATATGATGACGAGGTGTGCGTGTGTGTGTACACATATGCCATAGCGGTCATGTGGAGCTCAGAGGACACACCTGGGCTGCTGGGCCTTGCCTTCCACCTTGTTTAAGATGGTGTCTCTTGTTATTTCACTGCTGGGAAGGCCAGACTGGTTGTCCCGTGAATTTCTCGATTCTCCCGACTCCACACCCTAATGCTGCAAGCATGTTGGGATTTTGGAACTGTCCGCCACTCGCGCATACCATTCTGCATGCGCACTGGTGAGATGAGCTCTGGTTGGCAAGCACCTTTAACCACTGAGAATTCTCCCCAGCCCCAATCATGTCATTTCAGATTTAAGATATACGTAGACCAGTTGACTGAAAATTTCCCAAGGAACATGCCCAGTGGAGGATTCTCCAAGTCCTCAGCCAAATTAGTCTCCAAACATGTGACACAAGAGGACAGTGAATGTTAGAGTTACTTTCATGTTGCTGGGACAGACCATGTGACCAAAAGCAGCGGGTGGGAGGAAAGAGTTTACTTTGGCTTACAGTCTCAAGGAGAAGCTTCACCACAGAAGGGAACACAGGGCATGGGCATGGGCATGGGCAAAGGCGGGAAGTCATGTCTTGTCACAGCAGCTGGCAGGAAGCAGCAAGAGAGAGTTGAACTCTGGCAAGGGGAAAGCTGCTCTGTAACTCCCCAAAGCCCACCCCCCAACAACACACCTCTTCCAGCAAGCCTCCACCTCCCAAATTTGCATCAGCTGGCCACCATGCATGCAGAACTCACGGGTGTGTCAGAGACATCTGACTCAAACTACAGAAGTAATTCATTTGTGACAGCGTAGAGTATTTCTCTGTAGTATAAAGAAAGACGTTCTCGCAGCCCTTTCCCCCGTGTTTTCATTAATTTAACTCCCTTGTTCCTTTCTGGAATTTGGGAAGCTACAACTCATCTGGAATGTTCCTTGCCATTTTCTTCTTGGAACCAGCTATTTGCATGGAGTATGTCCATCACACACAGTGCCCTGTGGCCAAGCAAGCATGAGGGACATGTCTGTTGCCATGTCTCCAGGCACACTCTTAAAAAACACACAAAAAAGCAATATTAATTATTTGTGAAGGGGTCAGGGCCTCTTGCTGCTGAGATGAACTCCAGACCCATGAGCTACTATGTGCATTTGGCTTTATGTGGGAGTTGGGGAATTGAACCGAAGTTGGCATGCTTTTCAAGCAAGTGCCTAAGCACGTTCTTTAAGAACTTTCAAGTCGGACAAGGCTCCCAGCTCTACCAAATTAGCTAGGAACACAATGTGAGCCTGCAGCACCCTCAAAGTAGGAGGCTTAAAATGATCAGATCCCTTAAGAATTTGTTTTTCCATGTGTTTCTTTCTTTTTTTCTTTTTCTTTTTTTTTTTTCATTAAGGATGCAAGTAAGGCTTAACATTTAAACGTTCCCTTAGGTTAGTCCTCAAGGAGAGCCATCATGAGTATAGTCATGAACACGTTCCGAGAATAAGCAAAGGATAAGGGGAAATGAACGGGTGGATGCACGGGAGAACAGGGGGCCGTGAGTGGCGGAGGACAACTCTCACATGCTACTAGGAGCAGCTTCGAGAGTGACACGCGCAGCTGGGCTACCTTTCTCCTCAGATTCCACATTCATCCATCTCCTCTTTTCCCTCTCCTCCTCCTCAATGAATCCTGTGCACCCCAGGAGGAAGAACGACGAGAACATCACACTAGAAACGGTTTGCCATGACCCCAAGCTCCCCTACCACGGATTCACCCTGGAAGATGCAGCCTCTCCAAAGTGTGTCATGAAGGAGAAGAAAGTGCTTGGCGAGACCTTCTTCATGTGCTCCTGTAACCAGGACGAGTGCAACGACCACATCATCTTCTCAGAAGGTGAGCTGTCCCCTCCCGAGGGCCTGGGGCTGACCTCCTCCGTCTTCCTTCCGTCCATATTCACAGTCCCATGGAGAAGTCCTCCTGAGGTCCCCACTAGGGCCTGCTGTGGGGTGGTGGGTCATTCCTACGGCCAGGTTTCTGATTTGCAACCACCCGATGGCTAATAAGTACAGCTGTGGGCTTTGAATCCTTTGACTCAACTGACCATGAATTGAAAATACTATGAAAACCGAGATCTGACGTGAACGTGTGTAGATAATTCATTCTAGCCATGGCTCCCTAAACTAGAGCGTAGGGACTGTTTGCGCACACTTGCGAGGTATTAGGTGCTAGGCTGAACAGGTCTAGATGCTTCATCTTGTCACGGCTCCCCGAGCAAGAGGGTGAGGACTGCTTGTGTACACTTGCATGGTATTAGGTGCTAGAGTAACACAGACATATTTTATGCAACATGACGTGCATATATGCAGATGACACTGTTTCATAGAAGAGACTTCGACATTGGAGGATTTGGGTATCCACTGGGGAGCCCGGACATGATGTCTCATGAGTGTCAAGGGACAACTGCATGTTTTCTTGTTACAGAAGGCAAGGGGGTGCCTTGAGTCCCCAAATTTTCTTTTTCGTGTCCTCGTGTAATTGTGCATGTCCATGTATGTGTGTTTCTATGGGGCACTAATGAATAACCTCAGCAGCCTTCCTTCTCAAATAATTTTTTTTTTTTTTTGAGGCAGAGTCTCTCATGGGCTTGGAGCTCACCATGTAGGCTAGACTGTTTGGTCAGTGAGCCTCAGGCATTCTCCTGCCTCTTTCCTCAGTGCTGGGATTATAGGCATGCACTACCACACCCAGCTCTTTTCTTTACTTTTTAAAAGGTATTTTATTTTTATTTATTTATTTGAGAGAAAGAGAGAGAATGGGTGTGACAGGGCCTTCAGCTGCTGCAAACAAACTCCAGATGCATGGGCCCCTTAGTGCATCTGGCTTATGTGGGTCCTGGGGAATTGAACCCAGGTCCTTAGGCTTCGCAGGCATGCACCTTAACCGCTAAGCCATCTCTCCAGGCCTCTTTTCTTTATTCAATGCATGTACTGGTGATTGAATCAAGTCCTCATATGTTTATGGCAAGTACTTTCCCCCACAGCCATGTCTCCAGCAGCTCACGATTTTCCAGGTATGGAGGTTTGTTCACCTTTAGTGCCGTCGTAAATGATAATGACTCAGAGCAAGCACGCTCTTACTGTGCGGGGCGCCTGCCTCCCCATGGCATGAGCTTGTCCCCCCTGTGAGCGGGAGTGCTGTGAGTGTCCCCACTTGTGGTGGATGAGGAACCACCGTCCTGAGGCTGATCCTCACAGCTGTCCCCTGAACACATCTCCCTTCCTGACTCTGAAGATCCCACTTTTCCGAAGGCCACAGAGCTAACTCTCCTCGCCCAGACACAACGTGCAGGCTAGACGAGGGCTTGTTTGCTTAGCCTGGTGACAGCCGTCTATCAAGGCCAACCTGATGGGGAGAAAGACCACAGGACAACCTAGGCTGTAGGAGGAGAAAGGAAGGAGTGCCCCAGAGCAGCTTCCTTGTGCCCTTGGAAGTCACTCCTGTTTTTTTTTTTTTTTTAATGTAAAAAAAAAATATTGGTTTATTTATTTGAGAAAGAGAGAGAGAGCGTGAGGGAGAGAATAGGTGCGCCAGGGCCTCCAGCCACTGCAAACGAACTCCAGATGCATGCACCACCTTGTGGATCTGGCTAACGTGGGTCCTGGGAAGTCGAACCAAGGTCCTTTGGCTTTGCAGGCAAACGCCTTAACTGCTAAGCTATCTCTCCAGCCCCAGTCATGCCTGTTTTGCCAGACATCCATATGTCTGCCTGAACCGTTAATTCTAAATGCCGTGGTGACCACGTTCAGTTCAGGAGCAGTTTCTAACTATAGGAAAGACACTTTGTTTGCAAAACCTGATACAAGGAAATGACTTCTGCTATTTAGGAAGAGAGGGACAGGCTAGTGGGAGGGTCAAGATGAGTGCTAGAGGTGTGTCACCACTTTGCATCCCATTTTACTATTTAAAAGAACCGTGTGCATATGCATATGGTGCACGTGTGCTCATGTATGTGAGCGTGGGATGTGCATGCCGCTGCACGTGTGTGGTGGTGGCCCTCACCGTTCACCTTGCTTGGAGGCAGGCTCCCCAGTATACTTCTGCCTAAGTCCAGTTCGCTGGCCCACCTGCTCCCGGGGATTCTCCGGTCTCTCCACCTCCCAGTTCCTGGTAGGTGCACTGGATTACAGACTGCAGCTACCATGTCCAGCTTCATGCGAGTTCTGGGGATCCAAAACTCCGGTTCCTACTTACACAGCGAGCACGTCTATCCGCGGAGCCATCTCCCCATGTGCCCCTTCCTGCTCTATTACTTCTTAGCTGGACCCCTTCACACCTGACATCCCCCGTGACTCAGCCTTCACATCCCTAATATGGAAATATACAGAGGGGTGGCCTTTGAGGACTGGGTAGGTGAGCACATGCGGTATTCGTCTTTCTGTGCCTGACTTATTTAACAGAATGTAACACTGATGCCATTGCATTACTGCAAATGTCAGAATTTCATTCTGTTTTTATGAACCCTCGAATACACACATGAAAATGTTTTTTTTGTGTGTGTGCTTATTGATTCATCCATGAATGGACACTGAGGTTGCCTTCATACGTTGGCAATCGTGAATAATGTGGCAGTGAATCTGGGTGTGCCAATGTCTCTGACATACTGAGTTTGGTAGCTTTGGCTGTGTACTGGACATATACCCAGCAGCGTGATCGATGGATCATAGGGAGGTTCTCTGTCTAGGCTTAGGAGAGATCGCCATGCTGTTTGCATAAAGGCTACACTGATTTAATCCTGATCGGGAGCACATTGACAGCTCTCCTGTCTCCTCATCCTGTCAGGATTTGTTAGTTTTTTAAAAAATTATTATTTAGTTATTTATTTGACAGAGAAAAAGGGAGAGAGAGTGAGAGAATGGGCGCGCCGCTGCAGATGAACTCCAGACGCGTGCGCCCCATTGTGCATCTGGCTGACGTGGGTCCTGGGGAATCAAACGTGGGTCCTTTGGCTTTGCAGGCAAACAATGCCTTAACCGCTAAGCAACCCTACCAGCCCAGTTTTTGTCTTTTTGATAGCAGCCATTCTAACTGGGAGGCGATGGTAGCCTCACCATGGTTTTGAGGTGCACTTCCCTCATGAGTGACTCGGAGCATTTTTTGTCCTCAGTAAGCATTTCTTTCGTGCCCATACTTATGTTTGTGTTCATTTATTTTTATTTTTATTTTTGAAATATTTCATTTATTTATTTGTGAGACAAAGAGAGGGAAAGAGTCAGATAAAGAGAGAATGGGGGCATAGCAGGGCCTCTAGCCCCTGAAAACAAGATGCAAACACATGCACCACCCTGTGCGTCTGGCTTACGTGGGTCCTGGGGAATCAAACCTGGGTCCTTTGGCTTCGCAAGCAAGCGCCTTAACCACTAAGCCATCTTTCCAGCCTTGGGTTTGTTCATCTAGAGGATTGTTTCCCGGATTTCCCAAAGCCAGAGAACTTCGAGGAACGTCTTGAGGATGCGTTTTACAAGATGCTGTTCTGACATGGATACACCAGGGAGATGGGGAAATCCTGGCGAGCGACTGTGGTCCTGGAAAGGATTCCCTTGAATCGTTTTGTTCCTCAGTTGTGTGTTGTGTCCACCTGCTGGAGCTGGGAGCATGGAGAGCTTGTGACTCGCGGGGAGTGGAAGGAGGTGTGCTTCTGGGTGACTGGCTCCCCGGTCTTAGGGGCGCGTGGCCATTCTATCAAAACGCACGCAAGGTGGCACCATGCCCGGGGTGAGGACTGAGGGAAAGCGCAGGCCCACGTCGGGCAGGGAGGAAGGCTTGTCTGGGTGGGGCGGGTTGGACATGGCCACGTGTGCTGATTACTTCTGGCTGTCTCATCTCATCTCACAGTCATAACTTGTATTTTGAGACAGCGTCTCATGTCCTTCGGACTGCCCTGAACTCACTGGGTAGCTGAGGAGGCCTTGAACTCCTGATCCTTCTGCCTCTGCTTCCTAAGTGCTAGGATTACTGACATGGGTTACTATGCCCAACTGGGCATATTCAGTGCTGGGGATTAAACTCAGGGCTTATGTATGCCAGCCAAGTGCTCTACCCACTGAGCCACATAGTCATAACTTCTGAATATGGAAATGAAATCCATGACATTACCTCACCCAGTTTTTTTTCTTTTTTTCCATTTTAATGGCAAAGAAGAGAGTCTCAGAATGTAGCTGTAGCTTGAATTTTCCCACGCTTAGCTCCCCCACCTTCTGCCCATAGGAGAATGGGAATCTTGTCCCTTCCCTCCCCCTTTCACGACCCCGGGTTAGGTCGAGGGTACACCTGTAGAACTTGTATAACCTTACACAGGAAGCTCCTGTCCCACTCACTCAGTGGCAGCCCGGAGTCACCACGCAGCAAGCCCTCGGCCAGAAGCCCTTGGGCCTCTGCCGGCTGCGATCTGTGAGGCATGACACTAAACATGGCCTCCTGCTGAGTCGGATCCCCCTGATGTTCCTGTCAAATCCGGACGTCTCCACACACACCAGTGATCGTAGCACCAGGGAGGCAGAGGCAGGAGGGTCCTTGGAACAAGCTGACCAGCCACTTCCGGCACAAATGATGAGCTCCAGGCCAGGAAGAGGCTCTGTCTCAAAGAATGCGAACTACATTTCTGAGAAATACTTGAGGTTGTCCACTGACCTCTAATACACACACAACAACTTCTGTTGTGTGAACACACAAAACACCTGTTTGTATACGTGCGTGCGCATGTGAGCACACACACAGATACACACAAATATATATATATATATATATATATATATATTTTTTTTTTTTTTAATTACAAAAAAAAAACCAGGATTCTGGCAATCAGTTTTGACTCAGAGTTTGGTGGGAAAGCAGCCCCCTGAGTGCCATCACTCAATGGTGTGTACTTTTGACCATTGTTGACCCACATGCTACCTGTAGGCTCTCGCAGTTAGCTGGAAACCCTTGTTTGTCCCGAGCTGTTGAGAAGTTTCATTCTTTTCATTCTTTTTTTTTTTTTTCTTATTGTTGTAGAATTTCTTATAAATGAAAACAGCCTCTTTGGTTTGCAAGCCTCATTCTGGCAGGAAGACTAATGATTTTTTTTTTTTTCTTTACTGTATCAGACATGTGGTTTCCTGTCTGTGTTTAACTTGCTAGCAGAGCATCTCAGCCAGCTGGTTCCCTCCGGGCCCATTGCAACCTTAACGATGCTGCCCCACTGCCTCCAGCAAGCCCCTCTCAGAATGTTCCCTGTGCGTCACGGGCTTGCGTCGCCTCCTCCGCGCAAGGGAAGGTCCGCAGTGCTGCCCGCCGGCCTCCAGTCACGTGGCGTGCGGGTCCAGCCCCAGCACGAGCAAACTGGCTTCCTGGGTGAAACTCTTAGTCCTTGAGTGTAAGGAGTGCGAGGGCTGGGGAGGTGCCTCAGATGGTAGTGTGCTTGCCCAGCACGCAGCATAGAACTCGGTATGATGGCACGCGCCTGTAATGCCACCACTCAAGAAGTGGAGGCAGGAGGATTAGAAGTTCAAGTGCATTCTTATCTGCATGCAGATGAGGCCAGCATAAGCTACTTTAGACCCTGTCTCAAGAAAGAAAGAAAAAAAGAAGAAGAAAGAAACATTGGGGAGGGTGAGGTAGGAGTATTGGTAGCCAGCTTGGAGTGAATTCCATGTCAGCTTGGGCTACACAGACTGCTTCAGAAAAGCCCAAAATGGGTGGGTGGGGGGAGAGAAGCAAAGGAAAGGGAGAGAAGAAAAAGAAGTAAAAATACGGAGGAAGGAAAGAAGGAAGAAAGGAAGGAACGGAATGGGAAGGAAACGAAAGGAAGGAAGAAGAGTCAGTGGTGTTTTGGCACCTTGCGGGTCCTGGGCATGCTGTCTTTAAACTATGTGTTCAGCTCTCAAAACAGTCACCTTACAGCTGTGTATTTTTTTGTTTTGAGAGAAACAAACCAGATTTACTTTCTGGTCTAAATGCAGATGAAAAAAAAAAAAGTTGTGGAAGTGTGCTTGAAAAAAAGAGTTGTTAAAAGAGGAAGAAAATTATGGATTGAGGTCTGCAGTGTCTTCCCGGGGGAACAACAATCAGGCATTCAGGGGTGACGACTCGGGGCTGGAGGGGCCCTCGGTGGCTGTGCACCACCTTTGGTTAGAAAGCATGCTGAATCTCAAGGCAGCCCATCCGTGTCTAGATGGGAAAATAATAAAGAGGGTGCGTTGTGGTTCAGTCAGGTGAAGCTTCCAGTGGATTTGATGAGACTTCAGGCAGAACAACTCACTTTTCTACACTTCTTTCCTTCCTGTGCATAAGTGGTGATGGGCCGTTATATGAGGATATGTGCTTCAGGTCTCAAGCCTATTCTCACGTGAGCCATGGTAGAGTGGGTCCAGTCTGAGCAATGACAACCTGTCCTGGGTTCAGCCCTGGGTATGAATGGTCACCCCAGTGGCTGGACTCTGAGGCTAATATCGCAGTGGGTTTAAAGTGTTCTATCCCTGCCACCATGCCTAGCTGTGAATAGACTGTACACCCATGGGTGGTGACAGGTAAGAGGACCCTAGATGGATTTGGGTCCTTTGTGAGATTCCTAGTATTCACCAGAAAAACCAAACCAAAAAACTATGTGTACGTGTGTGTGTGTGTGTGTGAGAGAGAGAGAGAGAGAGAGAGGGAGAGAGAATGGGTTCACCAAGAGAGAAAGAGAGAGAGAAAATGGGAGCACTAGGGCCTCCAGCCACTGCAAATTAATTCCAGACACATGCACTGCTGTGTGTGTTTGGCTTACATGGGTTCTGGGGAGTTGAACCTGGGTTCTTAGGTTTCGCAGGCAAGCACCTTAACCATTAAGCTATCTCTCCAGCCCTCACTTTAACTTTGTAGTCGGTTGAAGGCTGCTTTGTGTGGTTCCCAAACCTAGAATGCATTTTGTAGCTAGAAGAACATATCCAACTATTCATTTGGTCAGTTTATCTCTTAGCTTTGGGTTGACTATGAACTTCCCTGTTGTTGGTTTATTTTTAACCTAGTAGTTCCAAGTCCCAAGCTACCCTTCTCGTTTCATTTTGTGTGTTGTGTGTAGCGTGTGTGGTGTGTTGCTGTGTACTGTGTGTGTTTTTCATGCACAGTGTGTGTGCAGATGCGTATGCCCCCATGCATGAGTGTGAAAAGCCCAGAGAACACAACATATCTTCCCTTATGGTTCATCTGAGTATTTTTTAAGAGACAGAGTCTCCCACTCAGCTTGGAGCGCTCTTTTGGGTCAGTGAACTCCAGTGATGCTCAGATCTCTGCTTCCCACAGGACTGAGGTTAACTGGAGTGCCTAGTCACACCCAGTTGTTTAAGCAGTGGTTGGGGACTGAACAGAATAAGTCTCAGACCCTCGTGTTTTTCAGGACAAGCTGCTCTATTACCTGCTGAGCCATCTTCCCAGCCTTCCTGGTTCGTTTCTTTTTAACCGAGCATTGACAAGCAATTTAAGGTTTTCTTGCTAAAAGTCTAGCATTTGAAAGTTTTCTGCTGCCTCTTTGAGAATCTGACTCCTTTCCCAATATTCTACCTCCTTGCTGAGTCCAACACCAGGGTAGACTCAATATAAAGAACATTGTAAAAAATATGTGTATGTATGTATGTGACAAAGACAGGGAATGGGAGAGAGAGAGAGAGAGAGAGGCAGATAGAGAGAATGGGTGTGCCAGGGCCTCCAGCCACTGCAAACAAACTCCAGACACATGCACTACCTTGTGCATCTGGATTATGTGGGTCTTGGGGAATCGAACCTAGGTCCTTTGGCTTTGCAGGCAAGCGCCTTAGCCATTAAGCCTTTTCTGTACCTATAAAGGACATTTTTTAAAGTATCCCACTATTTGGACTTTGTGCCAATAGAGGATAAAGCAGTGGTCCCCTCTCCTATAATTTTCTGCTGCAAGTTTTTCCTTCTACCATGCAGGAATGTGCCCGAAGAGATTGTTGAACTGGACTAGACCATAATCAACTGTTCTGTTGAAAAGAAAACCAAAGGGAATTCATGTGAAGGAAACTAGGGGATGGTGGGAGAGGTGGGCATGGTTTGGCTCTGAGATCTTTACAATGGGAATAAAACACACAGGGAAGGCTTCCTCTATCATTTCAGGCAAAAATATATTCTCCAAATCTATCCATAATGTACCAGGCTGGGGATTAAAATCCTACAAGCCCTGCCTGTTGCTGTAATTAAAATGATGTTTTATTGTTGGCTTCAATTAGCTTTCTATGTATGGAGATGCTGAATGGGGAATTCTATCTCATCCTGCACTCCTCCTCCGGTTAATTGAGTAGAACATCCTCATGGACCATTTTCTTATTGGCTGGCACTGAATACAGCCATGCTTCTGCTCTGTAAACAATACCACTAAGAAACTTCTCTGTTAAGAGTGAAGCACCTCTCGGGCCCAGTGCCGAGAAACTTAAACTACCCTGGCAGAAACACTACTGAAATACTGACATGTAAAGGACTTAACTCAGGGAACTTTTCAAAACAGATGCCAATGCAGCTAACTTAGGACAGGGATTAGGATTCTGCATTTCTGTTTCCTGTGAGTTCTTAGGTGATGTTAGCTGATTGTACTGATCTGGGGACTGAGAGTCTGTAGCATGTCAACAGGATAATTAAAGATGCAGGTGTTGGGGCTGGTGAGATGGCTTAGTGGTGAAGGCGCTTGCCTGCGAAGCCCAAGGACCCAGGTTCGACTCTCCAGATCCCACGTAAGCCAGATGCACAAAGGTGAGGCAAGTGCAAGGTCACACATGCCCACTAGGTGGCGCAATCTTCTGCTGTTAGATTTCAGTGGCTGAGGCCCTGGTGCGCCAATTCTCTCTCTGTCTCTCTCTCTCTCTCTCTCTCTCTCTCTAAAATAAAAAAGAAAAAAAAAAGAAAAAAGAAAAGCTGCAGGTGACGGTACTAAGAAGGTCTGCGAACTCTCCCATTGTAAAGCATATAGCGAGTATCATGACTGAGATCTCTGTCTCTATGTATATACAATATGTGTGTATATTATATATATATATATATATATGCACACATATGATATCTACAAATTGTTATATATTCATATATGTAGATAACATATCCATACATACAGATATGGATACTTAGGCAAAGATGAAATTTGAACAAGTCAGATCATTTATTTTATACAGGCACTTTCAGAACTTGTCTGAGAGTTTCCTACTTGATTATATTATTGTGATGAGACATTTTGGTAAGGGCTTTACTGTTTTCTCATGTAGGGAGGTTTTTGCATATAATTCTGCAACAATACAAATTCTGCAGTGTATGTTTAAGCACGCCGGTACTGAGAAAACTGTAGATGCACAGTTGGATGGTAAAACCATCTTTGAAAAGTGCAAACAAGTTACAGCTATGGAAGTCGGGAACAGCGGCTCTTTTGGAGGGACAAGGGAGGCAGCTGTCTGTAGCTGAGTTTGGGGTCCCGAAGGGACTTGTGATGTGTCTGGTAAGAGTATTTTATGATTTGACCAGTGGTTATAAGAATGTTAACTAAGTAAGACACCTGTTTAATGTACTTTTCTATATTCATGTTTTCTTTCGGACAGGAAAAAAAATTACAAGAGACAAATCAGAATAATAATTTATGGAGAGTTTGCCTTGCTTCTGGGGACACGTGTGTTATTTCAGAAACCCTTGAGAGAAATCTCCTTTAACTTGTTTTTGAAGCACCTGCTATGTGCCAAGAACTTCAAATATGTAATCCCATTTGACGCACAGAATCCCTTTTCTATGTCTTCGTCTCATTTTAGGGGTAAGAAATGACAAGTTAGGGTGATTTTCCGGTGGCAAATGAGCCCCATTTCCTCCCGGCCTGAATAGCTGCAGAGGCTTTGTTCTTCCATACCACTAAGCCCTCTGCCTACTACTGAACCCACAGGGCCGATTAATAACTGAAATTTTCCAGCCACATGTGCCCCACAGAGGCTAGATTTACATTCAAATTAAAGAGCTATTAACAAATGGCAGAGTTTTAACAAATAAATATTCTGAAAGACAAATGTTTAATTCATATTTTTCTCTGTTCTTCGTTTGGTTTATGCAATGTACGGATGTTAGCATAGCATAAAAACTAGATGGACAGCAAACTTCATCATGTAAACACCTTGTCTTTTAATTCAAGCCCCCATACATACACATAAAATAAAACAACAACAACAAAACAGGCTGGAGAGATGGTTTAGTGTTTAAGGCAAAAGCCACAGGACCCAGATTTGATTTCCCAGCACCCACGCCAGCCAGATGCACCAGGTGGCACATGCATCTGGAGGTCATTTGCAGTGGCTGGAGACCCTGGCCCCTCTGTCACTCATGTCCTCTCTCTCTCTCTCTCTCTCTCTCTCTCTCTCTCTCTCTCTCAAATAAATAAAAATAAAACAAAAATTTTAAAAGACAATGAAAACAGATATCTTCTAGCATCCTTACAAATCAGATATTAGTTCCTAAATGAACTTTAAATTGAACTCTTCTAAGGATTTAGTTTTGAAAAAAATAAATAAAGGCAAACATAGTAAAAAAAAAAAAAAAAAAAAAACCTAAGTGAAAGACTGGTGCTATATCTCACTTTGTAGAATGCTTGTCTAGCAAAAAGTCCTGGGTTTGATCCCCAGCACCCCACATGAATCAGGAATGGGGATACATGCCTAAAAATCCCAGCACTTAGGAGGTGGAGGCAGGAGGATCAAAAGTTCAAAGCCGTTCTACACTACATAAGCAAATTCTACACCAGCCTGGGCTGGATAATATCCTGTCTCAAATACAAAGATAACCATCCCCGCTCCCAAAAAAAAAATCTTAAATGGATCAGCTAACAATGAAATCTGGGAGCTTACTCTAGTATTTGACGTACTTGGATAATTTCTCTACTGACTCGAGGCATTTGGGGCAAAAATTACTAAAACCCATTTATCTGAACACTGGAAAAAGACATAAGTTTTCTATTCACCTTGGCGCACTGGTGAGTTAGCCAATGGAGAATGTCATCTGGAAAGACCTCTTGGAAGGTATTATTGACTCTAGATGCACTGATGTCCACACGCCACCATGCTCATCTGAGGCCACAGGATATATGTGCAACCGGCCAGGAAGGAAATGGTGCTAGAGAAGAGATAGGCCGAGGGAAGGAAGGGCATCCTGTCTTGGGCTGTGATGTGAACAGGAACATTGAAACCACAGTGATCATGTGTCGCTGAACACCCACCAGTGGTTGTGCAGCAGGAATTTTTATTTACTAAGCAAGTGAACGTGCTGTGAAAGCAACTGGGACCCAGTACCGTCCTCCGCGGTGTGAGAACGTGTTCATAAAACCGCTCAGTACTGAGAGAGATTATGAGCAAAGTAGTAGGACTGGAGAGATGGCTCAGAGGTAAAAAGCAGTTGCTTACAAACCCTGGGTTCGATTCCCCAGTCTCCATGGAAAGTCAGATGCACAAAGTGGGGCATGCATTTGGAGTTTGTTTTCAGGGGCCTGGCACAACCATTCTCAAATCCTTTCTTTCCTCCTCTCCTCTCCTCTCCTCTCCTCTCCTCTCCTCTCCTCTCCTCTCCTCCTCTCCTCTCCTCCTCTCCCTCCCTCTCTCTTTCTCTCTCTCTCTCTCTCTCTCTCTCTCTCTCTCTCTCTCTCTCTCTCTCTCTCTCCTTGCAAATAAATTCATAAAAAGAGAAAGGTAGTCTGTTTTTGTAGGTAGGGACACAGTCTCCAGAGAGCATAGATGTCAGCCTGCCCTAGTGAGACTCAAATAATTCCACTCTGAATCTAAACCTGTCTCATCAAGATGGTGACCAGGGACAGTCTGTTCTCTTTACTTCTTGGTTCTTCCCCTTCTAGGGATCTTTTTGGTCACCCCCATGGTAGGCCCATGTGGAGTCTGCACTCTCCTCCCTGACTCACCAATCAATCAAGGTCCTACATACACATGTGAACTTAACCAGTAAGGCTCATCTCTACTGGGTGTCTGATTTATATCCCCAAAGTTACAAGGAAAACGGATGCAAGTCACCATGGGGACTGCCCAGTGGGGACCCCTCCCAGCTTTCCAGAGCTTTCCTGCCCAACTTTCACTTTCTTTTCTAATAAACCTTTGTTTCACTTACCCTTCTGAGCCTGTCTGCACTTGTCAATTCTTTGCAAGTGGCAACACAGGCAGGAAGCCAGAGGCAGTGGCTTGAGAAGTTCCCATTGCCCTCAAAATCGGTGACAGTGCCAGAGCCGCCCAGCCCGCTGTACGCTCCTGTCCTTATTGCTGCTAACAGAGTTCCTAGGCAGACTTCCTGTTCCACTACACAGCTCCTTCCCACCTGAGCACCGCTCTGACGGAGCTCACAGTTGCTCACGTCTGGAATACCACACCGCAATCCAGGCAGATCAAATGGCACGGGTTACCAGTGTCCCGGGGGAATGCATGAATCTCAGAATCTCAGAGAAGCTGATGACCCTCCAATTTTGCCATAGGAAGCGCTGGCAGATAA
This sequence comes from Dipus sagitta, assembly GCA_036346955.1. Lineage (NCBI taxonomy): Eukaryota > Metazoa > Chordata > Mammalia > Rodentia > Dipodidae > Dipus > Dipus sagitta. Next base: position 10,008,728 of record CM070786.1, read on the forward strand.
GCCAGGACTGGGTCGCGCCTTCGCTCTGGCAAAGGCACCTTGCTGCCTCCTGTATGTGTGCGCCGTGGGCTTCCTGACGCCAGGTGACGCCTGTAGATACCTTGGGGTTGATGCTTTAACAGTCATGAAATGTCATACTACTAAGGGCTGCGGAGATGGTCAGTCAGTCATGTTCTTGACTCACAAACATGAAGACTTGAGTTTAATCCCCTGTACCCATGTAAAAGTGTCAGGCGCTTTGTTGCGTGCCTGTAATCCCAATACTGAACGGAAGACCCCTGTGGCTCACTCGCTGCCTAGTGTAGCCTTGGCCAATGAGAGACCCTTCCCAAAAAGGGGGGGGTGTTGGAGAGATGGCTTAGTTAGTGGTTAAGGCACTTGCCTGTGAAGCCCAAGGATTCACATTCAACTCTCCAGGATCCACATAAACCAGTGACACAAGCGTGCAAGGTCACGCATGTGCACAAGGGGGCGTACACATCCAGAGTTCGATTGCATTGACTGGAGGCCCTAGAGTTTCTCTCTCTCATTCTCTCTCTCTGTCTCTCTCTCTCTCTCTCACATACACACACACATTCTCAGTCCTGCATTTAAAAAAAAAAAAGGCAGTCTGTTGGGCTTGCCTAAAATAAAAAAAGGGGCTGGAGAGATGGCTTAGCGGTTAAGCGCTTGCCTGTGAAGCCTAAGGACCCCGGTTCAAGGCTCAATTCCCCAGGACCCACGTTAGCCAGATGCACAAGGGGGCACACGCATCTGGAGTTCGTTTGCAGTGGCTGGAAGCCCTGGCGCGCCCATTCTCTCTCTCTCTATCTGCCTCTCTCTCTCTCTGTCACTCTCAAATAAATAAATTAAAATGAACAAAAAATTTAAAAAAAAAGGTAGAAGGCAGCACTAAACATGGCCTCCACACGCATGTCAGGTACATGTGCTTGCACACACCTCCCTCACTTAAACGACTGCACACATGTGCCTAAAGGCACAGTATTGAAATGCAGTATCCTAATATTTTACCAGTAACCCTTTAATAAGATGGTGCAGCAGATACGGAAAACCGTAAGATACCTGAGTGATGAATGTAAGTAATGAGCCAAGACGTTTCTTCCAGATGTAATTTGGTATGAATATCTCTGTGACTGACTTCTGCTGCTGGCAGAGTCATGAGGTCGACGAATATTAGTGTGAGGCCATGATAAATTTTAGTTAAAGGTGAGAGAAAATTTGAGGCGTAACTTTGGCTCATATAAATTCACTGAAGCACCCAATTCTATCCACAAAGCCCAGCTTACAGCATGTGTTATTGTAAAGTGTGGCGCCCCGTTTTTCATGAACCTTAGAGAAATTCTTGCAAGTGCTCTGTCTAGTTTTGTGTCGGGTAACACAAAAATTACTTATGGAAGATTTTAACAATATGGAAGATTTTAACAGTTCCACAACTATATCCTTTTATTATTATTATTATTAAGAACATTTTGTACGGAAACAACATGTGTTGGTACCATCGTTTCCCTCTTTCCTGCCCCATTCTGCAGGGGATTCCTCCTCAGTGAGGGTGCTGGTATTCCCCATGGGGTGTGGGTGATGCTTTGTGGGAGCAGCAGTCAGTTACTGGGGGGAGGCAGTGGGTCTCGCTCTAGCCCAGGTTGACCTGGAATTCGCTATGTAGTCTCAGGGAGGCCTCGAACTCACGGCCATCCTCCTACCTCTACCCCCCGAGTGCTGGGATTAAAGCTGCACACCACCACACCAGGCACAATGATGTCTTGAGTCCGCATCTCTTGTGGTCTCTGGGGTAAGCTCTGAGAACCATCCTCGGGCAAAATCCACTTTTTCTAAAGCAGGGGAAAATGCATATTTACAGGGACCCAGCCCTTGTTCCCAGTTGAGAGTGAGGGGAAAAATGGCCTCGATATCCACGGTGCTCCTCCTGAGATGTCTTCTCTGAGAACTGGTAACACTGCTGGATCGGTAGCCATCAGCGTGCTTGCTCCAGCCTGCAGCGAAGACAACCCCTTGATCAAATGGAGAAGGTAGTTAAAGCCACTCTGGGGCTGAAGCGATGGCTCAGTGTGGGTCGAGCCCCTGCCACGCAAGCTTGAAGACCTGAGTGCAGATTCCCCCCAGAACCCATTCAGGCCACACGTGTCGGTCACCCAGTGTACCCACAGTGAGATGGGAGACAGAAATTGGAGAATCCCTGCTAGCCTGGCTGTACACAGCGGTGAACAAGAAGACACCCTGACCTCCGACCCCCACATGTGCACCATGTCCTATATGTGCCAACCCCATCACACACACACACACACACACACACACACACACACGAAAGATTAATGGAACAATAAAGTCATTCATTCTTCATTGGCTCTCACCAACGTGACATTTCAGAAACACTAAGGCTCGAGGTTTAAATTTCTATCCCAATAACGTAGAGCTTGTTGTGAATATGACCTTGACCTTGGCTGTGTCACCTGGAGTTCATCTTGGGATATGAAACCGATCTTTACCCTCCCTGTCCATCAAGAGAGGCTTCTGATAATGAAAGCCTTCCTGTCAATTAAATGTAAGCATTGCGTAAGACACTTGGCACCCAGCCGGGTCACACCACGCGCACCGCTTAGGAGCTCCTCTGGAAGAGGGGATTGGCAGGAAGGTCCAGTTGGTCTCTCCACAATGGAGACACACGTCTGTGTTCTCAGATTCAACAGTGCTTTCTCTGGTAGCAGCCAGGGGTTAATGCTGTGAAGGGCCTGGGTGGCTCCTGTTTAGATCAAGCCACTTCCCCAGACTTCCTTCCTGCCTGGGTGGTCGTTGTTACTGTCTTTCGCCTCCTCTTTGAAGTTTCAAGATTGACAGATGTTTTTCAATCATTCTTCCCCCTACCTTTTTTTTTTTTTTTTTACATGTAAGTTTGCAAAAGGAAGTTATGGGAAGTTGGAGGGGAGAATAAATTTCTGGTCTGTGACATTGAACTGGGTGGTTTCTAGAATCTTCTGCAGTCAGTACCAAACATAAACTTCAGCAGCTTTCCATTTTCATGTTTTCCTTACTGTTCAATGCAACAAGAATCAGTGAGGGGAATCTTTCTTTGTACATAGCTAGGAATTAGGGTAGGATCAGTGCTAAATGAACAGTTCTCGTGCATGTTTTAATGAATTAGGGACGTGGCTAAGCCATCACACAGTTAGTAATTAACTTTTTTAGTGTGTATGTGTGCGTGCGAGTGTGTATGGGCACACACGTGCCACCACCGTGCATGTGTGGAAGTCAGAGAAACAGCTCGGGCGATGGTCCTTTCCCTCCATCATATTTGAGACAGGTTCTCTTATTATTGTTTGCTACAGGAAACATTAGCAAGCAGGACGCAGGCTCTGACATCAAAACCATTCATCATGTATTCGTCCTGAATATGGGCACAGTGCTGTCCCAACAAGGCACACAAACAAGCTGGGCCCAGAGTTTCAGGATTCTCCTTTCCCCACTTCTCCTGGCCGTAGGCACCTTGGGGTTACTGACATGAGCACCACAGTGCCTAACTTCCTTTCATTTCGTCTGTCTTCTTAAAGCAGTGGGATCAATGTCATCCAGATCCTGAGTTCCCTGCGAGACGTCTTAGTTACCCTCATTTCCACCTGCGTTGGAGTCTTGTCACTCGTGTTTATTTAACTTTTTAATTTTTTCCCCTCAAACAGCTAAAACATGTGAGCACTATCAATTGAACGCTTCTAAGTCCTCTGACAGTGTCCTCTTCCACTCCCATGCCCTCCCCTAACCTTTTCCCCTTTGATTCCCCTGTGCAGAACAAGTCTGGGAGAATTCCTCAGATGGCTCATGTCCTTTTTCCTTCACCTGATGCTCAGCATTGGTGTGCATACCCTCAGCCCTCTTCTGGGTCCCCTTTGAGGACAGCACTGTACACATAGTAAACACTCAGCAGTGATGTCATGAGTGGTTTTGATGCCAGTCTCAGAGTCCTGCTTGGTAGTTAATACTGTCAAGGACAGGTGACTGACTCACAGCAGAATAGAGACCTGGCACTCCTGGGCTGGGAGATGGCTCAGTTTGGGGAGGAAGGACGTGGATAATACACATTCTTACCTCTGGGAGGGGGACTCACAATACAGTACCCGGAGACACCTGTTTGTGACAGTTACTTGCTCGTCGCTGGGATAAAACACCCAACCAAAAGTCACTCACGGGAGGGAAGCGTTCATTTTGACTTCCAGTTTTGGAGGGGAGTTTCTTTGTGGCAAGGAAAACAGGGCAGGGTGAGACCCGAGGGCATGGCATCTTGACATACCAGCGGGGAGGAAGCAGTCCACCTGCCGGGTTGAGCACTTGGATGTCACACCTCAAAGCCGTTCCGAGCAACACGCATCCTCCCGCGAGGCTCTCCACCCCAAAGGTCCCACACCCTTCCCCAACTGCCGCTAGCTGGGGACCGAGATTTCCAAAACATAGGATGCTGTCGGAGGGCATTCGACGCTCAAGGTGCCGCAGATGTTAGTACGCGGAGATCTGCGCACGTAGACCCCCCTCCCTGCTGAGGCGCGTGCACCCACCCGAGCCTAACCCTTTCTCTCCGCTGTTCTGTCTCCACGTCAGAGTACGCCACCAGCAGCCCCGACCTGTTGTTAGTCATCATCCAAGTGACCGGCATCAGCCTCCTGCCTCCGCTTGGGATCGCCATTGCTGTCATCGTCACCTTCTACTGCTACCGGGTCCACCGGCAGCAGAAGCTGAGCCCGTCGTGGGAAAGCAGCAAGCCGCGGAAGATCATGGAGTTCAGCGAGCACTGCGCCATCATCCTGGAGGACGACCGCTCCGACATCAGCTCCACGTGCGCCAACAACATCAACCACAACACGGAGCTGCTGCCCATCGAACTGGACACGCTGGTAGGCAAGGGCCGCTTCGCCGAGGTCTACAAGGCCAAGCTGAAGCAGAACACCTCCGAGCAGTTCGAGACCGTAGCTGTCAAGATCTTCCCCTACGAGGAATACGCTTCCTGGAAGACCTGAGAAGGACATTTTCTCCGACATCAACCTAAAGCATGAGAGCGTCCTGCAGTTCCTGACGGCCGAGGAGAGGAAGACAGAACTGGGCAAACAGTACTGGCTGATCACGGCTTTCCACGCCAAGGGCAACCTCCAGGAGTACCTCACGAGGCACGTCATCAGCTGGGAGGACCTGCGTAGGCTGGGCAGCTCACTGGCCCGGGGCATCGCCCACCTTCACAGTGACCACACTCCGTGCGGGAGGCCCAAGATGCCCATCGTGCATAGGGACCTCAAGAGCTCCAACATCCTCGTGAAGAATGACCTGACCTGCTGCCTGTGTGACTTCGGGCTGTCCCTACGCCTGGACCCTACTCTGTCTGTTGATGACCTGGCCAACAGTGGACAGGTAAGTGAGATCTGGGGCTAGATCCCTGTGACTTCACACCCAGTTTCACACCTCCCCTTTGAGTTTCATCCTAGAAGATTTCATTTGTTATTTTTATTAGTATATATTGAACAAAATAATGGGTTTCATTATGACATTTCCATCCATGTATATCATGTACATTGGTAATATTCATCCCCTCTATTGCTCTTGTCTCTTTTAGGTTACTTTCACTGATAATTTTAGACAGGTATTACAGTGTGTTCTATCATATCACCACCTGTTACCTTCTTTTTTTTCCTCTTCTGCTGAACCCCTTCTTTTTCTGCTCTACTACCCCCCCCTCATGTCTTCTTCTTTTCCTTGCACATCTCTAATAGCTCCTCTTTTATTTCCACATTCTTCCCTCACCTCCTTAAATTGCACACACGAGGCAAAGCACCTAGTTCTTCTCTTTCTGAGTCTGGACTGTGTCACTTACCACGGTGGTGTCCAGTACCACCTGTTTGCCTGCACCAACAGATCGCCTTCCTCCGTACATCTGACTGACACTCACGTGCACCCACCTGGGCCCGCTTTCTTTAGGCAGTCACTCGCTGATGAGCTCTTAGAGGGACTCGTAACCTGACAGTTTTTAACCTCACCTATTGGCCCCACCCCCTCAAGCCTCTTGTCTTAAGTCTTTCTTTCTTTCTTTCTTTCTTTCTTTCTTTCTTTCTTTCTTTCTTTCTTTCTTTCTTTCTTTCTTTCTTTCTTTCAGAGAGAGAGGCACGCCAGGGCCTCAGCCACTGATACTGAACTCCACATGGTAGCAGCACCTAGTGGGCATGTGTGACCTTGCTCTTGCCTCATCTTTGTACATCTGGCCAAATGTGGCATCTAGAGAGTCAAACATGGGTCCCAAGGCTTCGCAGGCAAGCGCCTTAACCGCTAGGCCATCTCTCCAGCCCATCTTAAACATTTCTATACAGAATACTTACTTAGGGAATCGAGTCAAAAGAGGGTGATTACCTGGGCATAGCTTACACTTTTTTTTTTTTTTTTAATCTGGGTACGTTCACTAACAGACAATACTTTTCCCTATGTCCTCAAATCCTTCCCAAGTCAGGAGAAACATTTTTCTTCATTTATTTATTAGTTATGGACATACTCAGTGTGTACACAACACATATTGGCACCATCCTTACCCTCATCCCTGTCCTCCCCTCTGAAGGGACCCTCCTCATTGCAGGTGCCAGTTATCCCCACCTGGGAATGTAACTCAGGCATTGTGGGGGCAGTAGTCAGTTGTGGGGAGAGGCAATGTCTCTGTGCATAACGTCCCAACATGTGGCTCTAACAATCTTTCCGCCCCCTCTTCTTCAAATTTCCCTGAGCCATGTTGGGTTCGTTTTAGGTCTACTTCAGTGATGATCTATGGGAGCCTCTGTGTCTCTGGATCTCTGATTTGATAGGAGTTTAGTGTCCTCTGTGTCTATCTCCTTCACCCTTGTGCTGATACCTGGTTCGCCAAGAAAGCAGCACTGTTGCTCATTTCCCCAATTGCTGTATGGTTTCAGCTGGGGCCCTGGTGAAGTGTGATGGGCTGATTCTCTCCTCGGGTTCTGCATCCATTTGAAAGAGAGAAGCAAATCCTCCAATGGAGGGTGAAGTCAGCACCAGCTCAATGAGATAACCACTGTTAGTTTAGAGAGAATTTAATAGGTGTAGGCCCTCTTATAGCCCAAGATTGGAGGAAGCTTGATATTGGAGAGCAAATTGGTTATTTGGAAATGATTCTGACTTGTTTCCCAGTTCCAACTATAAGTTCCTTTTCAGTGAGTGGATCTGTGTTACCCACCAGGACTGTGTGCCACTATTGCACGTGGGTGAGCATCACATCAGGTTGTTTGCTGCTGAGTAGCTTAAACCTCATGTTGCTTGGACAGATGTTGGCCATTTTCCCCCAGGAGCTCATGTAGCACCTTCTGACACTAGACTAGCTAACTGTTCAGGGACTGGCTCTCTCCAAGATTCCAGCCAGGTCTAGAAGAAACATTTCTCTACTTGAGTTAGTCTCCATTTCTCTTCCATTTGCAAATGATTTTCTTTGTTGCAAGCACAATTAAGATCTCCATTTCACCTCACTCTTATAGTGGTCCTTGATCCTCTCTCCACTGTACTATTAGTAGTTGTATTGGTTTCCACACTCTAGAAGGCAGTCTCCTCTATGTCTCTGTGACTACTCCCAGGCACCCAACGCAATGTCCTGGGCAAGGAAAGTGATGGGCAGGTCGTTGTTGAATGAGCGAAACTTCCATATTTGAAGCATTGCCACAGTTTCAAACGGGAAGCTTTTTGGGCTAAGAAAGGAGTGATTAGGAAGTGACAGGGAATGTCCAGGGCATCCTTTCTGGACGACGGGTGTCCTGGTTCCGCACGGTGGCTGGGTAGCGAAACACACATCTGAAGCCCTCAGAAGTTCAGACTGCTGAAGGTCCTGCTTAGTCAGCCATCTGAGCACAGCGTCACACGCAGTATTGGGGTCAACATGTTGAGACGCAAACAAATTACTCTGCCAGGGCAATGGCTCCTGCAGTGATCTGTTAAAAAGAAAAATGTCTTCCACTTTCCCATCCATAAGAACCGTCCCCTGAATAATAATATCAAACGACTTGACCTTCCTGGGTCCTTGGCAGAGTAGGATAGTTACTGACATATGGTTGAGCGCTCCGCACTCCAGTATCCAACAGTGAAGTTTGAAATGCTTCCGCTAGAAATATTTTTCCCTTTGTGCATGGGTCTCATGTTGGCATGTTACAAGCCTAAACTTCAAAACACAACTACATGTCAGTCTCCTGAAAATCACCCTACCCGAGTGAAACACTTTCATATGATTTTAATTTAGTAAACATGTGTGGAAATCACCCCATATCCTTGGCGCATTGGCATGTGCCAGTGGATAAACAAAGCAGTCCTTAAGGGGCTCAGGAAATTTTGCAGAAGAGGGGCGCAGAAAGATTGTAAGGGCCCTATGCAGAGGCACTGCTCCCCCCAGACAATGACTGACTGCTGCTCTCACAAGTTACATAATCCACAGTCCCGTGGTGAACGGCAGTGCCACTGAGGAGGGCCCTCAGGGAGGAGGGAAATGACGGTACCCACACGTGATGTGTCCATGCGAAGTTGCTACTTGATAAAATAATTAACAAATAAAATGAAAAAAAATAAGATAAATAGTCCTTAACAGATCAAAGGAATGGAAGTTATTTTCTTCATAAGTCTTATAGTTTCAAGTATGAAAAAACGTTTCATTTGCAAAAGCAAACATCAACACCTAAGATATCACAGTTATGATCTGCGAGGTCATCTGTGAGGACATTGCTAAATAATGTGAGGACATATGCAGCTAAGTAGGGTGGCTCTGGGCTGTGGAACTTCCTGCTTGGGAATGATTTACTTATAATTTTTAAAGAGTTTTCAGAAAAAGAACATCTTTTTATTATTAAATAACCATATATGCTGTATCTTTCTGTGTAGTTCTCATTATTTAAAACAGCATTATGATTTTTTAATTTTTTTTAATTTGAGAGAGAGAAAATGGCTATGGCAAATGAACTCAGACGCATGTGTCATTTGCTTTGCAGACCTGGCTTTTCATGAGTATTAGGGAATCAAACTTAAACTGAAATGCTTTGCAAGCAGAAACCTTTATAACAAACTATTTTATTTAGTTATTATGTATATATATATATATATATACATACATATATATATATATATATATATATATACACACATACATACACATAGAGAGAGAGAGAGAGAGGATGGGCACACCAGGGCCTCTTCCCACTGCAAATAAACTCTAGGCACATTGCCACTTTGTGCATCTGGCTCTGTGTGGGTACTGGCAAATCAAACCTGGGTCCTTAGGCTTTGCAGGCAAGTAACTTAACTACTGAGCAATCTCTCCAGCCTGCAAGCAGGTACCTTTGACAGCTGAACTATCTCCCCAGCCCAAAAGCTTCGTGGCATAGGGATTGACATTGTTTTTTCCAGGACTGAGAATGGAGCCTATGGCCTACATGTATACCATGCAAGCATTCTACCACTAGGCTATATCCCCAGCCTGTATTTTTTTTTTCCTAAAGATCATCTTAACAAGGCTGGGACATAGCTTACTGGCAGAGTGCTTGCCTAGCATGCTTAAAGCCTGGATTCAATCTTCAGCACAGTATTAATAAACAGGGTGTGGTGGTGCATGCCTATAATCCCAGCACTCAGGAAGTGGAGACACTTCCTTCTAATGGGGAGTTTGGGGCTACCTACAATGAGATCCTGTCTCAAAAACTAAAAGTTGGGTTGGAGAGATGGCTTAGTGGTTAAGGCACTTACCTGCAAAGCCAAAGGACCCAGATTCGATTCCCCAGGACCCACTTAAGCCAGATGCACAAGGTGGATCATGCGTCTGGAGTTCGTTTGCAGTGGCTGGAGCCTCTGGTGTGCCCTCTCTCTCTCTCTCTCTCTGTCTCTGTCTCTCTTTCTTCTTCTTCTTCTTCTTCTTCTCTTCTTTTTCTTCTCCCTTTCTTTGCTTCTCTCTCTCTCTCTCTCAAAGAAAAATAAATTTAAATTAAGAATAATCTGTACACCAGAGACGGATAAGCACCAGCTCTACTGTAAAAGTAAAGATGTGCCCAGTATTCAACAGTGAATCTCACGTGGTGTCTCTTCTGGGTGTAGGTGGGAACTGCCAGATATATGGCCCCGGAAGTTCTGGAGTCCAGGATGAACCTGGAGAACGTCGAGTCCTTCAAGCAGACGGATGTGTACTCCATGGCTCTGGTGCTCTGGGAGATGACGTCGCGCTGCAACGCGGTGGGAGGTAGGTACAGACTGTCAACGCAGAAGACGCACCTCTTACCGCAAAGGGCACACGAGGCCGTGTATTCTCGAGCATCTCGAGATGTGAGTGACCATGGCCTGGGAACATAGATCTATGTCACTCCAACTCCATGTTCCAACGTGTTAACAATTTCATGAAGGTTTATAGGCACGGAACAGAAGAAAGTCATAAGTCAAGGCACTATACAATCACAGTGGTCCTCCCGAGTGCTGGGATTAAAGGTGTGCGCCACCACGCCCTACCAATACTGCCATTATGCTGTTGTCCGGTTAGCGATAGTTTTGTCTACTGATGCAACCAGTATATCGTCTAGGGTAGATCTGATAGGCCTCATTGCTGGCTGAGAGCTTTTAGCCCTTGCAGAATGTATTTGCCGCCACCACCCCACCCTGGGGAGAGCCTGGCTTTCCTCTTCCCTCCACACCCATGACTGACATGTCATCTCTTTGCCTGGCCCTGCTGCAGAGAGCAGCGATTCCTATCTGGCTGACACAATTATATCCTGGTTTTCTGCCTGAGATTCCCTGCCCCCACCTCCCCACAAAACATTCCCCCAAGTCACTCCATTTCTCCTTGTACAGTGAAATTTGTTTCACCAAGTTTTGGCCACTATAGATGCTTTTCTGCTTGAAATCCCTGACAGGTCCCCACGATGAGTCTTTGGACTGAGAACAGTGCTGTCAGAGGGGTGACCTCGTCCCTGGTGAGTAGATTCACCTGGAATAGCGGGTCTTCCCCGGGCTCTCGGAGCCACGCTTCCATAAACGGGCTCCGGGACCGTGGCTCTGTCCGCGGCCGTCAGTGCAGCCAGCCTCCTGGGGTCCCCTGTGCGGGCTCTGCCAGCGCTGTTGTCACCCACCTAAATCCGCTTCCTCTTGATACTTGCTGACTGTGGAAGAATCTAGGTGAAGAACCAAGTTTGTCCGTTTTTCCGAGTTCTGAAAAAGAGAGATGTTATAAACAAGTGTTCCTGAGGAAGGGACAGGATATGATTTGTTCAGTGAGACTCAGGGAAGAAAAAAAAAAATCCTTTTACAACCTCCCGGATAGGAACAGATGGCCTCAAGAGGACCGGAAAGGACCCCTCCCGGCCCTCTTGTTTGATCCAACCCCAGAGTCCTCCTTCCCTGCAGAAACAGAGGCTACTTATCCAGCCACCCCCCCCCGCTCCTCCTGGCACAAAGCCCATCCGTAGATCAAGGATGTGACTTCTGTCTGGTTCATCTTAAAAACTTGCAAGATGGGTTGGTGAGCCTAGTCAATTTCAAAGACATTTCCTTTCTTCTCTCTCTCTCTCTTTTTTTCTTTTCTATTCAAAGAGCTCCTTGAGGGCTAGGGAGATGGCTCAGTCAATGAAGCACGTGCTTGCCTTACAAGTTTTAAGGCCCGGAGTTCAGAACCTCAGAACCCATGGAAATGCCAGGATGGGCATGACGGCCCACCTATAATCCTAGCCCTCAGGAAGCAGAGACAGCCGGGGCAAGCTGGCCGGCTAGGGCAGTGACGTCCGCGTTCAAGGGAAGGGTCTTGTCTCAGTTAATGAGGTGGAACGCTACTGAGAGAGACCCCTGGTGTCAACTCTGACCCCCACATTTGTGAGCATGTATATCCCCCCCAACACACATGTGCCCTCCCACATGCATGCATACATGCGAACACACATCCACACTACATATATACGGGGAAAAAAAAAAAAAAGCAAACCAGAGCCTGCAGAACCAGTATGAGGCATGAGTGCCGATGCGTGCCCTGTAACCACTGACCTCCGAGGGTCCCAAGTGGGGAGACGGGTCTCACCAGGTTTCCAGAAGCTTGCAGTCTATTAGAAAGACTTGAGCGACAACTCCAAAAATTGTGTTTATTTCATTTTATTTATTTATTTGAGAGAGAGAGAGAATGGGTGTTCTGGGACCTCTAGCCACTGTAAACGAACTCCACACACATGTGCCACCTTGTGCATCTGGCTTCTGAGGGTACTGGGGAATAGAACCTGGGTCCTAGGCTTCACAGGCAAGTGCCTTAACTGCTAATCCATCTCTCCAGCCCCCCAAATTGTTTTTAAAAAATGTATACATGCTGACCATATGTCTTCATTTTCTCATACAATACTCAATAAACTCTACTTGATGTAGGATTTGGAATTCTGAGTATACGAGGAAGAGATGCAAACAGTTCTTCCTAGGCTTCGACTTTGCTCCTGTGACAACAAACATAATTACTCATTTTCATTAATTTCAAAAAGGAAGCTCAAAATGTTAAAATGTGGGATGGGCTTATTTAGTATAATGAATCAGAGAGCAATGTTTTTACCACTTAGTTTATTCTATTCTATTTTATTTTAATTTTACATTATGTTTTGGTTTTTCGAGGTAGGGTCTCACTCAAGCCCAGGCTGACCTGGAATTCACTATGGAGTCTCAGGATGGCCTCAAACTCACAGCGATCCTCCTACCTCTCCCTCCCGAGTGCCGGCGTTAAAGGCGTGCGCCACCACGCCCGGCTGCCATTCCCATAATTCTTGACCTTTGTGCCTCACCTTTGTGCATTTGCCTAACATGGGATCTGGAGAGTTGAACATGGGTCCTTAGGCTTCTCAGGAAAGCGACTTAACTGCTAAGCCATTTCTCCAGTCCAAGATGGTTTTGTGCATAGTATGGGCATGAATGCCTTAAAATCAGAAATAATTCCCTTAGATTAACCTTATTTATCTGAGAAAATATCCATCCATCCATCCATCCATCCATCCATCCATTCATTCACTCACTCAAGAAATGTGTACTGAGCACCTGTTGAGTGTCAGGCACTGTTCACAGTACTGTGAAGCAGTCATTTATTCATTGTTTCATGTGTGTGTGTGGGTTTGTGGGTGCACGTGTGTGCAGGTGAACGTGCAAATGTGCAAATGGAGGGCAGAGGCCAGTCATGGGGGTCTTGCTCCGTTGCTGTCTACTTTGTTTTCATGAGACAGGGTCTCTGACTGAATGCAGAGCTCATCAATTTGTTTTGCTGAGCTAGCCAGAGAGCTCCAGGGAGCCTCTGGCCTCCACCTCCCCAGCACTGGGATGACGGGCACATGACACCATACTTGGCTTTCACCTGAGTGCTGGAGTTTTGGACTTAGGGCCTCATACTTGTATGAGAAGTATCTTATCTAACAAGCCATCACCCAGCAAAAATAAAAGTACTTTTTTTTTTTTAATTAGAGAGAGTGAGAGAGAGAGATTTGGCACACCAGGGCCTCAGCCACTGCAATCGAACTCCAGATGCTTGTGCCACCTACTGGGCATGTGCAAGCTTGGGCTTGCCTCACCTTTGTGCGTCTGGCTTATGGGGGATCTGGAGAGTCAGACATGTGTCCTTAGGCTTCACAGGCAAGCGCCTTCACCGCTAAGCCATTTCTCCAGCCCAGTAATCTTACTTTTGAGACAGGGTCTCTCTCTGTACCCCACACTTGCTTCTCACTCACCCTCTTGCCTTAGCCACGACACGTGGTAAGAGCAGTCATTTTAAGAGTAGGGGCCAGGCTGGGCGTGGTGGCGCACGCCTTTAATCCCAGCACTCGGGAGGCAGAGGTAGGAGGATCACCATGAATTCAAGGACACCCTGAGACTACATAGTGAATTCCAGGTCAGCCTGGACTAGAGTGAAACCCTACCTTGAAAAAAACAAAAAAAACAAAAAAAAAAAAAGAAAGAAAGAAAGAAAGAAAGAGTAGTCGTGAAGAGGTAAAACTCCAGAAAACCACGTAATAAACAGACCAGTGATATGATGTGAAGGGAGGGATGAGATGAATGTGATATTTTCAGAAAGAAAAAGACAGTAGATTTAAGGGATAGACAATGGAGACACGGGGCATTATGTCCGATAGTTTATTCATCTGAACACATACGAAAAGAAGAACGAAGAGACCATGTTTACGAAGAGGGCACGATGGAAGGAGTGACTGCTGTGTGACCGTTTTATCACAGAGGGAAGTTAGAGGACAGCCTTCAGCAAGGACAGGCCTGGGGACTGGTTCCCTTTACAAAGAGCCTCTGTCCTGGGCAGGCAGTTGGCCTTGGGTCCTGGCGAGAGTTTGCAGTGTACGGGAGGCGGGTGAGGGCACTGCCTTGACCCCCCCTTGGGTAACACAGCAGGTACCACATGCTTGTCGTCCCTGGCCATCTGGGCCTTCGAATAGAAGCTGACAGGCAGCAGCCTGGGAGCCAGCACTTAACCAGGCCAAGTGCAGTTCCTCCTCAGACAAGGCTGCTGCTGTCCTGGGAGGACAAAAACAAAGAAAGGCAAGAGGCTGGAGGAAGACTGGAAAAGGAAGGTGGGGGACGGACAGACGGGATGGAGAGAAGCCTGCTGGGAGAGCAAGAAGAAAAATCACTTATTTTCCTGGAGTTCAAGGTGGCACCATTTGGAAAGCAGATATAAAATCAGAGAGGCACTACCTTGGGGGCCACCGTCAGTAGCTACTGTCCCCCCGGGGCCTGGTCTCCCTTGCTGCTAAGAGGGACAAGGTGTTTCTCTTTCAGGGAAGCTGAGGAATTTCCTGAGAGCAAGGAATAGCAGGGGCCAGAGCCCGACAGCTGCGCCTTCTCTGGTGCAAAGGCTGCTGGGAACGGCAGGGGAAGGGAGGAGGGAAGGAAGTGAAGAAAGTCTTTTGCGAGCAGCCAAAGGTTTCTCACTGAAGACGTGGCTTGAGTCACTCCAGGAGACTGGAGGCAGGCGTTCTTCTGCAGAACTCCTGGTCTAGCTGCTGCTGCATTCCAAGAATGCAGAAGGGTCTGGTTTGACTGCTCTGGGAGCATCTACCTTAGTCTAGGTGCCCACCCCCCATGCTGAGAAAAGAATTTGAGTTCAAGTACTTCTGTTGGAAAGAGGTGGCTGGAAGAGCCAGTGAAGGAGGGAATTAGGAGACCTCTTGAGAGAAGGGGAGGGAGCCGGGAAAGGTACTGTGTCCAGTGGTCTCCACTGCAGGAAGGTGAGTGTAGCCCGGACACAAGTCCTACTTCAGAATTCACTCATCTTTTGGAGCAGGAATGTTGGGGTCAAGGTGGAAGGATGACCCCCCACCCCGCATCACCCCAAACCTGCCCCGTTTGGTGTTGAGCTAGCTGAAAAGAGTGCTGTCCTGTGGTGATGTGCCAAGGAGAGATGAAAGATGCCCACGACCCTTTGCTCTTTGTAAATGCTTGAAAACAGGGCATACGCTCTTTTAACAATGCGCTCTATGTTTGCGTGGGTGCATGCATGGCTGTGCATGTTTGTGGAGGAGGGGGTTGTGCACAAGTGTGTGCTAGGCATGTGAAGTGCAGAGGAAAACCTTGAGTGTTGTTTCTCGGGTACTATTCACCTTTGTTTGAGACAAGATTTCGCACTGGCCTGGACATCACTAACTGGTCTAGTCTGGCTGCCCAGTGAGCTCCCGGCATCCATCTCCACTTCCCCAGAGCCAGGATTGCAAGCATGCACTACCACACCTGGAATTTTTTTTAAAAATATTTTGTTTATTAACGAATTAGAAAGAGGCAGGTAGAGAGAGAGAGAGAGAATGGGCTTCTAGCCACCGCAGAGGAACTCCAGACGCATGCGCCACCTTGTGCTTCACTTAGGTACTGGGGAATCGAACCTCAGTCCTTAGGCTTCTCAGGCAAGCACCTTAATTGCTAAGCCATCTCTCCAGCCCTGATTTTATTTTTCTTTTTAATATGGATTCTGTGGATCAAGCTTAGGTTCTCCTGTTTGCAAAGAAAGCTACTTAGCCTAATTGAGCTATATCTCCCTGCCCATTTTTTTCCTAATTTAATTGGCATCGTAATCATACATGTTTGTAGAGGACAGATAGTGCTATATTTCAATACAGACTTATAATATGTAGTGTCAGTTCAAAGTAATTGGCTTACCTGATACCCCAAACATGTTTCATTTCGTTCTGCTAGGGACACTTACAATCCTGTCTACTAGCCATTTCCAAGCATACAATTAGTTGTTGTTCACTGTGGTCAGAAAATCTTGATACCCCTTTCTCATGTCTACTTCATGATGAGACCAAGGCAAAACTGAGTAGCACGGCCCATCTGTGTGATGCGTAATGTGTGTGTAAGTTTTCTCTTTCCACCTGCTTTGAGGCAGGGTCTAACACGTGTTCATCACTCTTGTTTCTTTCTCTTTTTTTTTCCTGAACTAAGTTGTCCCTGAGCTTTCTGGCGGATTCTCCTGTCTCTGCCTATCTTCTTGCCTCTAGGTCTGGCTGGGATGACAAATGCCTCCAGCCACAGTGTCCTGATTTTTTTTTCAATTTTTAAAAGTGTTTTTATTTATTTATTAGCAAGTAGAAGAGAGACAGGACAGAGAGAATGGGTGCAGCAGGGGCTCCAGCTGCTGGAAAGGGGCTCCAGATGCATGTGCCAGTTTGTGCATCTGGTTTTACGTGGGTACCGGGGAATTGAACTCAGGTCATAGGCTTTGCAGGCAAGCACCTTAACTGCTGAGCCATCTCTCCAGTCCAGTGTCCTGCTTTTCTTTAACCTAGGTGCTGAGGTTTCAAACTCGGGAACTCACACTGGCTGAGACAAGTGCTTCTTCTATGTGACCAACTCTGTAGCTCCAAGGCAGCATGTAAAATATATTTTTTATATATTTATATATAAATATATATATATATATATATGAAAACAAGTATATATGAAAACTATATATATATATATATGTATGTATGTATATTTGTTTTCGTTCAGAGAGTGAGAGTGGAATGAATGGGCACTCCAGGGCTTCTTGCCACTGAAAACAAAGTCCAGGTGCATGTGCCACTTTGTGCATCGGGCTTTATGTGGGTCCCGGGGCATCTACCACAGGCCATCAGGCGTTGCAACTAAACACCTTGAACTGCTGAGCAATCTCTCCAGCTTCCATGTTAGTACCTTAGTCTTTCTAAGCTCTGTTCCTTTTTCCTTTGAAGCAATTCTAGTTTTTTCCCTAAGAGATGGTTCTCACCACACAGGTCAGCCAGGTCCAGCGCTCTCTCTGTATTAACGCCCCTCAGCCTCCTGTGTCCTTCTCTGGGGTTCTTTACAGAAGAGAACCAGGACATCGTTCGATCAAGAACTTGAATAAACAGTTCACTGACACCATGCCGACCGTTTCCTCCTCTGGTGCCCTTGGTGAAAAGGAGGCTCTTGTTCTGTCTGCACCCACAGCACCCCGGCTGCTGCCAGGCCTTCTCTGACCCAGCCAGTGCGCATGCTTGGCTTTCCTGCTGGTAAATAACCTCAGTGAAGGGGAATTCTTTTCGCAGTCAGTAACTCTTGAGTAGCTCCTTTAGACATTGCAAACCAAACCATAGCCGTGCAACAACTGCATGTCCTGAGGTGGAGTGGGTCCCACACTCGTCCCATTTGTGACAGGCAAGTTCTCACTCCGGGCTTCCCTAGCCAGCTGTGCTTGCGCTGAGTAGAGCAGGGAACTCGCGGAAGCTTATTAAGAAGGCAAAGCCCTCTCTCTGCTCTCTCGATCTGAAAATAAATAAGTGAAAATAAATGAGTATCTGGGCTGGAGAGATGTCTCAGTGGTTAAGGCGCTTGCCTGCAAAGCCTAATGACCCAGGTTTGATTCCCCAGGACCCACATAAAGCCAGAAGCACTAAGAGGCACAGGCATCTGGAGTTTGTTTGCAGTGGCTGGAGGCCCTGGCATGCCCATTCTCTCTCTCTCTCTCTCTCCTCTCTGTGTGTGTGCAAATAAATAAATAAATAAACAAATAGACAAAGTCATCTCAGCAGAATAGCGCCCTCGGTTCTGAATGCTTTTCCCTTCCTTCCTTCTTTCCTTTCCTACCCTCCTTCCTTTCTTCCCTCCTTTCTCCCTTCCTTCCTTCCCTCCTTCTCTTCTACCCTCCTTCCTTCCTTCCTTCCCTCCTTCCCTCCTTCCCTCCTTCCTTCCTTCCTTTCCCTTCCTTTCCCTTCCTTTCCTCCCTTCCCTCCCCCCTCCCTCCCTCCCTCCCTCCTTTCTTCCTTCCCTCCTTCCTTCCTTTCCTCCCTTCCCTCTCCCCCTCTCTCTCTCCTTCCTTCCCTCCTGCCTTTCTCTCCCTCCTTCCCTCTGCCCTCCCACCCTGCTGTCTGTCTCTCTTTCTCCCTTCCTCCTCTTTCTCCCCTTTCTTCCCCTCCGCCCTCCCTCACTTCTTTCTTTCTTTCTTTCTTTCTCTTTCTTTCTTTCTTTCTTCTGTGTGTGTGCATATGCACGAGCATGTGTTGAGGTTACCTTTTCATTGCTGGGATGAAAAACACCGAACCAGAAGCAGCTCCCATTCCTTGTAAAACATTTATAGCAGAGACGTCCACTTTTTTTATTAGTATTATTTGAGAGGGGGAAAGGGGCAGAGTGAGAGAGAGAATGGGCACTCCAGGGCTTCCAGCCACTGCAAACGAACTCCAGATGCATGCCCCACCTTATGCATCTGACTTACATGGGTCCTGGAGACTCGAACCGAGGTCCTTTGGCTTTTCAGGAAGCGCCTTAACAACTCAGCCATCTCTCCAGCCTGAGATGTCCACTTTTTGACCTTGCAACATGATCTGTTGTCTGCAGATGCATTGGCTCTTTTTCATAGCTTTCCCGGGGACACATGAGGCCCATGAGCCACTGGTTGGACACACTTGATTTAAAGTAATCCTGATGCAAGTGTCGTATGTGGAAGGTGTTTCAAATTTGTCATAGCACAAGGGCCTGTGCCAAGAGACTGAGAGTGGGTGCTTGCTGACTTTTATAGCAGTGTGATGTTACCAGACAAGTGGGTTTCATTTTTCCTGTCATGCATTTTTTCTGTCTCCCACTAAAAAGGAGGGCCACATTCCCTGATCTTTTATGAAATGTCAATTGAGAAGGGAACAATTTCGATCACTTTTAATCCTGCCATTCCACCTAAGCCACTTTTCTGAAAGAACCTGGGAATTTGGAGTCAAGGGAGATTTGATTTCTCCTAGAAACCTTCATTTAACAATTCCATATGTTTAATCGCAAGCGTTTTCTAAAATGCAAATATTTTGAGCAGTGTGAAAAATAAGAAGCTGGGGAAAGCTGATGCCAGCTTTCCCCAGCATAGACTGAGGTCCTCAGCTCTCGGAGCTGTCAGGAGACACATGGAGACAGGGAAATCCAGGCCACCCACGTGTTGCTGCCAGCTGCTCCTCTCAGCTCTCAGGACTGGGTCCCAGGGCGTGAGGCCTTGCCTTGGAAAGGACGTCAGTTCTCACTGACCTAGTGTAGGACTCTCTGCCCACCGCCCTGCTCCCGCAGGGTTCCGGCTTCCTCTCACGGGCCTGGCCGTCTCCTGCCGAGTCCACGCTAATGTCTACCACATCCTCGTGGGCATTTAGGTCTGAGGAGGGGTGGGAAATGCCGCAGGGAGGGAATGGACCTCCAGGGCGGTGTCCATAAGTGGCTGTCCTCCAGGTCCCTGTAGTGGCCATGAGAATGACTAACGGCACTCCCTAAAGAACCACAGATGGACTAACACACGTCTCTCCTCGACCGCCCAGAGCAGATGTCAGAGCTGATGCTGAGAGGACATGTGCTTTACAGCCAAGCATGGAGCATCCTGTGGGGCACGAGAGGAAAGAGGAAGGGTGGA
Organism: Dipus sagitta; assembly: GCA_036346955.1. NCBI lineage: Eukaryota > Metazoa > Chordata > Mammalia > Rodentia > Dipodidae > Dipus > Dipus sagitta. The sequence continues at coordinate 10,028,610 of CM070786.1, forward strand.
ACCAGATGCTCAACATGAGAGATAAGAGTAGAGGAAGAATTGCAAAAAAAAAAAAAAAAAAATCCTTCCTAAGAAAAAAAGAATCGAGCATGTGTTGTTATCTGCTGTGCGAGGACACAGGAATATGTGCTTTTCAGACACTGGAGCGAGGTCGCCTTGCAATGTGTATAGACGTCAAGTCCTCTCCCCTCTTCTAACCCGAGAGATAACTTTGATTGGTCAGTTGATTGTTTTCAGACAGGGTCTCATGTAGTCCGGGCTTGCCTGGAACTCACTGGGTAGCCGAGAATGACCTTGAACATCTGATCCTTCTGCCTCCACCTCCCAAGTGCTACGATCACAGGCATCGTAGTGCCCAGTTCATGCGGTGCTGGGGATTGAACCCACAGCGAGGCAGGCACTCTACCAGCTGAGCTACATCCCTGGCCCAGCATCTAAGTTCTGTCAATGTCAAGTACTTTGTAACTCTTAATTCAGAGTTAGATCCCTAAGCTTTAATTGAATGCCTGTCATATAAACATGTGCTCCAAGAATGGCCTTTGGAGTTTTGAACAGAAGGAAAAACTGAAAAATCATAAGTGGAATACTTCCCAGGCTCCTTCCATAGCCATTCCTTCCTTCCTGTTTTAATCCACTATTATAAAAACAAAAATCTCATTTGGGGGATGGAGAGATGGCTTAGTATTTAAAGCACTGGCCTGTGAAGCCTTAGGACCCATGTTTGACTCTTCAGATCCCATGTAAGCCAGACGCACAAGGTGATGCGAGCACGCAAGGTTGCACATGCGCACAAGGTGGCACCCGCATCTGGAATTCAATTGCAGTGGCTGAAGGCCATGGTGCACCAATTCTCTCCCTCTTTCTCTTTCAATCTCTCTGTCTCTCACTCTTTGTCTCTCATTAAAAAAATTACAAAACAGCCAGGTGTGGTGGCACATGTCTTTAATCCCAGCACTCGGGAGGCAGAGGTAGGAGGGTCGCTGAGAGTTTGAGACCACCCTTAGACTCCATAGTGAATTTCAGGTCAACCTGAGCTAGAGTGAGACCCTACCTTGGAAAAAAAAAAAAAAAGAAAAAGAAATTACACACTCACAAATCTCATTCTGAGTAATTGCAGGTGTGTCCTGACACTCAGTGCCTCGTGTTACACACCCAAACGTCTCGCCAAAGTCATTTCTGTCAGCCACATGCACTTGCTCAGCTGACCACTGTTGGCCCTGCTTTCTTCACAGAAGTGAAAGATTACGAGCCTCCGTTTGGGTCCAAGGTGAGGGAGCACCCCTGTGTGGAAAGCATGAAGGACAATGTGCTGAGAGACCGAGGACGGCCAGAAATCCCCAGCTTCTGGCTCAACCACCAGGTAAGGAGTGCCTGCTTTACAGGGTCACAGGATTCACGGAGAGGAGCCTCGTGGGTAGCAGTGAGTCCTGGGAGACTGGGCTCCACGCTGAGGGCAGGCCCAGCTGTAAAGCTCTGTACCTCTGTTGGATTCTGTTAATAAGGATGATTTCGATGTCGGTGGACAACTTACAAAGCAATAGTTGCAAATCAATTTGGCAGGATTCAGCCTCACCTGGCAGGAATTATCTAGATCAGGTTCAGCCTCTGGGATTATCTTGATAAGGTTGTTTGAGGTGGGAAGACCCACCCTAACTGTGGGCTGGGGTCCTGGACCGGGTAGAGAGGAGAGAGTTGGCTGAGCAAGATTCATTGCTCTCTGCTTCCTCGCTGTAGACTGACTGTGAGTAGCTATGGTTCAAGCTACTGCTGCCACGCCTTCCCTGCTCTGCTGGACTATAACCTGGGCCTGTAAACTGAAATAAAACCCTTTCCCCCTTCGACTGACTCTGGCCAGATATTTTTGTCCCAGCAACAAGAATGTAACGAATATAGCAGCATTCACGGGAGCTCGGGCAACCACTGAAGGGCACTGGTCGCATTCTCAATCCCTCTTGGTTCTGCGTGAAGATAACTTCGTTTGCAGTGTCTGCTGTCCACTCCCATGCCTTTTCCTAGAGAGACTATGTCTCATTCCCTCTGGGTTCCAAATATTTCCCTCCAGGGGTTTGTTAGCTTCAGAAAGAGGTGCTTGACACTTGACAGTAAGCAGGGCTATCAGGTGGCTGGATTTAGAAGTAACGGATGTGTGCTGGTGGTGTCTAGATGTTGGAAGGTTATGTGTACACACAGAGCTGGGGTGGGGGTACCTGTGTGAGCATGTCTGAGGAACATGTGAGCATGCCTGAGGAACAGGTGGCTGTATCGCAGGAAACCAAGGCTTTGTTATTCTTGCCTCATACCTGAAAGTTAGGCTGCCCATAGTACTTCCATGCAAGGGCAATGCCTCCTAGATTCCCTGTTCTGCCAGGAGGGGCAGTGGAGGGGGCCATGGTATATGACGGTGGTCAGGCATGCAAAAAAAAAAAAAAAAACCAATAGGTAATGAGTAAGAGAATTGGCCACGTGTGTGCACCACCCCGAGGAAAGAGCCATCCATGAAGTGTGAGGTAGAACAGTGTGTGCCCTTAGCTCCTTGGCAAACTGGTTCTTGCCACCAAACAAAACCCTACATTCCCTCTCTTGGACAGACTCCCTTATCCATAGGCTTCGAGGCTGTCAGGTTTTCCCTAAAGGCCAGGGAAATTCAGACAAGAAACAGAAACAGCAAGTCAGGCACAAACACGAAGACAAATGGGGCAGGAAGCTTGTTCTGAGTCAGCCCCGCTCAGAGCCACGATATGACGAGGATGTGGGTGAATCAGGCTTTCCAGGCTCGGGTGGTCCTCCAGGGTCTCAGGTATACTGTGCTTGGCTGTAAAAAATAAAAAAATAAAAAAAAAAATGAAAAACGGATGCATAAACTTGAAAGCTTGAAGGTACCAGAGTGCTATGAATGTTCCTTTCAACTCTCGCCTCCTCTGCCGTAAAGTTCTTATAATGAAGCCATTATTCATGATGATAAAATTTAAGGAAGAATTTGCATAATACATTTTTTTTCTCTTAATGAGATTTGTTGCCCTATTGATTTCAAGTTAATGCTTAATATTTAATTTAATTTACTGCCTATAATTACAGTGTCAGAACAAAATAAATGCTACTGGTATACCAACAATAACACTCTACTCTTAACAGGGCCATCAATCAATACAGTCAATTAGGTGAATTATGCAATTAACTTAAAAATCAAGAACTCTTGGGCTAGAGAGGTGGGAGCAGGGGCTCCCAGGTGTTTGGAAAGGTGTTGGTATTGGCAGACAAATGCCAGCTAAGGCAGTGTTAAGTGTGGCTGTCCCACTTGACCATCTGTGAAAGATCTCCATTGGGAATGAGAACTGCCCAGTTGGATGGAGCTCATTTTATTTCCATATATCCGACTATTTACTTATCTTCCGCCTGCTTTATTTTCAGAAAAGACTTGAAAGGGTAACAAATGTTTTCGATGCAAAATAGAACCAAGCTAGGGGAAAAAAATACTCTTGCCATCTTCCCAGACATTCTTTCATGGATGGAAGGGAAGGGGGTTCACTGGGTGGGAAGATCCCTGTGATACATCATACACCTCTGACATACTAAGATAGTTGTGTCACACAGCTTAATTTCACTGGAGAGGAACAGGGCGTCTCTGGGGCCACCCTTGGCAACTCTGAAAGCTGTTCGTGAATCATTCCATGAAACATGGGCTTTACAGAACGATGCCAAGCTAATGTGTGTGCCAGTCTGAGGACACCCTAGCCCTCTTACAATATGCAAGTACCTATGATCTAACCATATGACATTCTACAAAAGCTACAGCTCCAGAAGCATGAAAGGCAAGGGAAGGAGGGAAGAAGGAATAAGTTAAGAGGAGAGCATAGGTTTTAAGACAGAATCTACTGTGTATAACTGTGATGGTGGGTACATGCTACCTTGTATTTTTCACAACCTGTAAAATGCACGCCTCCAATCTGGAGTTTGATTACTGATGTATTAATGCTACCTCTGTAGAGCCTACCCACTGATGGTACCTTGGGACCCCTCCTCCCTCCCTCTGCAGGGCATCCAGATAGTCTGCGAGACACTGACTGAGTGCTGGGACCATGACCCAGAAGCCCGCCTCACGGCCCAGTGTGTGGCAGAGCGCTTCAGCGAGCTGGAGCACCTGGACAGGCTCTCCGGGAGGAGCTGCTCAGAGGAGAAGATTCCAGAAGATGGTTCGCTGAACACTACCAAATAGCTCTTCTGAGCATGCTGGGCCAAGCCTACAGAGGCCGCCTTTCTTACCAAAGAACAGAGGCAGCGGGATGGTGCCCCGACTGATGCTTCTGGAAAACCAAGGGCTCACTTCCTCCCTGTAAAGCTGCAAGGCACCTCTGAAGCAGGGGCAGCTGGGAGTGGGTGACAGAAATGCCTTTGACCTTGTCATAGGATAAGCTGTGCCAGCAGTTCCTCAGGAGATGAGGTTGATTTTTACAGCCGCCAATAACATTTGCACTTTATCGATGCCTGTATATAAATATGGAATAGCTATGTTTTATATATATATATATCTATATATGTCTATATCTATCTATTCATATATATATATATGAATATATATATATATATATATTCTGAAAAGAGACAAGGAAAAAAGATCAAGTATTCCCAGAAAATTGGTGTTATTGGAGAGCTCCAGAATGAAGCAGAGAAGGAAGCCATTTAGAAACATCATTAGCACACGACAATCACACACACACACACACACACACACACACACACACACTCACACAGTGGGTCTCTAGGATGCTAGGATGAGGAGACCTTTGTATTAGCAAGAAGGATCCATGTCTCAGAGCCTGACCTTCCTTTTCTCTAGACAGGAGTTCTGTCCTGGCCTGGGAACTAAGTGTAAGCACTGCATGTGCCCTTTGCTCCTCCTGACTCTGCCCTTGATCTCCAAACCCCATGTCTGACCTTGGGAACCTTCTTGCTCAACCCAGCTCAGAAACTCAACTCCATTGCACACTTGGCTTTCAGTTTTCCAGGCTACCAGAAACAAAAAAAAAAAAAAAAAAAAAAAAGATCATTTCCCTACTCACGACATTGCCACCCTATTTACTGATGAGATTCTTTTCTTCTCTCTCTCTCAAATCCTGTAACGACGTTGCTGTTGTCCTTTGCCAAAATTCATCCTTTCCGTGAGAGTAGCTCCTTTCCCACCAGCCCCTGGGAGCCATTATGCTTCATGTTGGTCACACCTCCTGTTGGCCACAGCAACGCCAGTGGGTTCCATCTTCCTGGGCTCTCAAATGCTGACACAAATTCTGGCCTGTTGGGGGATTGGAATGACACAATACTGCCACTGTCCGGACTGTGTCCTCTGGCACTTGGCCCCTTTGTTTTGCTTGTTCAGCATAACATTTGAAAGAGTTGAGCTGCTTTTGCAGTATTTGGAGATTTTGCAGAAAAAAAAAAGAAGTCTAGATTCCGGGTGGGAGTAGGTGATGATTTATGGTTCTATCCAGACCACACTTCTCTCCAGACCCAACAGGACGGCACAGAACCATTCTGCACTGTAAGCATCTATGGTCCCAGCTGCCTATGCCCACCCACGTCTGGAAATAAACCTGCCCCTCACCAAGCTTCCTTGTAAGAAATATGCGTGCACGGGGTCCTCCTCTGGCTACAGAAGAGGACAGTCCCTACCTTGTCTGATGTTAGGATTTAAACTGACCATTCAAAGGACATCACAGGACCTCCTGCGTGAGGTCCTGGTTATGCCAAATCTTTTGTACTTATATCTTAAGAATTGTTTTCTCCACATTTGAGAGGGGAACTCTTTGCTCCAAGAAGCTTTCTTCATGGTTACCAGTCTCCTGATGGTACCCACCTTTGCAGAAATTACTAGTGAGGACTTGAATGTACACAGGAGAGTCCAGTGGACAGTCGGGAAATATCTGTCCAGTTGGACAAGAACAAAGAAAGAGCTTTAATAGGAAACTTGCTTATTTGCCAACAAATGTTGGTGTTGCAAGTAAAAAAAAAAAAATCTCTTTTTAAAACATGGTTTTGAAGCTACTTAATTTTCACAATAGGAATACGAGTGAGGAATAGCAGTGAACACGTGGCCTCTGTTTGCATTGTTCAGGGCCTCATCTCACTGGGGTTTTAGGATACATGTTCAAGCTGGAAGGAGGCCGGGGGGGACTTCAACTCACCCTGCTCCATCCATGTGTGTGGGCTTGGAGAGCAGAGGACACTTTAGTTGCAATACCATGGAAAGTCCCCAAATCCTACTTGCACCTTAGGGCTTGCTGCTCCATCCCAATAGCTGTTGCTCACCGCCCTCTAGTGGTGAATTTATACAATGCTGGCCCACTAATGGGATTTCCCGGGGTTCCAAAGTGTTTTATTGTTCACTTCCGGGTCATCTACAGCATTAAACTGGAACACAGGTGATACTGTGGCTTGTTTTGTTTGTGTTATTATTTTTCTTATTCAAGAAAGAGACCAAGGAATAACATTCTGTAGTTCCTAAAAATACTGACTTTTGTTCACTACTATACATAAGGGCAAAAAGTTTTATTCTATATGGAACACTTCAGCCATACTCATGTATTAAAATAGGAATGTGAATTCTGAATACTCTTTTGATATCAGAAGACTCAAGCACTTATTTTCATCCTATGCATTGTTTGTCTTTTATATATAGATTATATACAAAATGTTTAATAGATTGAATAAAGCAAAAGTCCTCAGGTGAGTTTCTTGCCTCTCGTTGGAATTCCTAGTAGCCAATTTAAGCCCATTTGCCTCACCTAATCATTTTCCAGAATATACAATAGGCGTAAGTGGACAAATCACCTCTGGGTCTCCCACACTGATTGCCTTTTGGCAGTCACAGGTCCCTTAATAAAATGCGGGTCAGGGACCTGGGGAGATTGCTCAGTGGTTAAAGGTGCTTGCTTGCAAAGCTTGCCAGCCGGTGTTCAGTTCTTCAGTACCCACGCAAAGTTGGATGAAAAGTGGAGCTCACATCTGCGATCCTATGATGACAGGAGGCAGAGTTAGCAGAATGCCAAGCTGGAGGGCCAGCTAGGTGGCCATTGCATTGTAGCCTGATTGTTCAAGGTCTTGTCTCAAAAAAGGTGGAGCACCAACACCTCCAAGTTGTCCTTTGGCCTCCACACGCATGCCGTGGTGTGTGCGCACGTGCGTGCGTGCGCGTGTGGATGAATGAATGAATGAACAAACAATTTTTTTTCGTTTTTTTTTTTGGATTTTTGAGGTAGGGTCTCGCTCTAGCCCAGGCTGACTTGGAAGGAATTCACTATGTAGTCTCAGGCTGGCTTTGAACTCATGGGGATCCTCCTAGCTGTGCCTCCAGAGTGCTGGGGTTAGAGGTGTGTGGCACCACACGAGCAATAACTATTTTTAAATGCACAGCCAGAAGCTCACTGATATAAAGGGAAGAAGTTAGCAGCAGTGGCCTGCAGCTCCTCCCCGTGTCCTGACATGGTGGCTCTCAGCGTGCCTGCTGGAGCTGTCTGCCCATCCCAGGAACTACTCTGGTCCACATGGCTGTTCCTTCCAGAGCTTGTCGCTGTGAAGACTGTGCGCACCTGCCCTGTCCCCTGGCTAGCGTACAGGTGACTGCTGAGAGGTGGTGTGCTCTCCTTACCTCTTCAGCTCATTCCCCGAGTCCCACGGATGTCTTATACCAGCTTTTCTCCACGGAAGCTCGCTGCGCCTTGGACAGTTGACTCCAGGTCACAAGATGCAGATGCTGTCAGCCACTTGTTTGGGAGTCTGACGGATTTGGGGCACCTTCTGAGTTATCAACTGGGTTTTACGTTGCCAAGTTTCTCAATATCTCAGGGTAGTGCTGACCTTTCCTGTTGTGAATTTTCACTGGAGAGAAGGAGGTGGTCTTGTGTGTCATGGGGTGTTTACTGGCATCCTTAGCCTTTACCCCCTAGATGCCAGCAATGCCCACCGTATAGCTGTGACAAGCAACAACATCTCAGACACGGCCAGATCTCAGTTGAGAAAGGATCAAGTGGCCCTACTATGGGCATTGTTATCATTTGATTTCAGTAGCTATTAGCTTCTGTGGCTGCATACTCCTCCACTCACCAGCCATGTGGTGGAGCCAGTAGCCTCTCCAGGCCTCAATTAACGGTGTGAGTAAACAGAGCTCACAACCTCACCACAGGCGAGGTGCCCCCTGTGGTAAGAAGCAAACACTGGTCCCCCGTGTCTTAAACTTGGAAAGCTTTCAATACACCTCAGCCGATTGATAGGAAGTTGTTTAGTCAGCATCACATGTCACTTTCGGAAAAAAGGGGATTTGGATGAGAGTAGTGATAACACAGAGGGAAAGACAGTTATTATCCAGCCACTGACAGGAAAAGGGCTGTCGGTGTGACTATCAGTGGTCTGGAGAAAAGTCTCGTTCGCTGAGCGTTAGACTTAATCCCCCACCATCCCTGTGAGGTGGGTAGAACAGATGCCAGTCTCACAGGACGCAGTCAGGTCATCCAGAAACTGAAATTCAGAACAACGGAAGGGCTTCCTTCACTTACTTTTTTATTTTATTTTATTATTTTTTAAATTTTTTGTTTATTTTTATTTATTTATTTGAGAGTGACAGACAGAGAGAGAAAGAGGCAGATAGGAGAGAGAAGGACAGAATGGGCGCGCCAGGGCTTCCAGCCACTGCAAACGAACTCCAGACGCGTGCGCCCCCTTGTGCATCTGGCTAACATGGGTCCTGGGGAATTAATCCTCAAACCAGGGTCCTTAGGCTTTACAGGCAAGCGCTTAACCTCTAAGCCATCTCTCCAGCCCGTTAATTTATTTTTTTACTAACCACTCCATACATGCACATAATATATCTAGATCATAATTCCCTTCGACCTCCCTTCTTTGACACCCCCTCTTCCTCCACTAGTCCCTTCCATTTTTTTAAAAAGGAAATATTTTTATTTATCTATTTGCAAACAGAGAGGGATAGAGAGAACAGTCAAATAGGTAGAGAGAATGGGCATACCAGGGCCTCCAGCTGCTGCAAACAAACTCCAGATGCATGCACCTCTTTGTTCATCTGGCTTTATGTGGGTCCTGGGTAATTGAACCCAGGTCATCAGGCTTCGCACGCAAGCGCCTTAACTGCTGAGAAATCTCATGTCCAATTAGGGAACAGTCTGTTTCCCACCGAGGCCGCATGCCGCTGTTGCTCAAGTGTGTACTTCTTCTCTAGTTGGTTGACTGTGTAGTCTGCAGGGTCCCCTGCTTATTCATGCTGTTGGTGACTATTGTCCTCCAGAGGCTCCCATAGGCCTTTCCAACACTATGACGGCTAGTAAGGAGGGAGCTAGTTTTAAATATATTTTTCTTTATTTGTTTGAGAGAGAAAGAGGAAGATAGATAGATAGATAGATAGATAGATAGATAGATAGACAGACAGAAATATAGATGATACATAGATAATGGGCGTACCAAGGCCTCCAGCCACTGCAAAGGAACTCCAGATGCATACGCCACCTGGTGCATCTGCCTTATGTGGTCCTGGGGAATCCAACCTGAGTCCTTTGGCTTGGCAGGCAAGTGCTTTAACCACTAAGCCATCTGCTCAGCCCTCTACCAACAGTTTTAATCAGTAGTAGATCCTAAGTACCACACAGCTGGCCAGCAGGCAAGATGTGCTCACCCGTGACAGTGGCATGTATGTTGTATGGTAACCGAAATGCTCTCGGATTGAATGTGAGACATGTTCCACGGCTGGGAACTCATGCCTGGTTCTGAAACCCTAGTCCAAAATCTATGGCAGGGAGGGTCGTAAAGCCCGGATGAAACCTGCTGCTGGTGTTTGGCCATCAAGTTGTTTCCGTTCTTTACACTGGCTCCTGAAGTAACTGATGTTCCCAGTGAGGCAAAAAGGCCGCCCGTGAGGACGTACCTCAGACCTCCTTCCATGCAGCGCGCCTTGCTGTCACCGATCTCCCCGTGACTGCTCGGAAGAGACGCTCTTCTGTCTCTGCTGCACAGTTAGTTCTGCACACCCCTGACGAGAGCTGTTGAAATACTGAGAGAACGATTGGAAAATGAGCGAGCATGTGTAGCCCATGTCTCCTCATGCCTGCGAAGCCTAAGGACCCGGGTTCAATTCCCCAGGACCCACGTAAGCCAGACGCACAAGGTGGTGCGTGTGTCTGGAGTTCGTTAGCAGTGGCTGGAGGCCCTGGTGTGCCCATTCTCCCTCTCTCTCTCTCTTTCTCTCTCCCTCTCTCAAATAAATAAAACAAAAGTTTTAAAATAAAATAAAATAAAAAACGCACAAGGGCTCTGGGCTCAGCCCCAACAGCTTGAGCCCAAACAGGAGCCAAGGTCCTCTGACCTTCCTCCAGGCAAGGGTAGGGGCATTGGCAGTTGGCAATATATTCCCAAATACCTTCAACCGGGCAGCATCCTTAGATGCCAGATTCGCTTTGTGCCTCCTTGGCCCTGGTTTTTGGTGGCTGTTTTTGTCTTAAGCTCTCTATGTGGATGACATGCTAATCACCCAACCCTGAGGGAAATCCCTTCACAAGGTGACAGACAGAAATTTTCATTGAAACAAGCATGTCTATCCTTCAGTGAAACCACCAGATTTGAAATTCGCTCATTTTGTTCATTTTCCTCCTGAAATAGCTGCCTAATTGTTGCTTATCACATTTCTAATTAGTTTTGGGTTTTTTCTTTCAACTTGAATAATTATATCTTCCTACTCTATGGGTCCAGGTCCATAACTTTCAGGACTACTTTGCAAATTCTGCTGATAAACACAAACTTGCAAACTTGCCCACAGTACATGACCGGCCAGTCAGCCTGTCACACTGTCATTTAATTCTTATATAACTCCTGATACTCATTACTTAAAATAATGTGCTAATAGTCTTCCTCTTCTAATTAAGCTGAAATTGCACACACTGTAATATTTACTCTTTTGCAATCTGTCTAGTATGTGCACACACGCAAAATTTATTTGTAAGACTTGTTTTTGTTTGTTTGTTTGGTTTTCGAGGTAGGGTCCCACTCTAGCCCAGACTGACCTGGAATTCACTATGTAGTCTCAGGCTGTCCTCGAACTCTCGGTGATCCTTCTACCTCTGCCTCCTGGAATGCTGGGATTAAAGGTGTACACCATCATGCCTGGCAAGATTTGTGATTCCATGCTGGGGAGATATCTCAGTCAATAAAGTGCTGGCCTGGCAAACATGAAGACCTGAGCTTGATCCCTAGAACCCATGATAAAAATAAATAAGTCAAGGTAGTCATGTGCGACTTCTAATCCTAGTACTGGCAAAGGCCAAGACAGGAGGAACCCTGGAACTTCTTGGCCAGCTAGTCTAGCCGAATTGGTAGGCACAGGCCCGTGAGAGATCCTGTCTCATAAAAGGTAGACAGTGCCTGGGGAATAACATGCCAGGTTGTCCTCTGACCTTCCCAATATGCCTGTGTGTGCACACGCACACACACACACACACGCCACATACACAATGTCTTGGGCTGGGCTTGGTGGTGTAAATCTATTAACTTTGGTACTCAGGAGGGAGAGGCAGGAGTATTGCCACAAGTTTGAGACCTCCCTGATCTACATAGTGAATATCAAGACAACATGTGCTACTGAGTGAGACATTGCTTCAAAAAGCAAAATTTGGTGCTGGAGAGAGAGCTCAGCAGTTAAACGCACTTGTTTGCAAAGCCTGCTACAGGTTCAAGTTCCCAGTACCTCGGTAAAGCCAGATGAGCAAATGGTACAGATATCTGGAGTTTATATGCAGTGTTAGTAAGTCCTGGCACATGCATTCTGTCTCTCTCTCTCTTCCCTCTCAAATAAATAAATGTTTAAAAAAATAACAAAAACCTTAAATTATGTATCTAGCACATGTAACATAGTAATTCTGAAAATATTGTCAAAGTCTTGCCCCAACTTGTGCCCCTCAGTGGAAAACTGCAAGATAAAGGAAGTGTAGGCCTGGTACCTCAGGGTCATCAGAATATTCATAAAGATATCTGAATTTTCACGACATAATGGCTACAACTGGAACCCCTGGAGCCAGATACCTTGGGTTTATTTCCCAGCTCTGTCATTAATGGTGTGCCCTTGGGCAATGTCTTCAATTTCTTTTTATAGTTATTTATTTCATAGTTTTCTGGTGTGTAGAAGGGTGATGAAAGACCATACTTAGAAAATCATGAGAATTAGATGTGATACTAGTTTAAAGGTAGGACAGATACTAGTACAGATAGGCAGTAGTTGCTAGTTTTTTTTTAATGCTATTTATTTATTTATTTGGGGGAGGAGAGGCAAAGAGAAAGAGAGAATGTGGGTGCACTAAGGCCTCCAGCTACTGCAAATGGACTCCAGACGCATGCACCCCCTTGTGCATCTGGCTTACATGGGTCCTGCAGAATCGAACCGGGGTCTTTAGGCTTTGCGGGCAAATGCCTTAACCTCTAAGCCATTTCCCCAGTCCCAGTTACTAGTTTTTTGAATTTCCTATTGTGAAGCTGTGACAATATAGTATCTTAAAGACTTACCTGAACCCCAAATCTTTGGGTACCAAGACTATTGAGTTGTATTCATCCTGTAGTTGTGAGAGCAGTCTTTCCCTCTAAGGGAGATGTTTAATCCTGGTGAATGTCATGGCTCTAGCCCCGTGAGACAGAAACTCTTAGATGTTCATTTATGTTCAACACTATTTCTTCTAGAACTTTGTTGCTTTGCTCTATGTGTGTGTGTGGGGGGTGATGAGTGTGCATATGTGTAGGTGCACATATACATGTATACACATGTATGGAGGTCAGAGGTAGACATTGGGTGTCTTCCTCAATCACTCTTCACTTATTCTTTGAGACAGGGTTTGTGGTTAAATGTAGAGCTCACCAATTTAGTTAGGCAAGCTTGCTACTGAGCCCCAGGATCCTCTTGGCTCTGGCTCCCCAGCACTGGGATTATAGGCGCACACAACGACTCGTGGCACTCTCCCTAGGTTTTGGGGAGTGGAACGCACGTCCTCATGCTGGAGTGCCAAGCACTTTCCCTACGAAGACATCACCACAGCCCCGAAGCTTGTAGTCTGTACCATCTGAGACTCACCCAAGTCCTGGGTCAATGAGAAAACGAGAAAAAGGAAATGACATCATGAGCAAAGACACATGAGAAGAGTGTTTTATGAGATCACTAATGCAAGGTGTGAGCTTTAGACACCACCACCATTCATTATTAGCAGGACAGACATTTTGATATATATATATATGTTGCCTTGCTTGGTAGCCCAGGCTGACCCCAGAAAGCACTACAGCTGTCCCAACTCAGGTCCTCAGGACTCTCCCCTGGCACCACTTGCTTGCCTAGGCTGGCCTCCTTTTCTTTCTTTAGTAGCCTATCCACAACACAAACAACCCGTTAAAGAGTTCACTCATCTTCATACTTGCCCTGGAGATGACCACATTTGCTTCCCATCTGCCTGGTTATTCAGAGAGAGGAGAGAAGAATCAAATGATTGTTTCCCCACATTGAGGGCGAATGTTCCCGTCCCACTGCCAGGTTTACTAATGTGCAACACGCGTCCCCAGCAGAAGGAAGGACGGGAGTCCCACTTCCCCCTTGAGTCCGAGCTTGATGGCCTCCTCACTTGCCTGGGCCTGGGTCTGAGCGGCCTCACTCATGGCTGGAGACACTGAAGAAATGGCTCAAAGAGACCAAAATGGTGATCCAACACATGCTCATGATCGGTATGTCCTAAGTTACATCCAAATGCTCAGAAAAATCTTAAAGAATTTTCTAGATCATTGACCTATAAATCTAATTTATAATGATGTGTATCTAATTATAATCCTTATTCCATTTCACTGGAATGAATATATTTTATGCTCTTTTTGTTAGCATATGCTAATTATACATAACATTGGGCTTTATTATGATAGTTTCATACATGTTCACAGTATAACAATGTGTTTATATTAATCTAAACCCTGTCCCCTATTACCCTCTCCTATTCTCTCCCATTACATTTTGTATAGTAAAAATACTAATGATAATAAGGTGTAAGTATTGTATATGGCCTGTCACACCCTACTATCATAGTGTCTTTCTAAAAGTCCCCTCAAATTCTGGATTTACTAATCTGTCTGACTGGTTATAAGTAGAGTTCAGGATAGACACATACACACATGAACTTGGTAATTTCTCATACATGATATCCACTATTTTGCTTTGCATGTGAGAGTGTGGCATGCGTATGCCACGGTGTGTATGTGGAGTCAAAGGACAACTTCAGGTGTGGTTCCCACTCACCACCTTGCTCAATGCCAGCTCTCACTTTTTTTTCTTTATCCAGGTCTCTTTTATTCATTATTATTATTGTACTGCGTTATATATGTTATATAGCATACATACTGTATTATTACCGTTATTCACTGTTATTATTGCTATTCACATTGGTCTTCACTGTTGTGCTCATTAGGCTAGTTCATCTGTGGCTTGTGAACTTCTCAGACAATCTCCTGTCTCCGCCTTCTTTCTCTCCAAGCTGTGCTAGAACGATCGATGCTTACCATACCATCTGTTGTTTTGTTTTGTTTTGTCTTGTTCTGTTATTTCAAGGTAGGGTCTCACTCTAGCCCAGGCTGACCTGGAATTCACTATGTAGTCTCAGGGCGGCCTCGAACTCAAGGCGATCCTCCTACCTCTGCCTCCTGGTTGCTGGGATTAAAGGCATGCGCCACCGACGCCCGGCTCCATAATTGGTACTTCTATAAGCAAAGACAGAAAAGAAACAAAGGACCCTGCACACCTCATGTACATATGGAGATACCCAGAGAACGCGGGTGACCCTCAGGTCCAGCTAAGGACAGAGGCAGTGTGGACAGTAGTCATGGGGGTCCAGGGTAGGTTCAGTGGGCAAGAGCAAGGCTTGACACACAGCTTTCGGTCAGTACCTTTCTCCACTGATGGATCTTTACATGTGAAAGCCCCACCCTTCGCTTCCCATCACACAGACTGGGAAACACTTACTAAAGGATATTTCTTTCATAAATGTGGGGTTTTTTTGGTTGAAAAAGTTGTTGATACTCTGTTTTCACAGCATCTCTTATGTGCGCTGTTTCTCAAAATAATCCATGTGCTACACCTGACTGACATCTGTCCATCCATGGGCATCACACAAACACTAAGGTAAAAGTGCAGAATTCCAGGGTCCACTCATGTCACGGTGCCCTGGAATTGTGTCTTCCACATATTGAAGCTGAGGAAACAACACACACTGGCTTGGAAAATTGCTTTCTGAACCAAGGACTCGCTGACCCTCCTGCAGTCCATCGTCCTTCTAGACCTTTTGTGAGTCTTTTTCCAACGCGCAAGGAGAGGCTTCCTCATAAAATTTCCTGATTCACTGGAAGACTAGAACCGCCATAAAAAATAACACAAGTCTATTCAAACCTTCTCATGTAGATGACCTTAACCAAGGAAGAATAACTCATGTTACAGTGAAAGACTGAAATCAAACACTCAACACAGAGACAGAGGATCTTTGCCCCTGGCCCTTGGGCCCCACCCCCACCCCCAACATCACCCAGCATCCCTCTACAGTTGCCTCCAGTGCCTTTTTGCCCAATTTCCCTCTTCACTCGGAAGCAGGTTTTGAACCTTGGATCATCTGGCCCTTCTTTGATCCTCAGGTATTCTCCTGTGCCTGTGGACATGCGTGCACTATTGAATTTGTTAGGCTTGCTTCCTGTTAAGCTGTTGTTTGTCATAGGGTGCCATCCACGATAGGGTATGATTGGAAAAGAATGTTTCACCCTGTGTTCCATCCCAGTAAGAAGTTCATCTGACAAGAAGCTCCCACATGCCGAAGCTTATTGTCCACGGGATGTCCAGTGACCCCACAGATTTCCCTCAGACATCTTCGGCTGTTAATTAACCCAAGTCAAATTTTTCAGACATGGTCATACTCTATTGAAGGTCCAATGGTATATCAGTTACTTTCTCGTTGTTAGAACAAAATAAAAACCCAAAAGCAGCTTAGGAAAGGAAAGGGTTTATTTCAGTGTACGGTTCCAGAGGACAGAGTCCATCATGACGGGGAAAACACGGTCGAAGCCGCACGATCGAAGCCAGCATGATCAGCAGGGAGCATGATGCTGAAGGCTGTTGCTCAGCCAGCTCTCTCCTTCATATCCCGTCTGGGGTCCCAGCCATGGAATGGTGTTGTCTGCAAGTAAGGTGTGTCTTCCCCCATCAATTAATCTAGTCAGGGTAATCCTCACAGGGGAGTCTAGGTCCTGCAAAGTTGACCATCAGTAGGAATCATCAAGGCAGTTTGCCTCTATCATTGTGACTTAATTGTTTTGACTCTGTTCAGTTGGTTTACATATAACCAGTATCTAAAGTTGATGCTGAGCTTAATTCATCTCTACACCATGTTATTTTCTACTTACTCATTTGTTTTATAAGGATCAAAGTGTCACAGTTGATCCCTATGATCTCCAGTGCAAGGCTGAGTTGCAGAAACATTGACTGCATACAGAATGTGCAAAATACAGGAACTAAGTGATAAAATGATGCTACTTTTTCAGAGTTTTTGAAAAAGTTCACAAGTAATATTTGGCTAGACATCTAGCATTAGAATGTTTTTAAAATATTTTCTGTATTTGAGAGAGAGAGGGAGAAAGAGGGAGGGAGAGAATGGGCATGCCAGGGCCTCCAGCCACTGCAAACAAAGTCCAGATGCATGCGTCACCTTGTGCATCTGGCTTACATGGGTACTGGGGAATTGAACCTGGGTCCTTAAGCTTTATAGGCAAGCACCTTAACCATTAAGCAATCTCTCCAGCCCTTAAAACAATTTTTGGAGCTGCACAGATGTCTCAATTTGTAAAGTGCATGCCACACAAGTTGGAGATCCTAAGTTCAGATCCTTAGTGCCTACAAAACGTACCAGGTGTGGTGGTACCTCTGTAAGCCCAGTGCTGGGAAGGTAGAGACAGAAGGCTCCCTGGGGTTCACTAATCTAGCTGAATCAGTGGGCTACAGGATCAGGGATAGATACTGTCTCAAAAAACAATGTGAACAGTTACAGAGGCATGTGCACACATGTGCGCATACAAATGTGCCCCCCCAACATATGAAGATGCATATGAACCTACAGCATATACATGCAAAACATTCTATTTTAAAACCTTACCCACCCTTGTCTTTTTCCTTTGTATTTCTTTGTTTAGTTTTACTTCTTAGCGCGTGTGTGAGGCCAAACTATAAGCATGTTTCTCCCAGCATGCTGTGGATGGTTTGATTTCATCCCCCACCCCCACTCACTCAGATCTGGCCTTAATGTTCTTGGGGAGCCCATGAGTGCTTAACGTCCTACATCACTGAAGCTTGTTAGGTTAACTCACCCTCAGAAAGGAAACTGATATATCATTGCAGTGGAATAAAATATGCTTTTAGGGCTGGAGAGATTGCCCAGTGGTTAATGGTTCTTTCTTGCAAAGCCAGGTTCAATTCCCCAGTATCCACATAAAAGCACATGCACAAAGTGGTTCAAATGTCTGGACTTTGTCTGCAGTGGCAGGAAGCCCTGACTTGTCCATTCCCTGTCTCTCTGTCTCTTTCTCTCTCAAATAAAGAAAGAAAGAAAATATTAAAATATGCTTTTATACAGTTTGCCAGAATAATTACTGCTGAGAATTACCCCCCTCATTTTCAGGACTTCATAGGCTCCTTTGGAAAAGAGGTAAATAACACAATGACTCTTCAACTAAGGAAAGTCATTAACAAGCCATCAAGCTCTCGGTAAAGTCCAAAGTTACTCAAACAGCACAGCTACGTTCTGACTTCAGCACCAGTCATTGCTTCTATTTTATTGTCGTTATCATGGAAATGAGAAGCAGGGGTAAGCCTTCATGGAGAATCAGGCTCAAGACTCCAAGGGAATTAGTTACGAGTGCAGCAGGCGTCTTCGCAAAACGCTGAGATGAGCAAGGGCAGCATAAATGCCAGTCACAGCTTTTTAATTGCCAGCCACTTCATACCAGACAGCAGTTGGCACAGCGGCTGGTGACCCAGTTTCCTACAGTTTTCATATGTGATGACAAGTTCTGACTATTGGCTTGTTTCAGTTTCTGAGTCCTAATACATCCGTCTTTTGCTCATTTAAATCGTTTCACCCTCTTGCCTATTAAATGAGCGCTCTTCCAAACTTCCCCGGTAAGCCCCGCGCGTTGCCACTTACCAAGAATCAAAGATCTGCGTTAGTCTTTTACAGGTGCTTTTCTCAGGAGGAAGCACCCTGACCTTGGCCCTTCAGGATAGTGCGACACCTGCCACCACCTTGCATGTTTTGAACTGCTCACCTTGAAGTGGAAACTCCAACATCAGCGGCTGCTCTGATCAATAACATTGGGACCAATATGGTCTCGGTTACAAGTAAATTCACCAGGCTCTGTCAACTCTTCCTTGCTCCTCATCTTTGTTAATGGCTATGATTGATTAGGCTTGACCTGGAAGCATTTCCTTAAGATATTCACCACAGTGATATTTCTGGATTGCAGAGTTCCAGTTAACATATTCTACTTCCTTTCGGACTTCAGAAAACCTGGTTGTGTTGCCAACAACTTGATTAAGTCAGTCCTGGCCTTAAAAACCCCTACCTTCAATGTATAACCCAGTCCCTCAACCTGTGTACACACAACACACACACACACACACGCACGACATGCAGAAGGCTGGTCCTTTGCCTCAAACCCATGTTAGTTGATTTCACATTTCTCTGATCTGACAACGCAGACTCCGTACAGGTGAGGGAAGCTCTGTGAAAGCAGAAATCCACAGGGTGAGCCAAACAGCCCCACAGTGTTATTCTGGTGGCTTAGCTAAGCACAGCAATAGCAGAGCAGACAGACCTGTATGCTACGTAAGCAATTGGGGTAAAGTCTCCAAGATCTGGTCTTCATCGCCAGTGGTCTGCATTCGAAGAAACAGTCCTGACATTCTGACTTCATTATGATATGGTGACAGCATGATGGATTCCTTGACCTTGTAGAGAAAAGAGTAATAAAGGAAGTCCCCAAATCTGCACACCACACCATGCGAGGCCAGCCGGCACACCCCTGCCGTGAGCGTGTAAAACTCTCTGAAGGGAATGTGCGTGGGTTCTGTTGTATGTCTCTTTCCTCGTGGATGTGAGGAATATAAAAACTACCCACAGGCTGCCGAAAGAAGCTAACAAAACAGTGACCTGGGGCTCCTGGTCCCGGAATGAGAAAATTCCCTCCCATACACCCAAATCAGAGTAGCCATAAAGAAATGTGGTGTCTCAGTTCTTCAAACACCGGACCCAATCATTCAGCAAAAAAAAAAAAAAAATTCAACTCTGGGCTGGAGAGATGGTTCAGCGGTTAAGGCGCTTGCTTGCGAAGTCTAGGGATCCAGGTTCTATTCCCCAGAACCCACATAAGCCAGATGTACATGGTGGCACAATGCGTCTGGAGTTTGTTGGCAGTGGCTGGAGGCCGTGGCAAATCCATTCTCTCTCTCTCTCTCCCTCCCTCACTCCCTCTTTCTCTTTCCCTAATAAATAAAAAAAATTAAAAAATCAACTCAATAGCTGGGCGTGGTGGCTCATTCCTGCCATCCATGTGCTTGGGAGGTCACAGCAGGAGGATCACCACGCTTTGGAGGCCACTCTGGACAAATGGAAAGGAGAAGAAGAAAAGGAAACCCTGTCATCCCAGTACTTGATTGCTGGAGGCAGAGGATCAAGAGTTCAAGGTTGAGGCTGCAGAGTTTGGATCCCCAGATTCCACATACAAGCCAAGAGCCATGGATGGCCTCTATAACCTGAACACTCCAATAGAAAAATAAGAGGCAAGAGAGGACAGTGCTCTGGAAGCTTGCAGACCATCTTCAAGTCAGGCAAAGGGAGTGGTGAGCTACAAACATCTGAAGATCCTATCTCAACTAAGGTGGAAGGTGACGAATGACCTTGGAAAGTTGTCCTATGACCTCCACACACACACTGAGGCACTAGCACACCCATACTCACACACATGAAAACACACACACACACACATAAATAATAAAAAATAGTGGTAGCCCGGCATGGTGGCATATGCCTTTCATCCCAGCACTCAGGAGGCAGAGGCAGGAGAATTTTCATGAGTTCAAAGCCACCCTGAGACTACATAGTGAATTATTCCAGGTCAGCCTGGGCAAGGGTGAAATCCTACCTTGGAAAACTAAAAATAAAATACAAATATTCATAGTTATAATGGTGAAAGCGTCTGAGGTTATTGTTGGCTACATGAGGCACTATCTTAAAAAAAAATGGAACCCCCCCCATATATTCATTTCACACTTTGCCATGATGAGAGATAGAAGACATCTCTTTAGACAGTACAGGTCTTAAATGATCCCCAAGACCAAGGTGGGAAGGATGTGGTGTGGTTCCCTCAGGGGTCTACTGCTCTTTCCCTCCCCTGCTCAGCCCTCCGTCAGAAAGGGACAACACAGACAGAGAGGAAAGCTGTTTCTGTTAGGAATGTGACAACGTTCCCATCCCTTGGCCTCTCCCCTAGGAAGACCCACAGCAGATGTCCCCAACCGCTACTTCTGTTCTGTCCTGCTGTTGGCTGTCAGTTGGAATCACAAAGCCTGGCGTATTTAAAAAGTGAACCTTGGGCTGGAGAGATGGCTTAGTGGTTAAGCGCTTGCCTGTGAAGCCTAAGGACCCCGGTTCGGGGCTCGATTACCCAGCACCCACGATAGCTAGATGCACAAGGGAGCACACGCACCTGGAGTTCATTTGCAGTGGCTGGAGGCCCTGGCATGCCCATTCTCTCTCTCTCTCCCTCCCTCTTTCTCTCTCTGTCACTCTCAAATAAAAATAAACAACAACAAAAAAATTTTTTAAGTGAACCTTGGGCTGGGGAAACGGCTCAGTTGGTAAAGTGCTTGCTTTGCAAGCATGGGGACCTGAGTACAATGCTTAGAACCCATGTGGGCACTGGGCAGTAGTGGGCGTGGCAGCTGTGACATGTGCCTGAAACCCCAGCGCTGGGGAGGTGGACAGAGCAGTATCCCTCGGATGTGCTGATCGCCTTGTCTAGCCTAGTTGGTGAGCTCCGTGCCTATGAACGGCATGTCTTAAGAAGTAGATGGGGGCTGGAGAGATGGCTAGGAAGTTGAGGGCACTTAGTTGCAAAACTTGATGGCCTGGGTTCGATTCCCCAGTACCATGTAAAGCCAGATGCACAAAAGTGGTGCATGCACCTGGAGTTCATTTGCAGTGGCTGTCTGTCTGTCTGTTGATCGATCTATCATCTATCTATCTATCTATCTATCTATCTATCTATCTATCTATCATCTATCTATCTATCTATCTATCTACCCATCTATCTATTATCTATCATCTATCTATCTATCTATCTGCTTCTATCTATCTATCTGCCTATCTATTTATCTATCTAATCTATCTATCTAATCTATCTATCTGTCTGTCTGTCTGTCTATATAATGTATATATCTGCTTGCAAATAAAGGAAAACATAAAAATGAAGTGGAATGCATACCTGAGGATGACCCTGAGGTTGTCCTCTGATCTGATGTCTACATGCACGTGTGCGCACACACACACACACACACGCACGCACCCACATGCCCATGTGTACCCCCACACAAAAATGCACACTCACATGCACACACCACACTCATCGTGTGAATCTGTGTCAGGCAATGGCCGTGAAGAGTCAATTAGCCTCCCACGCGTGGTGTCTGAGGTGAGGAAGGATACCCTCCACTCCCACTTGCCTCTTGGAAGCCAGATCGATGCTTGTCCCAAGGAGAAAGCGTTCTGAGAGAAGTCTGAATTCACTTTGTTCTTCTTTCTCATCCCATTCATCAATCAGAACACTGGGCATGTCAGAATCACAGCTGGAAAATTAAAGCATGATGTAGAATTCTCTCTGAGTAGGTTAGTTGACTGACATTTATTTATGTTTTGAATTTGTTTATTTATACATCGATCTATCCATATATCCATCCATCCATTCATTCAAAACAAGGCCTCATTCTAGCCCAGGTTAGACTGGGACTCATTATGCACCCCAAACTAGCCTCCAACTCACTGCAATTCTCTTACCTTAGCTTTCTGAGTGCTGGAATTATAGGCATGAGCCACCACACCCAACTGATTTACATTTATATAGCTAAATGCCTCCCAAATACAGCAAAAAGTCATCTTAAAGGCAAATCAATGCTCTTACCTGCCAATCTTCCTTACTTCCACAATTATTTATTCACCGAGGACTATGTGCTGCATCTCCTATGTGATCCCAGTTTAAGAAAATTCTCTAGAGTTTATATTGGTACAAATATCCTTTAAATGGATGGAGGACCATCCTTGGGGATCTGAAAATCAATCTGAGATCTGAATTGGAAATACCAATTTTGTTAGCTAAAGGGAATGAAATGCAACAGAACTCAAGGCAAGTGGGACCATTATACCCATAGGGTTTGGGATGTAGGAATGGGGAGGAGGGTGGGATATAACTAAAGCCCAAATTTTCTGGAACTCCTGATGAAGGAGAGGCGACCACATAACCCTGAAACACCTCAGACAATGAAAGACGCAGATGCAGCCCCTCACACGATGTGACATGTTATCCTGAGAAAAGCTGCAGCACACTGTGGTCAGCGTGATTTCACTGCGAGTGTCAGGAGAGTCTGGCTCAGAAAGTTAGGGTTCTAAATCAATGAGTCACTTTCCTGTTTGCTTTAGGAATTCTTGCCAACTAGCTTATCCAAACGCGCCACTCATCTCTCCCATCGGGACAAGGTGTCTTTGTCTGCTGAAGTGGCTTGCTTATCAAATGACAGTTTATTTATCAAGACCTGCGTGAAGATTCTCACCTCACCTTACCCCTCACTTCTCACTATGACAAGATAAACTGTCTCGCAACCAGTGACTCAAATCAAGACATGTGAATTCCGTTCTGTGAATACCTTCCTCCAACGACCCTCTTCCCATTCATGGAGGCTAAGACTCACTCCAAGCTGGGCTTTTCGTGGCTTGTCTACAATGTCTAAGGACCCAGATTCAATTCATCGGGACCCATGTAAACCCAGGTGCACAAGGTGGCACATGCATCTGAAGTTCGTGCAGTGCTAGAGGCCCTGGTGTGCTCATTGTCTCTGTCTCTCTCTTTCATTAAATAAATAAGTAAATAAAATAAAAAGTAAAGTTAAAAAAAGAAGGTGTGGTGGTGCACGCCTTTAATCCCAGCACTCGGGACGCAGAGGCAGAAGGATTGCCATGTGTTCGAGGCCAGCCTGACACTACATAGTAAATTCCAGGTCAGCCTGAGCTAGAGTGAGACCCTACCTCAAAAACAACAACAACGACAACAACAAAAACCTGGGCTCCTCCCTACCTCAGCAGGGTGGACAGCTTCAGCCTGCAGAAGCATCAGTTTTCTAGGTGGCTAAGGGGATGATGGTCACCAATCCTAGGAGAAAACAGAAAGCCACTGAAGGTTTTAAGAAAGAAAAAAAGAATGGTGCGTGTGTGTGGGGGGGGGAGATGGCTCATCAGTTAAAGGCACCCCTTTCAAAGACTCCAAGCCCAGGTTCAATTCCCCAGCAACCCACATAAAACCAGATGGGCATTGAATTTACAGGGGGCAAAAGTCCCTGGTGTGCCCACTCACACACAGACCTATGCAAATAAATGAACAATTTTAAAAAGAAAGGAAACAGATCAGTGGGGCTGGGGATATAGCTCAGCAGGTAAGAACGCTTATCCCACAAACGTAAAGGCCTGGGAGGGTCTGATTTGCCCTGAGTTTGAGACCCTAGCACCCATCTAAAAAGCTGGGCATGGGCATACATGCCTGTAACTGCAGTCCCTTGGGGAGGGAAGACCAGAGAATCTCTGGGATTCGCTGGTCAGCCACTCTGACCAAAAATGAAAATAGTCATTTCCCTGAGAGACTCCATCTCAAAGAAGAATGTGGGTGAGGGATAGAACAGGACTCCTGACATTTCCCTCTGGCCTTACAACTTGTATGCATGGGCTTGTACACACACACACACACACACACACACACACACACACTCACTCACATCTCATAGAGAAAAAGAATCAGCTCTGTCTTTGCATGTGGCTGTCATTTGGTGAGTAGATTGAAGAAAGCCCAGAACCAACATCTGGTCGTCACAAAAGAGACTACTGCTATATTCTCAGGGAAAGATGGCTGAAGCTTGAGAACTTGAACATGACACTGGATAGAGGTGTGATCATGCATGTCTTACAAGTAATTCGAACAAGGCCTGCGTGATGCTTTCTTTATATTGATTGTCAACTTGACGGGACCTAGACTCACCTGTGAGGGATTAGCTAGATTAGGCTAGCCTCTGAGCAGGCCAGTGAGAGGTTGTTTAGATTATGTCAACTGAGGTGGGAAGACCCACCTTAACTGTGGGCGGCACCAATCCGCGGGCTGGGCTCCTGGGCCGTGTAAAAGGAGAGCGCTGGCTGAGCCCCAGTGTTCATCACTCTGCTTCCTCACTGTGGACGGAATGTGAGCAGCTGCCTCCAGCTCCTGCCGCCACGCCTTCCCCGCCGTGATGGACTGTGACAAGGAACTATGCTGAAATAAACCCTGTCTCCTTTAAAATGATTTTTTTTTTTGGTCAGGTATTTTGTTCGCGTGATGAGAAGGTAACTGTGGTGGTTTGATTCAAGTACGTCCCCATAAACTTATGTGTTCTGAATGTCAGGTCCCCAGCTGGTGGCAATTTGGGAACCAGAGCCTTCTGGAGGCAGCGTATTGTTGGGGGTGGGCTTATGGGTGTTATGGCCA
The DNA here is from genome assembly GCA_036346955.1 of Dipus sagitta. Lineage (NCBI taxonomy): Eukaryota > Metazoa > Chordata > Mammalia > Rodentia > Dipodidae > Dipus > Dipus sagitta. The sequence continues at coordinate 10,053,477 of CM070786.1, forward strand.
GCTTCCCCTTGCCAGTGCTTGGCACACTCTCCTGCTGCTATTGTCCACCTTACGTTGGCCAGGAAGTGACCCCAACCCTCTGCTCATGCCACCTTTTCCCCTGTCATCAGGGAGCTTCTCCTGGAGTCTGTCAGCAAAAATAAACCCTTTCCTCCCGCAAGCTGAAGCGTTCTAGTAGTAGAAAAGCTAGAAATATGATACATAGAAAGCAAATTTTTGGTTTGCCAAACTAGACAGAAAAATGATGTCATACACCAAGATAGACAACAAGGACGAGGTGGCAGGTGTGGGGAGAGATGGGGCGTTGAGGGCAGGATGTTATGAGCGAGTTGTGGACATGCTGAGGTGGAGGAATCTTAACGGTAACTTGACTGAAGGGCTCAGTGACTGACACATTTACATATGTGGTCATGAATCTTGGGAAAGGTCCGAGAAAAAAAGTGACAGGCAAATACATAGAAATTATGATGATTCTCATTTTTCTGTGTTCCCTGTCAAACTGTCTTGGGTCCCCTGTCCTCCAACCGCAATGACAATAAGCATAAAGGAAAATCCTTGCATTCTGGTTTGAGTAACGGTGTCCTGGCCAGATGATGTCATTTCTGTTCTCTGACACCAACTCCATTGTTAGTACTTTTGAGCATCGGGTAACTGTGGGAGTCAGGTACAGTCAGAATGACTGCTGAGGCTGACCTCTCCCCTGTATTTACCTGCCAGTGAAGTGAAAAGTTAACGCGGGCTCCGGTGCTCGGGAGACGGCCCGGTTTGTAAGGTGCTTGTATTGCGAGCATACGGAAGTGAGATTAGTCCCCAGTACCCACGTAAATGCTGGGCAGGTGGCATACACACAATCCCAGAAATGGGAAGGCTGAGACAGGGGGATCCCTGGATCTCGATGGCCAGGCAGTCTAGCCTAATCAGTGAGCCCCAGGCCCTGTCTCAAAAACAAGTGGGTGACTATTGTATCGCAAATTTCCTCAGCCTGGGAAGGTGTAGACAACTATTGCCAGTTTTATCAACAGCAGATGGGTCAACTCACAAAAGAACATGACCCCCCCACCTGAGACCTCAGGCACCCTCCTATGGCAGCTGTATGCCATGACCCAGAGGGTCTCGTGGCCTCAGGGGGAGACAGACCATATACAGGGTAAAAGATCAAGGAGCAATGAGTTCCATGTAAGGTATTTTTGTTGTTATTGTTTTGGGAGGCTCATGCTCTGTAAGTTAGCCCCTTACCCCCCCAAGCTGAGGATGAGAATAGGGAGTCCCACTGAAGTGCTGCTCTGGGGGTCTCGTACTCCCGAACAGGGACAAGAATCATCTAGAAGCGGCCACAGGGAAGTTGTCACTCAGGATGGGAGGAGGCTTCTCCATGGTGCGGCTGCTCTGTGATCCTGATCCTGGGTAAGTAAGCCCTCGTCCTGAGGTCGAGGAAGGAGTATCTCAGGAGTCATTTTGACACGGGAAGCCCCATCAAAGTGGCTGCTTTTGGGGGTTCCGTGTTCCATAGATAACCATCTTTATGCTCTGTAAGTGACCCCCCCCCCCCAATAAACTCATTGGTTCACTGAACTGGTGTTGGTGTAATTGGTCTGCTGTTTGAGCCCTATTTGGGGAAATGTTTCCCGAGACAATGACACACGTGATGATAACACTGGAGGTTGTCTTCTGGTCTCCACATGCACACTCTCGCATGTGTCCCTGCACACACATGTGCACCCACACACACACACGTATGAACTTGCGTACAAGAGTGACTCCACGCTATACATGCATACACATGCAAAATAAAGTGGCCTCCACATAATGGATTTGGATTTTGTTCATGCATCTGCCACTTGCTGCTCCTGTAAGTAACTCTCAAAAACTCACTGGCGGGGCTGGAGGGATGGCTTAGCGGTTAAGGTGTTTGTCTGCAAAGCCAGAGGACCCAGGTTTGATTCCCCAGGACCCACGTAAGCCAGATGCACAAGGGGGCGCATGTGTCTGGAGTTCGTTTGCAGTGGCTGCAGGCCCTGGCATGCCCATTCTCTCTCTCTCTCTCTCTCTCTCTGCCTCTTTCTCTCTCTCCTTCTCTTTCTCCCTCTTTCTCTCTGTCAAAAAAATACGTAAAAATAAAATATTTAAAAAAAACTTCACTGGCTTACCAAGGTAGACTTGGGCGGAGTCAGTCGTTTGGTCTGTCATTGGTGCCCTGTTGGGAGTGAATAGATGCTTTTCCAAATCTCTCCAGGAAAAAAAAAAATCACACGACACTCTGAGAACCTAGTGGAGGTGCTGTTCTCTGCTTTACAATCTGCCAGTGACCCTCCCGAGTCTGGACATGATACTCACAGATCCCGTGGCAACTTTAGTTTTCAGTACCTGTTGTCTCTGCCTGAAGGCCTTGGGAGGTTGTGGATGCCTGTTCAAGGTTGCCGGGGAGTGTGTGCTCCGAGACCAGCCCTCATTCAGCCCGTTTATCCAGCACTGGCTTGACAGTGCGTCTAGAGCAGTTACCTTCTCTTTGCTGGGACGAAACATCCAACCAGAAACAGCTTATGGAAGAAAAGGGTTTGCTTCTGGCCCACAGTTTCATCATGGTAAGGAAAACACGACAACACCTGACAGCGGGGCATCACATCTCCCGAGGAAAGACAGTGAGCTTTGTACGAGTACCACCCACCGGAAATGCACTAGTTAATCTCAAGGTCTCTCCCCACTCCTCCAGCCAGGAGCCATCTCCCAAAGGCTCTACCAGCTGGAAATAAAGTCTGACGCTTAACCACAAACATATGAAGTTATGGGGAACTTTTTGTTTTATTTGAGAGAGAGAGAGAGAGAGAGAGAGGCAGGGGTATGGGTAGAAAGAGAAAATGACACACCAGGGCCTCTTGCTGCTGCAAATGAACTCCAGATGCATGCACCGCTTTGTGTATCTAACTTTACATGGGCAGGGACTGGGAATGTGGCTACTGGGGAATGAAACCCAGGCACCTTTAACCACTGAACAAATGCCCCAGCCCCAAAGGGTGGGTTACATTTTACACTCAGAGAACGGCACAGTTTTCCTCAGCCCCAAGATGGAGCATTTCTCAGGGACTTGTTAGACCCTTTACCAGAGTCCATGGGCAAGACTGAGGTTCCAAGGCCCACAGCACCAAGTCACTCACGTGTGTTCACACCGCTTGCTGCCTTCCTTTCCTTGTCTCCCTCCACCAGGATCTGAACAGTGTTTCTGAGGATCACCAAAGAGATGGCTTGGTCTCAAGCTTGTTTTTGTATTATGCCTACAGAGGAACCAAATGTAAGATACCAGCCCTGTGCTGTCTAACCTGAGACTGCTCCTGAATTAAAAAAAGAAAAAAGCCTTCAACATTATACCACACTTACTTGGGAGTTGTCATATTCTGTTGAACCCCATTTATCTGATACAGAGGACAGTGTGATACACTTTGGGGGATGTAGGAAGGGCACTGGAATCAAACTCAGGGCTCACCAATGCTCAGCATTCACTTTACCAACAAGCTCCACCTCCAGCCCTATTGTGACGCCTTTCTACGCCTAGATCACCTTCTAGTTAATAACCCCTTTTCTAATAAAGGACTAATGGTAAAAATCAAAGGTCAGAAGAATTCAAAGTCTTTGGACTGAAAGAGTGCTATGACTGGAAGAAATTTTGAATATTGAAAGTTATATATTTTAAGCTAGGTGTGGTCCTAACACGTCCTTGGATGCTGAAACAGTGGGATAACCTTGAATCTGAGGCAATCCTGGGCCTATAGAGTGAGTTACAATCAGCCAGAGAAAGAATGAGATCCTGCCTTGAAGAAAACCAACAAAACAAGCAAATTGATTGATTTTTATTTGAGACAAGGCCTCATGTAGCCCAGGCTGGCCTCATATCTGTTATGTAGTCAAGGGTGACCTTGAACTCCTGATCCTCCAGCCTCTACCTCCCAGGTTTCTATGTTGTTAGGGATCAAACTCAGGACCTGATACATGCTACACAGATACTCTACCCACTTAGCTATGTTCCCAGCTCTGCAAATTCTATTTTAAATGCTTACTTTTAGCAAATAGAATTTCTACAAATAATTGGCCTCTACATCAACATAGCATTTGACATGTTTGATCACTTTCTTCTTCCTGAAGCAGGTTTTTTTAAAAAAAGAAATTATTTGCCAGGTGTGGTGGTGCATGCCTTAATCCCAACACTTAGGAGGCAGAGGTAGGAGGACTTCTGTGAGTTCAAGGCCACCCTGAGACTACATAGTGAATACCAGGTCAGTCTGGACTAGTGGGAGACCCTATGTCAAAAAAATATTTATTTATTTGAGAGAGAGAAAGAGGCAGAGAGAAGAAGAGGTAGTAGAGGAAGAGGAAGAAGAGGGAGGGGAGGGGGAGAAGGAGGAGGAGAATACACACGCCAGGGCGTCTAGCCACTGCAAACAAATTCCAGAAGCATGCACCATCTGGTACATCTGGCTTAAGTGGGTACTGGGGAATTGAACCTGGGTCCTTAGGTTCGCTGGCAAACACCTTAACTGCTAAGCCATCTCTCCAGCCTAGCAGGCTTCTTCTTTTTTTTTTTTTTTTTTTTTAACTAATTTTATGCTCTTACTTGGCATACAGAGATTTAGGTATCATTCATTCTGGCATTTTCAAAGTCAATTTGTTTTAGTTGACTCTCACCCCCCCTTCTCTTCACAATCTCCCTTGGTCCCCCATTTCTCCTTCCTCCACATTCTTTCCCTTGCTGTTTATACATCATGTGTATCCCTCCATCATCCTTTCTTTCTAGTACGTTAAAAATATTTTAGTTATTTATTTTTGAGAGAATGGGCACACCAGGCCCTCCAGCCACTGCAAACAAACTCCAGACGCATGTGCCATTTTGTGCATCTGGGCTTACATGGGTACCGGGGAACTGAATGTGGGTCCTTAGGCTCTGCAGGCAAATGCCCTAATCGCTGAGCCATTTCTCCAAGCCCTCCTTTCACCCTTTCTTCATCTCTTTATACTCACTCTTGGTTACCATGCTATCTTTATAGGTTTTGCCCACAACTGTCCCTTTTATATACATAATTATAGGTCATGTGAGCTAGGAGTGGCAGACAGGGCGCCACACTCTACTACAGAGATACGTGCACATCCATGTCTATTGCGGCTTTATTTACATCAGCTAAGAATTGGGATCAGCCTAGATGCCCATCCTTAGATGAACGGAGAGTGAAAATGTGGTGCACACACGCAGTGAAATGTATTCAGCAGCAACGGAAAACAAAATCATGCAACATCAAGTGAAGTGACCCAAACTCTGAAGCATTTCTTTCTTGACCTTTGGAAAACACTCTTTCTTGGTTTGGCTTTGGTTTCTTTTAAGGGTCTTTGCTCCTCATTGTGACCTTGTGTCCTGGGAGTCTTTCTACCTGCGGCCTGTTTCTCTCTCTCTTTAGATCTACAAACACAGTCTGAGTGTAATTTCATCCAACCTTATAACTTGAAATATCATCCCTATGCAGAAGGAACTTAAATTTATATCTTCAGTCCCAACTTCCTCCCTGAAGCTGAGATTCAGAATTATTTATAAGTCATCTGGGGTTAGCTGATTTATAGAGAGTACAAACTGTGTACGGCCCAAACCAGGAGACAGTCTTCTTGCAGTTCTCATTTTGGTAAGTGGAAACTCCTCTCTAATAGTTGCTAGGCCAAAACTATACAGAGTTCGTGTGTGTGTGTGTGTGTGTGTGTGTGTGTATTGGCATGCCAGGGTCCCTTGCTGCAATAAATGAATGTTTATCTGGCTTTACATTGGTGGGTGGGAATTGAACCCAGGCCAGAAGGCTTTGCAGGCTTGTGTCTTCAGCCACTGAGCCATCTCTCCAGGCCCTCTTCAATACTCTTTCAATACTTTCTTTATTAGGCAATCCTACTGTGAAATGTCCTTCACAGGTTGATGTACGGGGGAGGGGGGGCTGAGGGCTGATCAGTTTGGGCAAGCAATTGGTTCCTGAGGGATCTGATCTAATCATTGTACTAATCTCTTGATGAACTTACCATCTGATGGGATTATTGGGAGGTGGTGAAATGTAAGAGGAGGACCCAGGTGGAGCAAATAGATTGCTGTAGGTCTTTTTTTTTTTTTGGCTCATTTTAAATAGGGCTGGAGAGGTTGCTTAATGGTTAAGGCACTTGCCTGTAAAGCCAAAGGACCTAGGTTCAATTCCCCAGAACCCACGTAAGCCAGATGCACAAGGTGGTGCATGCATCTGGAGTTCGCTTGCAGCAGCTAAAGATCTGGTGTACCCATTTTCTCTCTATCTGCCTCTATCTCTCTCTCTCTCTCAAACAAAATTAAAAGTTTAAAAAATATTTAATAAAAAGTACATAAAAGAAAGGTTTATGGGATGGTTAAAAGATTTGGAGCCTTACAGCTTCAAGCCCTGAGAAACAGGGACTTATGTAGCTAAGCCTTAGAAGCCAGAGACTTACAGTTGCAGGGGCTCAGGTTAGAGGTTTCTTGCTCTTTCTTTGATCACCTTTCACATGGTCCTTGGAAACTGGTAGATGCCCCTTCACTCTTACAAGCAGCTAGTAGGCACAGTGTGTTGTGCCAGTCAGTGTTACAACCCCCAGGTCTCAGCCATCAGTACCCTTGACAGTGAACAACAGCTAGTCTGACTGTTCTTGGATCTTGGATATCTGGATCCTTAACCCTTAGGGTTTTGCAGTTCCTTGGAACTCATCCAGCCTCCGGAGCCCATAGTCTTCGATCTTTGGCTCTCTCGGCCTTGTGTTTTTTGCTACCCCAGCTCTCTGCTCTCTCTATACTTCCACCACCTCTCCAGCTTCCTCGCGACTTCAGCCCTCACTGTCTGTTCTCAGTTTACCCTCCGGAACTCCACACTGTCTTCTCTCCATGATGGCTACTGATGCTGCCCACACCGTGACAGAGGAGGATCTGTTTCTCCTGCTATATTCCCCTCAGCTGACCCTACCCTTGGCAAAGATCACAAGTAAGAAAGAAAATGCATTTAGGAAACACCTTTCATGAGGACATTTGCTGTCACACCAGGAAGAGCATGTTTACCAGCTGACTGGGTAAATGAGCCAAAGAATGGTTGTGTACCATGGGAGAAGCCAACTGCTCTCTGATGAGACTGGAGGCCTGCCCCATGGGAGGGAACTCATGCCTGGTACTGAACACCTAATGAAAAGCCTGTGGCTGCGGAGGCCACTGCAATCGAACTCCAGACGCGAGCGCCCCCTTGTGTCCATGTGTGGCCCTGTGCGCTTGCGTCACCTTGTGCATCTGGTTTATGTGGGATCCGGAGATTCAAACATGAGTCCTTAGGCTTCACAGGCAAGCACCTTAACCACTAGGCCATCTCTCCGGGTCTCAAACCAAGATTTTATTGTAAACTTTTACCATTTTATTTAGGGTGTTGACAAAAACAAAAAAAGAATATTAGGATATTTCCAACTTTCTCAGTTGTTAAGCTAAAATCCTACTTGAGTCCAGTTTACTTTTAAAATGTACTGGTATACTCTGCAGAGGAGTCGAAGAAAAGAAGAGTCGACCACTCTAAGTGTACGGACCAGCCTTTTATTTCATAAAATCCATTTTATTGCAAGCATCAGTTTTAGGAACATTTTGTGTAGAGATTTTTTTTTTTAAAGGTGACAGGAAATTCACTATACACGAAAATAGCCCCCACCACCAGGAAATTTAAAGTAATTCGGAAGATTGAAAATTCTTTAATGCGTGGAGATACTGAAGTCTATGCACACTCACATGAAGACGTTCAAGGAGAGCAAAGTGGCACCAACGTGACTTTCAGACTCTGAGTGGTGCGAGTTGGCAGTGAAGGCCACGTGTGCTTGAACACCTGTCAATGTGGAATGCTCACTCTATACTCATATCTCTGAAGTCTCTTTACTGACAGTTTCCACACATGCATATAGTGTATTTTGATCATCAATCCCTCCCGTTACCATCGCTTGTCCCCACATTCCCCCCAAGCCCTTCTATTGAACCCCTCTTCTTTCCAGCTACTCCCCCTTCTACTTTGATGTCTTTTTTATTTGCCCTCCTCCATCCTTCATGACAACATGTTCATGGCCCTACCTTGTGCAGGTAATAAGGTCATAAACTTTATGTCCAGAAAACATTGTTCCACAGCAACTCCCCCCCCCCCATCCTCTGGCTCTTACATTCTTTCTGCTCCCTATGCAGGAATGTTCCTTAAGCCTTGGAGGATGTGATAGAGATGTCTTACTTAGTGCTGAGCTCTCGATAGTCACTTATTCTCAGCACTTTAATTAATTTTGAATCTCCCTTGTAGTCAATGCAAACTGCAAAAAGAAGCTTCTCTGACCAAAAGCGAGAGCAGCACTAATCTCTGGGTGTCAACATAAACATCTAGGGGGCAATTTGATGTCTCCACATTTCTTAGTCAAGCAAAACACTCCTAGAAATCAAAGACCAGGGCCAGACATGGCATCAAAATCATCTACTCCACAGAGCAATGGAGGAGGGGTGGCCATCACAAAGCCGCTGATTCTAGATTCTCTGATTAAAAATAAACCACTTAATAGTCTACGGTGACACTTTAAAGTTTGGGAAAGGGAATGTTGTATGACCTTGGACTTCATTTTTGTTACTCTCTACAAAGCAGAGAGAAAAAAAATGGCTCCTAAAGCTAAAAGAGGGACAGACAGAGACATACACACTTAGTCTCTACTCCCAGCAAATGACACAAATGATTTGAGGAAGCGAATTAGCACTATTGGCCATTGATCTAATAGACCAGACTACAAAGTATTCCGTTTATCCTAACCACCTAGATAAATTACAATGTGTAAGGGTTCATTTTAACTCTTGAAAATAAGCCTTTAGCCCAAGTAAAGCATACATCTTTAGAAAGTAAATATTTTATATTGTTTCTCTTTCTTTTTTTAAAAAAAATAGCTTTGTCAATGCTTCCACTGCCCTTAACAATTTGTATTACAAATGCCGCAGTTGTTTTCAAAGAGTGTCTCGGGGACTACTAAAATAGTATATATCCATTTCTCCGCAAATCAACAGGCTAGTTGTTTAATCAATACAGGGATTTCCTTAAACCAGAGCTTCTCAGATTTTACTATGTATCAGATGATCTCTCTGGTGCTTGTTCAATGCAAGGTACTGGACCCTACGCCCAGAGTTTCTGATTCAGTGGGTGTGGGGGGAAGCCTGAGGACCAGTATGATTAGCAAGTTCCCCAGTCATGCTTATGCTGGTAGTGCAGGAACCGCACTGCGAGGACCAGTGAGGCTGATGCTGGTGGTACAAGGAGCATGCTGTGAAGACCAGTGCTTTAACTACGAACTTATATATGTTCTTTAAAGAGCAATGAAAGCTTAGAACCCAAGACTCATGAGACACATGGTAACGACTCTCCTCAGGGCCAGGCCAAGACAATTCTTGATTATTCATATATATATTCACATATATCAGATATAATATATCATATATGTGACATGTATCCCTCAATTTCTTTTTCCTTTCTAGCCACAACAACAGCCAGGCAGCAAACAAGCCTTTATGACTATTATTAGCATTTCGTGTTCTGCATAGGGAGTGAGAGTCTTTCCTAACTCTCCTCAGAAGGGCTGCGATCTACTCAGCGAGTCTCTAGATACCCTGGGTCTGTATCCCTCCCCAGATCGGGAGAGTCGCCTCGGGGGAGGCTGAAAGCCATGGCTACATGTCTCTACCGAGGTTGTCAATCTCGTCCAGCAGGAAGTCCATGTCCTCCCGGCTCACTTGAGGGCTGATCACCACCTGGCGGAAGAAGTTAACTTTCCCCCGGTGAGGTTGGTAGCTCAGCATGAGGCTTCCTTTCTTCATCATCCTCTCCTTAATAGCTGGGGCCACCTGCAAAGGGGAGAGAGGATAAAGGTGAAACAGAACACTGGAGAAACTTCAAGTGAATTTCTATGTATTCATTATTTGGTGTGTGTGTGTGTGTGTGTGTGTGTGCACACGTGCTTGCTGGTGTACTGTGGTGCTTTGATTCAGGTGTCCCCCATAAATCCAGGTGTTCTGAATGCTAAGTTCCCAACTGATGGAGATTTGGGGATTCACACCTCCTGGAGGCGGTGTATTGTTGGGGACGGGCTTATGAGTGTTACAGCCAGTTTCCCCTTGCCAGTGTTTAGCACACTCTCCTGTTGCTATTGTCCACCTTATGTTGGCCAGGGGGTGATGTCCACCCTCTGCTCATGCCATCGTTTTCTCCTGCCATCGTGGAGCTTCCCCTTGAGTCTGTCAGCCAAAATAAACCTCTTTTTTTCCCCAAAGCTGCTCTTGGTTGGGTGATTTCTACCAGCAACGCGAACCTGACTGCAACATGCACATACCGTAAGCATACACATGGAGACCACAGGTTAGATCTCTTCCACTATTGCTTCTCCATCTTGTTTTTGTGAGACAAGGGCTCTCACTGAACGCAGAGCCCATCAACTCAACTAGATTGGCTGACCACTAAGCCTTAGGAATCCTCCTGTCTCTTCTTCCCCAGCACTGATATTCCAAGTACATGTAACCATGCCTGGCTTTTTCAATACAATTATATTTTTAAATATTTATTTATTTATTTATTTATTTATTTATTTATTTTTGGTTTTCTGAGGTAGGGTCTCACACTAGCTCAGGTTGACCTAGAATTCACTATGTAGTCTCAGGGTGGCCTTGAACTCTCAGTGATCCTCCTACCTCTGCCTCCCAAGTACTGGGATTAAAAGTGTGCACCACCATGCCCAGTTATTTTTATTTTTAATTATTTATTTGAGAGACAGGAGCTCAGAAAGAGAAGGAGAATGAGTATGGGCTTACTAGGGCCTCCGCCACTGCAAACGAACTCCAGACATATGCACCACTTTGTGCATGTGTCTTTAGCTGGGCACTGAGGAATCTTACTCAGGCCCTGGGGCTTTGCAAGGACGTGTGCTGAGCACTAAGTCATCTCTCCAGCCCACAGGCTTGGCTTCTTCACATAGGTTTTATGAATGTAACTCAGGTCTTCAGCTGGCATGGCAGGGGCTCTTACCACTGAGCAATCTCCTCAGCCTGGGTGGGGCGGTGGGGAGGGAAACTTTCTAAGTCAAAACTTCTCACTGGGTTTCTGGGATTATAAAGAAATGACTGAATAACCCCACAACTCAGAGAACAAGCGAAGCGAGGGTTTGACAGAACAGAAGACACTTCATTAGCATCTCCACGATGGATCCCTAGAGGAAAATGAGGACCACATCCTTTTTTAAAAAAAAATTATTCATTTGTTTATTTATTTGAGAGTGACAGAGAGAAAAAGAAAGAGGCAGAGAGAGAGAATGGGCACGTCAGGGCCTCCAGCCACTGCAAACAAACTCCAGATGCAAGCACCCCCTTGTGCATCTGGCTTACGTGGGTCCTGGGGAATGGAGCCTCAAGCCGGGGTCCTTAGGCTTCACAGGCAAGCGCTTAACCACTAAGCCATCTCTCCAGCCCCAGATCACATCCTTTATCTGTAAGTATTGCGTGAGCCCAGAAAGTCATAAGGAACCCCAAAGATTGACACTGATCAGATCCCTGTCACACATGATTACTGTAATGTTAGGCATATTTATTGTTAACAAATATTTGGCCAGTTATTTATAATCTACAACAATCATTTATGTCTTATGGCCCCAAAACCCAAATTAAAACTTACTTGAAAGGAGCCCAAGTGGTTACCATTTCAGAGAGCAACAGTGTTCTCATTATCACTCTTGTACTTAAAAAAAAAAAAATCTTTTTATTTTTTTCTATTTATCAGGCTACAGGCATAATCCAATGGTAGGCAATTTGGATGTCCTCTTTTGCTGATCACAGTAAAGACACAGTCCTAATGTGCCAGGGGGGAATATTCACAGGGGAAAGATACTAATATGCACAAACTAAATGTAAGTATGCAAGCCTCACGCCTAAAAGGTGCGTGCGTGGCAGAAAGCAATTTGGCAGGAGTGAGATTGCTTTCCGGCTCTCAATTATTTTACTGCTGGTTTTCCTTCAAATTGTAAATCAGATTCTTTCCTTGTGCCTCAGTGCACCAGTCCCTGCATCTTAAGTGCTGGAGAATTCTGACATTTCTATTTGGCTGCACAGTGACTTTACCTCCACATTTCTGTAGGATTTCTGTTTCCCTCCCCTTAAATTATGTGCCGGCAATGATTTAGTCATTTCAGTGGAATTTTGTTGTCATACTGCTGTAACATGCAAAAGTATTTGATATTTAAAAGTTGCTTAAAAGAATAAAATGAAATGGCTTTCTCTGGCCAAGTATGGCCATTGGATAAGCTACTGACCTGCCAAGCACACAGACTTGGGTAAAGAAAAATGGTCATGTTCCTAAAATGGCCTCTTTCTTTAAAAAAAAAAAAAAAAAAAAACTTTTATTGAAAATTTCCATAAATATAAACAATATACCATGATTATAATCCTCTCCCATCACCCTCCCTTTCCTTCCCTCTCAAATCCCCCCTCCACTGACTCCCTTCTTTCCAACTAGTCTTTCTTCTATTTTGATGTCATCATTTTTTCCCTCCTACTATACAGGTCTCGTGTAGGTATCATCAGCCACCGTGAGGGGATGAATACCATGACTACTTTGTGCCTGGAAGACGAGTTTCTTTCTTTCTTTTTAACAAAATATATTTTATTTATTTGAGAGAGAGAAAGAGAGAAGGAGAGAGTGGGCACACCAGGGCCTTCAGCCACTGCAAACGAACTCCAGATGCATGCATGCCCTTGTGCATCTGGCTTACGTGGGTCCTGGAGAATAGAACCGGGATCCTTTGGCTTTGCAGGCAAACGCCTTAACCGCTAAGCCATCTCTCCAGCCCCGGGAGACAGGTTTTTAAGCAGTCTCCCCCTTCCTTTAGCTCCTACAGTGAGTGTGTCCACCACCTCCTCTACAATGGTCTCCGAGCTTTGGCGGGTGTGACAGAGAGGTGTCAGTGCAGAACACTGTCACTTCTTCCCAGCATGTTGGTGAGTTTTCAAGTCATCATAAGTGGCCTTTCTTTTGAAAACATGTGTTCATGGCGTATGCTAACATGAATATAGTTTTCAGCTGGGCTTGGTGTTGCACACACGAAACCACAGTGCTCAGGTGGGGGAGGTAAGAGGACGCCTTAGGAGGTCGAGGTTATCCTCAGCTTGCAGACCAGCGTGGGCTGTGTAAGACACTGTCTCCAAAAACCAACATAAGAAGTGTACAAAGTGTTTCTTCACGAACTATCTATGGGGAACGGTCAGTTTTTTAATTGCATAACAAACTAGTTTTTATGTGAAATGCAATAAAAATTCATTACAAGGAAAATGAAATAAGAAGAGACATAACACTGGGCGTGGTGGCACACACTTTTAATCCTAGCACTTGGGAGGCAGAGGCAGGAGGATCGCCGTGTGTCTGAGGTCAGCCTGGGCCTACCGAGTGAGTTCCAGATCAGGCTGGCCTAGACTGAGACCCTACCCTGAAAAAACAACAAAAAAAGACATAAAAATACAAATCTGTTTTATTTTTAATTAGTTTTTTTTTGAGAGCGAGGGAGAGAGAGAAAATCAGCGCCAGGGCCTGTAGCTGTTTCGAGCAAACTCCAGACGCGTGTGGCCCCTCGTGTGCATGTGCAACATTGCAGCTAGAGTCACTGCATCTGGCTTACATGGGACATGGAGATTCAAACAGGCCTTGTTAGTTGTCGCAGGCAAGCGCCTTAGCTGCTAAACCATCTCTCCAGCCCAAATTTTTAAAAAATATTTTTTATTTATTTGCAAGCAGAAAGAGAGAGAGAAACAATAGATGTGCCAGGGCCTCTAGCCACAGCAAAGACCAGATGCACGTGCCATTTTGTGCATCTGGTTTTATGTGGGTACTAGGGAGATCAGATGGGGTTGCCCAGGTCGTTAGCCTCTGCAGACAAGCACCTTAACTGCTAAGCCATCTCTCCAGCGGCCCCCCCACAGTCTAATTTTTAAATTTAATTATTTACTTATTTTTATAGGCATGTGTTGTGGGGCTATGTGTACAATTGTTCATGTGTGTGTGACTACATACATGGGTGCATGCACATGCGTGTGGAGGCTTGAGAGCGACATGCAGTATCTTCTATTATTTGTCCACATTGTTTATTGAGACAACCCCCCCGCACCCCACTGAACCCAGAACTCACTGAGTCAACTGACTAAGCTAGTGGCAAGTCAAGGGAACCCTCTTGTCTCTACTTCCCCATCACTGGGGTTGGAAAAGCAGATTAAACTCAGGTGGAGACGTGCCGTGGATAAGGAGATCTCTAACTCTGAGACCAGTGGAGATACATTGTGGAAAGATGCAGAAACCAGAAGTCAAGGCATGACCCCAGCCAGGGTTAGTGGAGTATTCCCAGGCTGAGAGACAGAGACCCCCCGCACCCCTGCTCCTTCTGAGAAGGACGTGGCCAGGACACCAGCAGACACAGTGCCAACGAGCCCCTGCCTCTGTGGACAGTGCTCATTCTGAAGGAATGACCAGATACCCGAGGGAAGCTAGCTGGGGAGACTGACTGTATCCATCACGTCAGCATGAGGGTCACCCTTGTGTGAGTAAGGGAATTTAAAGTCATCAGAACACCCGTGAAGGGACCCACGGCCCAAAAGATGATTTCTACTTATGTCCCTCCTAACTTCAAATGAAATGGAAAGAAACTGTTACTCTCCAGTGGAAACTCAGATTCCACCTGTTTATGAAGATGAAAGAGCTCAGGATATGCTGTGTGCAAGAACTTACCAAATGATCAGGTATTTTCTGACTGTTAAGTATTAACTGCATTTTCCTTTATACATGGAACCCAAACATAAATGTGAAACAGGCCTTGAATTCAGGGGTGTGTGTGTGTATGTGTGTGTGTGTGTCTTTTCCTTTGTGACCTGTAACCTAAGATAGGTTGCTGCTAAATGAACAGTTGTTAAGAGAAAACATTTCCTTATGGTCTAAGTATATTTTAGCACAAAAAAGAAAGTGATGGACTGGGTAGATGGCTTAATGGGTAAGGCGCTTGCCTGTGAAGCCTAAGGACCCAGGTTTGATTTTCCAGGTCCCACGCAAGCCAGATGCACAAGGTGGTGCATGTGTCTGGAGTTTGTTTGCAATGGCTAGAGGCCTTTGCATGCCCATTCTCTCTCTCTCATCTTTTTTTGTCTCTCCCTCTCTGTCTCAAATAAAAATAAATTAAAAAAAGAAAGTGATGCTGTCTGGACTGATGGTAATGATTAGCTTTACATTCATTTATTTGCCTGAGAGAAGTAGGTATGATGTGGTGTATTCATGGTGCACACACAACACATGTGAGAAGCAAGACCCTTTACATGCACACAGAGGCCAAAGGAGACCATTGGGGATCCTCTACACTGCAGAACCCAGAAATCAGCGCATGCGCAGAGCCACGGTCAGTGGAGTATCTCCAGGCCGAGAGACAGAGAACCTCCAGGTACTGAGACAGAGTCTCTTACTGACTCTGCACCTTGATGGTTTTGTGAACCCCAGTGGTTCTCTAGGCTACTCCCTGCGGGTCTGGAATCACAGATGTGCACAGTGAGGTCCAGCTATTTAGGTGGGCTCTGGGGAACTGAACTCAGTGCTCTCAGGACCTCCAGTCGTCAGGCTCGCACAGGAAGCACTCTTAGCCAACGTACTATCTCTCCAGCCACAGCTTTACATTTTTCAAGCATAATAAATGGACTGTCTCACTTGAAATAAAGTCATTTTTCTAACCTAAAATAGAGACCATTCTCCTTTATTTTTCAAAAGATGTCTAAGTCATTTGTTGTTTGGAGGAAATAAGACATCTTATTTGCAAGACAAAAGCAAAGCATGCTTTTGCCCACAGTCCTGAGCTGAAGGAACTCTGGCATCCCCTCGTAGGAAGAGATGAGCACTTTCTAGTACAAGTGCTGTGGCATGGCTGCATTTCCTCAACACATGAACATTCAAGGGCTGGAAACAGTACCTGCTTTGTGCATGTCTAGGTGCCACCAAAATCTATCTACTTTGTTTTTTTTCCCCCTTCCTAATAGAATCTTTGGTAAAATCCTATTCCTTGCTCATCTCATCAAGACATTGAACATCTTTTCCTCTGGGAATGGGAGACAGGAAAGAACACTGTCTTATTGTTGAAGAGCTCGGTGGTGAGAGAAGAAAATAATTCTTTCACAGCTCTGTTCAGAGGGGCTCCCCTGTACAATCTGACCCTCTGGGACCATTCACTCTGTTCACAGGGGCTCCCACTGTACAATCTGACCCTCTGGGACCATTCATTCTGTTCACAGGGGCTCCCACTGTACAATCTGACCCTCTGGGACCATTCATTCTGTTCACAGGGGCTCCCACTGTACAATCTGACCCTCTGGGACCATTCACTCTGTTCACAGGGGCTCCCACTGTACAATCTGACCCTCTGGGACCATTCATTCTGTTCACAGGGGCTCCCCTGTACAATCTGACCCTCTGGGACCATTCATTCTGTTCACAGAGGCTCCTACTGTACAATCTGACCCTCTGGGACCATTCATTCTGTTCACAGGGGGTCCCAGTGTACAATCTGACCCTCTGGGACCATTCATTCTGTTCACAGGGGTTCCCACTGTACAATCTGACCCTCTGGGACCATTCATTCTGTTCACAGGGGTTCCTACTGTACAATCTGACCCTCTGGGACCATTCATTCTGTTCACAGGGGCTCCCAGTGTACAATCTGACCCTCTGGGACCATTCATTCTGTTCACAGGTGCTCCTACTGTACAATCTGACCCTCTGGGACCATTCATTCTGTTCACAGGGGCTCCCACTGTACAATCTGACCCTCTGGGACCATTCATTCTGTTCACAGGGGCTCCCACTGTACAATCTGACCCTCTGGACCATTCATTCTGTTCAGAGGGGCTCCCAGTGTACAATCTGACCCTCTGGGACTATTCATTCTGTTCAGAGGGGCTCCCTTGTACAATCTGACCCTCTGGGACCATTCATTCTGTTCACAGGGGCTCCCACTGTACAATCTGACCCTCTGGACCATTCATTCTGTTCACAGGGGCTCCCACTGTACAATCTGACCCTCTGGACCTATTCATTCTGTTCAGCAGGGGCTCCCCTGTACAATCTGACCCTCTGGGACCATTCATTCTGTTCACAGGGGTTCCTACTGTACAATCTGACCCTCTGGAACCATTCATTCTGTTCAGAGGGGCTCCCAGTGTACAATCTGACCCTCTGGGACCATTCATTCTGTTCACAGGGGCTCCCACTGTACAATCTGACCCTCTGGGACCATTCATTCTGTTCACAGGGGCTCCCACTGTACAATCTGACCCTCTGGGACCATTCATTCTGTTCACAGGGGGTCCCACTGTACAATCTGACCCTCTGGGACCATTCATTCTGTTCACAGGGGTTCCACTGTACAATCTGACCCTCTGGAACATTCATTCTGTTCACAGGGGCTCCCACTGTACAATCTGACCCTCTGGGACCATTCATTCTGTTCACAGGGCTCCCACTGTACAATCTGACCCTCTGGGACCATTCATTCTGTTCACAGGGGCTCCCACTGTACAATCTGACCCTCTGGGACCATTCATTCTGTTCACAGGGGCTCCCACTGTACAATCTGACCCTCTGGGACCATTCATTCTGTTCACAGGGGCTCCCCCTGTACAATCTGACCCTCTGGGACCATTCATTCTGTTCACAGGGGCTTCTACTGTACAATCTGACCCTCTGGGACCATTCATTCTGTTCACAGGGGCTCCTACTGTACAATCTGACCCTCTGAGACCATTCATTCTGTTCACAGGGGCTCCCACTGTACAATCTGACCCTCTGGGACCATTCACTCTGTTCACAGGGGCTCCCACTGTACAATCTGACCCTCTGGGACCATTCATTCTGTTCACAGGGGCTCCCCTGTACAATCTGACCCTCTGGGACCATTCATTCTGTTCACAGAGGCTCCTACTGTACAATCTGACCCTCTGGGACCATTCATTCTGTTCACAGGGGGTCCCAGTGTACAATCTGACCCTCTGGGACCATTCATTCTGTTCACAGGGGTTCCTACTGTACAATCTGACCCTCTGGAACCATTCATTCTGTTCAGAGGGGCTCCCAGTGTACAATCTGACCCTCTGGGACCATTCATTCTGTTCACAGGGGCTCCCACTGTACAATCTGACCCTCTGGGACCATTCATTCTGTTCAGCGGGGCTCCCAGCGTACAATGTGACCCTCTGAGACCATTCATTCTGTTCACAGGGGCTCCCACTGTACAATCTGACCCTCTGAGACCATTCATTCTGTTCACAGGGGCTCCCACTGTACAATCTGACCCTCTGGGACCATTCATTCTGTTCAGCGTGGCTCCCACTGTACAATCGGACCCTCTGAGAACATTCATTCTGTTCACAGGGGCTCCCACTGTACAATCTGACCCTCTGGGACCATTCATTCTGTTCACAGGGGCTCCCACTGTACAATCTGACCCTCTGGGACCATTCATTCTATTCCTACAGAATTTAGAACACTTTCTGTCAAAACTACAAATCAGATAAAATGACTGAATAGGTTTTTTTTCCTCCTTCTTTTAAGAGGTTTTTAAACTACACACAATAATGGACTTCATTGTGACAGCTTCATACATGTATACACTGTGTTTTGATATTACGCACCTCAAGACCCACTCTGATCTTTCTGTATCCCTGCTGTTTCTCTTCCCAATTAGCCCCCATTCTATTTTCATGTCTTTTGGGGGGAGGTGGGTGGGAGGGTGACCCAATGAGTTTAATCAGGGTTGCTTACAGAAGCATGGGTAGAGGATTATCTACAGAAGCATGGACAACTTATCAGTGGCACCACTAAAGAAAATGTCTTTTTGTCCTCTCCCCCATACTAGTTATATTTTTATCAAAGGCATGTTGAGGTGTTGACTACATGTACATGAAGATGCATAGCTTGTCGCGTGTATCCAGGTTCCAACCAGAGTAGCCAAACTGGGATTTTAATGAGGTCTGCTTAGTGGCCTGTTTATTTCCTAGGGGACCTAAGGGCTTACTGTCAGGTACGTTTGGACACTTATACCATGAAGTCCTTTTACTAGAACCTTAGTAGAGGCAATGGTAGGTTGGAAGATGAGAGGTTTTTGTAACTAATAAAAATATTTTTATTTATTTATTTGCAGGGAGATAATGGGCATACCAGGGCCTCTTGCCACTGCAAACAAACTCCAGATTTTGGTGTTACTTTGTGTATCTGGCTTTATGTGGGTACTAGGAAATCAAACTCTGGCTGTCAGTCTTTGCAAGCAAGTGTGTTTAACCACTGAGCCATCTCTCCAGCCCAAGAGGGGTTTTTGACAGGAAGAACAAGTTTGAAAGAATGGCATAAAGCTAATGAATTCTCCTCTTCTTTGGTCACTTACGTCAGTTTCACAGAAATAAACTAAAATCAGCCAATGACCTTCAACGAAGGTTTTTTCTATTTGTCAGTTATAAAACTTGATAACGTGTCCAAAACACTTAACTACAGCCCAGATGTCAGCTGGCCCCTTTGTTTTGATTGCTCAAAGAACCAATTTTCCCCTTTCAATCTATTTTCCACCACACCTTACTTGTCTAATTCTTGTCTTACTCCTTCACACAACCTACTTGTGCTGATAGCCGCCCCCCCCCGACAATAATTTAAAGTTGAGATGCATCAGTTTAAGTCTCTCAAGCTCAAATTATGTAAAATTGGTGGTCTGTAGGCCATGAAATCATATGCCTCCAAGAGATCAATTCAGCTTGGCAGAACACGAAGAAATAAGCTCCACATTGGCTGGACATGCCTCTTCAAAGTATGAATTTTTTGCCCTTCTCTCTGGAGCACACTTGAAAACCCAGACAGGCGCAGTATAAAGTGTGTCTACATAAGAACTTCCCTTCTCATGCTCCTAATGTAAGTGAGACAGGCCACAAGCCAGAAGAGGTTAGAATCCCAGCAAGTCGGGAGACACAGTTAGCTTTGCATGTTGGTATTTACAATGTAGAAATGGGGAGGAGAGCAATCCCAGTAAACCTAATGTCAGTCATAGAATTTCCAGGAGGCTGAAATGAAGGGTCATAAAAACAAACCAAACCGAACTGAGCGCTTTAGCTGACGAATGGACACAGTAAACATTTTACACACTCTATAAAGCAAAAGCTCAATTCTCAACGGAGTCCCAGGAGCCACCCGAGCTAAGCGCTCCCCAGTGACTGTGGTGGACCTTCACCTGCACCCCCTGTCTCACTTGGAGAAACGAAGAGTGACTTGGAAACATTTGGGCGGAGGTGGCAAGGGCTCTGGGGTGGGGGAGGGCCACCTGAAAACAGGTCACAGCATTTGGGACTGCAGGCCTGGCCGTGGGTGGTACTTGTCTCGAGTGTCCAAGATCAAGGGTGCCACATACCTCCTAAGACTGCAGGAGGAGGAACTGCATTGTCCTGCATGTCAAGTCACTATTGAGAAACACGGTTCAGGAGTCCCATGATGTGCCCTGTTATCTCTAAGTCCTTCTTTTCTTTCCCTCTTTTTTCCCCCTTTCTCTCTTTCCTTCTTTCTTTCCCTCTCTTTCTCTCTCTCTCTCTGTCTCTTTTTCTCTGTTTCTCTCTCTCTTCCTCTCTGTCCCTCTCTCCCCCTCCCTTTCAATCTTTCTTTCTTCTCTTCCTTCCTTCCTTCTTATTTTCTTTTCTTTCTTTTCCTTCCTTTCTTTCTTTCTTTCTTTCTTTCTTTCTTTCTTTCTTTCTTTCTTTCTTTCTTTCTTTCTTTCTTTCTTTCTTTCTGTCAAGGCAGGGTCTCACTCTGGCCCAGGCTGACCTGGAATTCACTATGTAGTCTCAGGCTAACCTCAAACTCACAGCAATCCTCTTACCTCTGCCTCCAGAGTGCTGGGTGGGGTTAAAGGCATGTGCCACCACCCCAGGCTTTCTTTCTCTCTCTTTGTCTTGGTCTGTTTGTGACATGCGCACATGTTCCTTTGTATATCTATGGGATATGGGTGCAGTTGCTTGTGCACCCGACCAACAGCAGCTTGTGGGGAAAAATAGGTTTATTTTGGCTTACAGACTCGAGGGAAAGCTCCATGATGGCAGGGGGAAACAATGGCATGAACAGAGGGTGGACATCACCTCCTGGCCAACATCAGGTGGACAATAGCAACAGAACAGTATGGCAAACAATGGCATGGGGAAACTGGCTATGATGCCCATAAGCCCGGCCCCCAACAATACACTGCCTCCAGGAAGCATTAATTCCCAAATCTCCATCAGCGGGGAACCTAGCATTCAGAACACCTGAGTTAATGGGGGACACCTGAATCAAACCACCACAAATAGCATTGCAATGATATTAAGGTGTAGAACCTACTTCTTGGGCTTCAGAGGGAAAGCTTCCCTGGTTGCTAAATTAATGGATTTTTATACTATATTCTGGGGCCTTATAAGTAAGATAGAGGGCACACACACAGACACACACACACACACACAAAGGTTTCTTACAATTAAGTCCGTAGCATTAAGCAAAATCGCAACCCAGTTTATTTAAGTAATGAAGCGTTTCAGCTTTGCAGCTTGTACACGTTGAGCAAACTAATAAAGTGAGTTATATAAATCTTTCTTGCAGAACTCATTCGACACCTTTTCTCAAAGTGTGTGCGGCTCTGCTTTTTAAGTTTTCATGACACTTATTAACATATCAACTGTGCAAATTAATAGGTTTCACTGTGAGATTCCCTACACACATACAGCCTGCTTTGATCATAGCCTGCCTCTCACCTCTCCTCTCTCTGCCTCCTCCATCTTCCTCCACTTGTTCTGGGTCACTTCCGTCATAGTCCCTTTCCTACTGTTAGGTTATTTATTTAAGCGTATATTAACTTTTGTTTCCCTGTGTAAGAGAAAACATGTGATTAGGTGTTTTGTTATGTCTAGCTTATTTTACTTAACTGGAGGATACTCCAGTCTTCTTATCAACTGTCCTGCAAATTACATGATTTTATTCCGTTTATGGCTGAATAATATGCATATATTCATATTACATATTTACTTTTGCTTTACCCATTCATCTGTTGATGGGCACAGAGGCTTCCTTGATAACCACTATTGTTAGTAGTGGCACGGTAGTGATGGGATGGGCATTCAGGAATCTCTTTGGAATACTTCCTTAATTTTCACTGGATTCACACTCAGGAGCGGGGTAGCTGTGTCATATGGCAATCCTAGTTTTAGTTTTGTGAGGAATCTCCATAGCGATTTCCATGGTGGCAGTAGTTACTTACATTCTCCCAACGATGCATAAAGATTCCCACCCCACCCCCGCCCCCCATCCTCACTAGCATTTGTTCTTTTCTATAGTGGTCCTTCTGACTTGGGCGAGATGGATCTCAATGTAGTTTTGATGAATAAAGCTGCTCATGTGACTTTTTCTTACTGATGTAAAGGAACCTTTTCTTGTTAAAAACATTAACTCTCTGGCTATTTAACATGTTGCATTTCTCTGCTTTTAGTTTTAGCTATTTCATGTACAGTTTTAATATCTAAATATCAAAACCTAGCAATTACATATAGGTGTTAAGCAATGATTATATGTATATATTCATTTTAACACTGGTAAAATACTTGTAAAGTCCTAATTAACGTTTATTCTATTCTTACTAATATTAAATTATTTTCTGGTTTTAACTCCATCCCTACTTCCTTTCCTTCCTTCCTTCCCTCCTTCCTTCTTTCCTTCCTTCCCTCCTTCCTTCTTTCCTTCCTTTCTTTCTTTCTTTCTTTCTTTCTTTCTTTCCAAGCAGAGACAGGCAGAGAGAATGGGTGTGCCAGGGCCTCCAGTAGGTGTGAATACATTCCATACACATGTGCCAGTTTGTGCATCTGTCTCTACATTAATATGGGAGAATTAAGCCCAGGTTGTTAGGCTTTGTAGGCAAGTGCCTTAACCACTTAGCTATCTCTCCAGCCCTTTTCTGTTCTGTGTGTGTGTGTGTGTGTATTTGGTGTATGCTATATTTGGTAAGTTATAAAACAGTACTGTTTCAAATCATTTTTGCCTTAAAGTTTTATGGTTTTCACCTATAAGTATTATATTTATCTTTAACTTAATATATTTTCATTATTATTGTAATGAAGTCATTCTGAGTCAAGAACTTCCTTCTGTTGAAAATTTGATTTTATAGCCCCTAGTTTATTACTCCTAAGGTAAGAGAAAGCCTTTTAAAATTATTCAACTTTGAACACTGACTATAGTTGATTTCAAAAAGTTATTTTTTCTTTGTACTGATGTCCTTAGGTTTTTATAGATATTTATTCAAACAGTATAAGACAAGTATATTTAGGGTTTGTCTTAAAATGTATTTTTAATATTGTATTTGTTTATTTATTGGAAAGAGAGGGGGGTGGCAGATAGAAGAAGAGTGCACCATGGCCTCCAGCTACTGTAAACAAACTCCAGATGCATGTGCCACCCTGTGCATCTGGCTTACATAGGTACTGGGGAATTGAACTTTGGTCCTTCGGCTTTGCAGGCAAGTACCTTAACTTCTAAGTCATCTCTCCAGTGCTTTTGAAATATTTTTAGGCTCATATCTATGTGGGTCATTGTACTGGCCAAAATCACATTAACTCACAGCACAGAAGGCAGAAACTCCTAGCTTGCTACTGGGCATAATGAGGGTACTTTCATGTTTAATATATAGTCAGTCGATACATCACAAAAGAAAATAAAAGCATGTCCTTCAAATGACCTCTGTACCTTTATATGAATTTTGAAGGTCACTGTACCTGCATATGTTAGGCAATTTCTAAGATGTTCTTTCTTCCTTGACCCATTTAAGTGGAAGAAATAATTTTGGATTACATTTTTTTTTATTTGCTTGTTCACAGACAGGTAGAAAATGATGAAATTGCTTTTTCAGGTCTGCCTTTTGCTTAGCTTTTAAAAGAATGGATTTCTGCTGAATGGAGCACTAAAAATGGAACCTGAAGGTGACACTGTGCCACTCCGGCTGACTAATCCATCTCTTCAGACAGTGTTTCTGAGCCCAAAACACGCGACATAAATTTTTCAACCTGGGTGAGTGGATTATTGTGTGGTTCCCTGAAATAATCCTCTCATCTTTTAACACAGTTCTGACCTAGTTTGGGAGACTATCTTTAATATCTCATTCCACTTGACTGACCTCCAGGCCAGAGCCGCCAGAAATATCTGCATTTAACAGGCACCTTTCATCTTTGGACTCACAAAGGGGTCAGATTTATTTCAAAAGGAAATTGAAATTTATATCACAAGGCAGCTTTTTAGGTGCGTTCCTTTTCTTTTCTTTTCTTTTTTATAACCCCAGCAAACGGAAAGCAGGGATAAGAAATAACTCAAGGGCCACAGACTACTGAGTAGGTATTGTTGGAAATAAACCAAGAGCCGTTGGCTGAACCTGAGTTTACCTCACTGTGGATTATTTATTAAGTCCGAGGCTTGCACTCCAGAAAGGGAAGCAGGGCCATGTGGAAGATGCATGTGAGACGGGCTTGCTGGAATGAAACTCAGAGCAACGGTCCACCCAGAAGAGGAAAGGAATGGTAAGGCTGGTAAGGAAAGAAAGAATTCTCAGCTTCACATTGTTTAAGTGTATGGGAGGATGGATTTGCAGGTCACAGAGTCTCTATTGTAAATGCTCAGACTGTAGGCAGAAGTAGCTAGGTGGATTACAGAAAGCACAGGAGCCTGAAAGTGTTCTAATGAGACCTGCTCAACTATGTTTATAGCTGCTCAATTCATAATAGCTAAGAGCTGGAATCAACCCAGATGTCCATCATTAGACGAACGGATATCAAGATGCAGTATATCTACATGATGGAATTCTACAGAGCAGTAAGGAAAACTGACACAATGAAATTTGAAGAAAAATGGTCGAACTTGGAACAGATCATTCTCAGCGAACTCACTCAATCACAGAAAGATAATTGTCGCATGGTCTCACTCATCTGTGGCTCCTAACCTGAATCTGCCCAAGATGCTGGCATACCTAATAAGCATCTCGAGGACTGGACAATAGGGAGGGTGGGGCGGGAGGGGAGGGAAAGGGTGGGGGTGGGGGACACAAAACTGGACGCAAATGACAACGGTACCATACAATTCTATATCTTAAAAGACAGGCTAAATGGTTGAACCTTCATCAGGTCCTTACAGGGAACACCTGAATCACAGGGCCCTGGAGTGGGTAAGATGAAGACTAACCTTAATCTTCTCCTGTTTCTCTCTTTCCCTCTTCTCTCTATCTCTTTTATATTAACTATCTTTTTATTCCTTCTTTTCTTTGGCGCTGGCCTGTACTCCCAGTACCAGCATGTGGTTAACATCCACAATGAGCTGTTGATCAGAGACCTACAATGTTTCCCACAAGAAGACAGATTTCTGTCAGAGTACTTGATGACCCACCAATGGTTAGTGGGAAGACCCTACTGCCGAAGACACCATATGCTGTTGGTACAGAACATGGAGTGAGTGACCTGGCTTGAATCTGGAAGAGAGCCAGTCCCCAGACAGTTAGCTTGTCTAGTGCCAGAAGGTGCTATATGAATGACTGGGGGAATTGACCAACATCTGTCCAAGAAACTTGTGGTCTAAGCTACTCAGCAGCAAGCAACCTGATGTGATGCTCACCCAAGTGCAATAGTGGCACACAGCCATGGTGGGTAACCAACTGCTCTTGAATTGGCTAATAGATCTACTCAGTGGAATGGAACCCATAGCTGGAGCTGGGAAACAAGCCAGAACCATATCTTAAAAATGAGCCCACTCTCTATTATCAAGCTCCCACCAATTGTGGGCTACAAGAGGGCCTACGCTTATTAAATTCTCTCTAAAATAATAATGGTTATCCCATTTATTTGGTGCTGACTTCACTCTCCTTTGGAGAATCTGCTTCTCTTTTTCAGATGGACGCAGATCCTGAGCAGAGAACCACCCATCACACCTCCCCAGGGCCCCAGCTGAAACCACAGAGTAATTGGGGAAATGAGCAAGAGTGCTGTTTCTTGGTGAACCTGGTAACAGCACAAGGGTGAAGGAGATAGACACAGAGGACACTCAACTCCTACCAAACCAGAGATCCAGAGACACAGAGGCTCCCAAGACCTCACCACTGAAGTAGAACTAAAACGAACCCAACGTGACTCAGGGAAATTTGTGGGAAAGGGGGCAGAAAGATTGTTAGAGCCACAAGTTGGGACATCATGCACAGAGATGTTGCCTCTTACCCATAACTGATGGCTACCCCACAATGCATAACCCACAATTCCCAATGAAAAGGGTCCCTGCAGAGGGGGGAGGACAGGGAGGAGGCTAATGGTGGTACCAACATGGTTGTACACACACTGTGTACATAACTAATAAAATATTAGCAAATATAGGTTAATAGGCTGGACTTGACCTATAGGCTAATTCCTGTTATAGCATAAAAACCAAAAATGCAAGTCTAATGTAGAATGTTCTTCTATCTTATGTGTGGTATTTGAAAAGTTATCATTTTTAATTATTTATTTACTTACTTATTTGAGAGAGAGAGAGAGAGAGCTACTACAAATCAACTCCAGATAGGTGTGCCACCTTGTGCATCTATCTTATGTGGGTACTGAGGAATTGAACCTGGATCCTTAGGCTTTGCAGGGAAGCACCTTAACCACTAAGCCATCCCTCCAGCCCATGTCTGTCGTGTTTGAACTTTAAAGCTACACAGTGGCCAGAAAAGGACAAAGATAAGTGCTTGTTTTTTTTTTTCTTTCTGCATGTAAACACAGACAAGAAATCTTATGTTACTCTATAATATATTCGTGGGAATTAAAATGAGAGGGGTGATGAATTTCCATTCTTTTCATCTTTCTGTGTGTGTGTGTGTGTTGGTGGTGTGCATGCGTGTGCATGTGCATGTTTGTATGTATGTGGGTACACATGTGCTCCTGCCCCTGTGTGCACTAGCCAGAAGTTGACGCTGGGTGCCTTCTCAGTCACTCTCCACCGTACTGTTTGAGGCAGGGTCTCTCGTTTACTGAGAGTTCACTGAGTCAGATAGAGGAGCTAAGCAGTGAGCCCCAGCACCGTAATTACAGGGACATGCTGTCATGCCCAGCATCTTATGTGAGGGCTGGGAGTTCATCCTCAAACCCTCCTGCTTATGAGGGAGGAATTCTGTCTACCGAGTCATCTCACTATCCCTCTTCTCACCTCTCTTTATCACACTCTTCTACTTCATTAGTAGAGTCCCAATGAAGGTGTAGTTGATACGTGGCAAGTTAGTGAAGGAGATTGTATTAGTTCATTTTCTAGTTGCTGTGATATAATATTTGACAAAAGCAACTTAAGGTAGGAAGGGTTCCTTGTGACTCACACTTTGAGTTTACAGAGCAGCACAGTGGGGAAGAAGCAGCTGGCCGCACTACATCTGAGGTCAAGAAGCAGAGCGACGTCAGCTGGATTCCTCCTTTCCTTATGCAGTCCAGGACCCTGGACCATGGAGTTGTGCGGCCTAAACTTCCCACCTTAACTGAATCCAGACACTCCCTCACAGGCAGGCCCAGAGGCACATTTCCATGGTGATTCTAAATCTCATCAAGTTGATCATCAAGATTAACTATCACAGAAGTCAAGTAAGGAGGCCAATGGAGAATTCTCTAAGCCAACATTTGATGAGCAATTGGTTTGAGAAGACAAACATATGATAATGAGGAATGAATATTCATATGTGTCACAATTTACATGTCAATTAACCCAATCCCTATTTATAGTGAACCGACTTGGAAATGCTTTATTTTCAATTTAGGTGGATTTTTCAAATGACATAAAATCAGTGTGGTCCACGCCAGTCCATAAAAGCCCCTGAAACCTTGCCATTACATACAGCTCTGTCCTATATGGATAAAGGCTAGACAATAAATCCTTATTGCTTTCTGCTACAGTAAGAGGCCGCTCAGTTTAATGGAAGTCAGCTTTGTGATTTATTGAACTCAGACTGGAGTTTCAATTTTCTTTCTGAAAGCCATGAATCTATTCACTGCTCCCCGTTCTGTTAAATGTCTTCTTCCATAAATAATCAGGGTCAGATGTGCTCACGAGCTGTGTCAGTCAGCTCTCCATTTCTGTGATAAAATACCCAACATGAAACTCTGTCCCCAAACATTAAAGCTCCCTTCCCCTATTCTTTCCATTGCATCAATAATAATAATAATCAGTCATTAACCATTCCACAACATGTTTCCCACCCACAAGATAGAGCACATGACCCATTATCAAATCAGTTATTGGACAAGTTATCATGCAGGTGTGAACACGTCCTCCCAGGTGCACTGTGAGAAGGGAATGGGGCAGAGTCGGCAGCAGCATTTACATACTACGTGAAGAGAGACTCCCGCACTACTCACAGAACTGCATCATGTGTAGGGTAAGTGGACCGTCTCTGAGGTAGCAGGATGCTCGTATCCTTAAGAAAGGAAGTATGGAACTGTGAAATGACTCAATATCCATGTACCTTAATTCACTAACAGTGTGGGGGAACCATGGTGTTGGAGCCAAGCCTGGAGTCACCAAGTGCTTCCACAGTGGGCATAGGTAGTTTGGGGATCACATGGTGTTCACAAGGAAGGTCCTGACTTCAGGGTCCACTCACTGCAGGTGCTTCCAGTCTTTAAGAACATAGGCCCGTGTAGTGGTTATCTTCTCATGACTGGGACAAAACACTTGACCCAAAGCAGTGTATGGAGGAACTGCTTTATTTCAGCTTATGGTCAAGAGGGGAAGATTCATCATGGCAAACAGAGCATGGCAGAGCAGAGGCTGGGCATCACATCTTGTCACATCAACTAGGAGGCAGCAGTGAGAGGGAGCTCATGACACCCTAGAAGGGCTCGACTGATAAACCTAAACGCCATCCCCCATGACACACCCCCTCCAGCAACACTCCACCTCCCAGATTGCCACCAGCTTGGGACCAAGCATTTAAAACACGTGATCCCATGGGGGATATTTCAGTCAGACCACCCGAGCCTGGAAATTCTTTCAACCGAGTTCACCCATGATTGTGATATGATGCCATGCGTGGGAGCGTCCTTCACTAACAGACCGTGACAAACATCTGAGGTGGGGTTTTCACCACCAGTATGTCTGCAGGTCCTTGCAAAACAGCCCTGGACTTACCTTCTTGAACAGTGAAGAGAGAGATGGACAGAACATTTCCTGTGGCAAGCATTCTTCTCTTCTACTTTGAACTTTCTCCTCACCTGAGTATAGGTTTTTTTTTTTTTTTTTTTTTTTTTTTGGTTTTTTGAGTTAGGGTCTCACTCTAGCCCAGGCTGACCTGGAATTCACTCTGTAGTCCCAGGGTGGCCTTGAACTCATGGCGATCCTCCTACCTCTGCCTCCCGAGTGCTGGGATTAAAGGTGTGCGCCACCACGCCCGGCTTTGAGTATAGTTCTTAATCCCGGGCCATCAGACTCCCTATGCCAACACAACAAAATGGTGTATAAATTGTGGATACAAGGGGAAATAAAAAAAAACAACTGCTATTCAAAAGCCTGGAAGATGGGAGCTGGGAAAACGGCCCAGTTGGTAAAATGCTTGTAGTGAAAGCATGAGCACCTGTGTTCGGATTCCCAGAACCCGTGTCAAAACTGGGCCAGGTAACATGAGCCTATAATGACAGTGCTGGGAGGCAGAGGTAGGAGATTTGTTCGCTAACTCATGTAGTTGAGTAAATGAGCTCCAGGTTCAAGTGAAAGGCCATGGCTCAAAAATAAATAAATTCTTAAAAAGAAGGTGAATAGCCATTGAATAAAACACTGAACACCAACCTCTAGCCTTCATTTTTGCTCATGCATGCGCACACACAAACACACGCATGTCCACACAGTTCAAACACACACACACACACATATGCATGTGCATCATATGTACATGCAAAAAAAAAAAGCTAGGAAAAAAAAAAAACCCAAACAAGATTTATCACATACACAGAAAGCATTTAGTGTAAATGCGGTGTTGTGTTGTGGTATTCTTGAGGGCCACCGGTAATGCAGGGGAGTAGAAATGAACGAGCGAGGGCCTGGGCTGAAAAGGGCAAGACATTCACTGAGCCATTCCTCAGTGCAGGAATGGTTTTCGCCACTTAGATAACTTTCGTGACAACAGGGCTGAGTCGCATGACTCATGTGTGAAGTATGTCACACCACCAGTGGGGTTCTGTTCTGCTTACGACTGCGGATAGAGGACCCCAACTACAAGCAGGCCACATTCCCTCCCAGGAATCTAACACCCCAGCCCCTGGATTGTCCCAAAAATGCTTTTCATGTCGCTGCCTCCAGATCTCATGCACCTTACAGAAAAGAACTCAGTTTCCTCCACTACCGACTACAGTGAATCAACTGATCAGACAGATAGCTAGGTAGGTAGATAGATGATAGATAGATAGATAGATAGATAGATAGATAGATGGATAGATGGATGGATGGATGATGGTATGCTTGACTCTCTAAGTAAGAAAGCAGAAAGGACAGGAGAGAGAGAGAGAAAAATGTGGGATTGAATAGAGTTTGAAACCACACATACTTAGCAATTCCAGGAAAGGATACATTCACATCCAAATCTCAAATCCAATTTCTTTTCAAAAGGCAGCCTCTGATATATTTTCTGAATCACATGAATGTTTCAATATTCTTTTCAAAAAAAAATTCTATAATTTACTTTGAGATGAAGGCTCTAGACATGGCTGTATCTAAGGGAACGTGGATCAAGAATTCAAATATGAGCACTGGCCTTAGCCATTTCCACGGATTTATTCTAATTTGTTAAATATTTGCTGTGCACAAGCCATTTGTCCCTCCCATCTGCAAAGCAAATTCTGGTCCCGGTGAGGGTTGTGGCCTGTGGCTGGAAGTGAACGTCTTCGCCGTGTACTTGGAGTGAATTTGTTCCTGATGGGCCCAGCCAGCTAGGTCACCCGGGCCGGCTCATGACCTGTCTCGCCAAGCTCCCGCCAGTGACACAGAACCATTCAATGGTTTACAACTGCTTCCTGCCAGAGCTCCCTCAGAAATATTTACTGGGATGGCTTCTTACCCAGTGTCCAGCAACATAGAGTCCTCATTACTCATGGGAGAGTGTAAAAGCCAGAGGAGGGAGGGGAGGGCTGTGTGTGTTCCCATCTTCCCCTGCACCAAAGCGATGGCGCAGCGGCTATGGGTTGACTCACAACGCCATCTAGTGAAGGAGCTGAGGAGGTGCAGGAATGTAGAGAAAAAAAAATCCGAAATTTCAGTCCAGATTCCTTTGGCTCCTGCTTCCCTTAGGACTTTCTTTTAATACTTTATTTATTTATTTGCGACTAAAGGGGGAGGGAGAGAGGGATGAGACAGACAGACAGAGACAGAGACAGAGCCCGAGACAGAGAGAAAAGAGCATGGGCACACCAGGGCCTCATCACTGCAAAATTTATTTACGGGGGGTGGGGGGGGTGGGGAGAACTGGCACATCGGGACCTCCAGCCACTGCAAACAAACTCCAGATGCATGCGCCTCCTTGCGCATCTGGTTTTACGTGGGCACTGGGCAACTGAACCTGGGTCATTAGGCTTTGCAAGCATGCACTTGCAAAAAAAATTTGCTGATCCACCTCCCCAGCCTGCTAAGGCTATTTTAAATGGTCCCCCAAAGAACAAACAGGGTCCTGTGGGTGAATGTCTGTTATCCAGTTACTTGGGAAGCTGAGATAGAAAAACAGAAATTCGCTGGGCCTGGTGGCACACGTCTTTAATCTCAGCACTTGGGAGGTAGATGTAGAAGGATCGCCATGATTTCGAGGCCACGCTGAGACTACACAGTGAATTCCAGGTCAGCCTGGACTAGAGCGAGACCCTACCTCGAAAAACAAAAAAAGAAAGAAAGAAAGAAAAGAAAGAGAAAGAAAAATGGAAGTTCAAAGCCAGTTTGGGTTACAGTGAATTCAAGGCCAATCTGGACAACTTCATGTCTCCAGACAAACAAACAGATAAATAAGATAATAAAAGGGGTAGGGACATGGCTCAATGCTCAATGGTGGAGCGCTTTCCTAGTAGGTTTAAGGTACTAAGTTTGACCACTAGTACTGCAAATAATATCAGTGATAGTAATAATATTTCTTATAAAAAGCAATGAGGCTGGAGAGATGGCTTAGTGGTTAAGGCACTTGCCTGCAAAGCCAAATGACCCAGGTTCAGTAACCCAGGACCCACTTTAGCAGACGCACGGGTGGTGCATTGTCTGGAGTTTGTTTGCAGAGGTTGGAGGCTCTGGTGTGCCCATTCTCTCTCTTTGCCTCTGTCTCTTTCTTTCTCTCAAATAAATAAATAAAAAGAAAAAAGAAAGGATAGTGTGTTTTTGTAGGCTAAGAAAAATTCACAAAACAGAATGGCTCTAGTATAGACCAGATTCTTCTGGTTATCCCACTGGTATCCTTCATGGGAGAGAACACGGGGCTTTCTGTCTCAGCGCGCTCCCATGGGCTCCTCTATGAATGGAGTCAGTACAGGGGGGATTTTCTTCCATGAGGGTCAACCTCTACGAAAGACACATAAGGGCGTGAGAAGAATTTTACGAGCAAGTCAGATTCCAAGCATGCATCCACTAGCTCATGGTGTTCATCAGTGAAACAGTATGAGTATAAGAGGGCTTTGTGAAAAAAAAAATCAAAAAATTTTCTAGAACTCAGTGGTTTTTTATCACCAGAAAACCAGAACCAATAGCAGCTATTTCACAGGATTTTGCACACAAACAGTACTCCATGGATATAACATCAGTCAATAACTGAAGGAGGCAGCTAGAATTTCTCACCTGTGAAAAAGGATGAATATAATTCTGCTATAACTTTTTGGATTTTTCTATATGAAACTGACTCATCCATTTATTTCGGTTTTGAACTTCTCAACCCCACATGTCAATGTCATTTCTCTGGATTTGGATCCATGTGCTATCCATGTCATATAATGTAATGTGGTTTTCTCTAAACTTTCACAGTGGAGGAGAAAAGTAAACAAGCACAAAAAACCCTTCATGCTCAATGCTGTGACACTTCCTCTAGAATTAGTCATCAGTACTTTTTACCTAGCTTTGTCTTTGCTCATCCTATATTGGTTAAAAAAAAAAAAATCATTGGTCTGGAGAGATGGCTTAGCATTTAAGGCATTTGCCTGCAAAACCTAATGACCCAGGTTCGATTCCCCAGTACTTCCATAAAGCCAGATGCATGATATGGCACAGGCATCTGGGTTTGTTTGCAGCAGCTAGAGACCCTGACATTCCCATTTATTCTCTGTCTGTCTGTCTGTCTGTCTCCCTCTGCTTGCAAATAAATAGATAAAGAAAAATCCTCACTCCAATCTTCCTGCCTACACTAATACATTTTTGTTTGTTTGTTTGCATGTGTGTGTGGAGGATTGGCAAGGTGTGCCAGGGTCTCCTGTTACTGCGGACAAAATGCATGTCTGGGGGCTGAAGAGAAGGCTACGCGGTTACGGCGCTTGTCTGCGAAGACTAAGGACCCATGTTCGACTCTCCAGGTCTCACACACCAGACACACAAAGGTGAAGCAAGCACAAGGTCGCACATGCCCACTAGGTGGCACAAGTGTCTGTCATTCGATTGCATTGGCTGAGGCCCTGGTGCGCCAATTCTCTCTCTAAAAAAATAATATACAAAAAAATGCCTGTCTTGCTTTAGCTGGGTGTCTCTGGAATTGAACCCAGGCCAGTGGGTGTTCTCAGGCAAGCACCTTTAACCACTGAGTCATCTCCCCAGGACCCCTTTCACCCTGCCTGCACTATTCTTTGCCTTTTCAGTCATTGTCCTGAAGTCTCATAATTAGCCTACCTTTTCATCTGAGTAGCTGACCCCCACTAGTCATAAATATAAAGAAATGTTATGTTTGCACTGTGTGCTTGGGAGAAAGCAACCCTTTGTTTCGGACTCTGTAGGGCCTGCCTCTGATGACATGACTATTACAAGGAGCATTTTGGGCTCAAATTCATGTGTGTGGCCCTCTTTACATGAAGGTATAGAACCATATGGTGACAGATGACTGGAAGGGTAGCAGTGTCTCTACCAAAGTCAACCCCAGCTTTAGAAAATGCTCTGCACGATGGCAATCTAACAGTACGTGTTCTGTTTTGTTTTTGAGAAATGGTCTCAAACTGTGGCCCTTGCTGTCTCTAAAACTCGCTAAGCAGCCTAGGCTGGCCTCCCAATCATGGCAATCCCCCTGCCTCAGACTCCAGGGTACTGGAATTATGGATGAATGCTACCACGCCTGACAACAGCTAAATATCACTGTGAATTTGTGTTGTCTTTGGACATGTGAAACAGCAAGACAATGTTTCCTTCTTTAAACAACCAGAGCCCCCCAAGAAGCCAGTTTCCAGGAGGCTCCCTCATCTCTCTTTCAATCTGCCCCCCTGAAAGATCTGAGGGTTTCAAGAAAATGGCCACTGAGACACATACAACCCAGAGACACGAGCAGAGGGGACACAAGAAAATTCTAGAAAAGCTCCCCTCATTTCGTAGTTCAATTGGTGCATTTTGAAAATGGAGTCCAAAGAGTTG
Source organism: Dipus sagitta (assembly GCA_036346955.1). Taxonomy (NCBI): domain Eukaryota; kingdom Metazoa; phylum Chordata; class Mammalia; order Rodentia; family Dipodidae; genus Dipus; species Dipus sagitta. Next base: position 10,088,180 of record CM070786.1, read on the forward strand.
TTTGTTAACATTTGAGAAATGTCAGTGAAATGCTAAAACAATCTAGATGATTGGAAGGTATTGAAAGTATTTGCTCTTTTCTTTTTTGGTTTTTTGAGGTAGGGTCTCACTGTAGCTCAGGCTGACCTGGAATTCACTATGTAATCTCAGGGTGGCCTTGAACTCACAGTGATCCTCCTACCTCTGCCTCCTGAGTGCTGGGATTAGAGGTGTATGCCATCATGCCCATCTGAAAGGATTTGTTCTTTGTAATTCAACAGGGATAATTATCTCTCAAGTTTGAAAGGAAGAAAGAAAGAGAAAGAGGGAGGGAGGGAGGGAAGGAGGAAGGAAGGAAGGAAGGAAGGAAGGAAGGAAGGAAGGAAGGAAGGAAGGAAAGAAAGAAGAAAGAAACTGCCAGTAAGTGAAGATGAGAATCAAAATATTATGAGTATGATGGAAAACTGGAGGGATTCCTGCATTCAGCTATGAACCAAGTGTCATCATCCTCAACCACCCCTGTAGGTTTTAAACACTCCACCATGGTACTTAGCAAAGTATTAAATTTTAAGTATTGTTGTAGGGATCTTCTCAGATCTGGGACAAAACACTCAAAAAGAGCAGCTTATGGAAGGAAAAGGTTTATTTCTGGCTTACAGTTTCAAGGACAAGTTCTGTCATGGTGGGGAACGTGTGGCAGGAGCAGGAAGCTCGCTTACACTGTCACGTGTCAGCTGGGAGGAAGCAGCTCTGGGGATGTTGCGAGCACTACCCAGGGTCTGCTCTATAAAGTCCCAAGTCTCCCCTCCCTGCCATAACACACCTCCTCCAGCAAGGCTTCACCACACACTTGGGATCGAATATGAGGCTTAATCAGAAACACATGAGGCTATGAGGGTCATTTTACATTTAAACCACCACAGGTATATTCAGACGAGACCAGGCTATTCAGGGTGGTATACGGCCATACACAAATTCTGAGTATATTCAGATTGCTAAAGTATAAATCCTTAACAGGTGTCTGCTTAAATCAACTTCTCTTTAAAAACGGAATATTGTCATTGCCTATAAACAAACACAATGTTTTCTCATGTTGGTGAGAAAGTGATTTACAGTCACTGTGACTTCAGCCTTCTAAGTAACCTTGTGAAATATTAACTGCACTCCAATGACCCCATCCCTGACAGCATGTGGGTGGCAAGAAACTGCTGGAGGATCGAGTGAACGGACAGAGTTTCAATTTATGTTATATGCTCTGGACATACAGTATTTCTCCCTGCAACATTTATGCCTTCAATTCAGAAATCCTTACTCAAAATATGTATTTTGAATCCTAGCTCAAAATGCATGTTCAAAAATATCAGTGACAGGTTTCTGTACAGTAAACATTCAACTGATTTGTTTTGGTAAATTTATTCTCTGCTTATTGTTTATTTTTAATTTTTTGCATTTTATTATTTACTTATTTACAAAAGAGAGAGAAAGAGAGCATAGGCATGCCAGGGCCTTCAGCTGCTGTGAATAAACTCGAGTCACGTGTGCCCCCTTGTGCATATGTGTGACATTATGTGTTTGCATCACTGTGTGTCTGGCTTACGTGGGACCTGGAGATTCTAACGTGAGTTCTTAGGCGTTGCAGGCAAGTGCCTTAACTGCTAAGCCATCTCTTCAGCCCGATTTTATTTATTTAAAAAAGTATTTTATTTATTTACTTAGGAGAGAAAGGAAAGAGAGAGAGGGGGGAGAGAGAGAAAGAGAGAGAGAGAGAGAATGTGAACATGCCAGGACCTGCTGCTGCTACAAACAAATTCCCGATGCATGTGCCACTTTGTGAATCTGGCTGTATGTGAGCACTGGGGTGTCAAACCTGGACCATCAGGCTTTGCTTATAAGAGCCTCTAAGTGCTGAGCTATCTGTCCAGCTCCACACATTATATTTTATTTCTCTAAGGGAAACAATACAATACTTTCTCAGTTTTTTTTTTCCATCTCAAAAAGAAACCAAATCACTTCTGTTAATGAAGATGGTTTCTTATACAAGGTATATTCGTTACCTTTGTATTATTGAGCCAAAGCACCTGACAAAAATCAGTTACAGGGAGAGTTTAGTTCAGCCTAAAGTTCCACTGTGTAGAGTCCCTTATGACAAGGAAAGCATGGCAGGAACAGGAAGCTGGTATCACATCATCACGTCAGCAGGAAGGAGGTAGACAGCCACCAATACTCCTGGTCTGCCTGCTCTGTCCTTTTCATATAGTCCAGGACCCCAACCCATGCAATGGTGCTGCTTACAGCTAAGGTGGACCTTCCCACCTTAATTAACCTGATTCAGAATTCCTCAAACACATGCCAATCTAGTCTAGGCAATTAGGGCCTTCCAAGTTGACAATTATCAATATAAACCAGCACAGAAGGGCAGTTTCCTTTCCCTCCACCCACCGTCATTTAGTTCTTTCAAGGAAACAACAAAAAGCCAGAAGACCTTAAAGGGTATGTTGTCAGCCTCCCTCCTGCTCCTCTGCACTAAATTCACCCTTTCAACACAGCGTTTGTGTGACGTGATTTGCAGAAGAATCTCATTGGCTTTTATGCCATGATAGGAAGTAACCAAAGTGCCTTCAGGGTCCCAAATATAACCCACTTTGACAAGCCACTGAAACCCTAAATTTTTATTATATTTTTATTATTATTTATAACATCTTTATTTTGTTTTTTTTCCAAACTTTTTATTTTTGTTTATTCATTTGAGAGAGAAAGAGGCAATAGAGAGAGGGAAAGAAGGGATGTGCCAGGGCCCCCAGCCACTGCAAACAAACTCCAGATGCATGCACCTCCTTGTGCATCTAGCTTACGTGGGTCCTGGGGAATTGAACTGGGGTCCTTTGGCTTTTCAGGCAACTGCCTTTACCACGAAGCCATCTCTCTAGCCCAACATCTTTATTTTAGTGGGTTTTACAGATGATGTAATGAGAGTCTTGATGTTCAGAGATGAGGAAGCAATTTTCTAGCATGATGTCACTATTCTGTCAGGAACCCACTAGAAGTCATGTGGTTCACACCTTTAATCCCAGCACTTGGGAGGCAGAGGTAGGAGGATCACTGTTAGTTTGAGGCCACCCTGAGACTACATAGTTAATTCCAGGTCAGCCTGGACCAGAGTGAGACCCTACCTCGAAAAACCAAAAAATAAAAAAGAAAGAAAGAAAGAAAGAAAGAAAGAAAGAAAGAAAGAAAGAAAGAAAGAAAACCAGTGAGTGATATGCGGGTTTTCTGAAGAGCATCCACTTGATAATGCAGTCTCCATATGAGTCAAGATCTGCCAGTAATGGTTAATGTTCATTGTCCACTTGACAGAATCTAGAATCATCTAGGAGACATGCTTCTGGGCATGTCTGTGAGAGAGGTCTTGAATTAGGATAACTGAGCTTGGAAGGCCCAGGTTAACTGTGGGCATCATCATTCCATGTGCTGGGGTACCCAGTTGAAATGAGCTGAGCACTAGAGTAGTCATTTTCTGCATCCTGACTGTGGATGCAATGTGACCAGCTGCATCACACTCCCTCTACCGTGCCTTTCCTGCCATGTTGGGGTGTATACTCAAACTGTGAGCCAAGACAAACCCTTCCCTCCTGTGGCTGATGGCTTCAGGTTCGCTGAGATGAACTTCCAGACCAGGCACAGTTATGGAGGAAGGGATTTATTGAAGCTTACAGATCCTGGGGAAGTTCCATAATGGCAGAAGAAGCTTGCCTGCCTTCACAGGTCCAAGGAGAGAGAGAGAAAGAGAGAGAGAGAGAGAGAGAGAGAGAGAGAGAGAGAGAGGCACAAGCCAAAAGCCACACAGCACACTTCAGGAACTCCAGGTAGAACTAGGCACTTTGCATATATTTAGATTGGAATGTCAAACACACCACCACACCTTAAGATCAGCCCAGTGACCTCCTCCAGCCAGGTGGCTGCAGATCCAAACTACAAACTAATAAAACACTGAATATACTGGGGGCCATCCATTCAAACTACCACACATCCTTAGATTTCCTTGAGAAAATATCTTTCCCAGCAATGAGAAAAATAACTAATACAAAATCCTTGCATACAAATTGGAGAAAGAGGCATGTTGGCTTGTATTTGAAATGCCACTCCATTTCTCTTGCTCTTTTCCATGGACTACGAAGTCCAGTGTCGTGCAAGGGGGAAAGAATCTACCATTTCAGTGTTATCAAGATCTGTCAATCAAAAGAAACCCACAAGCAGGCCTTTGGGTTGCAAACTGTAATTAGGTCCAACTGATGAAACAAAACTTACTGTTGCAGTTGCTGGGACAAACACCCAGCCAAAAGCAGCTTGTAGGAGGATAGGGTTCATTTTGGTTTACAGACTCAAGGGGAAACTCCATGATGGCAGGGGAAAACATGGCATGAGCAGAGGCTGGACATCACCTCCTGGCCAACATCACGTGGAAAACAGCAGTGAGAGAATGAGCCAAACGCTGGCAAAGGGGAGCTGGCTATAATACCTGTTGCAGTCAGGTTCAAATTGCTGGAAGAAATCACCCAACCAAGAGCAGACTGTGGAAGAAAAAGGTTTATTTTGGCTAATAGGCTTGATGGGGAATCTCCACGATGGCAGGGGAAAATGATGGCATGAGTAGAGGGTGGACATCACCCCCTGGCCAACATAAAGTGGATAATAGCAACAGGAGAGTGTGCCAAACACTGGCAAGGGGGAGCTGGCTATAACACCCATAATCCCGCCCCCCACAATACACCACCTCCAGGAGATGTTAATTCCCAAATTTCCATCAGCTGGGAACCTAGCATTCAGAACACCTAAGTTTATGGGGGACACCTGAATCAAACCACCATAATACCCATAAGCGTGCCGCCAAGAACACACCTTCTGCAGCAGGGTTCTAATTCCCAAAGGGCCACCAGCTAGAGACCTAGAATCCAGTACACACATGATTTTATGGGGGCCACCCAGTTCAAACCACCGTACTTACCATATAATAATGGATGTCTCGGGCAAAGAAACCCGAGTGGGTTGTGGCATTTTGAAAGTAGCACCGCTGTGAAGCTAGAAAACACAAAGACTCCATCCCAAAGGGGCATGGAAAGGGGAGACTGGGAGAAAGAACCCAGTGTCCACTTCTGCTCTCTGTAAACACGTGTACACATGTGCCTACTGTCCTGCCCACATGCATGTACCTGCTCACACATGCACCCAGACATGTACAAACACATTTGCACACCAAACATACATACATACACACACACACGTGTGTGTGTGTGTATGCGTTTGTCTTGGGGTTTGTATGGTCTAGATTCACAGCTAAGCTGACAAATGATAAAGAGTGTATTGCCTCGATGGCTAAATATTTAAGCTTCACAGAGTGGAAGATATTGGAGTGTAAATGAGCCCAAAATACACAATTAAAAAAAAATACTGCCAGTAAAATGATATGACAGTCATAAAATCTCAGCTGCCTGAGAGTCTCGTTCTCTCAGAGCCATGGCTAAGAGAATGAATTAAGCCTTGACTGGTTTACTCTGTTTAATAGACATAAACTGGTGAATGAGAAAGCTATAATTAGACGGTGTTTTGCTAAACAAAATCTTCACTCTGTTGGGAGGGGACTAGTGGAGGGCAGTGGGCTCTTTCCTTTTATTTTTATTTCTTTAAACATTCCTTCTTGAAAAAAAAAGTAGCCTTTCATGTTCTTGGAAAGAATTTAAAATAAGTAACTGATGAAATAAGCAAATATCCAAGGCCAAGAGGCTTCCCTCCAGGAGGCAGAGCAAAGGAGACTTACACCAGCATTACTGGGGAATATTCTAGAAGAATGTCTCCTCCTCTTGCAAGAGAATCAGAGGATTATGGGTTGTACCAAACATGAACCTTTTCTCTGCCACTGTGGTAAACAGACGAAACAGAAAAGTACCTACGTAGTAGAACTGACTGACAAGAAGAGCACTGAGCACCTAACGCCCCACTGCCTTTTGCAGCATGTCTTTGGAATCCCCCATGCAAAGACACGGCCTTTTCCTCAAACACACCACAGCTGTGTCCGCCAAGTATCCACTAGGAGCTGATTGCTTGTTGCCTTGAAGATGCACAAGTGATGCTGGCCTGCTGCATCAGCAGCCCGGTTCCTTAGAGGACCTGGATTCTGTTTCTCTGCTGCGGGAGGCTGGGCCATGCTAATGTCGTAGCGTGCAGTGGGGGTCAGATGACAGCCTCAGGCGTCAGTCCCAGCCTTCCTTCTTGTCAGAGGCAGGGGCTCTCACTGTTCACGACAGCTGGCTTTCCAGCTCTTGAGCTTCCTAGGGCTCTCCAATCAGTGCCTCCCACCTTGTTCTAAGAGCTCTGGGAAGACAGACCCCTGTACGACTGGGTCTGGATTTATGTCAGTACTGGGGATCCAAACCCACACGGGAACTTACTGCTTGTGCACTAAGCGCTTTATCCACTGAGCCCCCTCCGCAGCCAATTGTGTTTCTTGTTACTTTAGCAACAGTGAAAGAGGGGCGTTCCCAGCTGGGCCCAGGAAGATGTTGCTACAAAATGTTAAGACTCTTCCCTTTCTTCCTCGTTCTCCCCTGTCCTCCCTTCTTCCCTCTCCACTTCTTCCTTCCCTCCCTCCCTTCTTCCTTCCTTCCCTCCCTCCCTCCCTTCCTTTCTTTTCTCTCTCTTTCTTTATCTTTCACCGCACTTGGAACTGAACACGGGGCCTCATTTTGACACGCTAAAGAAGTGCTCTACCACTGTGCTATATTTCCAACGCCCCCAAATCAATATTTTTAATGTGTAGAAAAACTTTTAATAAGCCAACATTTTCTTCAAGCCAACACTAGAATACATACAAAGATCATTATGCACACAGATAAGCATGTACTAATAACATTTTAATTTATTAAAATATGTTAACCTAGAGGATAGGTGAAGACACCTGGAATGTCACTTGGGGCCATCTCCTCTGAAACACCATTGAGACAGGAAGTGTGCCACTTCTTTCCTTAGGATGTGGCGGTTGTTGAGAAAATGCACCTGCTGGATATTGGTGATGTTGCCTGCCATTACAACATTATTACACTGCGTGTCCATCAAGGGTGCCCTCCTGGAACAGGGCTTGGCATCCTAGGAATTCTCTATCAACATCCTTTAAATGAATAAAATAAATGAATGGGGGAAATGTTCAGTGTCCAGAGGTCAAACCCTCTCTCTCTCTCTCTCTCTCTGTGTATGCGTGTGCGTGTGCATGTGTGTGTGTGTGTCTTTCTCTCATCTGATATTAAAGGAGCTACATTTAAGTTCTGACCATATTGAAACTCTGAGCTACTCAATTGATTTAGGCCTCTGTTTCCTCATATGCAAAATAGGAATGATAAAACCAACCTTATCTTATAAGATTCTTGTACAAATCAAGGGGGGTTGTGGATATACAGGTATTTTCTTCAGGGAATAACATGCTGCATGTGAGCTGGAGAGATGGCTCAGCTGTTAAGGAGTTTGCCGGCAAAGCCTAAGGACTCAGGTTCAATTCCATGGTACCTACATGAAGCCAGATGCACTGGGTGGCACATCATCCGGGGTTGCTTTGCAGTGGCTAGAGGCCCTGGTTCGCCCATTCTCTCTCTCTCTCTCCCTCTCCCTCTTTTTCTCAAACAAATACATAAATAACATATTTAAAATATCGCATCTAATTGTATAAAGTTACAAAGGAAAGTGTCTTTATTGTAGGACGACTGTAAATACTGTATTGATTGTCTAATTACTTTCCTTGTTGCTGTGACTGAAACCTGACACGAAGCAGGTTAATGGAGAAAAGGTTGACTTAAGGTTGACAATCCATAGTGATGGGGGGAGCACTGAAGCAGGAACTTGAGGTGACTGGTCACATTGCGTCTCCAGTTAGGAGGCACAACTTAGACAAGGAATGGGGCCTGATTATTAAACTTCAAAAGCCAACCGAATGACTCACTTCCTCCAGTGAGGTTTCACCTCCTAAGGGTTCCCCAAATTTCCAAAACAGCTCCAGCAGCTGGTGGCTAAGTGTTCAAACATATGAGGGTGTGGCGAGGGGGAGGGGAGGGAATCAGTTCACCTTCAAAGCATAACCCCAACTCTTCACTATTTTTTTTTTTTTTTGGCAACATGACTTTGAATTTACTTCCATAAAGAAAATAAGTGTACTCCTCTACCTGTCTAGGTTGATTTTCTAATTTGCTTTGTTCCATAGAAAACAGCAGAAGGGGGGCTGACCTCCACATAAGATCATGGATGGTGGCACTCAGTGTAACCTCAGCACTGGGGAGACAGAGACAGGAGGATCCCTAGGACTCACCGGCTAGCTAGTATAGCCAAATTAGTGAACTAGAGACCTATGGCCTTCACACACACACACACATCCACACACACACACATCCACACTCATATACACTCACACATGCACACATACGGTGGCTTGAATCAGATGTCCCTCATTAACTGGTGTGTTCTCAGTGTTGGGTTCCCAGCTATGGTAATTTGGGAGGTGTAGCCTTGCTGGAGGAGGTGTGTTTGTTGGAGGCGGGATTTGGGGTGTTATAACCAGCTTCCCTTTGCCAGAGCTTGGCTCTCTCCCCTGCTGCCATTTTCCACCTGCTGTGGCAGAGGTGACATCCAGCCTCCGTCTGTGCCATGTCCTCTCGTGCCATCATGGAGCTTCTTTCAAGATTGTAAGCCCAAATAAATCACTGTCTTCCCTCAGCTGCTCTTGGTCGGGTGTTTTATCCCAGCAATGAGAAGGTGACTGCAAAAGCACACATCGTACGCATGATACACCCGCACACATAAACACACACACCGCACACGCATACCAATGTGCAACATGTTCACACACTAAAGTTCTCAATTAATTAAAAAAAAAAGAATATTAGAGATTGATTTTTCAGTGATGGTGTGATTCCAGTTCTGAGGCTGGGCCTCAAGAAGTCCTATAAATTACTACCTGCTGTGCTGAAATCCGGCCCCTACTAGGGTCACCAGGCTGGATTACCCGGCAGAGATAAGACATCACCTGACAGACTGCTCAGGAGACCCAGATGAACTCATACGAGTCCAATCTAAGCAGCTATGCTCGGCTGCAAAACTGACCCGACTCAACAGACAGTAAGTACAAAGGTGAATCCAGGGCCTGGAGCAGTGGCTCAGTGGTTAACGGTGCTTGCTTGCTTGCAAGGCCTGCTGGACCAGGGTTCAATTCTCTAGCCAGACAGGCACTTGTTTGTAGTGGTAAGGGGCCTTGGTGCACCTATACACACACATGCAACTAAATATTGTTTGAAATAAAAAATAAACTAAGTCCAGCCAAGGCTAGAAGGACCACCCAGAAGATGGGTAGGTCCATGTATATCATATACATATACGTATATATATATAAAATATTATATATTATAAATATATATGCATATTTATAATATATAATATATATACACATATATAATATAATATAGTGTATATATAATATAAATATATGCCTCATGTCAAGCCACTGGGTTCTGGGATATTTTGTTCAGTAACAGCTAATTGATAAGGCAGGATGGGGTCCAACAAGTGTCCCTGGGAACATGTCCAGGGAGGGAGGGTGACATGGGCACAAAGTGGTGGGTCTTGAGACTCAGCGATGGCGAATGTTTCTGCTCGCCTCCCACTTCCTTCAGCATTTCCAGAGCAGCTGGAAGCACAGCTGTTGGCCGACCTCAGCTTGCCAACTAAGAGCCTCCCGTCTCCCCTCTCAGCAGAAAACCTGCCCTTTCCTCCCAGAGCGCAGTGACCGGCGGCGCTGATTTCCAAGAGGCGGTCTGAAAAGCCAGTAAGCAAGGGCTTCCTGCGGCTGTCAAACCTCCCCTCATGGGCGCCACTCTTTTAAAATATGGCCTCTGGAACCCACGTCCCCTGTCTGACATTTAGAATTCAGCTGGTATAAGAAAGAAGGAAGGCATCAGTTAGCAAAAGTGGACAGGGGGAAGAGCTGAGAAGTTAGCCACGCCGGGAAACGTGCATGGACAGTGGAAAGGGACGGGAGGAGGATGAAAGGGAGCCGCTCGGAGTGGCTTTATGGGAAGTGCCTCCTCGCGCCCGGGACTCTGGCCGCATAGGGCTAAGGCTTGTGCAAGGTGCTGTGAGAGCACTCCAACATAAGCCCGGACTCATGCATTTGCAGAGTTTTGACTTATATTTGCATCTTGTTTATTTCCCGTAGCATGACCTCTCACATCAATAATGTATAAACATAGGAGGAGGGTGGAGAACTCCAAACATCACCTTTCATGAATAATAGTCTCACCAAGTTACAAAGCCCTGAAGGAATTTGACAACTTCTGCAAACACACTCCACCCTTGCTTCAAGAGTTCTCTTCTTATGGGCTGGACAGATGGCTTAGCAGTTTAGTGCTGGCCTGTGAAGCCTAAGGACCCCGGTTCGAGGCTCGACTCCCCAGGACCCATGTTAGCCAGATGCAGAAGGTGGCGCATGCATCTGGAGTTTGTTTGCAGTGGCTGGAGGCCCTGGCACACCCATTCTCTCTCTCTCTGCCTCTTTCTCTCTCTGTTGCTCTCAAATAAATAAATAAAAATAAACATTTTTTAAAAAGAGTTCTCTTCTTAGACTGAATCTTTAGACTGTAGTCCCATACTTCACTTGTCTTTCTTACAAGAAAACACTAAGAAAAATCTTGTCAAGATGCATCGGCAAAACTGAGAAAATTACCCAATCCTAAGATGGTCAAACTGGACTCCAGCAACAACAAATGTAACTGATATTTACAGAGTATTTGACTATGTACAAAGCACCATGGTGTTCGCTCATTTTAAATCTGTTTCCTTATCAATATGTGGAACTAGGGATGTTTGTTGTATGTGGTATATGCACGTGTGTGTGTGTGTGTGTGTGTGTACACGCAGATGTATGTGTTCCACATACACACATGTGAAGGCCAGAGAACATCCAGCCCTTAGACTTCACAGGCAAGTGCCTGAACCACTAAGCCATCTCTCTAGCCCCCATACCAACCTTTATATGTGAGTACTGGATATTGAACTCAGGGTTCTCATGTTCATGCAGCAAGCTCTCTTTCCCACTGAGCCTTAACCCCAGTAATTCCTGGGAACTAGATATGACTTAGCCCATTTCACAGGTGAAGTCTGGCAAGATGCAGTGATTTGTAAAACACCTTAGAAGTTAGTTTTTATACAGAGCCATTATCAAAATCATGCCTAGATAATAGTGGAAAACTTTCCCCAGCCATTTGAACACCAAGCCCAGGCCCCACCCAACATACTCTGCCTTTTAAATGAGTCATTGTAGAATAGGTAACAATCTGCAAAGTATGACACAAATAAGCAGCCCCCTCTTAGAGGGACCCCCTTCTGTGGTGGTTCAAATGTGAAATGTCCCACATAGCCTCATGTATTTACAGTTAAGCCTCATACTCAGTCTCCAGCAGGTGGAGCCTTTAGGAGATGGAGCCTTGCTGGAAGAGATGTGTGTGTGTGGGGGGGGGGGGGAGCGTGGATAGTAAGGTATATTAGTTTAACACTATTGGGTGTTCAAAGCTCGGTCTTACCGCCTCCTCCCTGCTGAAATGACAAGGTATGATGTCCCAGCTAGCTGTGTGTGTGCCATGATTTTCCCATCGTGATGAAACATATTTGTTAGTTTCTACTTCTGATCAAGCACTATACAGTGTGCTTTGACTCAATAGTGTTGCATAAAAGCATAGGCAAGGAGTAACAGAAAGAAATAAAATGAATGCTTCATTTACATTTTGACACAGCTATTGGGATTTTATGGTACAGGGGAAAGGAACCAAATAACAGTTTATGAATAGACTCAGATCTCACATAACAGTTATAATCATCCTTACTAATGCCAACCTCATCATCATCCATGGTGATATTTTTACAAGTGAAAAAATACACACAGTTGAAATCCAAAAAGTCGAATCAATAATAGTTATCATGGCTGAACAATGCCAAACGGGTGTCAGAAAACTCAGTCGTTTTATCGTAGCATATCTGATGTTACTGGGAGACAAGGGACCATATTTATGGTCTGAAAATTCATTTTTATGACTACCAGCAACTATACATAGAGTTGATATTTTTTAAAACTCAAAAGTTGCAAAAACGAATCTAAACTGCATATTTATTTGTGGGAGTTTCCATTCCTCTTCAGAAATATTTATCCTCATTTCTCCACTTTTACGGCAGAAATATATGTCACTGCTCCCCTGGCCGTATGCCTAGTTTCCTGTGGCTGCCATAGGGGAGGGGCATAGTCTTTAATGTTGGGCTCAGCTGCCCAACTTGACAACTTGGTCGATTAGGTATTAGCAGATGTGACATGACAGACACTCTTGAAATGTTATTGTCCCTCTGCCATCTCCATCGGGATGTGAGTCACGTGAATTCATAGGCTTAAGGAAGAAGGTAAGTGACTCAAATTGGGGCTGGGAAGATAGCTCAGTGGGTAAGAGTGCTGGATGAGAAAACAGTAGGCCCTGAATTTGATCCCCAGAACCCATGTAAAAAGCCAGGCATGGCTGTGCATGCCTGTACTTCTAGCCCCGAATGGAGCAGAGACAGGAGGATCACTGGGGCTCACTGTTCAGCCAATCTCACTGGAACTGGCTGCTTCAGGTTCTGTGAAAGACTGATGGAGGGCAGAAGAGTAATAGAGGAGAATACGTGCCATCCTCCCCTAGCTTTCACACTCCTGCGCACTGGGTGTGTGCATCTGCACACACACACACATATACCATTCATACATTATAAACACACTAGGGGCACACATGCCCCTGCCCCCCAAAACAGAGAGATTCTCAGAGCAGAGCAACGGCAGTTTAATCCAGCCCCAATATACCATCTGACAGCTCGCCTTGCCTGCAGAGGTGAGAGCAATATATGTGGGTGCAGTTTCATGATTGATTGTTTCAGTCTTATTGTGACAGTAAGTTATGGTTCTGGGAAGACAAGAAAGAAAATTCTCTCTTTCAAAGAGAATACATACTCCTGCATGAAATGAATGCTAGCCTCTGGAACATCTCTTTCCCTCCACGTCTCGTCTTTTCTTATTTCCCTTCCTTCCTTCTTCCCTTCCCATCTCTTCCCCTCCTTTCCTCTTTCTCTTCCTTCCTTCCCTCCTCTCCTTCCTTCCATCCATTATTGTTTTTGAGACAGGGTCTCGTGTAGTCCAGGCTAGCTTTGAACTTGCCATGCAGTCCAGGATGGCTTTGAACGCCTGATCCTTCTGCCTCCAGTTCCTCAGTGCTGGATTGCAGGTGTGTACTGCCACCCCTGAGAAGACACATCTCTTTCATTTCCATAGCAGTATGCACTGTTAGAGCCCAAGCTACTTTTTTTTTTTTTTAACTCCACACCAAACTAAACACTTGGTGTGGGAAACCTTCCTCTGGGGAGATACGAGCATGTCTTCACCCCAGATAAGGCTCAGATGACGGCCCAAAGTACAGTTGCACCAGCAGCAGCTTGGTGAACCAACTGGTTTATTAGAGTTACTTATAGAGAATGGATTACTTACAGGGATGTGGAACCCCCAAAACAGACTTTTGTTGGGGCTTCCTATTTCAAGATTTCTCCTCAGATACTCCTCTCAGCCACAGGGTGAGGGCTTGCTTACAGAACACAGAGACACAGAGAAGCCACTTCAATGGAGCTCCCTATGTCAAGATTAGCCCTATGGATGCTCTTCCTTCATCCCCGGGGCAAGGGCTTACTTACAGACAGCGCGGAGATTCCAAAGAAGCCACTTAGATGGAGGTCACTGACCTTTGATCTTTACCCTCTACATATTCTGTTTCCCCCTGAGGCCAGGAGACCTCATTGCATACAGTTGGGTGGTGGGACTGAGATCTCAGGTGGGGGTCGGGTGACCCTCCCCAAGCCTTCTCTTGTGAGTTTTCCCAGCTGCTTTAGGTTAAAGCTGGCAAAAGTTGTTCACTGCTTTCAATGCAGAGGAACTTTGTCCATCGAACAGCACTCTATATCTTATCAATAGATAATATTCCAGAATTTTGCTTCTCTTTAGTCATCCTATTCTCTATGTCTCTTTTTAAAAAATATATTTTATTTATCTGATGGGCTGGAGAGATGGCTTAGTGGTTAAGCGCTTGCCTGTGAAGCCTAAGGACCCCGGTTCAAGGCTTGACTCCCCAGGACCCACGTTAGCCAGATGCACAAGGGGGCACATGTGTCTGGAGTTCGTTTGCAGTGGCTGGAGGCCCTGGCGCGCCCATTCTCTCTCTCTCTGCCTCTTTCTCTCTCTGTCTGTAACTCTTAATAAATAAATAAAAATTTAAAAAAAAATAATAAAAAATATGTTTTATTTATCTGAGAGAGACAGGAAGAGGGAGAGAGAGAATGGGTGCAACAGAGCCTCCAGCCACTGCAAATGAACTCCAGATGCATGTGCCACCTCATGCATCTGGCTTACATGGGTCCTGGGGAATGGAACATGGGTCTTTAGGATTCATAGGCAAGTGTCTTAACTACTAAGCCATCTCTCCAGCCTCCCCGCATCTGTCTTTTAGCTTTCACTTTTAGGGACTTGTACACCTTTCTGTGGAAGACTCCCATACTCTACCTCCATTTCTGAACTTTTCCTTCAGTCCTAACCACTGTCTTCCAGTAACCAGTGACCTGTCTCCATGAGCATCCCTCCTAGTGTCTCCCCGACGGACACCACGCCCAGAAGCACGTGCACCCACGTCATCTTCAGATGTGTTCTCATGCTACCTCTTCTTCTACTGACAGTGCTCCAGACCACCCCCCATACCTCAGTAACCAATATTTGTCTTCCTCTTACCAAGTCACACACATTTAATAACCATCAAGCCCCTTACAGTGGCAGAAACTATGGCTTTGATAAGCACTGCAAAGGGATCATTTATGCTACTTGAGATTTGGTATTAAGGAACACTACTTGAATAATTTTTGTGAAGCAAAGAGTGATCTTTATAACGTGATCTGGACCTGAAGGAATGCCTTCTCGACTTTCAGAATTCTACTATGCGCGTTGAGAAAAGGTAACGACCATCTGGGGAGATAGTGCAGTGGGTGGGTAACGTGTGTGCTGTGCAGGCATCATGCCCAGTGCCAGCACTAAATGCCTGACATGCTAGCATGTGCTTGTCACAAAGCTGGGGCGGTGGGGACAGGAAGGTTCCTAGGACTCAACAGTTAGTCTAGTTGAACTGAGGAGTTCCGGGTAAGCGAGACACCCTGTCTCATAAAAATACTAAGTGAGGGCTGGGGAAATGGCTCAGTGATCAAGGCATTTGCCTGCGACACCAAATGACCCAGGTTCAGTTCCCTAGGTTCCATATAAGCCAGATGCACAAGGTGGTGCTCGAGTCTGGAGTTCATTTATAGTGGCTGAAGGCCCTGGCATGCACATTCTCTCTCTCTCTCTCTCCTTTCTCTCTGTCTCCCCTCTTTCCATCTCTCTCTCAAATAAATAAAATTAAATTAAAATAAAAAAATACTAAGTGAGCCAAGCCAAGAAAAACAAAAATTGCATGTGCTCTTTCACATGTGAACCCTAACTTTTAGTGTTTGCACGCATGTAAATAAGGAGATGTGAGACGGAATCTGGCCTATGATTCTAGATAGGTGACCACAAGAGGGAAACAGGAGGGAATGAGAAGGGGAAAAGAACAAAAAGAAACAGGGGCTGGAGAGATGGCTTAGAAGTCAAGGCATTTACCTGTGAAGCTGAAGGACCCAGGTTCGATTCCCCAGGACTCACATAAGCCAGATGTTCAAGGTGGCACATGTGTCTGGAGTTCATATTCAGTGGCTTAGAGACCCTGGTGTGTCCATTCTTTTTCTATTCGCCTTTCTCTCTCAAATCAATAAATAAAAAGTTTAAAAGGAAACACAGTATAAAAGCAGTGAGGAGGCTAAACTGGGGGGAGAGCACAGTGAGGGAGGGAGAACTTGGAAAAGGTGGAGAAATAAAACAAAATTCTTGCATGAAAACACCATAATGAAACTTTGTTTTTGTAAGCTAATAAAAAATAAGGTAGATAGCAATAGAGGAAGACACCCCATGTTGACCTCTGGTCTCCACATATATAAGATGTCCACGCATGTGCACCTACATGCTAATGAGCACACATATACATATGTACACAAAACATATATATATGTGCAAAAAAAATAAGGACAGGATGGTGCCGGACAGATACGGGAGCCTCACCTATATTGCTAAACAGATCCCTGTAATTATCTGACGAGCAGAGAGGACTCAGGGAAGCCGCGGCCACTCCTACTTTGATTAGTAAAATTACAGGCTGATTTTCCATGCGGTCCTACTCAAAAATCAATGGCCAATAAAAAATATATGTGAGTAATATTAAGTCAAACTGGCAAAACAGGGAATAAAATTTATCATGTGGAACACAGCCCATAAAAATATTTTGCAACTAGATTTCTCCCTCCATTTACAGAGGAGACAATCCATCTGTTTTCCTATAGGCACTGGGGGAAGAACCTCTGAAGAGAGTCTGGATGTAAATCTCATAGTGGGTGGTTTATTTTCCCATCTCGTAGAGCCAGATTTCTGGATCTGGCTGAATTTCTACCTCACTGTTATTGAGAGATGTTCTCTCATGGATACCAATGAGAACTCTGAGGGAGAAGGCTACTAGTGTTCATCCAAGCTCTTTATGAAATTGCAGAATTAAGACTGACTCACAGCAAGTCCATGCGGTGGATTCTAGGAATGAACAATGAGTATCCCAAGTATACATGAAGCTTAATGACAAAAAAAATAAGTGATTCAGTAATCCTCCCGTGGGCCCCCAGTGTTAGGAACACACACACACACACACACACACACACACACACACACAAACACACACACAACTTCCCCATTCCATGAACTGCAAAGCATAGACTATTATATGTTTATTTTTATTTTTTGGTATATGCATGTGTGTGGTGTGTGTATGCATGTTTGTATGTGTGTGGTGCACACGTGCAGATGAGTACATATGTGTGCATATGGAGGCCAGAAGTTGTTATTGGGGTCTCCCACTCTCCACCTTATTTTTTGATGGCATCTCTCTCTCTTGAACCTAAAGCTCATCACTTCAGTTACTTTAGCCAGCTTGTCCCAGGGATCCACCTATCTATACCTCCTGTATAGAGAGCATGGGGGCACACCATCACAGCTGGCATTTATGGAGATTCTAGGGGACCTGAACACAGGTCGTGACCTTTGCACTTTACTGACAGCCACTTCTCCAGCCCTTAGACGTTTAGGGTTACAGCACGACACATATTTAGCTCCTGCTCTTACTAGGATGGTGCGTGCGTGCAAATGAAAACTGAGTAAATTGCTCTCCCGCTGACCCTTTGGCTGACCGACAAATGTTGAGCACAGACCAAACCTTTATCTGACTTGAAAAGATCAGGTTATCAGATGATAGTGACGGCAAGGAGAACTTGAGTGAGATGGTTAGGAGAATCTACGTTTGAAAGACTGGGCAGAAGACGGCTTTCCGGTACCAGCAGGAAGTCAATCACGTTCAATCTTTCGCACAAGGCTCACAATGTGCCCACCCCCACCCAGCACCTCTATTGGTAATGGTGAAATTATGGTTCCTATTTCTAAAAGCAGTTATGGAACAGTATAACCCCAAAACATGGTGGTTGCCACACGACGTATACAGTGAATTTTACATGCATGTACGTGTGACTATGTTCTGCATGTATGTAGGGCACAGGGAGAGTAAGAATGTGTGAAGAACGTGAGTGCAAGGAAAGAGAGAACAAGGTAAAGCATAGAGACGCCGAGCACAGATCTTAGGGGTCTGAAGGAATCTCACAGGACAGGGACAGGTGCGGCTCTGATCATGGAGAAGGAAAAGTGTCCATAGCAAAACATCTTGGCAGGTTACTCTCTACAGAGAAGATGGTGGGGGGGGATGTGGGGGAAGTCTTTGGATACTGAGACAAACTGACTGAGAGATGACCGTGGTCGTGGGTTGACTGCATGTCCCACTAGTTGTGCACAGAGAGAGGCTCCATAATACACCAGGTTGACGTGGGTGTGGAGTAACACAGGAAGGAAAGGGGAGTCTCTGAATTCCCACGGCTGTGACAAAATACCTGACAAGAGTGACATTAGGAAGGATCGATCTTGTCTCTTGGTGGGAAGGCACAGTCCATCATGAGGGGCGAGGAGGAACACGGCGCAGCTGCTCACATTGAATCTGCAGTCGGAACGCAGGGGCGAGATGACTGCTGGTTCTCAGACAGCCTTCCTCGTGGTGTTCCGTTCACGATCCCTACGAGACGGTGCTGCCCATGTTGAGGGTTTTGAAGGTTGGTCTTCTCAGCTAAATCTCTCTGGAAATGCTCTCATAGACACACCAGAGACTTTTCTCCTAGGTATTCTAGTCCAGGTAAGTTGATAATGAAAATTAGGCATATCAGGAAGTGATGACTCACTTTTTTGTTGTTGTTGTTTTGTTTCTCGAGGTAGGGTTTTGCTCTAGCCCAGGCTGACCTGGAATTTACTATGCAGTCTCAGGAGAGAGAGAGAATGGGCGTGCTAGGGCCTCCAGCCACTGCAAATGAACTCCAGGTGCATGTGCCCCCTTCTGCATCTCGCTAACATGAGTCCTGGGGAAATTGAACCTGGGTCTTCTGGTTTTGCAGGCAAAAACCTTAACTGCTAATCCATTCCTCCAGCCCAGGACTCACTTTTAAAACAACTTTCTTTCCTGCTTGGTACCTCAACACATATTTATGGAAACATGTTCAAAGTTTTTGTTTGTTTTTTTCTGAGGGTTTTTCTTTTTTTCAAACAGCATGAAAAACAATGCAAAAAGCAGTCCTGAGTTCTATAGGTCAATAGGCTAACCTCCAAAATCGGACACTGGAAATTAACAAAAAATATTATTACAAGCTTATAAACCTGTATTACTCTACAGAGTTTCAACCCTCTCATTTCCATTAAAAAAATCTATCTGTGTGTATGAATATGTATACACATTCAATTTGTATAAGTATGTATATACAAATGAATATATGTTTATACAGAAATATATGTACATATAAAATATCTGCATGTATAAAATCTTCAGTCATGTGTGACCAGATGGCTTTAAATTATGAAATGAAATCTAAAGGTATCTGAAAATAACTTTTCTTTAAATGATAGAGACAAAAGAAATTACCTTATCACTGATTTCTTTGTAGCAAAAAGAACCAACATTTCATGGGGTATTCCTATTAAGCTGAACTTGAAACCTCTAAGAAAGAATAACCAGACTCAAAGTGCTTGCTTAACTATAAATTCTCCTCATAAGGGCATAGAAAACATTCACATACTAAATACTTTGGAAATGAAATAAATATTTTGCAATTTATATACTAAATACAAATCTGCTTATTAGATTTATATATGATATAGTCACACTTATCTTTAATTAATTAGTAAGTTATCTTTATGTTTCAACTTTATGCCACAAATGAATTAAAAATGAATTGTCTGCGGGGGGAGTAGAAAAGATATAGCTCAGCTGCAGAATGCTAGCCTAGCATGTACAAGGTCCTGGGTTCAATTCCCAGTCTCTTAAAAAATAAAAATTAAAAAAACCCTGCCTAAGGTTTTTTCAAAATTTAGCTCCCTCTCAAAAGAAAACCATTCCCTTAATAGAGTTACAGTGTGAGATTTTTTTTTTTTTTTTTTTTTTTTTTTTTAGATCCAAGGCATTTTCTCTGCTCAGGCTGTTAGAGGAGACACTGTGGTATTTCTAAGACACAATTTCTTAGATTCTGGTATGGAGACTAAAACAAATCTTAGCTCTATTTTGCAATATTTCTGTTAGATTACACTTACCATATATGAGCCTAGTAAAAAGAAAACTGCAGAACAGCTCATTGCTGACCAAAGCAAGAACTCTTTAGTTAAAAATAATTAAGAGCAATTCAGTGTACAGTTCCTTATCGTCCACATGATTCAACACATTCACAACACCAGTCTCTAGGTACAACTCTGGCAAGCCTCATAATGAGCATTCTGTGGATAAATGGCAGAAGGGACATGGGCACATTTGGATGGGGTTTATTGTGTATCTTTTGAATGACTGAGCGGAGGCCTGGAAAGACGGCTTAGTGGTTAAGGCACTTGCCTGCGAAGCCTAAGGACCCATGTTTGACTCTCTAGATCCCACGTTATCCAGACACACAGAGGTGAAGCAAGTGCAATGTTGCACATGCCCGCTAAGTGACGCAAGTGTCTGGAGTTCAGTTGCAGTGGCTGAGACCCTGGCGTGCCAATTCTCTCTCTCTCTCTCTAACACACGCTGTCTCTCTCTTAGACGTGCTCTCTCTAAAAAATAAATAAATAAAAATTTAAAAAATGAATGACTGAGTGGAATCAAAGGAGAACCCTGACTTTCTGGCCATCTTTCTCACACTAACATTGTTAACTGACATGGCTGAGTGACTAGCACTGACTTCAATAGACATGACTCTGCTTCCCATCAGGAATATCTCCCCATGGGCAGTCACTCCAAGGGTCTCCATTGTGAAAGAGGCAGGTGGCAATGCAGGTGACTATAGAATGATCTGCTTTATGACCCCCCCAAATAGGGAGGCATCACCATTTCTAGGACATTCCTTGTAGGCACACGTACAGTATGCCCCAGAGACATGGACATGTCTGAATAATGATTAAGGGAGGTAAATCCATCTGAATTCACACCTGTATATTTTCACCCTCTCAAAGCCGGAGGTGTAGCTCAGTGGTAGAGCACTGGGGTAGAATGCATAGGGCTGGGATTACAAAGGTATTCCACCATGCCTGACTTCTTTATTTTTTAATAAAGATTTGTGGAGATCAAACTCAGATCTTCATGATTTCAAGGCAAACATTTTATCACCTAAGCTATCTCCCCAGACCTGACTCACTTATTCACTCTCTTCTCTTCTCTTCCTTCTCCTCTCTTTTCCTCTCTTCTCCCTTTCTCCATTCTTCTATTCTGAACTAATGATGATTTGGTCAAGAGAAAAAAGCCTGCGTATAAACTATTTCCTCTTGTGGCTAATTATCATTGCTTATGTATCTTGTCTCTAGGTTGACAAAATCTTCTCCATAGCCCCAAAATATTGCTAGGAGATGGGGCAACTCTGGGGGGAAAAAAAGGTTTAACAGGTAAAATGGAAAGGCTCCAAACACTCAAGTATCAGGAAATATTTAAGCTATGAAAAGATGAACAACCTGATTTTAAGGTGCCATCAGACATAAAATTTTCTCTAGATACTAGTTTGATTCAGAAATGACTGCATTATTGCTATATTTCTTCAGAGGAGGAAGTGTGTGTGTGTGTGTGTGTGTGTGTGTGTGTGTGTGTATGCATGTGTATCTAGTATCTTTAGGAGCAAGCCTCTTATATGACAAACCTTAAGGAATGAAAGGTGACATGAAGGAGCGACACCCCACAGATAAAGAAGGTATGAGAGCAATAAAGGGAAATAAGGATATTAACTTCTGGGCTAGTGTGATGGCTTAGAAATGAAGGCACTTCCCTGTGAAGCCTAATGACTCAGGTTTGATTCCCCAGTACCCACGTAAGCCAAATGCACAAGGTGATGCATGCGTCTGGAGTTCATTTGCAGTGGCTGGAGGCCCTGACATGCCCATTCTCTCTTTCTCTATCTATCTGCATCTTTCTCTCTTTCAAATAAATAAATAAATAAATATTTTTTAAAAGAATATTAACTTTTACCCCCATATCATTTCAGATTTCAGATTTTTGGACTGGACAAATTTAACCAGTAAAGTCTAGGTGAACATTTCAAAATCTAAACAAACAAACAAAACATTTCAAAACTAAGTACGAAACGTGAATGCTTCTTGTCCCCCACAGTTTGGGTAAGGGGTACACAACCCTCATATGGATGAAGAAACTAAGGCATGGGTGGTGAAGCACTGTTCCACAAGGCACACTACAGAGACACGAGGACACCAGGATGTGAGCTTGTGTTTTCTCGAATGCTGAGTCCCTGTACTCAGTGACATGGGATCCTGCTGCCCACAGCAGAGACAGGGGCAGATGTTGAGCTGGATGTTTACAGGATGGCATGAGGATGATCAGGACAGCAGAGAAAAGAATTCAATCAGATGGGACTGCATCCGGAATGACAGCAGGGGCACTGAAGGAATGACGCGGGTGTTTTGGAGAAGGATGAGTGGAAAGATAAGAAGACATTTGGGAAAGACCAGGGCTCTAGCTCAGTGTTGAAGTGCTTTGCTTAGCACGCACAAGGTTCTTAGTCAAGCCTCAGTTCTACACAAGGAAAAGATTTGGGGCTGTTATACAGTCCTTCAAACTTGAGGCAGCAGGATCATTAATATGCTCATCTAACATTTATTTAGAATTTATTCTACCAAGCAATGAGCACTTTTCTGCCTTTTGGCCCCCTTGAAGTCCTATAGGGCAAGGACATTTGTTTGTTTGTTTATTTGTTTGTTTTGAGACTGGGTCTTATATAACTCAGGCTGGCCTTGAGCTTACTATGTTGCTGAAGATGACCTTTCACTCTTGAT
The DNA here is from genome assembly GCA_036346955.1 of Dipus sagitta. Lineage (NCBI taxonomy): Eukaryota > Metazoa > Chordata > Mammalia > Rodentia > Dipodidae > Dipus > Dipus sagitta. The sequence goes on from CM070786.1 coordinate 10,110,786, forward strand.
CCCCCTGCCTGCACTTCTAGAGTGCTGGATGAGCCACCACACAGGGTTTATTTTCCCCATATGCTCTGTGAAAACACTAGGGCAAAGGAAGTTTAAGTGAAGGCCCAGGCCATTGAGGATCACATAGCGAATGAGTGGCAAAGGCCCTGGGGTGTTGATTTTATTGCTTAAATTATGTTAAAGAACACTGCTTTAAAGTCAGACATGGTGACATGCTCCTGTAATCCCTGAGCCTGGGGGACATGGAGGCAGGGAGATCAGAAGTTCAAGGTCATCTCTGGCTACATAGACGTTCAAAGCTAGCCTGTGCTACATGAGACCCTGTCTCAAAATGAAAAACCCAAGTCAATAAGAAAGAATTCAACTCAACCAAGGAATAAAAGAAAAGGCAGTTTTGGCAGATTACAGATCACATTATAAAGCCATACCATCTAAAAGCCTGTGGCACCCAGATCCAAACAGCAATTCCAATCAATAAAATAGATTGGGGTGTCCAGAAATAGAATACAGTATTTCTTAAAAATGATAATGCAAACTTCTGATAATAATAGCATTAGGAAGAATTAATTCAAATATTGAACTGAAATATCTGGATGCTAATTTGGGAAATAATCAACGTAGACACATATTCCACACTGTGATTAAGGAGTTAAAATTGAATGACAGAAAGATCAGCAGGAGACTGAATGGAATATTTATCAGGTTTGAGAAAGAACAGTAACTTCAGCTTTGAAGCCTCAGAATAAATCATGAAGGGAAAGACTGACAGATTTGAATATATAAAATATTTAAAACTTCCATACAACAGGAAAAAGACAGCACAACTGAAATCAAAAGGGCATCATGATGAGGACAGCATTTGCATTCCATGTGACAAACAGGACTTTCAGACTCTAGCTCTGTATACCCTCATTCAAATTTATAAGGAAAACATCTGGTCTCAAAATATAAATATGGAATACGAAAAAGAGAATGATAGCCAGTTAAGAAAGAAAAAATCAGTTGACCAAATATAATTAATACAGTATATAATAAAGCCGACCTGAGACAGGAATTATTTTCCTTTCTAATAAAATTCCTCATGGGATACCATACTGCCCAGTGTTGTCCTAGCTCCATGGAACCCTGTGTACAAACTCTCCGTTGGTGAAATGCCAATGTAGCCAAACATCATCAAAAGTAAGATCATGTAGCCATAGTCAGGCTCAAAAATCACATGGATTCCATCACTAGCAATTAGATTCGGGGCACTTTATCTTCTGGCAATAGTTAAAAGGAGAGTGGATATGAAGACTGGGAAGTAGCTCACTTGGCAGGGTGCTTGCCTAGCATGCATGAAGTCCTGGGTTCGATTCCCAGCAAAGCATAAACTCTGCATGGGGACACTTTGGAGGTGGCGGGAAAGGATTATAACTTCCAGGTCATTCTCTGCAACATAGTGAGTTCAGGGCCAGCCTAGGCTGTGTGATGGTTAATATTGCCAACTTGATGGGATTTAGAATCATCTTGGAAGCAACTCTCCGGGCAACTTTCTAGATTAGATTAGTGGAAGTGGGGAGACCCACCTTAACTGTGTCCATGGTCTGAGGTCCTCATGGACAGCATAAAAAGGAGAGAGCTGGCTGAGCCCCAGTGTTCATCACTCTGCTTCCTCACTGTGGACTGGATGTGAGCAGCTGCTTCAACTTCCTGTTGCCATAGCGAAATGTGGGATGGAATAAATCCTCCCTTCCTAAAATTGCTTTTGTCATAACAATGAGAAACTTAACTAATATACCTTGTTTCAAGATACAAGCATGAAGGTGTTCAGTGTTGCTGTCAACAGTGGCAAAATACTGGAAACACACTGAACACTGACACAGGAATTAGTAACTTATAATTGTGGGTTTTATAAAATAGGGCAGGCTATTTATTATTATTGCTATTTTTTTTTACAAAGGTTGTAGTCTCATATTCCCTCTCCCCAACCCCTATCCCACATCCCAAAGGGCCCTCAGCCGGGTCAGTGGTGTTCACTGTTAGTTTACTAAGGCCTCGCTCAGTCTGGGGGTGGAGGCGGCACTTCAGGATATTACTACCCACCCCGTGGTTCTTATCATTCAGCCCCCTCGTCCACAGTGTTTTCTGACCCGTGGTGGGTCTGACAGCAGACTTGTTCAGTGTTGAGTTTCTGGCAGGCTATTTTATTAAGTAAGAAAAGGCACTTTTAGCTCTTATGTTCTTTGGGTTCTGGGTGACATCCAATGGGGGGGGGGGCAAGGCTGACACAATAGAAAGGAAAGATTATTTCACTATTTCAACTTTGCTGAAACCTAGTCATGCGCATAAGTTGCAGGAAGCGATATTACATATATCAGAGGGGGGAAAGGATGAAGGTTTGGTAATGAGAAGGAAGAGAGAGACAACAGGGGGCAGAGGCAGGAGGAGCGGCAGCAGACATAGGAGACTACAGGTGGGATGAGATCCGGGGCAGAATGGAGCCCAGAGGGCAGACATGAGAAAGTCAGCTATGGGGACAGGGGATGTGACTTCCTCTGAGGTGGGTGAAGCCAGGGGCACAGAGAAGCGTTTGAAGGGAAGAGAAGGATCAAGTGATCCTTTGAGAATTCCCTCCTGGGGTGAGGGGCTCTGGATCTACTGAATCAGTGGCCTGGGCGGTTGTCATGCTGCCAGTCTGGGGTATATTTGTCCAATCAGAATGTCACTTCCCATCCCCGAGCCATGCAATGAGCAAAGGCGCCAGCAGGGGGCAGGTTATGTACTGACAAAGGAACTTCAAAGTTCATTCGGAGGAAAAAAAAAAATTTTCTTTCAGTACAGTTCCATCTTTTATACCAATAAATCCGGCACAGAGTCTAGAGCAATTTCCTTAATGACTGTACTGTGGGTATGAATTCTGCTCCGTGAACAGGGCCGTGAGAACAGGGGACTTTATTTCCTTTAAATAAAATGAAATCCAACCTTAAGCCAGTGTCCTAAAAGACCAGGATGAAAGGCAGGAAAGCCCACCGTCAGTGACAATGATGGCTCCCACAGACTCTGGTGTTCTCAGAGGTCACGTGGGTCACAACGTGCCGAAGGTGGCCCCCTCCCTGTGGAGTCTTACTTCCTGCACCCCTCTTTCCTCAGGGGCCTGCCTCTCTGCTGCCTCTTCTAGGTCCTTTTGCAAGTCCCCTTAGGCTCTCAAAGGACCTACGAGGAGAAAGTCACTGGGCTCTATAAGCCTTAGAGAGGTGTGCAACCTACAGGCTTCGTTGAATTCTAGGGATGAAGAAAGGAGAAAACAGGGACAGCTGTCAGGAGAGTCACAAGTTCAAAGCCAGTGTACACAAGTTCAAAGCCAAAGTACAGCTTGGCTGACATAGTGAATTCAAGTTCAGCCTGGATTACTTAGTGAAATTATGTCTCAAAGAAAAAAAAAATTAGGGGGCCTGGAGAGATGACTTACTGGGTAAGATTGCTTACCACTCAAGCATGGGGGCCTCAGAGAACCTGACTCAGCATGAGTTTGGTTCCCCAGCACCCACATAAACAGCAGAGTATGGCCATGTGTGCCTGTGACCCGAGTCCGATGGGAACAGAGGTCAGAGAATCACTGGAGTTCATTGGTCATTCAGTCTGAATAACAGCTCTGGGTTCAGTGAGAGACCTCGTCTCAAGGAAACAAACAGGACACTCAATGTTCTCCTCTGGCCTCTGCATATATATGAGGCAAGTATATCTATACACGGCACATACACCACACACCCCACGCACACACACACACACCCCAAACAGAAATGTTTTAAAAGATAATAAGTGGTGGCTGAAGGCCCTGGTGTGCTCATTCTCTCTCTTTCTCTCTCTCCCCCCTCAAAATAAATAATGGAAAAGGATACAGATAAGCCTTGCAGGTAGTGCATGCCTATAATCCAAGCATTTGGGAGGCTGAGGCAGGAGGATCATGAGTTTGAGACCAGCAAGCTTTATAAAACTGTTCAAGCCTAGCCTGGGCTAAATACCAAGACCTCCTCACCATCCGTCTAAAACCAAAAGCAAACAAAGTCAGAAAACCCAAAATGAACAACAACAAAAAAAAACCTCAATGAACCAACATCCTATCCTCCCCCCCCCCAAAGAAAAACCTTAAGAGAGAAAAATAAGTAAAGAACAAAATAAATCTTTAATGAGAATGTACCTGCCCGGCTTTCCTGGGGAGTTCAGGTTCCTACCCATCAAAGTCCTTTCTTCTGTCTATGAATGCTTAAAGGCCATGAGTCAGTCTAAATAAGTTACCTAACGACAATTCACCCTGCCTGCGGGAGAGCAGCTCTGAGTCTAAGCTCACCGTAACGTGCCCTGCTATGCATTGCACACCCAAGAAAAACTTCCTAAGACCCTTTTTGAAATGTTATGAATCTTCTGGAATATAGTTATGTAGAAAGACTGAGGAAACATCTCGGCATCAAGAACTGGAGCCCATTCCAAACTCCACCACGCCTCTCCCTTGCTCTTCCCAAGGCCGTCCTCACATCGAGGTGACCCGGGAGGGGGCCCTGGACTCTCAGCTGAAGCACGGCGTAAGAGCAGATCATGTGACACGGAGCGTGTGTGACCAGCTGCACGCAGCCACATCTGCACCTGACATGCTACTCACAAAGAAGTGTTCTGTCTCATTTTCAGTCTAACTTCCTTTTACACTTCATTTGTTTATAAATAGAGAGAAGACAGACAAAGAGAATGAGCGGGCCAGGGCCTTCGGTCACTGCAAAGAAACTCCACACGCATGCAGCACTGTGTGCGTCTGGTTTTATGTGGCTACCGGGGAATCGAACGCAGGTCACAGGCATTGCAGGCAAGCACCCTAACCACTGAGCAATCTGTCCAGACACTATTTGCTTATTTAGTTTATTTATTTATGTGTACGTGTGTGTGATGTATGTATGTGGGTATGCATGTGCCAGGGCATGCGTGTGGAGGTAAGCAGACAGTCTCCGAGTGTTGGTTGTCTCCTTCCACCTTGTCAGGACGGGGTCTCCACAGATCCACCTGTGTCTGCCTCCTCAGCGCTGGGATTATGGGCGCCCATCATCACCATTCCCAGCACTTTCTCATGGATCGTGCTGAGGACACTCAGTTCTCCATGCTTGAGAGGCAAGCGCATCACTGACTGCACCATCTCCCCTGTCTATGTGCCCGTTTCTAACAAGCAGTTTTCCACCACCATATAAAGCAAGAAAAAATATCTTCAGAAATTTATCAAATTTGTGCACCATTTTTGCAAACTGTGTCACAAATACCACACCACTCTTGTTCTTTATAAGACAGACATCACGTGCATTGGGACAGGTCTAATACTCTTCTAAAATCTTGAGAAAAAAAAATCTTATCACTTCCCCGTGTCTCCTCCAGGATGCCATGCCCCAGCACTGAAGCGATGAAGCATCTATGTTATTATAACCCAATTTCTCTGTTTGATTACACATAAAGTCTTCTATTAGCCTCTACAAAATTATGTGTGCCAGGTCACATTTTTCCACTGGCTTCATTGTAGGAGGATACAGGGAGTGGAACGATATTTATTATAAGAAGCGGTCACTGGGTCTGCCAGAGATATAAGGTGCTGTTGGAAACTAACACTGTCATCCAACAGGACGGTGCAGGAACAGGGGGCTTGGGATAGAATAGACAGGGAGAAACAAAAACAAACACAAAATATATAAGGCAAAGGGACAAACAGACCAGAAAAAGACACACACACACACACACACACGCAGTATAGGCAGGGAAGTAATGAAGACTCAGGGTACTGTCATGCCTGAAAGAATCAGAAAGAAAAGTATTCATGGGGGATGTCTCAAAAGAGAAGTCACTGTAACCTGGTAGATGATGGTGGTGTCGCAGAGTAACTATCAGACAGTCATCTTGCATATGTGCACTTGCAAGGACACACACATTGACACACACAGTGACACCCCAGATTCATTTCTGGGTCACCCTTTTTCCTATAGGCCACGCAACTCACCCTGGCTACCCTAAAGAGAAGAGGGGAGCGGGGTGGAGGGAAATCTTATTTATTTGTTTGTGGTACTCTCTCCAAGATAAATCCAGAGATAAATTTCAGGTGTGCTTTAAGGGCGTTTTAGGTTATAACTCACACACCTGCACTCTCATACTACAAGGAGCACAAGACCACGTAGATCAGCAGCAGACGCATGCACCTCGCTTTCCCCTTTCCAAGTTTCCCTGTGCACGCCCACAGAGAGAGAGAAACAAAACCTGAGGTTCAACAATAGTTGGTTAGGAGTATATACTTTTACTCACAGAAGTCACCTTACCAATTAAAGTCGCATGACTGTTGGGGATGTGGTTTAGCAGTTAAAGGCACTTTCTTGGAAAACCTGGAGACCTAGGTTCGAGTCTCCTGTGCCCACATAAAGCCAAATGCACAAGGTGGTACATGTGTCTAGAGTTCATTTACAATGGCAAGAGGCCCTGGTACGTCCATTCTCATTCTCTCTGTCTCTCTGTCTCTCTGTCTCTCTGTCTCTCTGTCTGTCTGTCTGTCTCTCCCTCCCACTCCTTTCCTCCTCCTCCCTCACCCTCCCTTTCCCTTCTCAAATTGATAAAGAAATAAATAATAATAAAATAACATCATATGATATTATATAACACAGGCAAAGGAGAACTGTGCTTCTAAATGGTAGCAAAGCATTCCTAAGACCTAAGGATGGGCAGTCATGGTTACTAACCATCAGAGAATGAATGCTTGCAATTGCCGGAGATAAAAGAGGCTAGATACCTTAATGTGTGTTTGATCTCTAGTGAGGGCAAGAGGCATAGAATATTTGAATTCTCTTGATTTTAACATTATATATATATATATATGTGTGTGTGTGTGTGTGTGTGTGTGTGTGTGTGTGTGTATCCATCCAGTCTCAATTTAAAATGCTCTCAGATTAGAAAGCAAAAGTAAAAGCAAGTCAAAATATTTCCAAGTATAATAAAACTATCTTATCTTTTTTGAAAATTATATTATATTTATTTATTTGAGAGAGAAAGAATGGGTGTCCTAGGGCCTCTAGCTACTGCAAATGAACTCTAGAAGCATGTGCCACTTTGTGCATCTCACTTTAGGAGGGTATTGTGCAATCGAACCAGGGTCCTTAGACTTTGCAGGCAAGAACCTTAACCACTGAGCAATCTGTCCAGACCTGCCTTGTTCGCTAGATCCCCATCTGAGCTATGACACTGAGTCCTTAATGACCCAAAGGTGATTTCTAGCTCTGTGAGAAAAACAGTAACCCTCTTTCTCAACTTGAAACAGTTTCTTCCCAGGCCCCACCAAAAGACTTCAGCTGCCCTCCATTAAAATGAAAAATATCACTGTGGACCTCACAGTGAAATCCCCATCTTGTCCAGTTCCTGTTTCCATTACGGGTGACTTACCATCTGCAATGTGTTCCCAAGCATTCCCACGCATTTTGTATTTGCATTCTGTGACAGGAATGCAAGACAAACGTCAATGGCTGTCGGAACTTGCTGAAATGGGAAGCGAGGGTATGTCTGGACCAGAATACCAATAATGCCCCTCACTCCTCCCCATCTTTGTAACCTGTCTTGGTTACTCTCCTTGTCACTGTGACCAAGTCCTGGCAGAAACAACCTAAGGAAGGAAGGGTACACTGGGGATCACGGTTGAGGGTTTTAGTCCTTACTGGTCGGAAGGCTAGACAGGGTGTGACTAGGACTCCTCACATCTTGAAGGACCAGGAAAGAGAGAAAGAGGCATACCAGTGCTTACCTGTCAGTTTTCTCTGTGTTTAGTATTTTATTTTTATTTATTTGTGAGAGCTAGAAAGAGGCAGATAGAGAATGGGCACACCAGGGCCTCTAATCACTGCAAACGAACCCCAGACGCATGCACCGCCATGTGCATCTGGCTTACGTGGGTTCTGGGGAATCAAACCTGGGTCCTTAGGCTTTGCAGGCAAGCACTTTAACTGCTAAGCCATCTCTCCAGCTCCAATTTTCTCTTTTTTATTCAGTCTGGGACTTCAGCCCATAGAATGGTGCCAACCACATTTAGAGTGAGTGTTCTTTCCTCAGTTTAATTTTTCTGGAAACTTCCTCACAGACATATCCAAAAGATGTGCCTCATTAATACCTCAGTGCTATTTTTTTTAAAAAAACATTATGTTTATTTAGTTATTTAGTTGAGGGGGGGGGAGAGAGAGGAAATATGTGTGCTAGGGGTTCCACTCACTACAAACGAACTCCAGACAGATGCACCACCTTGTGCATCTGGCTTATGTAGGTCCTGGGGAATTGAACCTGGGTCCTCTGGCTTTCCAGGCAAGCTCCTTTACTGCTAAGCCATCGCTCCAGCCCCCTGGGTCCTTTTTATGAAGGGTGAGTGTTTTTATTTTTATTTGACAATTTCTCATATGTAAATATTTTGAGCCTGATCCCCTCCATTACCTTCTCCTGTCCCCCTCCCACTCTCACTGAAACCATTTCTCTTCCCAACGGATCCCTCCTTTACGTTCATATTTTCATGTCTTATGACCCACTGAGTTTAGTTAGGGCTACTGGCATGTGCTGGAACGTGGGCAACTTACTAGTGGCTGTAACACTAAAGAAAATATCCCCTCCCCCCCTTTCCCAACAACCATTAACTGTCACCAATCCCTCAGGGAGGGTGGGCGGGGTCTCATAAGCCCCTCCCCTATCCTAGGTGTTCCCTAATCCAATCAAGTGCACAATTCAAATTAACCATAAAACTCCTTGATCTCAGATTGGACTGGAGACAGAACCTTTACATATTGGTTATCTAGTACCGTGATAGTGTGAAAGCTTTAAATGCGATCTGAAGAAAGCATAAAGAGAACGTGATCTGAAAGGTGACTGTGTCAGGTAAGGCTTCAGGCAACGGGACGCCTGCAGTCACAGCTCTCCTCCACTTGGATCACACCCTCCCTCTGGATCTTCATGCCAGGAACCTTGCTGAGGACCTGCTTCTTTCCAGCTGCCCCCTGGCTGGGCTGCTTTTATTGTCCCAGAGGCTCAGTTCAATTCAGAGGTTCTTTCCACTTTCACTGCAACAGGGTTTCAGGTTGGTTTTTTTGGAATGTGTATGCATAAGCGACGTGATGTGCGTGTGTGCGTGTGTGTGTGTGTGTGTGTGTGTGTGGATTGGCATAAGGTGTCTTCCTCCATTGCTCCCCTCCTCATTTTCTGAGACACGCTCTCTCACTGAATTGGAAGTTAGACTAGCTGGCTTTGTGAGCCCCAGGGATTTCCTATCTCTGCCTCCTCAGAACTGGGATTACAGGCCTGTGCCACCCCACATCTGGCTTTTACTTAGGAGTTGGGGATCCGAACTCAGGTCCTCATGCTTCCACGTCAAGTACTTTTCCCACTGAGCCATCTCCCCAGTCTTGCAAATGGGGTATTTTTCTTCACTTACCAGTGATACCAGTGGTGGTCTGTCCGTTCACTGTGCTCTTGGGCACAGACCAAGTTCTTTTGTAATTTGTATTGCCAGTGCCTAACCTAGTGAAGACTCAGTGAATCTTGACTGCTTGCCCAGCTAGTAGTTTTTCTTTCAGAGGGTAAGCAGAAGAGCTATCTGTCAACTATAAAAGCTACTTAACTAATTAGTGTTTAATCCCCTAAAGGGAGGAGGGAGTTTTCAAATTGGAGCTTTTAGTAACTGGGGGATGGAGTCTCCGCTTCATCCACGGGGAGGGAAGATGTCAGGGAGAAGGGATTGCCTAACCATAAAAACACTGACCCATCACAGACTCCCATTATGCATGTCATAGCCTTGCAATCCCCACTGGGTCTCCCAAGTTCTTTACAATAAGCATTATGATCATACTTCAAGGGTGTGGGAACCAGGGGTATCGATTAACAAGATTTCAGAGTTCTTGGAAATCTGGATTTTTAGCTGGCAGAACCAGATTGGGTGAGGCTCTGGTGAAATCCAAGCTGTCCTTAGAGCCATAGGCAGTTTCTCAATGTGGACTGTCAGTCATCAACAGATGGTGCTTTTTTAATGTTTCTTATTTTTTTTTTAGTACTAGGTATGGAATTCAAGACCTCACACCTGCAAGTGCTTTGCCGCTGAGCTACATCTCTAACCCTGTGAAAATACTTTTTTTTTTTTTTTTTTTTTTTTTTGAGGCAGGGTCTCGCTCTAACCCAGCCTGACTTGGAATTCACTCTGTAGTCTCAGGCTGGCCTCAAACTTACAATGATCCTCCTACCTCTGCCTTCCGAGTGCTGGAACTAGAGGCCTGGGCCACCACGCCTGGCGAAAACACTTTTAAGCAATTCTTATTCAAGCAATCGCTTAGAACCCATGCCTGACACATTTTCTTTCCTACAAGCCCCTCGGTTGTATAATGCAGGCCAGTTTTTGGTAAGAAGGACAGAATGTCACACTCTCAGATTTAGATTTTTACCTGTATTTCCAAGCAAGGCGATAAAAACCCCCGTGGCGATGTGCGCCTGCAGAGTCGAAACCAGTAGCCGTTCATCGCACGCTTGTAACTTTGAATACAGTTACGCATTTCCTTCCGTGCAGTGGGAATCTTTCAAATAGCATGATTTCTTTGTGTGTTTGTATGTGTGTGTGTGTGTGTGTGTGTGCGTGTGTGCATGCGCATGCATCAGGAGTGTTTATTTATTACAAGTCAACGTCATCTACAATTACTGGGGTGCCACCTCATACAGCTGCCTCTCAGCTCCTCTGCAGGCTCTCCCTCGTAGCGAGCCAGAGGCACGAAACTTGGGGGCGCTGAGTGCACCTCATCAAAGGGGAAAGTACAACTTGTACAATCTATAATTACTCACCAAACTCAGTTTTTCCCAGAACTCTGGTCCTTCTTCCATTTCTCTGAGGCTCGGTGGAATGTACCAAAAGCAAATATTGGCATATTCGGGCTGAGGGTTAACAAAAAAGAACGTGAAAGTTGTTTAGTTGCTCTAGCATGATTCATAGTTAGAATGTAACTAAGAAAATACTTCTTAAACTCTCAGCTTTCCTTCGGGAGTCATGGTGATTGTGTAACTTTTTAAAAATACTTTATGCTTTACTTATTTATTTGAGAGAGAAAGAGGGAGAGAGAAAGGCAGAACAAGAGAGAGAATGAGCATGCTAGGGTCTCTAGCCACTGCAAAAGAACTCCAGACGCATGTGCCATCTTGTGCATCTGGCTTATGTGGGACCGGGAGAATCGAACCTGGGTCCTTTGGCTTTGCAGGCAAGTGCTTTAACCACTAAGCAATCTCTCCAACCCATTATTATTTTTAATTTTTATTTATTTATTTGAGAGAGGGAGAGAGAATGGGCATGCCAGGGTCTCCAGTAGCTACAAATAAACTTCAGATGCATGTGTCACCTTGTGGATCTGGCTTATGTGGGTCCTGGAGAACTCAACCTGGGTACTTCCGGGAAATGCCATAACTGTGAAGCCATCTCTCCAGCCCTCAAGTGTGGATTTTGATAACACATCAGAATCTTACTGAATAGATATCCATTCAGCCTGGCTTCTGACAACAGCCTCCAGGGAATTTTGTTTGTACCAAAGGGTTCTCTTCACAAAGGGGGACACAAACCAGGAAAGAAAAGCGTAGCTCTGACTTTAGCCAGCACTGGCCATCAGAAAATGTCTGATGAACAAGCACACAGTCGCCCTGGCTCCTCCCTCCTCAACTCTGACCCCTGATATCCATTACAGTGTTACATATTTCTGGTAGTCCACTTTTTTTTTTTTTTTTTGAGGCAAGCCCAACAGAATGGCCTTTCTTTTCATGTGAGAAAGTGACAGTGAATGAGAGAGCGAAAGAGAGAGAGAGACAATTGGTGTGATGGGGCCTCCAGCCACCTGTAATCCAACTCCAGATGCATGGGCCACCTTGTGCACATGTACAACCTTGTGCACTTGTGTCACCTTGTGCATCTGGCTTACATGGGATCTGCAGAGTCAAACATGGGTCCTAAGGCTTTGTAGGCAAGCACCTCAGCTGCTAAGCCATCTCTCCAACCCTGGTAATCCTCTCTGATGTGTATATATATGTATGCATGCATGCATGTATGCACATTTTCGTGTGTGTGTGTGGGTGGGTGGGTGGGTGGGTGTGTGGGTGTGTATGTGTGTGGTGGCCAAGAGGACAACCTCAGGTGCTGTTCCCACATTGGCACTGTTTATCTTTTATTTGTGTGTGACAGGATCTCTCATGGACCTGAAGATCCTCCTGCTATGTCTGGTAAATGCAAAAACCTCTCCCATTTCACAGTAGCATGACATGTTCTGGTGTCACCAGCCAGCCTGCCTTCCCCTAACATACGTTGCTTTGAAAAAATAAAAATTAAAAAAGTGAATGGCCTGGACCCCTGACCCCCCACACATAAAATTCTGAGCAGGGGGTGCATTGCAGAATTCTTCGTGCAGAACGTTCAGAATCTATGCTCATCCCTGATAAGGCTAGCCAAGTGGCATCGTGTGAAACCGGGTAGGGGATTCTGGAGTGGGTGGTACATGTTCGAGAAATTCTGAACTAAGTGAAGTGGCACTGCCCAGTCACCTCCCCTGAGAGTAGGTTTTTCTACCAGACACAATTTAGATAAACTATTAGCTACTTTCCTTGTTGCTGGAACCAAATGCCTGACACAATTTAAGCAAGGAAGGGTTTATTTGGGTTTATAATTCAAGGATACAGTCCATCGTGGTAGGAAGGGCACAGCAGTAGGAACATGAGGCAGCCAGTCACATCACATCCACAGTAAAAAAAGAAGAGAGGTGGGCTGGAGAGATGGCTTAGCAGTTAAGGCCCTTGCCTGTAAAGCCTAAGGACTCAGATTAAATTCCCCAGTCCCCATGTAAGCCAGATGCACATGGTGGCACATGCGTCTAGAGTTTGTTTGTAGTGGCTGGGGGCTCTGACATGCCCGTTCTCATTCTGTCTCTTCCTCAAGTAAATGAATTGTTTTTGAAAAGGCAGAGAGAGAGAGAGAGAGAGAGAGAGAGAGAGAGAGAGAGAGAGAGAGAGAGAGAGAGAGAGAGAGAGATGAATGCCGGTACTCAGTTCACTCTCCCCTTCTTATTCAGTCTGGAGCCCTAGCCCATGAAATAGTGCTGCCCAAAGGGACGGTGGGTCCTTCCCACCCCCATTAACCTAGTCTAGGAACTCCCTCACAAACACGTCCAGAGATCTGCCTCTTAGGTGATTCTAGTCACCGTCATGCTGACAAGGAAGACTCCGACATCACTGAACCACGACATAGGATATGCCATGCTGAAAGTCACCACAAGACATGAACTCAGTAACCAGGGGATGAGGGACATCGTGTTAGGGATTCCCAAGTGAGACACACAGCATTGTGTTCGGGAATGATTTGGGGTCATGCACCCCTTCCTCACTGGATGCTTGGAACTGGCAGTATTGAAATGCCTTTGGTTTTTTTTTTTTTTCCCACTACAAACACAGTCTGTAGATAACAACCGATGTTACCCAGTTCTCACTAGCTACCAGAATCGCGCTGCTGTGCCTCTGTGAAGTCCCCAGTACTTCAGAAAGACGAAAACAGCTCTCGTCTCGCATCGTAAGATCAAGGTCGGTTCCGTACCGAGTTCTGATTTCAGTGGATTCTAAATCACAAGTGAACCCCCAGCAACATTTCAGCTCCACAAGATAGCTTCTTGATCTGCCTAGCCTTTCATCTTTGAAATGTCTAACATTCTTATTGTGTTTGACAAAGAAAAGGAACTACAAATCTTGAAACTATAGAGTAGTTAAAAATGAACTACTGTGTAATTCAACTCGATTTCCACAAGTATCTATCATGAGGCTATAGTAAGGGTTTTCTGCATGTGTGTGTGTGTGTGTGTGTGTGTGTGTGTGTGTAAAGTGATGTTAGATGTCTTTCTTGATCATTCTCCACTTTATTTGCTGGACAGGGTGCCTCACTGGACCCTAACCCCACCCCTTCAGCTAGCCTAGGTGGCCAGGTGGCACTGACGATGCCCTTGTCTCCACCTCCCTAGCACTGGGGTTAACAAGTGGGCTCCCATGCCCGCCTGGCTTTGATGTGGGTGCTGGGTCCTCATGCTTGACTAGCAAGGGTCACATCCCCTGAGCCATCCCCACAGCTCCTAGTTTGTTGTGTTTAATTAAAACCTACCCAATTTACGTGTGGATTTCTGATTTACCTTGTCCTCGGTTTGTCTAGGTCACAATATACTGAGCTACCGACTTCTCTGATCATTTAAAATGATTAAATACGGGGCTAGGGAGATGGTTTGATGGTTAGAGTCACTTGCTTGCAAAGCCTGTTGGCTTGCATTCAATTCCCCAGCACCCACATAAAGCCAGATGCTATGAAAGTGGTCCAAGCATCTGGCATTCATTGGCAGGGGCAAGTGACCGTGGTGCACGGCACACATGCAAATGAATACTTTTTTTAATGATCAAATATTTAAGAAAATTATTTTCCAGTTTTCCCCCGTCCTCCTCCTTACTTATGCTCTTCCCCCACCATAGTCTGCTTGCCGATGTCACAGTATGCACCTTCTTTGATCACTTCTTAATTTTTAAAAAATATTTTTAATATATTTATTTATTTGTAATCAGAAAGACAGAGAGAAAGGAGACACAGGCAGAGAGAATGGATGCAACAGGGACGCCTGCCACTGCAAACAAACTCCAGATGCATGCACCACTTTGTGCATCTGGCTTTACGTGGGCGCTGGGGAATCAAACCAGTGTTTTTAGACTTTGCAGGCAAATGAGTTAACTGCTGAGCAATCTCTCCAGCCCCTCTGGTCACTTCTTGATCCCCTCTTGTGGTCTCCTATCACTTTTTTTTTTTTTCCCAATTCCATCCATTTCCCTGGGAACTTCACAGCTTGACTTTACTTTACGGCTGAATAAGACTCTTGTGTATCTGTGCCATGCTGTCATTGTGCAGTCATCAGCCGATGGACATCTAGGCCGACTCCATTTCCCAGCTGTTGTGAAGAGAGCAGAAACGAACGTGGTTGTGCAAGTGTCTCTGTGATCTGCTATTGAGGCCTTTGGGTACAACATAATTAAATCTTTCTAACGAAGTAACTGTGACTAAATTAGAAAGTAGAAGAAAAATGTAGTTTTCTGTCTGCGTCTTTAAATATGAGCTATTCCCTCCTCCCCCACCCCACCCTTCAGACACGGATGACGTCTGTGCACAGCTTCAAGTGAGCTTTGTGGTGCTCGGCCAGAGCGGCGGTGGGCTCTGCAGCTACTTCTTCCGTCCCGTCCCCACAACGCTATCAGAGGACGCTTGCCGGGTGCATGTCGCCGTAGGAAGTGGCAGTTCTTTGTGCTTGGGCACACCTCATGGTCTCCTGCAGAATGCCGGATTCTTTTCATCAGTACTGGGTGTCCTCCAGTAAATAGGCACCTTTAGCATGTGTCCTGTGCAGCTCCCCATCTCCATCCTTCACCCCAGGGCTCTCACAGCACCTGAGCTCCCGGGCACAGTGCCCTCAGGCAGCTTCCCCAAGGAGGGGGCACGCTCACCTGGGCACCTGCCTGCATGGCTTCTCTGGCGCCCCCTACAGGTAGCGCGCAGCTACCTCCAAGCTAAGACTCCTCACTGGAGAGGGCTGCTCTCAGCGCACCCAAGGGGAGAGGTCTAGAGACTCCTACCAGCCAGTCCTATCCGCAGTGAACTCCCCGCCGCCCCGGGAGCCAGGGCCACACTCGGCCCTACGCCGTCTGGATGTCCGTCAGGCCTGTACCACGATGGCCTTCTCCTTGGGGGCTCCCTCTCATCGTTAGGAAGGCGGTGGCTCTCGGTGTTAGCTCTGCTATAGTTCCAAGGTCCCCATTCTTTCCCGAGACAGTCTTTCATGTCTCCAGTCTCCTGTTAATAATTCCTCGTGTATGTGTGTTCTTACATGTGTGTGCATATATGTATCTCTGTGTGTGTATACGTATATACATATATTTGTAAATGTATGGGCTGGAGAGATGGCTTAGTGGTTAAGGTGCCTGCCTGTAAAAGTAAGTACATGTATATTCTCTTATGTGTATGTTTGGATATATATATATATGCACACATACATATATAGTTGGATATATATAAACATATACACATGTACACACACACACACACACACGTCTTTCTCATTTTATGTTTCTAGTCAGTTTTTCTCCCTTCTGCCTGGACTGGGACATCAAAACTTTGATTCATTTCCACCTGCAGGAGGCTAGTATAAGGCATTTCCCAACAGCTTTGTCTGATATCGTAGACTCTTTATTTCAGCAGTTAGGCCCCGGGCATTTTAAGTTTGCTTCCTAGAGTTTCTGTTTGTTCAGATATTTTGGGAGTGGCATATGTGTGATTCCTTGTGCCGCCCACATTCTCTCTTGGGAAGACGTGTCTCCATGACAGGACATTTGACAATGTGTAAAGCGCCTCTGACACTTTTCTGGAAGGAATCTGATCCTCTGCTTGGTGGCATGACTTCACTTCAGTCCTTTCTGGAAGGATTAAGAGTTGGAAAAGTCTTTGAAATGTTCACAAAGGACGTGATTTGAGTTTTTCCTGTCTCTTTCGCTCTGTTGCTTGTATTTCACAAAGGGACTTTCTTCAGGAAATGTCAAAGTCCCGATGACTGCTTTCAGAGCAGAACCATTTAGATGCTATTTAATTTCACGAATATATGAAAGTGTGAACTCTTGGGTATCTTAGGAAAACACTTAGCCTATGTTCTCTAGGATATATTATAACTTTCAGCAGGCATAAAAGGGCACCTGAGTGTCCAGTGGAGAGTAGAGAAAAACCCTGCTGCAACAAATACAGTGTCATAATAGTTTTAAGTTCCACTAAAGAAAAGATGGATACCTCTATTCTGATTTTCAAGTATATAAAAAATACAGGTACATTATTACCAATTATAAGAATGGTCATTGATTAAATAATATGAAACCACTTGGAAAATAAGCTAATGCTCATTAAAAGCTAGCGATTAAATAAAAGAGTGAGTAATAGCTCACTTCCTGTTAAACTAAATCATTGTAGAAAAAGTGATCCACATGGCATCTCTGTGTCTATCCAAGGCTCAGGAACCACTGTAGAAGAGGCAGTGGGAAGGAAGAATGTAAGAGCCAAAGGATGGAGAGGACCGCTTTGGAATGCTGTCTTCAGACACAGAACATTCTTGACCTCATAGAGGCTAATTCTTCCTACACAAGACCTGCATTATATGGCGGCAACATGACCTCAAAGCAGAGGAGGGACTAGTTGGAAGAAGAAGAGGTTTGGTGGAATGAAGATAAGGGTAGGGGAATGGGGACAAAGGAGAGGGGGGGAGGGGATTGTGATCAGGGTACATTGTGTAGACAGGCGGAGATTGCCAAGTAAAGAGGCTTTAAGAAAAAAGTCATTAATGACAGTCGATACTGTCATTAGAGCAAACTAACAGTAATAAAACGCTAGCCCTATGTGTTTTCATAAGTAAACACGAAGACTCTAGCCCAGAGATTTGAATAATCTGTCTTGCAAATACAGAGTGAAGGAAAATCTGAATTGGTGGACTTTTTAAAAGACTTTAGAGGATTTCGTGCTCCCAGGTTTGACAAACGAGATGGGAGTATTTAAAAGCTTCCAAGACAGCACCAGGCAGCATACGAAGCCCAGGATGTGAACCAGAAGTCCACGTTCGGCAGACCATTGGCCAAGTGTGCTGGGTCTCTGCGCTCTGAACTGTAGCCTATGGACGATATTGTGTGTGCCACAGGCCTGGTGGGATGCGTGGAAAGAGAATTCACAGCAGGCACTCCGCTAAGCTAAGGACTCTCCCTTGAGGCTGCACTGGCCGAAGGCTGTCCTTCTCAAGTAGATGAACAACCTCATTCAAACGTACACTAGCTGCCGGGCGTGGCGGCGCATGCCTTTGATCCCAGCACTTGGGAGGCAGAGGTAGGAGGATCGCCGTGAGTTCGAGGTCACCCTGAGACTCCATAGTGAATTCCAGGTCAGCCTGGGCTAGAGTGAGACCCTACCTCGAAAAACCAAAAAAAAAAAAAAAAAAAGTATATTAGTTGAGACATATCACTGTTTTCATTTCTGGACACCATATTTGAAGGGAGTTCTAACTTCATGGAGTATCTTGAAGAGGTCAATCTAATGGTTTGCATCATAGGTGGAATTTTCTAGGCCATAGACAGTGGGTTACATACTAGGATGAAAAACATATTTTTGCTTCCAGGACCTCAGAGACTTGGTAAAACTACATGACGGGAAAATAGTTTAAATGGATAGAAGATCTTTTTTTTAATGATAGTTAACATTTTATTTATTTATTTATTTATTTGACAGAGAAATAGGGAGAGAGGGAGAGAGAGAGAGAGAGAGAGACAGAATGGGCATGCCAGGGCTTCCAGCCACTGCAAACGAACTCCAGATGCTTGCGCCCCCTTGTGCATCTGGTTAACGTGAGTCCTGGGGAATCAAACCTGGGTCCTTTGGCTTTGCAGGAAAACGCCTTAAACGCTAAGCCACCCCTCCAGCCCTAGAAGGTCGTTTTTAATGGAGGGAGGAGGTGCTTGAAATGGAGATGAGAGTCAGTTCATGATGGGTTTCTGCATACACTGTGCTTGGGCTAGATTTTAAGGACAATGTGGAGTCACTGTAGAGGAGCATACTGATTACAAATTTTGCTTTAGAAAAGCCACTCAGCTGTAGTATAGAGGGGATGACCTGGAGAGACCCAAGACTGGGATGGGGAGATAGCGCCATCCTGAGGATGGATAGGCTCCTAAGCCAAGATGGCAGCTTTTGGAGCAGAGAAGACTAAGCATGCAAGATAGATACAAGGACAGAAAGGGAGTTAGGGAAATGAGTCCTATTTTGGCTTGGAAAAATCATGGTTCAAAAACGCAAAGAAAGAATGTAGACTTTTGGTGAGAAAGGAGGTTACACCTCAGCTTCAGAAATGTCAAAAGGGAGGTGCCTGTGGAGCTGCGTAGGATCTTACAGGATGTCCCCACATACAAAGGAGTTCAGAAGGCAAGTCAAGGACAGATGCATAGATTAACAATGGATACAAGACTAGATTTTGGGAGACTATGTGGACAGGATAAAGGACCGAAGACAAATGTGGAGAGGGGAAATGGAAAGGTGTTTGGATGCAGAGGACTTCACACAAAGAAGAAAGAGGTACAGTCACGTGGAAAGGAGACAAACTGGGAAATAAGGTCAAAGAAGTGAAGACAGGAGAGAAATTCAAGGATGGAGTGAATGACATTGTAAAATACTACAGCTGTCTGAGAAAAAGACCGAACATTATGGGTTGGATTTATAACTAAGAGATGTCGTGACCTCATGAAAATATATAGCAAAAGGATGGGGAGATTGCTCAGTGGTCAGGGTGTTTTCCTGCAAAGCCTAACAACCTGGGTTCAATTCCCCAGCACCCACATAAAGCCAGATGCACAAAGTGGTGCATGTATCAGGAGTTCATGTTCAGTGGCTGAAAGCCCTGACATGCCCATTCTCTCTTCTCTCTCTCTCTCTCTCCTTGCAAATAAATAAAAAATGCTTAAAATATTTTTAAAGAACTATACAGCAAGATAACAAGTGATGTAAGAGAAACTACAACTATAAATAGATAATAGATAATGTGAAAAAGAACAATATGCTTAGTATCCATAGGGAATAATTTTCAATCCCTAGAAAGTGATTCCGCAGAAGAGGGATGAGCTAGGATGCTCCCTGCCACAGGAAGCGTTCAAGAGGAATGAGATATGAAGCTCTCCACAACAGGAAGTCGTGGGATGAGCTAGGGCACTGTCTGCAACAGGAAGTGTTCAAGAGGAATGAGATATGAAGTTCTCCACAACAGGAAGTCGTGGGATGAGCTAGGGCACTGTCTGCAACAGGAAGTGTTCAAGAGGGATTAGCTACAGTGTTCTCTACAACAGGAAGTGCTCAAGGGGGATGAGCTAGGGCACTCTGCCACAGGAAGGGTCTAAGCAGAGGTTAACACCCTGTTTCAGAGTGGCTGACAGGTAAATTTTCTTGCTATGGGCAGGAATGTGGTTGGCTAGATGTCCTTGAAGAACCTTCATGATTCAAGTCTATGAATCCCAAATCACACTTCCAAAGGTAGAATTCAGGAAGAGAAAAACAAAAGGTTGAATAATTCACATTCCACTAAGAGATCAAAATAAAATATGTGAATGATAGTCAGAGAAGGAGTATACCTCTAGGAAAATAACTATCAGATCTTAGATCCCACACAGAAAAACACAGATGATTTTCAGGGACCTATGAATAATGCAGGTTTCATTTGAAATGGAACTTTCAATCACCTTCAAGAAGACAGACATTACTTTCAGTCTTTTCAGGAAAATATATTCAAGTTCTGGCTACTCTTTTGTTGTGTTTATTTCCTATTTCAATGTTGCACTTAATATTCTCACCACTATGTGCTAACCAACCCTCTATCTCCCTCTTTTCTCCCTCTCTCCCTCTTCCTTATAAACCTCCCCCTTCCCTTCTCCTATCATGTCCCATCAACTTGACACTTATATGTAAAATTCAAACTCTAATGCTATTTTATTTCTTGCAACAAAATTAAAAAGAAAGAGTCAAATAGAGATACGATACAAAAAAATATCCTTATAGCAGGGATTGGGGTGTATCTTGGTGGTATAGTATGTGATATCCATGTACATAGCATCAGGTTCAATCCCAGAGCCAGTAACAAACAAAACCAGTATATAGTAGAAATTAAAGAAGGTCTTATAGGAAGCCACCTTTATAGCCAGAATCCAAACTGGCTTGCATAGGAAAAAAAAAAAATGTCATAGGCTATCTAATGATTAAAACCTACCTTAATACTTATTATAATGAGAGAAATTTAAGTCCCCTAAAGGCAATACTAAGAAGGACCTCCCTTGCTTTTCTATGCTATTAGGAAGAATATATAACTATCATTTAAACATCCCATCATTTCCCCATCACTTTCCCTCGTCTCTATAAAATGACTGTGTAGTTTCAAAGTGTAGAAAAGTTTCTTCCACGGTGACCAATGGTGCCATAGAAAATAAGGAAACTGAAATTTGGGGAAATAAAGAGGTTAACTCAAGAAAATATTTTAAAAGTCACTCAAGCTCAGCTTAAGCCAATCATCAAGCTGTTGTTTCTCCCCCACATGCGTATATAGGCACTGGAAGATATGGAGCCAGTTGAAAAGTCCACCCACAGATGAATGGGGGAGGGTAACATATATTATTACACAGTGGAATTGAAATTGTATTCATCTACAAAGGCGAAAATAAAATTATTCCGACATTGGTAGGAATGGATGGAACTGGCGATCGTGTTAAGTGAAATAAGCCAAACCCAGACAAATATTGTATTTTTCCTCTCATAAGTGGAAACTTTGTGTGTGTGTGTGTGTGTGTGTGTGTGTGTGTGTGTGTGTAGAACATGAAAGTGTAAAGGGCATGTAGTAATGTGACTGGGAAATGACTCCATAGCCTCATGTGCTTGTGAGGGAGCCTCATACTCCATTGGGATCTGGTGGGGTGTTTGGAGTTGACGGTGGTGGGAGGTGGTTTGGACCCTGTGGTTACTTAATGCCTACTGACTCGCACTCATGCTTCCCTAGCCTCATGTGCTTGTGAGGGAGCCTCATCCATTGGGATCTGGTGGGGTGTTTGGAAGTTGGAGCGGTGGTGGAGGAGGTATGTTGTGGGGAGGACCCTGAGGCTTACTTATCATGCCGGCCCTACTGTCTGCTCACTC
Source organism: Dipus sagitta (assembly GCA_036346955.1). Lineage (NCBI taxonomy): Eukaryota > Metazoa > Chordata > Mammalia > Rodentia > Dipodidae > Dipus > Dipus sagitta. The sequence continues at coordinate 10,132,573 of CM070786.1, forward strand.
GCCAGCTCACTCTTGCCGTTCCCTCCTTGCTGCTGATGTGTGAAGGTGTGAGCTGGCTGCCTGCTCTGCCACGCTTTCTCCACCATCACGGCGCTTGCCCTCCAAAGTGTAAACCTGTTCCTTCCACCATATGCATCTGGTTGGAGATTTTGCCCCAGCAAAGAGACGATGACTGAACAGGGGTCTATAAGAGAAGAAGAAATCTAAAAGAGGAGATGGGGGAACAAGAGAGGGCAGCAGGGAATATGTATACCATTAAAGCCAAAGGAGACACCATTTGGGGATAATGAAAGGAATCAACAAGTAGGGGAGAGTGGGATAGGGAATGGGTAGTGGGGTACAAATAGGAACAAAGTATAATGACACATATGTGTGGAACTTTCACAATAAAACCTATTACTCTATATGCTACTTAGAAAACTAATTTAAAAGTTAAAAAGAAAAAAAAATCTGCAAATGCATTCTTATGTAGTTACAGTTCCATTATCATGGCTAACACAATTACCAGTAACTCCTTGATATCCTCTTAATAGCCAGCTTGTATTTCAAATTGCCCAGATGTTCTCAAAATTGCTTTTTTTTCCCCCCATAAGTCTGTTCAAAGTGGGATCCCAATGAGATCTGCTTTGTGTATTTGTTGTTATGACTCCTAAGTTTCTTTGAACGCCAATCAAGTATCGCCATGAGTCTTTGTGACATTGACCTGCTGAAGGACCAAGTCCCCTGTCTTCAGGAATGTCCTAGATTCTAAATGTGCTGACTTGGTTCTTTGTGCTTCTCCTGGAAATGCATGCTGATGAGCATGTGAGGTCTCTGTCACCTCCCTGGTTTGAAGGCCCTCTGTCCCTTTGGGACCTTCCCAGCAGAAGTCTCTTTTGCAGGGGAGTGGTGGGACCGGGCTCTGTGTTCTCTACTCTGTGTTTCTCAGACTCGCCTGAGGGTTGACAGTCCCGCACCTCACTTGGGCAACTGTCCCAGGGCGTTTCTTTTACACTTTCCTCATCCATTCACTCCAACCCCACCACATCCTTCCCAAAACGACCTTCCGCAGGAGGCAACTGCTTCTTAAAACATCTCCAATGACTTGGTAAGCCAAAGCCTTACCTTGATCAAGGTGCCCCAGCTGATCTGGTCTCTGCCCACCTTGATGACTCCATCAGCCACTGTGCCTCTGTCCCTTCCCCTCCCTGTTTAAGGCACCGCTAGGACCCAAATGCATAGCACTCTTTGCTTTAAATTCTGGTTGTGTGGCAAAAATCTCTTCCTTGCTGTGTATCTCTACCTTGAGCTTGGGCTGGGGAGATGGTTCAGCTGTTAAAACACTTACTACCCAAGAAGGAGAATGGCATTTCAGGTACCCAAAACCTACATCAGTGCCAAGTGTGCTAATGCACAGCCATAATACCCATGTTGAGGAGACAGAGACAAAAGAATTATCTAGCTGAAATGGTGAGCTCTGAGTTCAGTGAGAGATCCTGTCTTAAAAACTAAGGTGGGGCTGGTGAGATGGCTCAGCAACTAAAGGCACTTGTTTGCAAACCCTGAAGGCCCAAGTTCAATTCCCTAGCACCCATGTAAAGCCATATGCACAAAGTGGTACATGCATTTGGAATTTGCAGCGGCTAGAGGCCCTGGTGCACCCATGCTCGCTCGCTCACTTGCTCCCTCTCTCTCACTCTCTCTCTCTGCATTTTCTCTCTATCTCTCTGTCCAAATAAATAAATAAACAAGTGCTGGAAAGATGGCTTAGCAGTTAAAGTGCTTGCCTGAAAAGCCTAAGGATCCAGGTTCAATTCCCCAGTACCCATGTAAGCCAGATGCGCATGGTGCTGCATGCATAGGAGTTTGTTTGCAGTGGCTAGAGGCCCCGGAGTGCCCATTCTCTCTCACTCTCTGTCTCTTTCTACCTCTATCTCTCTCTCAAATAAATAAAATATAAAATAAGATAAACAAACAAACAAAAATAAGGTGGAGAACCACTGAGGAAGACACCTCACCTCAGCCTCTGGACTGCATACACATGGGCATGTACACACATGCACACACACATGCACACATTGAAAAGTAAGCTGCCACCTTGGTTATCCAAACCATGCAGGTCCCTACCCGGTGTCAGAATTCCCCCCCTTTACACTGTAGCAAATGCTTTGCTGATGGCTTTATTTATGCATATACTAGATGAGTCCCATGAACTTGTTTGTTTCCTGAAGGCTTCTCACTACCCAGCATTCCTCCGTGTCAATTTCCTTGTTTCCTTTCACTTACCATTTGGATGTAAACACCGCAGAGCAGGGACCTCTCCTGTCTTGTAATTCCACTAGCTACTGCTAAACTGGCATGTAGCGATGCCTAATGTGATCTTGTTGAATAGAAGATTAGCGAAGATAAGCCAGATTTCTCACCACATCACTAGGAGCACACATTCTTAGATTGTAGTCTCTGGATTTACGTCCGGTTATAAACTACTGTGAGGTGTACGGCACAATGAGATCGAAAGTGACCTCACACCTCCTGCTTCTTGAAAGTCAGGACGAAGGCTGGGGAGATGGCTCAATAGAGAAAGCGCTTGCCGTGCCAGGTTGAGGACCTGAGCTCAGAGCCCCAGAGCTCATGGAAAGCCTGATGCTGTAGCGGGAGTCTGTAATCCCAGCACACTTAAAGTGAGGTGGCAAAGGAGACAGGAGGATTTCCTGAAGCTGGGAGGCCAGAGAGCCTGGGGAAAGCAGTGGTGAACAAGAGACTCCCCTCAAACGATGTGGAGCATGAGGACTGACACCCTAAGTTGTCTGCGATCTTCACATGTGCACTGTGGTATATGTGTACACACACACACACACACACACACACACGCACACACACACAGCAGTCCAACAACTTCAACAAAATGGCTTCTTTCCCCAATGTTCTAAAGCTAATACGCCATCATTATTTAATAAAAAGAGAATGTGTGTGCTTAGTGTACGTCCCCTTAATTGATACTTCACAAGCAAGCACCCACACAACACAGCAGAATATTTGCAGTGCCATCATGATGCAATTTCAACATCAAGATCGAGGTCATAATTTATTCAATATTATCCCTGGTAATTATTATCGAGCATTTTAATTTTCAGTCCTTAAAAGCAAGTGTATTCCCTGTGAATGCAGCCCAGAGGGGGGAAAAAAACCACTCACTAATACAGTAAATTAACATAATGGACTCTGTGAATTAAGCTAATGACTTGTTTCTATGTCTGCAACACAAAGACCAGTGTAATAAAACACTTGCAAATTACCCCTTTCACTGCTGTTGACTGACAAAAATCACAAACACGACTGATTACACAGTTACTTACTTCCATGAGTAACTTGAATCCTTCTCTTTTCTTGATTTCATCTACCAGGTACCTAAAATTAAAATAATAGTGCCTTAAAATAATTGCATTCAATATCTGAGGTTATCGTGAACACGACTTCTTTTTTCAAAATTATTTGCAAGCAGAGGGAGACAGAAAGAAGGAGTGTGGGAGTGGGCATGCCAGGGCCTCTAACCACTGCAAAGTGACTCCAGATGCATGTACCGCTTTGTGCATCTGGCTTTACCTGGGTACTGGGGAATCAAACCCTGGTCGTTCGGCTTTGCGGGAAAGTACCTTAACCACCTAGCCATCTCTCCAGCCACCGTGAATATGACTTCTACAAGACAAAACTGCCATTGCTGTCTCAGAGCTGAGACACAGCTATAGGAGGATTAGGCTAAGTGACAGGGTAAGCAAAGCTACATAAATAAGTACTTCTGAGCCCTCTGTTCTCCTTTGGTCCTCTCTGAACAGGATACATCTTTTTCATGAGATGAGGTCTTGAGAGAGAAATAGGAGCAAGGCCGTTTTTTCTCTTTCTTTCTTTCTTTCTTTCTTTCTTTCTTTCTTTCTTTCTTTTCTTTTTTTTTTTTACAAGTAGTCAGCCAGGGGAGGGCCCTTAGAGGGAACCAAAAGAGACGTCACAACTTCTGCTTCAGCAGAACTGAAACCCAGCCTCGGATCCAATCTCATGCCTCAGTGCCAGCACCCTGAGTCAAAACCAATCAAGCTCTTTCTCAAGCCCACCTGAGCCCACCCACCACTCAACTAAGCTGTGAGGGGCTTAGCAGGTGGGCAAGGCCTCCTTCTTAGCTGGTCACTTCCGCTGGCCTGAACCTCAGGGTTCCTGTACCATAAGGTGTCTTATGATACCCTCCCACCTGTTTCAGCAGCTGCTGGGGAGGGGAATGGTATTTTATTTTTTAATTTTTCACTTTACTTCTCTATCATTATCTTTTAGCTTTCTTTTAAAGATTAATTTTCGTTTATTTATTTATTAGAGACAGAGAGATGGGTGGTGGAGGGAGGAGAAAGAGAGAGTGAGAATGGGCGTGCCAGGGCCTCTAGCCACTGCAAACGAATTCCAGACTCATGTACCACCATGTGCCTCTGGCTTACGTGGGATCGAGAGACTCAAACCTGGGTCCTTAGGCTTCACTGGCAAGCACCTCAACTGCAAAGCCATGTCTCCAGCCCTTAGCTTTCTTTTAAAGCCCTTACCCCCTTTAAAAATACTTATTTAAGCAGGGCGTGGTGGCACATGCCTTTAATCTCAGCACTCGGGAGGCAGAGGTAGGAGGATTGCTGTGAGTTCGAGGCCACCCTGAGACTACATAGTGAGTTCCAGGTCAGCCTGAGCTACAGCGAGACCCTGCTTCAAAACAAAAAAACAACAACAAAGTTATTTATTTACTTATCTATTTGAAGCACAGACAGAGAGACAGAAAAGGAGGGAGGCAGGGAAGGAGAGAGGGAAGGGGGGAGGGAGGAAGAGAGTACATGGACATGCCAGGGCCTGTAGCCACTGCAAACAAATTTCAGATGCATGGGCTCACTTTTTGTGCATCTGACTTTACATGATTACTGAGGAATCGAATACGGGTCCTTAGGCTTTGAAGGCAAGTGCCTTAACCACTAAGGCATCTCTCCAGCGGCCCCCACCCCCAGCCCCTTTTGCAATCTCCCTGAAAAACTCATTTCCCATTTTTTTTCTCCACTTCCATGCTCAGCTTCCCACATGGGCTCCCTGGTTCCTCTCTCTGCATGGGTGTATACCTCCATTCCAGCCCCCTTCCTTGAGTCACAAACTCCCCTAAATAAATGCAGTAATTTACAATCTGTCCTTCTTAGTCTGTTTATTTCAAGTCTTTGTCATAAATAGATAAAATACCCCCTCCAAAAATGTTGTGATTTATAAACTTTTCCGGAACTCCACCCTATCACCCCGATGACATCATCTTTTACTCTCTGCATGAACAGAGTGGATAGGTATCTCCGAACACGTGGGCTTCACATGCATGCTTCTGATGGAATGTTAGCTTGTGTACTTACATTACCTTGTTACAATTGAAGGAAGAATTTGGGAGTGTGTCATCCTTGTTTATATGTTAACTAAAGATCACACTTATCTTTTCCATGGCCAAAAGGGAGGGAAGGAGGATTTATGCTAATGAGTTTCAAGTAAAATGTAAGCAGGCTGTAGTCACTAATAGAGAATCTACTACGCTCTCTCCAGTGCGAAGGGCATTACCCACAGTAAAGAAAGGGCTCACTTACACAAGATATGGAATATGGGGAAAACGTGATGTAGTGAAGTGATACTGACTTCTCCTTCAGCTTGGCTTTCATCTACATTAAAACAGGTTGAGGAGGTTGGAGAGATAGCTCAGTGGTTAAGGCGCTTGCCTGCAAAGACTGATGGCCTGGATTTGATTCCCCAGGACCCACACAAAGCCAGAGACACAAAGTGGCACATGCGTCTGGAGTTCCGTTCACAGTGGCTGGAGGCCCCAGTGCACCCATTCTCTCTGTATTTCTTCTGCTTACAAATAAATAATTTAAAAACCAGCTTGAAATATTTGACCTTGAAAACTAGTGATTTGAGCACAAGCCTTAAAATAAGTTCACAGTGTGGGGACTGGAAGATGGTTCATAAGGTAAGGGCCCAGAAAGGCCTGAGACCCTCTGAGCTCAATTCCTCAGCACCCATGTGAAGAGCTGGGGCGGGGAGAGGCACACACCGCCATAATCTCAGTCTTGTAGAGAATGGAGACTGGAGAACCACTGGGGCTCACTGGTCAGCTCCAATAACAACAACAACAAGAAATTAGCAACTCTGGGTTCAGAAGAAGAGGTTCTGTCTCAAGGAAATAATGCGATGCACAATGGTCTCTGCATGGGCATTGCATCTTCACACGCATGTGCAGACACCACTTACACACACGCATGAGAACATGCATGCAAAAAAAATAATTGAATCTTTAGCACACTGCCTAACTTAAAAACAACAAAATGCAATTCCAACAGTCATTAGGTGTCAGAAAAGACGCCTGAGCTCAGCGGTAATCAAAGAGATGCTAATGAAACAATAGAAAACCGTGTTCAACATCACAGCAGAAACAAGCCCCGCAACATCGGGACCAGGGAGAAGATGATGTGGCGGAATGGGACGAGGTGGTGGAACGCTACTGCGGTGTAATATCATCTCTCCTGACTGAGCAAACCAGGTTTTAAACCTGTGCGTGTGCGTATGTAATGTGCGTGCATGTGTGCGTGTTCCCATGTGTTTGGACACATGTGGGGTTTATGAATACACGTGTGTGTGTGTGTGTGTGTGTGTGTGTGTGTGTATGTGTGTGTAAGCTAGTGGCCAAGGGCAGGGATCTTCCTCAATCATTCTCCACGTTTTGAAGACAGGGTCTCTCCCCCAACCTAGATCTCACTCATTTGACGCTAGCCGAGAAGCCACTGAGCCCCAGGGACTCCATGTCGGCATCCAGAGCTGGGGTCACACATGTGGCCACTGCCACATCCAGCATGTCTAGGTGGGTGTGCCCTGGGCTCTGAACTCAAGTCTTCATGCTTGGGAGTCAGACACTTGACCCACCGAGCCATCTCTGCAGTGCCACAAATAACTTCTGTGATGGTCGGCAAGGGAAACAAAATTATACTAGCATAAAAAGGACAGATTACATCAGAAATGCACGTACTATGTTGTCTCCAAAGCAGCTTCTGCTTCTGGTGTGTGTGTGTGTGTGTGTGTGTGTGTGTGTTTAGGCCAGAGAAGAACGTTGGGTATCAATCCCCAGAAATGCCTTCCCCCTTTTTCTTTCATTCTGAAACAGACTCTCTTGTTGGCCTATAACTGGCATACTCAGGCTACAGTCCCTTGCCAGCAAACCCCAGGGATCCCCCAGTCTCCACCTCCCCTGCCCTGGGATTATAAATGCACATTACCACACCTGACCTTTTTTTTTTTTAAAAAAAAATTATTTATTTATTTATGGCAGAGAAAGAGACAGACAGAAAGAAAGAGAGAATGGGTGCGCCAGGGCCTCTAGCCACTGCATACGAACTCCAGACACATGTGTCCCCTTGTGCATCTGGCTTACGTGGGTCCTGGGGAATCAAACCAGGGTCCTTAGGCTTCACAGGCAAATGCCGTGACCCCTAAGCCATTTCCCCAGTCTCCCTGACCTTTTTCTTTATATAGGTATTGGGGATAGAACTCAGGTCCTCCTGCTTCTGAGGCAAACACTTTAAAAACTGAGTTATTCTCCCAACACTGATCCACTTTTAAGAATGTTTTTATAAATAAAAAAAAAAAAAGCAAAATGAATCTCTATGTACATGCAGATATGAGCACCTTGTAAAGTATGGGTGGGTCCATTATCCACTCTTTGTTTACCTGAGGCATAAAGACCATGGCGGGAGGGGGGGGAAGGGTGCGGACGCTAAGCATTAAAAACTCTCCTTTCCTGCAAAGTTTGAGTTTTTTGTAGGTGTAGTTCCTTGGATAATTTTTCATTGAGAACTTTATTGTATGAACATATTGCTTGTTGGTCACATTCTCATCAGGTTAGACTCATGTCTTCTGCGCCCACTCCATGCCCCGCCCTCCTTGTGCGCTTGTCTATTGTTATTTACCGTGGAGACGCGGATGCGCCTGTCAGTGGCTGCGGGTAGGGAGGGGCCAACGCCTCATAATCGTTTTTTCTCACCCTGTGGCTCTTATAATCTTCTGCCACCTCTTCCCCAATGCTCTCTGAGTCTTGGAGGGCACTTTGTAAGTCTCTTTTAGTGTTGTGCTCTCATGCATAATTTTTGAAAAGGAAATGGGAAGAAAAAAAAAACGTAAAGCAGACCACAGAACAGGCACACACCCCCTCCTCCTTTCGTGGGACGCTTTCATTCGCTCGGGCATAAACGTGCAGGTCATTTGTTAACATAGGAACTCTGAGCTCCAATGGCTTCCAACCCCTGCCTTCAATGTCCCAAGACCCCGACAGTGCTCTGCCTCCGCAGGAACCTGAGTGACTCCAGGCCAGAAGCTGTTCGCTGGCGGCTGATCCACATTGTAACTCTAGGCAAATCCCTTAGGCTCCGGGAGCTGGCCTCGTGCATGCAATAGAGACAGAGACGTGGAGCCAAATTGGAAAAAGCCTTTCCTGGCCGATCATGGCTATGTGAGACGCACTCTCTACCTGTGGTCTCCATCTAAGCTTCTCCCACATGCTCTCTTTCTTTCCCTCTCTGAAATAAATAAATATTAAAAAAATGACACTCCGTGTGAAAGAAAAGATGGGGAGCAATTGAGGAAGATCCTCTAAAACAATCTCTGGATTCCACATACACACGTGTACACACATGAACAAACATACGAACATGTGCATGTGTGTACACACATGTGAACACACACATGCACACGTGTGTACACATATGAACACACATACACACACATGTACACACACGAACACAAGTGCACACATATATGCACATGTGTACACACATATGAACACACATATGCACAAGCATACCACCACACATACACAATTTTTAAATGATACCAGTTTAGAAGTATCCTTCTGAAGGAACCTGACCCTCTTCTTACACAGATGCTTAAATGAAACAGGGTGACAGGAGGGAATTCAGAGAAGCTGCAGGTCACCTCTGTCTGCATTCATTGAGAGGATTTATCCCTGACAACTTTTCTGTGCAGCGAATGAAACAGCTTCAAGATAAAGTGCACATTTAAAAAGTGATTCTTCTTTGGTGGAAGCCACACGAAGCTTGTGAGTTCAGCTTGGGGCAGAATTCCTTCCTGTTAAATGCATGCAAGCCAGAGAACTCAAAAAGCCAACAGTTATTTCAATTCTTTCTTGTTCGTCCCAATAAAGAGAGGGGAGGGGAAAAAAAAACCACATAGATCAGCAAAAGTTTTCCCCAAGCCTGCTCTGCGGCGAAAGCTGATCTTAACATTCCAGCCTGCTCCTGAGATAAATCTCCTTCCGTGATAAATAACCTCCCCCCAAACACTTCTTCCTTGACTTACCAATGTCCTTCTGGTAAGCAGTTCGTTATTAATTCAATTTATTATTCAACCATTCATTCATTTGCGTGAGGGGGGCTTGCACATGCCGGAGGATATGGGTGGAGGTCAGAGGAAAACCGGGTGGTGTTTGTGTTCTTTTCCCTTGAGACAGGCTCTCTTGCCGCTGCAAACAAGGAGCTTCAGGCTCCCTGGGCTCTGGACTCTCAGATGCATGGGCCACTTTGCACCCGGCTTTATGGTGGGTACCGAGGAGGACTGAACCTACATCAGTGGGCTTTGCAAGTGACAGCCTTCAAGTGCTGAGCCATCTCCCCAGCCCTGGGAAAGCCATGCTTTTCTGTCTGGAAATAGCTTCCTATTCCCTTTCTGAATTCCCTGCAGCACTCCAGGCCCCTCTCAGTGCTACCTTCTCAGTTGAAATTTCTTCTGATGGATGTGCAGGGGCTGCCCAGGCTCTGGAGGTTCCTCTATCAGTTTTCTGTATGTTTCATCTGTCAGAATGCACCTCATGGCGTGTGGATGCATCACAAACAGCCATGTGCTTTATTCTTTGGCCTCTGCCATTTTTTAAAAAAATATTAACTTAGGGTCTGGGGAGATAGTCAGTAACGTGCTTGCCTTGGAGCTGGAGAGGTGGCTCAATGGGTAGGAGAGCTTGCTGTGCAAGCATGAAGACCTGAGTTCCACTCCCGCACCCACGAAAAAGCCAGGCATGGCCATGCATGCATCTGTAACCCCAGCGTTGAGGGAGGCGGAGACAGGAAGATCTCTGCGGCTCCCTGGTCAGCCAGTCTGACCAAATGTGGTAAAATCCAAGTTCAGTGAGAGGCTGTGTCAAGGAAGAGTGATAGATAGCTCAGAGGTTAAAGGCACTGGCTTGCAAAGCCCACTAACCCAGGTTCAATTCCCCAGTACCCATGTAAAGCCAGATGTACAATGTGGCTCATGTATTTGGAATTTATTTGCAATCGCAGGGGACCCTGGTACACCTATATACTCTCTCTCTATTACATTAAAACAATTGAAAATAAAATATTTTAAATTGATTTGCAGTAATTTAAATTGATATATATGTAAATAGACACATGTATATAAAATGATAAAATAGATAGTCAGTCCTTCCACACTCGGACCCTCTCCTAACATGAACATGAGAACACTGGGATTAACTGCTGGCATTTTGTTTATCTGGATGGGTAACAATAAATACCTCAGAATTCATGCTTGCCTAGGCAATGGATTCTACCTAAGAGACTGCACAGACTGGGTATCAAGGGAACTGGTAATTGCACACTAGAGACCCGATAAAGTAGCAGAATGGAAGATCCTGACCTGTTTGTTGTTGAAGACTCTCACTCGGTACTCCTCCAGGATGGCTTTCAAAACACTGCCCTCTCCCCCAGTGACCATCCACTTAGCCAGAACGCCACAACAAAGGCTGAGACAGAGCCCTCGGATGCAGATATTCCCTGGCATGGGAAAACAGGGCAGAATTTTCTAGGCAGTTGTCAGAGATGTGCTTGGTGCTAGAAGAGGGGGCTGTCAACCTCGGCCCACCGGGTTGCCATGACACCTCATCAGCATGCACACGTAGCCTCTGCGCCCAGTGTGACTGACATGCCCACAACCCAAGGAAATAACATTTGATCATTAATATTTCTTGGGAGGAATGTTGTCTCCCCAGTTAGAATGTCAGGTCAAATGGAAATTAGGAAAATTAGAAGTTTTCCAGACACTTGATTTTTTTCCCCGCTTTCTTGCTGCCTTTCTGACAACCTGTGAAAGCAGAACCTGAGTCCTCTTACAAATCCCTGCTCTTGGGGGCTGGAGCGACGGCTCAGCAGCTAAGAGCGCTGGCTATACGAGGTGTGAGGACCCGAGTTCAACCGCCAGTAACCACAGCAAGGGCCAGGGGTGGCCACACGTGCCTGGAATCCAAGTGCTAATGAGGGTGCAGACAGCTGGACTGCTGTAGAGACCATCCTCTCGTCTCCACACATGTGCACACAAGATTCACACACCTGCTCACACTTGTGCACACACCACACACAGTAAAAAAAAAAAAGAATGATATGTTTTTGTTTGGCCAGGGAAGAGGGAGAGAATTATTTGGACACCGGTCTATCAAAATCTGGTCCCTCAATCTCAAAATCAAAGACAAATTCCAAAATGAAGCTCTGTTTAAATTCAGGAACATAGGAAGATATGTCTGTGGAACTCACACAATTCCATAGACTAGGACAGGGGAAAGGGCTGTACAGGCTTACCAGTTTTTGAGTCAGCTGACCTAGGGACGTGGTGTCTTCTTGACACCAGGCTGCCAACAACACGTGTGTACCCCATTTGCAGCCCTGGGCCTAAGTCCTAGGCACTGCTCACTGCACAGAACTGCTAACTGTGGGAGGAAGCTCTTGTTCTCACAAGTAAATGGCACTGCTCTGACTTACCAACTACGCCAAATAGGGGCTGGGGCAATGGTCCAGTTGGTAGAGGGATCGCCCAACATGCACAAAGCCCTAGAGCGGATCCTCAGCACCTCACAAAACCAGGTATGGTGGTACATGCTTGCAATGCCAGCACTCAAGGGATAGAGGCAGGAGGACCATAAGTTTAAGGTCATTCTTGAGTATACTGGGAGTTCTTGGCCATCCTGGGATATATGAGGTGAGAGAGAGAGAGAGAGGAAGAGGGTGGCACGGAGGAAGAGGAAGGGATAAGAGGAAAGGAGAGTAGGAGGATGGGAGGGGAGAGTAAAAGAAGATGAAGGAAGAGGAGGAAAAGAAGAAAGAAGTAAGGGAAGAAAGAAAAGGAAGAAAAGGAAGGAAGGAAGGAAAGAAAGAAAGAAACAAAAAGAGATATGTTAGGTGGAGCTTTCTGAATGAACACAGGAACACGTATGACTGGTTTGTATTTGGTCAACAAGTAAATCCCCATGGGCCAGGGAGCAGGAGGACAGACAGACAGTATTGGGCTCTTATGCAGACTTGTCGTCGTAGGCTTCTAGAGCCAATGCAGACCTACGGTGAAATTGGCAGGAACTCTACAACCCCGAGTCTTGATAGTTTTCTATTTTCCATGATGGGGATATTTACACAATGATAACAGCAGAAATACGACCTGGGACTTTCTCTTTTCCCCCAAGAGCCAATGTATCAGCCTGTTCCTGCATATGGGTGTAGTAAGAGACCTAGTGAAGTAAGCAGAGCCCAGAATTGAGATAACATTCTAACTTTCTTAAAAAGTAGGGCCGCTATCTAATCATTAAAATTACAAAGAAACAAGATCCAGAAAATGGAGATTTCTGCTACTAATGTACTGTTTTTTTTTTTTTTTTTTTTTTTTTTTTGCATGTGTATGTGGGTGTGGGGTGTAAGCACGCACATGTATGTTCCTGTGCAGGTACAGGTGTGTGTACACATGCACAAGTGTGCAGGCAGGTGGAGGTCAGAGGTCAACATCAGATGTCTCTCTCAGTCACTTTCCACCTTATTCTTTGAATCAAGGTCTTTTGCTGATCCTGAGCTCACTAAATCAGCTAGATTAGTCAGCCTGTGGGTCCTATATCTCTGCTTCCTCAACATCAGGGTCACAGATGGATGCCACCACGTCTAGGAAGAGAGAGAGAGAGAGAGAGAGAGAGAGAGAGAGAGGGAGGGAGGAGAGAGAATGCAGCGCCAGGGCCTATAGCCGCTGCTAACAAACTCAAGATGCATGCGCCCCTTGTGGCGCATGTGTGATACTGCGGGCTTGCGTCACTGCATCTGGCTAGGGGACCTGGAGATTCAAACCTGAGTTCTCAGGTTTCGCAGGCAAGTGCCCTAAACAGTAAGCCATCTCTCCAGCCCCACATCTAGCATATTTCTTTTTAGTCAAGTAATAGTCTGGACTCAAGTCCTCATGTTTGCACAGCAAGAACGTTACCCACTGAGCCATCTCCCCGGCCCTACTGAGATTCTTAATCCTAGAGAAATTCTAGATGCTTGTCGTCGCATAACCGTTCTGAGTGACATGCATAAATGAAGGCTGTCCTTTACCTTGGCATTAGGCGAGGGAGAATAGGGTGACTTTTGCTAACCCTGAGAACACAGAGTTGGATATCAGGAGTATAGATAGCTGAGGGTGAAAACACTGTTATGAAGAAGAGCAAGAAGAAGGAGGGAGGCCGCTTTCAAATATTAAAATATAGGTCACAGAGTGTGCAGTGAGGCTCACTGAAATGCTAATTCTATTCAGTCCAACTTGACAAACATTTACAAACAATAAGTGTTTGTTGGGTTGAATAGAAATGTTAACATTTATCCTCCTGTGATATTTCTCTGCAAAATTAGAAACTATCTTTAGACTATAAACTGAATTCCACCCTGAGATGAATGTTAACTTCATAATAAATATGATCATCAAATATTTATATTTAGCCTGATTTCAAGACACCTGTCACTGAATTGCTTAGCAGCTTAGGCAAAATAATACAACGATTCTGTCACACTTGGATAGTACCTGAAAATACAAAGCAGGGAGTGGGGTTTCCTCGACTTTTTTTAATTTTAATTTTAATTTAATTTAACTCAATTTTAATTTAATGGGGAGGCATGAACATTTATGGTAGGCAGCCTTGCTTGTTCTACCCGTGGGTTTGCCTAGGCACACTGACCCCACTTCTAGTAAAGACACCTTCCCCCCACCCCCCAGTGTTACTGCATTCTTTGTGAGAGGAAGTGACACTGTACTAGACCCAAGCCATGGCGTCTGACTCAGTGTGACCAATGTGTGCGGCTTGTTGCCCAGGCAACAGAAAAAGAAATGGGAGTATCACATCTCTCACTCATGAACAGCGAAGGTTTCCTTGAGACTGGAAAAAGAGAGGCACGCATTTTCCTTTTAAGCCTGGCCTCACACCTGGAAGAACACAGATCTGATTTGAGACAGCCAACATCATGCATGGGAATCAACCCGACATGTAGAGAGAATCAGGGAGGAAACATGGAGACAGAGTGAGCCCTGGGGAAGTTTTGTCACCTCCTCGATCAAGCCATTCCAGAAGTCACTCTACTGGCCAATTAATCTTATTTTTATTTTTATTTTTTATTTTTATGGGAGAGAGAATTGGTGTGTCAGGGCCTCTGGCCACTGCAATCAAACTCCAGATGCGCGTGCCACCTTGTGTGCAGCGTCACCTTGTGGTCTGGCTTATGTGGGTTCTGGGGAGTTGAACCTGAGTCCTTAGGCTTCGCAGGCAAGTGCCTTAGCTGCTAAGCCATCTCCCCAGCCCCGCCTATTCGTCTTATAAGCGACATGAGGCCATGTTACTTTTCTTTGCTTATCACAGCATAGAATTTACATTGCTTGTACCTGTAGACTGAAGTTCCCCAGGGGCAGAGGGAGCCTTGGCTGTAGTGGAGTTTCAGAAGTCGGAATGCCTGAGGAGCACTGCAGGACTATGGAGAGTTGAAATGTTGTAGGTGCAGAGCCAAGTTATCTTGGGTTATCTTTAGTCCCTTTAATAGACACGCATTGCCCACCACTGTGTTTGACCTAACACATCTGTACATCAGGTTAGACCTTTGGAATGTATTCTTAGCAGACTGCTAGCTTCCACCACCCCCAAACTAAGAATGTCATCCGAGAGCTCCTGAGACAGATAGCAAAGTTTTCTCAGCTTAGCAAACCTGTCTGCCCGTGGTCCTCCATTGTATTTGGCTAATGAGCTGATTCATGACTTCCGTTATTCTGTAACTAACAGAATCTCATGCAACCACTTCTATGGTGGAACATGACTTTTCTTCTTCTTCTTTTAAATGTATTGATTTTTTAAAATAAAAGGTTGCACTCTTAGACCTACTCACTCCCTCCCCAAAACCAATAAGTGTCTTTTTCAGTTATTAGTATTCACTGTGGGGACCAAGAGGCCTCATTCAGTCTCGGGGGGAGGGGAGATACAGTCCATCAGACTATTCCCACCCACCTTGAGGCTCTTACAAGCTTCCTGACCCCTCTTCCACAATATTCCCCGAGCCCTGCGGGCCAGACTGGGATCGAATTAAGTGTTGAGAACCAGGGTACACCAATAAATCAGGAACAGAGAATCAACTATCTACCATGAAATGGGTCACCTCCATCTCATCCCCCCACGTCCACAGGCGGTGACATGAATACTGTTCTCCCACTAACCTAAAAACCAGGTCAAGGGAGATGATGACAGACATGTGGTCACTCAAAACCCTCATCAAAACAGGCACATAACTTTTTCTTTTCTTTTTTTTTTTTTTCTTTTTTTTTTTTTTTTTTTTTTTGGTTTTTCAAGGTAGGGTCTCACTCTCGTCCAGGCTGACCTGGAATTAACTATGAAGTCTCAGGGTGGCCTCAAACTCTCAGTGATCCTCCAACCTTTGCCTCCTGAGTGCTGGGATTAAAGGCATGTGTCACCATGCCCAGCCCAGGCACAGAACTTTTGAGACAAATTCATTTGGTGTTTTGCGGGCCATGGTCATTTATAGTTGACTCAGAATAAACTATTTCTAATTCCCTTTAAGGTAAGCACTGTGTTTTGCCTTTGACATACCAAAAAAGCTATGCTGCAACATGCATAGGTACGTAATCTACTTCTTAAACTGTAATTGCCATACTTGCTGACTTCTAACTGTCTTCTGAAAGTGCCAATGCCACCTTTTAACCTAACCTAGCATTCATGACCTTTGTCACAGAACCTTGCAGGACATCCTGCCCACAGGCAGAGGGCACATCCTGCTTCTTGAATTGAGCTCGACCATCTGACTTGGTTTGGTCACGGGATACTAGAAGATATGATACGAGCAGGAATCTAAAGTGGGCTTGTGAGCTGGGGAGATGGCTCAGTAGGTAAAGTGCTCTCTGTGTAAGCACAAGGACCAGAGTTCACGTCCTCAGCACCCATGTAAAAATACCAGGCGTGGGATGGAAGGGATTGCTTAGCGGTTAAGGCATTTGCCTGCAAAGCCAAAGGATCCGGGTTCGATTCCCCAGGACCCACATTAACCAGATGCACAAGGGGGCACACACGTCTGGAGTTCGTTTGCAGTGGCTGGAAGCCCTGGTGCGCCCATTGTCTCTCTCTTTCTCTCCCTCCCTCCCTCTCTCTCTCTGTCAATTAAACAAATAAAATACCAGGCATGATGGATTTGTAAAGTTAACACAGGAGGATCCCTAGGGCTCCCTGACTAGCTAACAGCCACCTCCGTGAGCACTAACTTCAGTGTGAGACACTGTGTAAATAAATAAATAAATAAATAAATAAATAAATAAATAAAGTGAGAGTCATTGAGGAAGAGAGTAGACATGAACCTCTGGCCTCCAATGCATGCACACACAAACATGCGTCCACACACATATGAACCTACATATAGACATGCGTGCACACCATGCATATCCACACAGAAGAATAGTAGGCATGAATGAGTCTCCTCACACCTAAACATTTGGGAATCATGCTGTTTTTGGTGGGCTCACCCCTCACTCCTCTGTACTAGGTCTCAACTGAGTGTCAGCCTCCGAAAAGCCGCTGCAGTGACCCCGTAGGGCACACTAGAGAGTGCGCCTGGGGTTGCAGGTCCTCCCCGCCCTGTGCCTGCTGTCTCGCCTGAGTGTGACTCTGAGTAGGCAAGGACTTGGAGGGATATTTAGTAAGTGCTAAGAAGGATTTATTGGGTGCAAAAAAAAAAAAAAAGAATTCATAGGTAAAGAACACACACATACAATGGCTATATATATAATTTTCTTTCTGTGTGTGGGTACATGTGGTGTGATGTGTTTGGGGGAGCCATGTACGTGTGTGTACACAGATGCATGTGCCCCATACATGTGCATGTGGAGGCTGGGGGGGACGTTGGGTGTCTTCCTCTATCACTCATCTGTGTTTCCTTGAGACTGAGTCTCTCATTCACCGCAGCTGTCACTTTCGGTTAGTGAGGAGCCCCGGTGGCTCTCCAGGCTTGACTCCGCAAAAGTCTGGGATTACACACGTGCACGGCTTCCTCTGGCTGTTGAGAGGGATGCTGGGGAGCAAACCTCGGGCAGTCTCAGGCCCTCTAGGCCTTCACACCTGTGTGTGTGTTAAGTACTCTAACCCACTAAGTCATCTCCCCAGCCCCTAAAGAACATACAGAGATTTTTGCCAATGCTAATTTCTTATTTTTAGAGTGAGAGAGAGAGAAAATGGGCGTGCCAGGGCATCCAGCCACTGCAAATGAACTCCAGACACATGTGCCACCTTGTACGTCTGGCTTATGTGGGTCCTGGGGAATCAAACATGGGTCTTGGGCTGGAGAGACGGCTTAGCGGTTCAGCGCTTGCCCTGTGAAGCTGAAGGACCCTGGTTCGAGGCTCCATTCCCCAGGACCAATGTTAGCCAGATGCACAAGGGGGCGCACACGTCTGGAGTTTGTTTGCAGTGGCTGGAGGCCCTGGCATGCTCACTCTCTCTCTCTGCCTCTCTCTCTCTCTGTCTTTCACTCACAAATAAATAAATAAAAATAAACAAAAAAACTTTAAAAATAAAAAAAAATGGGTCTTTTGGCTTTACAGAAAAGCACCTTAATTGCTAAGCCCTCTCTCTAGCCCCTAATTTCATAGTTTTTAGTCACAGATATACATGGGCATAGAGCTACAGACAGACAGACATACACATACATATACACATACCTAGATAAGGCAAGGGCACGATTAACTCTCTCTTCAAGGCCTAACGTGCCCAGGGCCTTCCAGGTCATCCAGAACTTGAATGCATCGGGCCTCCTGCTACACTGGATAGACTTATCCCCCGTGTCGTAGCTGACGTCATAGAATTTATCCTGCTGGAAGAGGTAGGATGCCTTGGCCGAATAGCATTTCTTAAGAAGGTCCTTGGAAAGAGAAGGAAAAGGAAACATGCCAATTCTGCTCAGTTTTAGGAACTTGATGTTCAAAACGCACAGCTGCGAAGCCTGTAGGGACTTTGGCTCCTGGTGCCAAAGCTAAGAAGACAAAACAACAGAAACTAATTTGATTTGAAAATGCCAGAATGAATGATACTTAAATCTCTGCATGCTAAATAATAAAAACAAGGACAAAAAATATAAATATCATATAGCTAAGAGAGACACTCAAAATATACCCCTATCATTCACTCAAAGTGCCACAATATGAAAAATGAAAATTTACAAAAATACCTGTCATACATTTAATACTTTATACAATGTCACAGGCAATAGCTACGGTTTCAGCCCCTTTTCTTTTCAACTGACATTCCCAATGAAGAGCCAACCGTGACAATAACCCAGGGCCAACAGTCAGAGGGAAAAAGGTAAAACCGTGGAAGAATTAAGTAAAACTCAACCAGCCCTCATAATTCCGAAACATCAGCCGTGACCCCAGAGAACCTCCCGCTCTTGTCTGCCATTTATGTGATGAGCGACTAAATTCCGTTCACCTCCACTGACTGCTTACTTCTCAAGAAGAAGTCAGTGACACGTCCCTGTGCTTGTCACTGTTCTATAAGCTTCAGCCTAACCCTAAACTAATTCATCCATGTTGCCTTCAGTGGCAGCAGGGGTCACTACACCAGCCCAGGTTTCCTGGTCTGTCATTCAGAGCCCTCACAACCTCCTCAGCACTGTTACTCCCAGAGAGAGCGTATTAGCTCATGCTGCCTCCCCGGCATTACTGATCTGCCCAGTGTCCCTTAACCACTGGATCGCGTCCCGTCTACACGTTCGCTTGCTCACTTGCTTGAGCTTATCTTGGCTTTAAAACATTGGACACATATAGTAGGATATGTCTGGAGGCTGGAGGACAACCTCTGGTGTCCCCCTCAGGGACTCTACCACATTTTTATGAGACAGGTCCTCTCATGGGCTTTGAGCTCACCAATTTGGCAAGAATGGCTGGTCAGTGAAACCCAGGGATGCCTCTCTCTACACCTTCACAGCGCAGGGGTTACAGTGATATGCAAATCCCTCCCCTGCCCCCAGCGTTTTAATATGGGTACTGGACAGAACAAACTTAGGTCCTAATACATGTGAGGAAAGCACCAAGCCCTATATGTGAATTTTGAAGTTCATTAACTCTACACATAGCCGTCCCCTCCATCTACAGCGCTCCTGGGTCCATTTTGAGTCACACACACACAACTTAGACTCCTCATTGCCTTATGGCTCATACTTGGCTGTGTGTTGGCTTTGCTTTGGTGTTGTGCCTCCTCAGCACATGTTTTCTCTCCCCTGTGCCCAAGCAGGAACCACTCCTAACTCATCCTCACCTCCACAGAGCTCACCTTTGTGCTGGGCAAAGAGCACCTTCATTCCCCAAAGGCATATTTCTCTCCCATTCCCTTTACATGTAGTATGAACGGAAAGACAGAAAGAGAGAGAGAGAGAGAGATATGCATGGGCTTCTCATGGCATGCATCGTTGCAGAATGTAGGTGTGTACAGGAAGCTACAAAGACCCCAGGCGTGGTTTGAATGTGAAATGTCCCCCATAAGCTCATGTGCTTCAATGCTTCCTGTCCAGGTGGTGGCGCTGTTTTTCAAGGTTGTGGAATCTTCAGGAAGTAGAGCCTGGCTGCAGGAAATGAGTCACTTGCTGGAGGAAGTGGGTCACTGTGGGTAGGCCCTGAGATTTTCTTAGCCTAGCCCCATTTCAGTCTTCTCTCTGCTCCTGGTTTAGCCAAGGTGCGAGAACATGAGGAGGCGTCGCAGTTGCACATTCTTGCCTCAGTGACGCTGTCTGTCTTCTCCACTGTGATGCGCCATATCTCTCAAACTGTGAACCAAACCCAACCGAAGCCTCCCTCCCTTAAGCTGCATTTGTCAGGTCTTTCTTTCTTTCTTTCTTTCTTTCTTTCTTTCTTTCTTTCTTTCTTTCTTTCTTTCTTTCTTTTTTTCTTTAAGTAGAAACTTTGTATGGATACATCACATGTTCGTACCATCATTTCCCTCCTCCCGGCCCCCACTCCACTAAGGGCCCTCCTTAGTGGGATTGCTGGTGTTCGCCATGGAGGTGTGGGTTATGAGTTGTGAGGGCAGCAGTCAGTCACTGGGGTGGGGGGCAATGTCTCTGGATATTCCCTCCCACACCTGTGGCTCTTGCATTCTTGGTGCCCCCACCCCCCACAGCTTTTGCAAAATTCCCTGAGCCTTGTTGAGTATATTTAAGTCTACTTTACTGTTGAGCTCTTAGCAGCTTCTGGATTTCTACTTTGGTGTGTTTTGAGTATCCTCAGTGTCTGTCTCCATCACCTTGGCCAGGCATTTTGTTGTTGTTGTTGTTTTTTCAAGGTAGGGTCTCAATGTAGCCCAGGATGACCCGAAACTCACTATGAAGTCTCAGGGTGGCCTTGAAGTCAAGGCGATCCTCCCACCTCTGGCTTTGCTATGGTGTTGTGCCTCCTTCATGAACATTTTTGCCTCAACACATGTTTTCACCCCCTGTGACCAAGCAGGAATGACTACCAACCCATCCTCACCTCCACTTACCTTTCCGCTGGACAAAGAGCACCTGAGATTAAAGGTATGCACCACCATGCCCAGCTTCTGGCCAGGTGTTTTGTCATAGCAACAAGAAAAGTAATGCACCAGGGTCTTAGAAAAGTCTCTCCTCTCACCAGGGAATTAATAAATGTTCTCCACATGACTAATCAGGTGTCACATTCCAAATGGAAAACAAATTAGCCATGTTAACAGCAGCATTGACTTGTGTGGATACTAACCTTGGTCTAGACATGTTCCATTACCAAAAACTATGATGTTATACTATGTAAAGCATTATAGAAGAAATGTGAGGAGCAAATAAGAAGTCCCTGTTAAATAATAACCAAAGACATATTACTAAGCCATCTACATAACCTGAACATTAAAGTAGAAAAGGGTCCTTACTCTTAAATGTTTACTTGGATTTTTTTTTTCTAGAAATCTCTTAGCTGATCATAGCTACCACCACTGAGTCATCCTACCACAATGGTCAGAAAATCTGGATACTGTTTCCACAGCAACTGTATCTCATCACATCAAAAGAGTACTGCATATGTTTTAAGGGCAAAACATGCATACATATTGTACCATCTGCTTTTTCATTGCTGGGACAAAATACCCTACCAGAAGCAGCTTATTCAAAGAAACACATGAGGTGGAAAGATGGCTTAGAGGTTGAGGCACTTGCCTGAAAAGCCAAAGGACCTAGGTTTGATTCCCCAGTACCCACATAAAGACAGATGCACAGTCCAGTGGCTGGAGGCCCTGGTGCACCCATTCTTTTTATCTATGACTCTTAATTAAGAAACAAATAATAAATATTTTTTAAGCAGAAAAAGATTTCATTTGGCTTATAGTTTCAGAGGGTGGGGAAGGTATGTCAGGAGAAAGAAGTGGTCTTCACATTTCAGGAGCACAGGAAGGAGAGGGGTGAGGAAACAGGAAGTGAGGCTGGACACATCAAATCCCTCCCCAACCACTACCCGCCAGTGACATACTTCTTCCAGCAAGGCTCCACCTCTTAAAGGCTCCAGAGCAATGGCAGCAGTTTTGGCTTAAGCATTAAACACACAAGCAGGTGTAGAGCATTTTATGTTGAAACCACCACACACTTCCACAACACAAGTGAACACACACTCATTCTTTCAAGATTATAATTTTTTTTTTTTTTACCAACCATGAAAAAAATTTTTTTTTTTTATAAACACTCAAAGCCCATGAACTTTGGCCAAATATGGTGCAACCTTCAGGGGCTAATATTAAGTGTAAGGTGGAAAAGAGAACTTTAACAGAAGACGAATCACACCATTGTAGGCAGGGGGTGGGGGGGGAGGAGTACCAAGGACAGTGTATAGTAGAATGAACAGTGGCCTGTAGTTGCAACAAGGTTAATTTTAGTGCACTGCAAGATCCTCTCACCTTGGGAAACTTTCCTAAAGAACCACTGGAGGCTTGGGACTTACTTTATCAAACATAAATGAAAACTCCCCCCTCCCAAAGTTCCTGCTTTTACATTTCTGTTTCTCTCCTTGTATGAAAATGAGTGAGATGTCCTTTAGTTTTAGAACATGTAGTAACTAAGGAGGAGGCTTAGATCTCTAGAGAAAATGACATTTTAGAATCATCACAGTAAAGGTTAACATTTTTCAAATTTTTAATTACTTGTTATTGTGCTAACAGAGGGAAGGACAATGTTTCAGCGCTGATTTTCACATCCTTAATCCTAGCAGGACAATAAATACCAGTTAGGTGAATTCCAGCACCAAGTCTCCACAAAAAATGCCAATTTCTTTCTGCTGGGATATTAACTCAAACTGTCTCAGGGATTACCAGACGCTGCATGAAGACTCGCACCGTAGCAGTTGAAAGCAACTCAAGCCAAGGGGATTTTTTATAATTTGGTTCATGTATTGATGTCTCATCTTAAATAAACTTCAGACCTTGGTGGTTGAGGAACAAATGACACTCATCCTTAGAACTCTATCCCTTGCCTGCCCTTCTCCTGTTGTCTATCTTTTGTGTTGCTATCATTCCTTAGCAGAAAGCCAGCAGTCAGCCAAGGAACTGGGGCTGCTGACTGGGACTGTGTGTGTAGGGAGACACTGTTGGGAGAGAGATGGACCTCTGCTGCTTGTGACACTTCTCTCTGCCAAAGGCCCTCAACCTTGACTGTATTTCGGGTACACTCTCCCAGACCCTCTAGGCTGCACCTCAGTCTCCATCCTTTGCCGAGCTGTGGCAAGAATCTTGCAGAGCGCTTGGAGGGAAGCTCCCTTCCTGAAGGCCTGGTCACTCTTGGCATCTATGACGGTTTATATTGATCATTGACTTGACACCTATGAGGGGTTACCCTAGATTAGGTTAACTTCTGGGCCTGTGAATGATTAGGTTGATTGAGGCAGGAAGACCCTCCTTCACTGTGGGGATGGGTCCTAGGCTGTATCAATGGAGAGAGCTGGCTTAGACACAGGTGTTCGTTCCGTCTTCCCTGCTGATGTGATAGTGTGAAGCGGAGCTTCCTGCTCCTGCTATACGTCCCCCACCATGTCAGCTGAAAACACTTCCGTCCTGGAGCTCCTTCACGTTGTGCGTTTTGTAGCAACATCAGGAAAGTAACCGATACAGTGTCAAAAACAAATCTTCCTCCCTCCCTTTTGGTTCTTGCATTGGGCAGGGAGTACTATTAAAGTGTATTTTACTTGCAGATGCATTTGTTTGATGTGTTTCTTCATCTCTGCCCCCCATCCTGCACCATGGCCACAGTCCCACACAGGTGCATGCTGTGCTTGGAATAGAGCCTGGTTCACTCTTTTCTCTATTGAAATGGTGCCTGAATGCATTATGTTCTATTTTTCTTTTTCTTTTCTTTTCTTTTTTTTTTTTTTATTGTTCGTGGGGTTTTGATTCTTCAAACTCATTCTGTGGGCAAGTGAGACAATGAGCTGCTGGTCCCCCTGCCTCCACCGCCCCAGAGCTGGCATTGTAAGTGTGAACTACCCCGTCCTACTATATGCAGTGTTAGGGATTGAACCCAGGGTTGCATGCCTGCTAAGCAATGCTGTCCCACCTGAGCCACATTCCCAGGCCCTTCGTTCTGTTTGTGCATCATTAAGCCCAGTTTATTCAGTGCTGGGCTCTAACCCAGGACATTATCCATGGTAAGCGAGCACTCTACACACCTTTTAGCCCCTACATTCTGTTGTTAACCACTCTTCTGTCCAGTTTTGATTCTATTTAACACTACCCAAAGGGATGCAGCCTTCTAACCTCAATTACTTATCTGAACCTGCTAAGGTTTAAACCTAGCCAGAAGCCAATCTTTAAGGGTGCCTGAGAAACATAGTGTGCAGGAGTCAGGGCCCCTTATCTGCAAAAGGCTAAGGATAGATGACTCAGTAGAGAGAAACAGGCAAGTGGCATGCACATCATATGCCTGATTTTGATTCTTACCATGTTTGCAGTAGCTAATCTAGCTCTGACTTGATAACAGGCAGAGCAAACATGTATCAAACTCTTTCCAGACACTGTACATGCATGATCTCACTTAAATCTCACAGTGACCCAATAAGATAAGTTCTATCAATTTTTTATATTTGTTATTTATTTCATTGCAAGGCGAGAGAAAGAAAGAGAGAATGGGTGCACCAGGGCTTCTAGCCACTACAAATAAACTCCAGATGCGTATGCCATTTTGTGGATCTGGCTTGACATGAGTACTGGGGAATCAAACCCGGGCTGTTTGGCATTGTAGGCAAGTGCCTTAACCATTGGACCATCACTCCTGCCTAGTTCTATCACTTTTTTTTGTCAAGTTTGATGTACATACTGTGCAATATAGCAAGTTCAGTTCATTCCCACAGGTCATGTAGCTGTGAGCAGATGGGGCTGAAGCAAAGGCTGCTTGGATTGGGGAACTGAACTCTTACTTCATTATACATTGCTTCCTCCACACTGGATTCTCAGATACGTATGGAAAGAGTACTTGTGACTGGTGATATTTCTGCATAGCATCAAAAAACACAGTGTGGTTTGTAGGTTGCATATTTTCCTTGTCAAGATCAGCCAAACCAAGCCTTTTTTTTTTTTTTTTTGCATATGAGTGTGTACATGTGTGTATGTATATGTGGGTGTATGGGAACATTGTGTTGGGGGTGTATACATACATGTGTGCATATGAATAATCTTGGATGTCATCCTCAGGAACACCATCTCCCCATTTTTTTTTTGAGACGCTCTTTCATTGGCCTAGAACTCATTAACCAGGGCATCCCAGGGATCTGGAACTCTAGACCAGGAGGCCAAGGGATCTATTTGTCTCTGCCTCCTCAGCACTAGGATTGTACACACAGGCAAACAGAACCATGCTCAATATTTTCTTTTTTTATTTCTTTTTTAATTTCTTTTTTTTTATTTTAGAGAGAGAGAGAGAGAGAATTGGCATGCCAGGTCCCAGCCCACTGCAATTGAACTCCAGATGCTTGCACCACCTAGTGGGCATGTGCGACCTTGTGGTTGCCTCTTCTTTGTGTGCCTGGCTTACATGGGATCTGCAGAGTTGAACATGGGTCCTTAGGCTTCACAGGCATGCGCCTTAACCACTAAGCAATCTCTCCAGCCCCATGCTCAGTGTTTTCATGTGGGCACTAGGGATTGAATTCTGGCTGTCATGGTGGTGTGGCAAGCATGTTACTGATTGAGCTATCTCTCCAGGTGCCAGCCAAGCCACCACTGACTTCCAAATGTCACATCTGCTTCAGAGGTCTCTTTCCCCTCAGTCCATGACCACATGGGCTACTTTGACTTAATATTCCACACACCATTACAGATCTTTCTGTTGCCTCATTCTTTGCAGACATATTTTCAATTTACTATTAAAAAAAAAAAAAAAAACAACTACCAGGCTGGAGAGATTGCTTAGTATTTAAGGCGCATGCCTGCGAAGCCTAAGGACACAGGTTCAGTTCTCCAAGTCCCACATAAGCCATCAGATGCACATTGTGATGCATGCGTCTGTGTCTGGAGTTCGTTTGCAGTGGCTGGAAGCCCTTGCATGTCCATTCTCTCTCTCTCTCTCTCTCTCTCTCTAGATCTCTGTCTTTCTCAGACATACAGACACACACACACACACGCACACACACATAAATAAATAAAAATTAAAATCTTTTGAAAAAAACTACCAAAAATTCTTCCCATGTGGCTTTTCCCCCTGTCCCAAGCCACCATTATTTTCATGCAAAATTGTTTTTCAAAATCACTGAGCAAATGTCTTGTTATACACACACTATGATGCTGTGAGCCTGGGCATACAGTGCTTAAGTGGACGTTTGTTGATAAAATGTACAAAACCAGATTTAGACTGCAGTAGAACAATTGCTGGGCTTTAATCTAGACCATTAAAAGTAAACTTTAGAAATGATGAGTCAGGGGCTGGGGAAATAGCTTAGTGGTTGAGGCGTTTGCCTGCAAAGCCTAAGGACCCTGGTTTGATTCTCTGTGACCCACTTGAGCCAGATGCACAAGGGGACACATGTGTCTGGAGTTTGTTTGCAGTGGCCGGGGACCCTAGAGTGCCCATTCTCTCTTTCTCTCTGCCTCTTCCTCCCTCTCTCTCTCTCTCTATCTCATAAATAAATAAATAAATAAATTATAAACAGAAATGATAAGTCACCTGTTGGATTTATTTATCAGGCAGACTTTTGAGTGTCTTAAACTATGTGCCAGACAATGGTAGGTCATGGAAAGTCAGGAAGTCACTCTTGTTAAGAAGTTTCAGAGAGGAACAGGGATGGGAAGATACATAATTTACAACAGTGGTAGGACAGACAAAAGAGCGAGGAGCCACAGAATGCTGGGGAGGACCAGCACTCTGTACCTTAGAGATGTCATATAGGGCTCTTCACAAGAAATATGTCAGCCAAGGGCTGAAAGGGGAGGGGAGGCTGAATGGGGAGGGCAATTGATTCAGCATGAGCACAATTAGATAAGGAGGCAGAGCATCTTTAGAGAGAGGCAGACAAAGAATGGCCAAGACACCAAGAATCTTAAACATCAGGATAAGGAATGATTTGTGATGAAATCCTCACAGGCTCATGTAGCCATGGATATTACATCTTGAACTTTTAAACAAAATATTTTATTTTTATTTATTTATTTGAGAGAGAGAGAGAGAAAAAGAGAATGGGAGCGCCAGGGCCTCCAGCCACTGCAAATGAACTCCAGATGCACGTGCCACCTCGTGCATCTGGTTTATGTGGGTCCTGGGGAATTGAACCTGAGTCCTTTGGCTACACCCTTCACCCACCTTCCTTCTGCATGGTATATCTGCCAGAGATGGAGTCTCCTACTAGACCAAACTGGCATACCCTGACACGCAGTTTCCGCTGCATAGCTTTTTTGATTAACGGGTGCAGCTCTCTGCCCAGCCTTCTGGAAGATTTTCCAACCCCAGATCCACTTCTGCGCATGTGTACAATTCATCCTCCACTCTGCTTGTGTGTCATGGAAGATGTTAGGTGTAGAAATTTCAGGATGTTTAGCAAACTTACGAGTTTCTGAAGCACCAGTGATCAGTCTGCCCTGCTGTCCTCTGTAGGTTGTATCACAGGTGAGCTTGTCACCCTGTCACTGCAGCCTCTCCTTTCGTACCTGCCTGTCAGCTTCTAGCCCCTCGAAAATCCACCGTGCCGTTCCTCTACACTGTGTTCCATGATCTGACTGAAGCTGGTTGCAGAAACAATCTTGGGTGCTGTGTGGGGGCTGTCCGACACACCGGGGGATTTCTCTCCTGTTTGGGTTCATTGATGTGATGCCGTTAACATCTTAGTAGTCGCAGAAGTTGCATTCTGTGTGAGAACACTATTCCTTTACAGTACTATGTAAAAAAAATTGGAGCACCATATTGATGGAAGATTTGGCATCCAGAGAGGGATTAAATTCCGTAAAGGCGTGGAAGCTCGTAGGCCTGTGGAGCACAACTTTAGGCTTTTTATCCATATTGGCCAAGAATTGAAGTAGAAAAACCCTGAGAAGGGAAACTTATGAATTATTAGATTTATTTGAGGGAGAATTAGGGTCAAGGGGGAAAGCTAGCTAAGAGGCTCAAAGAAGAAAGAATCCTTCGCCTTGCCCATCTAGAAAGAGGGAGGAGAGATGGAATCTCCTTCACAGAGAAATCTCCTGCGGGGTGGGTCGGGAGAATCTCTGGAGAAGACATGCATGTGCGTGCATGCGTACACACACACACACACACACACACACACACACACACAGAATGAGAGCCCAAGCCACAAGGCCCCCCCTTACCTTCACACTCATGTAGGAGCTCAGAAAGAGTAAGAGCTGGTAAAGGACTCTGGGATTAAAGAGAGATCACACATATAGCAAAAGAGGGAAGTAACCAGAAAGAAAATGCATGGAGAGAGCAATGGGGAAACGCTCCAACAGAAGCTTACAAGAGGGGCTCAGGAAGGACAGCCTGGGGGAGTGAAGAAGACTGCCAAGAGAAGAGGGTTACCCATGTAGTTAGAGGGGAGGGCACCCGGACCAGGAGAGCCAGACATCAGGGGAACATGAGGGTCAGAAAGGAAAGAGATGGCTTAGCTGTTAAGCACTTGCCTGTGAAGCCTAAGGACCCCAGTTCAAGGCTCGATTCCCCAGGACCCGTGTTAGCCAGATGCACAAGGGGGCGCATGCATCTGGAGTTCGTTTGCAGTGGCTAGAAGCCCTGGCACACCCATTGTCTCTCTTTCTCTCCCTCTTTCTCTGTCTGTCACTCTCAAATAAATAAATAAAAATAAAAAAAGAAAGGAAACTACGCCCATGGTTAGGCTTCCTTACATGGATGAAACGTCCAATGAGGAGGAGCCTCATTGCCAGGCTCAGGTGTATAAGGGAGGGACCTGATTGGCTGGGGGACTCAAGAGGCTGACCCAGGAGGGGCCAGGCCACCCACATGTGCTAAGCTGAGGAAGAAACAGGAAGTCGCTGCTGGGGAATCATTTGAAGCCATCTTGGATGAGACTGGGTTAGGTGTCCTTCCAGGGAAAGCAAGGTGGCACCTCCTTGGGCCTCCATCC
The DNA here is from genome assembly GCA_036346955.1 of Dipus sagitta. Lineage (NCBI taxonomy): Eukaryota > Metazoa > Chordata > Mammalia > Rodentia > Dipodidae > Dipus > Dipus sagitta. Next base: position 10,161,517 of record CM070786.1, read on the forward strand.
TTGACTGACTACCTGTAAAATAAAGCTATTTTTGTTCCTGCTCCTCCTTCATGATCTTTGACCTCCACCGTTGGTTTTTGGGTTGACATCCTTCTTTAACTCCTGAGTTGCTTGGCATAGCTAAATTCGTTCTCTCCTTTCTGCAATGCATTGAACATGATTTTGACTAATGGGCGAAAATGATTGAAATAGTTTATAAACATGTAAGAAGTTGTCAATATTTAAAAAATAAATAAGTTTAAGGGCAACCTTGGCTACACAGCAAATTCAAGACCATGTTTGGATATATGAGACCTGTTTCAAAAATAAATACATACATACATAGAATAAAAACCATCATTCCAGCTCTGGGATCCAGTACGCAAGCAGGATGGGTAGAAAGGGCTACTGTATACCTTACAGTTGTGGTGGGCATGGCTTCTCACGCCCCTCTCACCGTCCCCTAGATGACGGAGTCCAGGCTTCTCCTGGGCACAGTCTCCACTCTCTGGGCCCTTCTCCCCCACCTATCTCCTTGCGTCCTCTCCTCCCAGCTCCCAAGAACAACTTCACAGCAAAGTGTCCCGAGGAAGCAGCAGCCTCAGGGCATGCCTGTCTCTGTCCAGGAAGGAAAGGAAAAGGGAAGTGAAAAAGGGAGAAAGGGGGAAGAGAAGGGATGGAGGAAAGCAAGAGGAAAAAGGAAGGGAAACGGTAGGGAGGAGGAGACACAGACTCCTGGCTCTCATGACAGTGGTTTACTTGTTATCAGCAAATGAACTAGCACAAGCTCATAGGAGCTGATTTGGTTTGATGCCATCTGGAGAAGTTATTGAATATTGCAGAATGTTTAAGTACTTGGTATTAAGATGAAGCTCGACAGCCCTTCTCCTCACGAAAACCCTCCAGGAAGATTCCAGAAAGTTGGGTAAAGTCAGCCTGCCTGCCAGGTAGAGATTTTCAGAGAACTGACACATCACTTTATTACATGAGCTGAAATCTACCGTCCTTCCGGAAGCATAACCCTCCCTTCAATTTCCCTAACAAAGGGTTGCCATGAGCTCACTGACTGGTAAACGAAGACTGAGATATTTTTGAAGAGGTGCAACTCATTAACTTTAAATGGTGTCACAGCCTACGGAAGTCAGGGAAGTTGGACTCCGGGAGCCTGTAAGAGCTTCTATAAATAGGTAAGAGACATGTGATAGTGCGGGGACCATTTGGCAGTACCTCAGCTTCTTGCCCCATAAGCACTTAAAGATAATCCTACTGGGCTTCTCTCAAAGCACAGATGGAAATTTCCTGATTCTCCCTAGGAAACTATTGGCACACCTTCTCTGTTAAGGATCATCTAGAATAGTGCTTTTACAAATTGCAACTACGGTCCACAGTAAGAAATTATTTTGAAAGGCTGTACAGACAGCTCAGTGGTTAAAGGTCCTTGTTGGCAAAACTTGATGTTATGGGTTTGATTCCCCAGTACCCACATAAAGCCAGATGCACTAAGTGGCATATGCATCTGAAGTCTGTGTGGAGTGGCAAAAGACCCTGGTGTGCCCAGTCTTATATTCTCTCTGTGTGTGTCTCAATGAATAAAATTATTCTTAAATTATTATAAAAATAACATTTATTATTTATAAAATAATAATAAATATAAAATAAATAAAATAATCAATACCACAATATCCACCCTGATATCCTTGAACTAAGCAAAAGTGTACTCTCCTACTTCATTGAATGCATACTGATATTTTCTTACCCCTTCTATTTGGTTTTATTCATTAAAAAATAAAACAAGGGCTGGAGAGATTACTTAGTGGTTAAGGCGCTTGCTTGAGAAGCCTAATGACCCATGTTTGACTCTCCCGATCCCACGTGAGCCACATGCACAAAGGTGAGGCAAGTGCAAGGTTGCACATGCCCACTAGGTGGCACAGGCATCTGGAGCTATCAGATTGCTTGCAGTGGCTGAGGCCCTGGTGTGCCAATTCTCTATCTCTCCTCTCCCCTTTGCTCTCTCTAAAAATATAAGTAAATAAAAAGCTAAAAAGAAAACAAAGGATCTGGGGAGACATATCAGTAGGTAAGAGCACAAGCATGAGAGCATGAGGACCTGAGTTCGATCCCCAGCACCCTTGTAAAGAGCTGGGTGTGATCACTCATATCCGTAACCTCAGTCCCAAGGAGTAGCAACGAGAGCATCGCTGGAGCTCTCTGGTCAGTCAGTCTGACCCATAAGATGGCAGCAGAGGGCTCCGTGGGAGAAACCATATCAAGAAAATAAAGCCCAAGTGAATGGAGGAGGGCATGTGACATTCTCTGGCCTCACATCTGCACACACATGCATACACTAAATACACACATACCACACCACACACAGTACACACACAAAATAAAAATTAAGAAGTTAGTGTGGTTTATAATTAGCTTTATAACTTAAGACCAAATAGTACAGTGTGTCTTCACCTCACATTAGATTCTTTTGAATTGTTTTATTATAGTTGTATTATCTCATTACATATTATATCATTCAGATATATATGAATATGTATATATGCATGGTTCTTATGCAAGACCAAAAACGGGTGTGCAGTAAAGGTGACATCAGTTCTTACATCTCCTGAGATAATGCTAACACACAACCACCTCTGACCTCACATTGAAAAACCCGGCTCCATCAGCTTCAGTCAGCATGGTGATGCATTCATGTTGGGTCTAAACACAGCTTAAATGTGAAGTTTTCATGAGATCATGAAACTCACTTGGGTTGTGATCTGGCTCCTCTTGTGTTACACTTGCTTCTTCCCTGAGGTTTTTTTTTTTTTTTTTTCATTTATTTATTTATTTGAGAGAGAGACAGACAGACAGAGAAATACAGAGAGAGAGAGAGAGAGAGCGCAATGGGTGTGCCAGGGTCTCTAGCCACTGCTTACAAACTCCAGACACATGAGCCACCTTGTGCATCTGGTTTATGTGGGTACTGGGGAATTGAACCTGGGTCCTTAGGCTTCACAGGTAAGCACCCTAACTGTTAAGCCATCTCTCTAGCCCCTTCCCTAAGTTTTATTTGTGAGCGATTACAGAATGACTTCCTACTATGGACCCAAAAGAACGAGAAAAATGGATCTTGCTGGAGTCTTAGGGGGGAGAAAGTTCCAAGCTAAGAAGCATATACATGCACATGGATCAGGGCAGGGAGACCGTGTGTGAACAAAGTGAAGATCTTCAATCTACTCACCATTTGGAAATAGACAAAACTCACATGTTTGGGAGTGAACCGTGTCCCCCCAGATGGAGGTGATAACCTTTGCTCATCGCCTGCTTCCAAACGGGGGTGTCTCTCATTAATCTTGATTGACATTTACTTACTGTATTAGTGACCTTTCTTTTCTAATGATTATGTATGTGTGTGAGGGATATATATTATGCGTGTGTGGATCAGTGTGTATAAAGGTCACCTTCTGTCTCCTTTTTGAGGTGCCTGCCTTCTTATTTTTTCCATGGCATATGCACCAGTCTAGCTGGCCAAGAGCTTAAAGATTCCGCTGGCTCTGCCTCCCATTGCCGTTGGGGCATCGGAATCACTGGTGTGCCTGCCGTTTTGTGTTTGGCCTGATGTGAGTGTTGGGGAATTGAACGTGGGTGGACAGGCTTTTGGACAGCAAGCGCCTTTGAACTACAGAGCCACCTCTCCAGTCCATAGTTATTATTATCTTTTTATCGCTGTGACAAAATACCCAACTTAAAAGAGGAAGAGCTCGTCTCACAGTTTAAAGGCACAGAGTCCATCATGGCAGGGTAAAGGATGGCAGTTGGCATATACAGCAGCCGGGCACACGGTTTATGTAGTTAACGAGCAGCTAGGAATGAGTTCTAGCGCCCAGCTGGCTTCCACATTCTCCCCTTGTTGACTCAGCCTGGGACCTTCGCCCATGGGTGGTTACCACCCACACTGATGCTGGGTCTTCTCTCCTTCGGAATCAGCGTCACAGACAAGGTCAGGGGTGTCTCCTAGGTGCTTCTACATCCAGTCAAGTTGACAGCAAAGGTTCACCGTTACACTTACACCCTCATTTGTTGCCAAAGAGACACAAGAAAGCTTACAAGATGGCAGGATTGGGGGGAGGAGAGGAGGAAGAGGGGGAAGATGCAAAGTTTAGGAGAGGTGAGGGAGGAGGAGAGAGAGCACTTGAGAAAGATTAGACCAAGGTCAAGGGCAAATGTGATGGCGAAGTACAGTAGAGTCTTGAGAGATGGTTACACTCAAAAAGCTTGTGGGAAGAAGGGTCGGGGAGGAGGTGATCTGCCGGTGTCTGGCTGCATCTGGTAACTTCCGTTAGCAATACAGAGCAAAAACATCCGACATACATTCTCTGCTTTGGAGCCCTGGGTATTGACTGTGTAACTGTCAACCGCACTCCTTGGCTTCATCATATCACATTTTCTTTCATCTGTAATTGAGGATAATGATACTGTATGATAGCCCACCTCCTGGGAATATTTTGATTATTTGTAGCATGTTTAAATGAATGCCTGGGAACCGAAAGTTTATTAACACATGGCATATTTCTTTAGTCTGGATGGCTTAATTGCATCTCTCCAAAAATTAATGGACAGGCACGTGTGAAAGTGGTCTCTTTAGATGATTTTGAACAAAACTGACGTGGGACAGGCATGCTGCTTTGCTCTGAGGCAATTCCACACCCAGAACAGAGGACTGGGTACCATGAGCGTATGTCGTCCAGTTATGTGGAGGCTACTAAGAAGGGCACGGTTCCTTCTCAGAGGGTTTTACACATTCAGCAGTGCATCTTCTGGCCGGCGTTTCTTGCACTTTGAGCATTCTCAAGAGGCCGGCCTCTGAGACCTAGAGTAGAGGGAGGAGCCTAGTACTGTAGAAGCGGGGGGGGGGGGGAGGGATAAAGAAAAGCAGTGTGGGAAGGCAATTTCTGAAACAGAAGTTTCTTGTGTTTCAGGCAGAGAAGATGGCTCAGCAGGTAAGAGCACATGCTGCAAAATCACGAGGACCTGAGTTCAGTACCCAGTGCCCGTGTAAAAGGCCAGGTGTGGCCACATATTCCTGTAACCCCAGCGCTGAGGGGAGGGGGGCAGAGACAGGAGCATCTCTGGAGCTACCTGATCAGCAAGTCGAACTGAAAAGTAGCAAGTCCAGGTTCAGTGTGAGAGTCTGTTGAAGTTTAATAGAGGACATCTGAAATCCACCTCTGGCCTCCATGTGGGTGAGCACAGGGTATGTGCACCTGCACACACACACACACACACACACACACACACACACACATGCACACACATATGCACACATTGCACACACACCAAAATACTACATACACACCAAAAAGTTTCCTGCTCATCTCGATATAAATCCTATTGAAGAATTGTTGGAACCTGTTGAGGTTAGTATAACTATGAGAATAGTTACTTAGGACCAGCCTTGCCTATTAGCCTGAAGTGAATCAGAAAGCACACAGTGAAACCTTTGGCCAGAACCCAAAATGTCATGGAAACAATCTTTTACTTTCCATTGACTAGTGATAAAATACAGAAATAAGCTAAAATGACCGAGTCTGTTCCACTGGACTAGTAAATGTCTGTTCAGACTGAATAATTATGCATTTGCATAAATTTGGATAGAAAAAAAAGACAGAGAAATAACTTGGATCCAGTGCTCCCTGTGTGCCTGGCAATGAGCTGCACACTGTCAAATGTTATCTCATTGGAAGGGCGGCCGCAATCTGGATATGAAAATGACATAATGATTCTGACAGTGCAATGGGACTTTTGTAAATGGAGGTCGGGGACTTACTCCATACGTGGTGCTATCTAAAGCTGGCAATACAACATAGGACTAATATGTCAAGATAAGATCTAAAGGGCGTATGATACTGGCATGCATGGTAGCTTGACAAGGAAACAATGAAATGTGCTGGGCAGAAGCAGCCTTCTGAAAGGGGCTGTGAACGCTCTGACAAGTACGAAGGAAACAGAAAGGAGATGGTGTGCTCCATCTTCCTCGTTCCTTTTCCACTTCTAGCCTGTATTTTTTTTTAAACCAAGCAATCCATTAGCAAAGTGTCACAGCAAGAGATTGAAGATGTTTTTATATATAGCTGAGGCACTTTCCCTAGTTCACATGACAATCCACTTCCTTCTCACCCCGAGAGGTGAGCACGGGGAGACGCTCCACCTGCTTCCCTGGCCCAGAGGAAGAGCAGGCTAGGAATTTGGAACCAACTGTGAGAGATTCTAATTTAGCTGTCCTGGCCTCTTGGATAGTGATATAAGTAACAGTGTCGTACACTGTGAGACACAACCCTACGTAGGGTCATGTAATAGAATGTAGCAGTCATAAAAATTTTGGCAATGGCGAAGGTCTGTGAAAACCCAACACCAAAAATTAATTCAAGGTCAAATACATAAAGAAGCCAAGGTGTTGATGATAGCCCTTATCTGTATTGTATCACGACTTCACCGTAAACTCAGTTCTAAACCCACTGCATGGTCGTGTGCATGCTGTCAAGCTGGGTAATACTTAACAAACATGCCCTAAAACATTTTTCTCAGATTTGACTCTATTACAGGTTATAAATTTGCAGTGCTTTTACATACATACATACATACATACATACATACATAGTTTTAACATGCATGTATAGTTTTCTGCTCTTACAGACACATAATGGCTTACTTACAGAAAATAAAGGCTCTTAACTCCTCAGCATATAAGTATCAAATTAGAATATCTTTATGTTGTCATATGTTAGGATGTTTGGTGTTTTAAAATATTTTATTTATTTATTTGTTTGTTTATTTATGAGAGAGAGAGACAGAGCAAGAGAGAATGGGCATGCTAGGGTCTCCAGCCACTGCAGATAAACTCCAGATGTATGTGCCACCTTGTGCATCTGGCTTACATGGATGCTGGGGGAATTGAACCTGGGTGCTTAGACTTCTCAGGCAAGCACTTTACCTGCTAACCCACCTCTCAAGCCCTAGGATGTTTGACTTTAAAAATTGCTTTTGAGAGCTGGGGAGATTGCTCAGTAGTTAAAGGAGCTTGCTTATAAAGCCTGCCATCCCAGGTTCAATTTCCCAGTACCAACGTAAGGCCAAAAACACAAAGTGGCACATCTGGAGTTCATTTACAGTATCAAGAGGCCCTGACATGCACATTCTCTCCCTCTCTCTCTCTCTCTCTCTCTCTCTTTCTCTCTGTTTCTGTCTCAAATGAAATACAAAATAAAAAAATTTAAATTGCTTTTGAGTCACTGACTTCAATTTTATTTAAAAAAAAAATCCTTAAATGAACTTTGGCTTGGGAATTGGGACGGAACTTCATTCTCCTTTTAAAAGGGCTCTAAACATACTTTTGCCTTTTTATCTTATATAGCTATGTGAAGTGGCATTCTCAGCATTAACAATTATTATCTTTTCAGAAATTGGTGAACAAGAAAGGTTTGTGATTCAATTTCCTTAACCTTTCTAACAACTGCTACACTGTAGCAATTACCTTAAAACAAAGTATCTTAACACTGGAGCTCAAGATACATCCCAACCAAGAAGAAACAAAAAATATACAAAGAGTCAATCAATCATCTGTAGACAGGAGCAAAATTCTGAATATATCAACCCATTTATAAAAACAAGTCACAAGGGGCTAGAGAGATGGCTTAGTGGTTAAGGTGCTTGCCAGCAAAGCCAAAGGATACAGGTTTGATTCTCCAGGACCCACGTAAGCCAGATGCACAAAGGGGTGCATGCATCTGGAGTGCGCTTGCAGTGGCTGGAGGCCCTGGTGCACCCATTCTTTCCCTCTCTTTCTCTCTCTGCCTCTTTCTGTCTCATAAATAAATAAATAAATATTTTAAAAGAACTCACAAAAACAGGGATAATCTTTCACCAAGAAAATCTGCCCACATGTTTACCATTTCTTAGGGAATATGATTTTAATATTAAGATTAAAGTGATATTATTATTAGATATAATAAGATTAATAATAATTAGATATAATAAAAAGAATATGGTAACTTTAATACTTACTCCAAGATCATTTCTTAAGAGAATTTATGAAGAATGTATATCTTAAGACAACTCAATAATAATCATAACAATTCCTTCTACTTAGTATGATCATGGAACATAGTTTTTGAAATTCTGCAGTGCCTTACACTTGTAACTAATATGGACCTTAGATGTTAGAACAAAAATTAGAATTAACACTGAGATGATTACATTCTTAAGTGCAAGGAAATAATTTTAAGGTTCTAAGACCTAATAAGAAATCTGATCAAGGAGTTAAAATTAAGCAAATTCTCTTAAATTTCCTCTGCATCAGTGAGGGGTAAAATTCTAGCAAGATGCTCTACATAATTATATTAAAAATACAGAAAAACTTTAATGCTGGCAAAATACATTCTGGTTCCCAGTGAGAAAAACCAGTGAAACTCCCCAGAACAGATATATAATCTCTGTCATTGTTTTGTTTTTTCCTTTCTCTCTTCGCATGCGTACATGTGTGTGCGGTGTGTGCATGTGTGTGTATGCATGTTCATACGTGTATGAGCATATGTGCATGTGCAGGCTAGAGGTTGAAGTCAGGTATCTTCTTCAATTGTTCCCCACCTTATTCTTTTTTGTTTGTTTGTTTGTTTTTTTGAGGTAGGGTTTCACTCTAGTCTAAACTGACCTGGAATTTACTCTCAGGGTGGCCTCAAACTCATGTTGATCCTCCTATCTCTGCCTCCTGAGTGCTGGGATCAAAGACATGCGCCACCACGCCTGGCTTCCCACTTTATTCTTTAAGACGGGGTGTGAACTGAACCTGGAGCTTACCCAGGCTGCTAACTAGATGGCCAGTGAGTCCAGGAATCCCGTTGCTGCCTTTCCAGCTCTGGGATTGTAAGTGTGTGCCCACACACTGCACGTGTCACACGGGGTCTTGGGACCCGAAGTTATGCATGTTCAGCAAGGACTGTACTCACTGAGTCACCTTCCCGGCCCCTCTTCATTGTTCATATTTTTATCCCACCAGAAATACAAGTAGATTAGTCACAACAGATACCCACTGAAGGCATGTGAAGGGTTTGAGGAGTTCATCTCTGCCTGGTTTTATGCTTGAACTTTTCCCCAGCGACAAGTCACAAAGACCTTTTGTGCAAAATAAAAGAGATCTGAATAATGGAGAGTGATAGCATGCTTCGAGGTGGGAAGGCTGAAAGAATGCATAAATGTTAAAACTTCTCAAAACAGGGGCTGAAGAGGTGGCTTAGTGGTTAAGGCGCTTGCCTGCAAAGCCAAAGGATCCCCATTCGACTCCCCAGGACCCACCTAAGCCAGATGCATAAGGGGGTGCACGTGTCTGGAGTTTGTTTGCAGTGGCTGGAGGCCTTGGCGTGCCCATTCTCTCTCTCTTGCCCTTTCTCTCCCTCAAATAAATAAATAAATAAATAAATAAATAAATAAAATATATTTTTAAAAAAAACTTCTCATAGATTTACTATGACTCCATGCAAAAATTCCTGTGCAAAGTTTGTATACTTAAAAAAAAAGCAAAGAAGGGCTGGAGAGATGGCTTAGCGGTTAAGCACTTGCCTGGGAAGCCTAAGGACCCCAGTTCGAGGTTCAACTCCCCAGGACCCACGTTAAGCAGATGCACAAGGGGGCGCATGCGTCTGGAGTTCGTTTGCAGTGGCTGGAGGCCCTGGCACGCCCATTCTCGCTCTCTCTCTCGCTCTCTCACTCTCTCTCTGCCTCTTTCTCTCTGTTGCTCTCAAATAAATAAATAAATAAATAAATATTTTAAAAAAGCAAAGAAAACAGAAGTTCCCCAAAACCATTTGGAAGAACAAACAGATGAGGATAAAATCATTTTGGGAAAGTGGTAAATAGTGTCTTCCCTTACTGGTCATGAGGACAGCCCTGCAGACTTTGGGAAAGAACCAATAGTGGGTCATTCCTAGGAAAGGATCTCTAAACACCTGGGCCGTCAGGTTAGGTCCTGCCGTACCCTAGTGTTTCCTGATCTTTAGCCAACATTTTTCTGTCCTTTTCCCTCCAGTTTATGCACTGCCAGAACCCGGAAATTCCTGACATAGGCAAACACCTGTTTTCCCTGTGAACTGCTTCACGGCTCCTCGAGTTGGTGTGTAAGTGCCGTGCAATGCTGGGTCTCACCTGGCGTATCTAAGAGGAAAGTTTGTGCTTAGGAAGCCTGGGTTCACTCGAAAAGGTTTTCTTTACAGATGTGTAGTTCAAAGGTGTCACAAAAAAATGACGAAAATCCCATAAGAAGAATATACGGCTGAATGGGATTTTCAAATATCAGTACCTCCCTCCTCACGGGGGAAAATACTGCTATCAGCTGGTTTAGCTCTGTTTATCCAGTGAAGTCACTGATAACCTCTTTAGTTACTGATCGAGAGCGTGGAGAAAGGAGTAAAATAGGGAAAGTGGTGTGGTAGATTTTTCCACAGGAAAGGGCGTCTGAAGACATACATGGACTCCCATAAGCAAGCTCGTGGACATGGGCTCTAGGAGCTGAATCGGCTGCTTCCATGACACTGATGAAAATTCATCAAAAAAGGAGACTTCTAAGGGTTCTGGAGGGCCAGGCAATCTGTTTCTTACATCATAAAAAAAGATGGAAATAGGACTGGAAAGATGGCTCAGCAGTTAAGATGCTTGCCTGCAAAGCCTAATGACCCAAGTTCAATTCCCCATTACCCATGTAAACTCAGATGCACAAAGTGGTGCATGCATCTAGACTTCATGTGTAGTGGCTGGAGGCCCTGACACGCCCGTTCTCTCTATTTCTTTCTCTCTTCTATCTTTCTCTGCTTGCAAATAAATAAATAAAATATTTTAAAAAGATGGAAATACAGAACCACACACACACACACACACACACACACAACCATTCTGGCTGCAAAAATAAAACAAAGCAACCCACATTGGCATACTAATATTTTAATATGTTAACTTATTTTTATGGACAATTTTATGCATGTATATAATGCATTTTAATCATAATCCCCTTCACATTCTCTTCTCTTGTATCACTCTTCATCCCTTCCCTCGGCTAGTCTCCCTTCTACTTTGATAGGTGTTTATTTCCTTGTGTGTATATGTGTGTATGATCCACTGGATTGAATTAGGGTTGCATGCATTTGTACAGGTGGGGAACTATATACCAGCAACTTACCAGTGGCCACACCAGTGGAAAAAATATCTCCCATTCAACACTCAATCATGAATGACGGACGAGGGCAGGATGTCCCCACTCCTTCCTGAGGAGCTATTGACCGTTAATTATTTTTTATGAGACAGGATCTCAGCTAGCCCAGGTTGGCCTGAAAATCTTGATCTTCCTGCCTCTGCCTCCCAAGCACAAAGATTCCATACCCACTTGAGAAAACCTCAAGTGATCTAGCATTAGCCAGTGGCCAATAAGTGTGTGTGTGTGTGTGTGACAGGATGTCATATATCCCAGGCTGACCTCAAGCTAGCTGGGCAGCTGAGGATGACCTTGAACTTCTAATCCTCCTGCTTCTACATCTAGAGTGCATGTTAGGTATATCAGTTATTTTCTCATTACTGAGACAAAATGCTTGTACGGAAGCAGCTCAAGGAAGGAAAGGGTTTACTTTTGACTGACAGTTACAGTGGGAGGTACATCGTGACATGGGAAGGAGGGTACGGGCAGGAAGCCTCCATCACATTGTCCCAGCCACAGGGAGGAAGAAGAGAGAGCAACGAATGTAGCATGCATAAATAGCTTTCCCCTTTTTATAGGCAAGCCCAACAGCCTGGCCTTTTCTATGAGACAGAGAGAGAGAGAGAGAGAGAGAGATAAAAGGAGAGAACTGGCACACCAGGGCCTGCAGCCACTGTAATCGAACTCCAGACTGTGTGTGCCACCTTGTGCGCATGTGCAACCTTGCGCATGCATCACCTTGTGCATCCATCTTACGTGGGATCTAGGGAGTCAGACATGGGTCCTTGGGCTTTGCAAGTAAATGCCTTAGCTGCTAAGCCATCTCTCCAGCCTGGTTTTCTCCTTTTTTTATACAGTCCGGAAACTAAGCCCATAGGAGGGTGTTTCCCCCAGATAGACTGGGTCCTCCTACCTCAACTCATCAAATATGACCAGAGATTTATTTCCATGGTGATCTCAAGTCCTGTCAAGAGGACAATCAAAGATTCACCATCACACCAGGCAAGCCGTCTAACAACTGAGCCACATGCCCAGATCTACATGTCTTAGTGAGTTTTGAGGCTCATCGGGACCAGTTGTCCACTGATGAAGCATGGAAAGGCAAAATTATGGGGCATAGAAAAGTCGACAGTGCAAGGAAAACACTCGTGAGAATTCCCAAAATACATCTAATTAAGGTGTCAGGAAAAGAGAGAAAGAAACAGAGGCAGTAAACAGATAATTTTCAAACTGGTGAAATGTATCAACTCACCAACTCAAGCCCAATAAGGCCCACACTCAATGCACTAAACAAGACTCCTATTTAGAGCTCCACCGTTAATCAGCAAACAAACAAGTGTGAACATGATAAATGAGGCCAAAGGTCAGAGTCGGTTCACCATCAAAGAATGGCAGTTAAGGGCTGGAGAGATGGTTCAGTGGTCAAGGTACTTGCCTGCAAAGCCTGACTACCATGGTTTGATTCCCCAGTACCCATGTAAAGCCAGATGCACAGAGTGGTGCATGCATCTGGAGTTCGTCTGCAGAGGCTGGAGGCCCCAGTGTGTCTATTCTCTGTCTGTCTTTCTCTTCTCTCTCTCTCTCTCTCTGTCTCTGCTTGCAAATAAGTAAATATCAAAAAACAAATAAGTAAAAAAGGAATGACAGTTAAATGGCTACCATTTAAACATAATACCAAAAAGCTGAACTGTAACAGTGTGTAGAGGGGGCTTGTGTCATCAGAGCCCTGGAAGGAAATTGCTCACTGGGGTTCTATCTGCAGTGAAGATAAAATAAAGATTTTAAAAAACATACTCCAATATGATCTTCCTAAACACAGTCTTCTTGGATAAATATTACCCCAGATGGAACTTCCAAGATACAGTAAGTCATAAAGATACGCAAAAGAGTTTATAGCAAATTATGTAAAATCCAGAAACTGAAATAACCTCAATGCTCCCAAACAAACTGAGCCTACAAATCCTATATGCATATAATGCAGTCTAAAGTAATGAAAATAGGGCTGGAGAGATGGCTTAGTGATCAAGGCACTTGGCTGCAAAGCCAAAAGACCCAGGTTCGAGTCCCCAGGACCCATGTAAGCCAGATGCACAAGGTGGCCCATGTGTCTAGAGTTTGTTTGCAGTCGTTGGATGCCCTGGCATGTCCATTCGCTCTGTTTCTCTCTACTTGCCTCTTTCCTTCTGTCTCTGTAATAAATAAATAAAAATAAAATATTAAAAAATATTTCAAAAAAGAAAAGAAAAGAATCATCAGGTAGTGGCCACAATATTCATGGATCTGAAAGTCACAGATGGGCATAGGAACGTCTGTCATTCCAGCTACTTGAAAAGTTGAGGAGGGTAACTTGAGACCAGGAGTTTGAAACCAGCCTGGGCAACTTAATGAGATTTCATCTCAAAAACAAACAAACAAACAATCCCTCCACAAAACAAATCAAACAAAATATATAGAATACATTTGAGTGACAACGGAACTTTAATTCAAAAAGACACACAATGTGGCGTCTATTTATATGAAAACCAAACAAGACCAAGTAAATTATGTTCTTGGTGGATGTGTAACGACAGAGGAAAGACAAAAAGAAATTCAAACGTGCCAGCACTGAGGAGGAACGCATGGAGGAGTTCTGGGTGTCTGTCTGTGTTTTATTTACTCTATGCTGTGCAGGAATACTCATTTTATAATTAATTGTCCTCCATTCATTTCTAATACTTTATTTTTTATTTACTTATTTATTTGACAGAGAAAGAAGGAAAGAGAGAAGAGACAGAATGGGTGCACCAGGGCCTCCGGCCACTGCAAACAAACTCCAGATGCGTGTGCCCCCTTGTGCATCTGGCTAACGTGGATCCTGGGGAATCAATCTTGTGTCCATTGGCTTTGCAGACAAATGCCTTAACGTCTAAGCCATCCCTCCAGCCCCCATTCACTTTTTTGTTAGAGAGGGAGGGAGGGACTCAGCCACTGAAATCCAACTCCAGACGCTTGTGCCACCTAGTGGGCATGTGCAACCTTGCGCTTGCCTCACCCTTGTGCATCCAACATGGGTCCTCAGGCTTCACAGGCAAGCGTCGTAACCGCTAAGCCATCTCTCCAGCTCCCTGCATTTATATCTTATGAATATAGTTGTGCATCACAATCCCTGTGAGATTGGTTTTAAGTCCCCTTCCATGCCCAAATGTGCAGATGCTTAAACACATATAGAATGTCATGTATAGGTTAGGTACTCTGCAGAAAATGCTCAAGGTAGTCTCACAGCCAGACCATCCTGAGCACACACGAACTTTGGTCTCTGAAGCTAAGCTGGGTCAGATCTAGTTAGTAGCTGCATGAGAGAAAATGCTCAACTCAGAATTGTTTCATATCTCACTGTTTTCTCTGATTTGGGAACATAGGCTTTATTAGATGAGCAATTCCCAATCCAAACACCATAGAGCTGTTCACTGTGCATTTGAATATAATGTGCTCCCATCCTCCCAGGCACGGCAAGTCAGCTCTGAGTTTTAAGTAATAACTCATAACACAATGGGAATGCTGCGCAAATACCTGTTGTGCTCTCTAGTTCAGGGAATACAGACAGGAGAAAAAGTCGGTGCATGTTCATGTTCAGTACAGACGTATCTTTAAAGATAAGCATGGGGGTGCATGTTTATACGTGTGAGTGCGTGTACAATGGTGCACACGTGGAGGTCAGAGGACAACGTCTGGTGTGGGTCCTCGCCTTCCACTTCGCTTGGGGGGTGGGGGGCAGGGTCTCATGCTTTCCTTGTTCTCTGCTGCTTTCTCCAGGCCGGCTGGGACACAGGCTCCTCCGAGGAAACCCCCCCCCCCCATCGCTGCCTCAATGACCACTCTCAGTGTGCTGGAATTACTAAGCCCGCCATGACTTCCAGATTCTACGTGTGATCTGGGGATCTGAACTGTGGTACTCGGGCCTTATCCACTGAGCCACCTCCCCAGGCTTTTGTTAATATATTGGATCCATGGTTGACA
This sequence comes from Dipus sagitta, assembly GCA_036346955.1. Taxonomy (NCBI): domain Eukaryota; kingdom Metazoa; phylum Chordata; class Mammalia; order Rodentia; family Dipodidae; genus Dipus; species Dipus sagitta. Next base: position 10,176,719 of record CM070786.1, read on the forward strand.
GAGGATGTGGGGTCCACGGCTATGGAGGGGGCTGGGTATATATATATATATATATATATATATATATATATATATATATATGTATTTGTATTTTTAATTTTTTTGTTCATGTTTTATTTATTTATTTGAGAGTGACAGACAGAGCAAGAAAGGCAGGGGGAGAGAGAGAGAGAGAATGGGTGCACCAGGGCTTCCAGCCACTGCAAACAAACTCCAGATGCATGCGCCCCCTTGTGCATCTGGCTAACATGGGTCCTGGGGAATCAAGCCTCGAACCGGGGTTCCTTAGGCTTCATAGGCAAGCGCTTAATGGCTAAGCCATCTCTCCAGCCCTATATTTGTAATTTTATGTTTCATAATGTTTTAAATTTTTTAAATACCCAGCCACTTTTATTCTCAAATAACCCTCACAATGAGCTACCAGAAGATTGAATTTATTTTACAATTCACAAGTCTTTCTAAATCATGATTTGTATCAGCATAGAGTATATACCTGGATGCTAAATTTTAGCCTGCCCACTAGAAACATGTTGGCAAGTGTACCATGCTATTTGTCATATAGATTTATTCATTAACACAAGGTTCTCACTCTGTAGCCCAGGCTGTCCTGAGACTCACACTTTTTAGCTCATGCCAGCTTCAAACTCACAGCAATCTTTCTGCCTCAGTGCCCTCCCCCAGGCCTTGGATTACAGGCCGATGCCAACATATTGGGTCAATCTGGCATTTGAATGACACAAAGGCTGGCACGCTTGTGGTGTGAGGTGAGGGAACATGCATACGTCTTTGCACTCAGACATCATATAAACATGTCACATCTTGGGATCAGGAGATTCCAGACCAGGGCTCCGGTTCTATTCTCTTGACATTTCCTTGTGTGGGCTCTGGTACCCCTACATAAAAGGTAAGGGTGTCGGGATGGTTCACCTCCATTGTAAACTTGATTGGATCGAGAATCACTCAGAAGACAAGTCCCTGGGCATATCTGTGAGGGTGATTCTAGGTTGGGTTCACTGAGACGGTGGGAGCTGCGGCAGCCTATGTTCTGGGGTCGAGGGCTGAGTGGAAAGCGATGCTGGCTGAGCATCGGTGCCCCCCACTCTCTGCGTCCTCACCGCGGGCTGAATGGCAGCGGCTGTGCTACACGGCCCTGTCAGCGCGCCTTCCCACCAGGATGGGCTGAGCCCTCACACCATGAGCCGGAATAAACCTTTCCTCCCTCATGCTGCTTTTATCAGCGAGGAAAGTGAGGAATGCAGGTGCTAGTTTACAGTGTCTGTCTGTCTGCCCAGATCACAGTCACTTCTCCATTATACGCCACTAATATTTTCTGTGCAAATTACAGTTTGAGGTCAATTGCTACAAAATGCCTTTATGAAACAAATCCACATACATCACAGCTGAGTAATGTGTGAAATTACTTTTTTATTAATTCGCATGGACTTCTCTTGATACTTTGAATAACCAGAGAAGAAAAACAATCTGGAAAAATAATGGATTCCCTGAAATAGTTTGCCTTAGATGCAATAAAGCTACAATAGCCTAAACTTTGATGTCGGGTACTTTTCCCCTCATAAATCTCCCTCGGGGAACATCAGATGTGACAGCAATAATTGTGCCAAGAAAGACAAGTGCATGGTTTACTCCAAGAAGTCGTACCACAGTTGGGAAAACGGGGGGAGGCCCGGTTGCCATGAGGTAGCAGCGCAGTAAAGGGGGAAAGAGGGCAGATGCCTGGGACCCTTCAAACATGCTCACAGCAAATCTTGGCCTGTACGCTAGAACCACGTCAGCAGGTATATCATACTTCTTATGGAACACATTTGTTCTTCCCTAACTTTATTCCAAGTTTCCTTTTATGTGTTTTCTTTCCTTAAATTCAAACAAATATAATCTTCATGTATTATGAGACCCTAGTCAATACTCTTACCAGGTAAGATAGGAATGATCCCGCTTGTTCTAAATTCCTTTCTTGGGTTTTAATCTGCTGTTTTGTGTTTTTTTTTTTAATCTACAATGACAAAAGGACACAGAAGTAGAATTTCACATTTTCCCCTTCCTGGTCATTTCTTAGCCAAGAGAAAGTCACCCTTGATGACTATCAGTGAATCAAAGAATTGGGTTTCGTCCTGTAATTGGATGGCTTCAAAGATGAACAAATTCTTTACCTGGAAGGGCAACAGAGAGATTCCCACACCCTCGGGGGCTCTCCAGAAATAGACAGGCAGAAAAATCGACAATCCAATAGTGGGCATAACCCCAGCTCATCTGAGCCAAGCAGATGAAAGGAATGCAGCTCAATCAGCGGGAGCAGGTGGCACGCGCCCAGGAGCAGTGGAGGAATTCAAGGATGAAATTGGGAAGCTCTGGGCCAGGGAGCTGGATGTAACATGATAAACAGCCCCGGCCAGCTCACAGGGAGATTGTGAATGTCATTCCGTCCATTAGAAGAGGTCAAGAGAGGACCCAGGGTACCTCAGCAAAGCAAGTCTCTCTTCTACTTGTCCAACTTCGTTAGACTCTAAAACCAAAATAACTTCTTAGAGGAAAGACAATATGGTTTGTGGGAAAGGAAGCATGAGCTCACGGATTTATTATCGGTCTCAGCGGCACCTAAATGAAAAGCCCGCTGCTGGCACAAAACACTTTTTTGGTGTGGATGTGAACAGTATGTGTGTGTTCACAAATGGGCCATGGCATGTGTGTGGAGGTTCACGGACAACGTTGGGGGTCAGACCTTGTCTTCCATCTTGTTCACTGCTGTATTTGCCAAGCTAGCCAGCCTGCAAGCTTCTGGGAGATTCTTCCGCTCAGACTGCCATCTTTCCCTAGGATGCTGGGGTTATAGACGCCTGCTTTATGTGGGTTCTGGACATCTGAACTCAGTACTCTTGTGTGGCAAGCATTTTCCCTATTGAGCTACCTCCCCAGCTCCACGGAGACTTTTTAAAGTGCCAACCAGAAGTGGGACATAAGCAGGTAACAGAGATATCAAACCACGTGGACAAAACAGACCATAATTTATATACCCCATCTTAAAGAACTGCACAATAGGAAAGGGGGACAGATTTTGAGATCTTCAGTATCATAATAAAAAGTCACCAGGGCTGGAAAGATTGCTTAGTGGTTAAAGCACTTGCTTACATAGCCAAAGAACCCAAGTTCGCTTCCCCAGGACCCATGTAAGCCAGATGCACAAGGTGGTGCGTGCATCTGGAGTTCGTTTGCAATGGCTAGAGGCCCTGGTGTGCCCATTCTTTCTCTCTAGCTGCCTCTTTCTCACTCTCTCTCAAATAAATAAAGATAAAAGATAGAGTGAAAAATGAATCACTTTACTGAGGGTAGAGTGCATGAAATCTATCACTATTTGGTGATGTTAAAATTCAATTAACTCTGGAGATACTTTTCTTGAGTATTAATTGAGTGTCAGGATCTGTACCTAGCAGAGGGGCTGCAGTGTGAAAAAGGCCCATTCTGTCTGTAAGTAGCTCACAGCCTACCTGAGATGATTCCAGGGACCAAGGGGCCGGCTCTGATGGTGCCTTGCTCAGACTCTGCACTAAGACCTGAGCATATTTATGCTTAGATGCTAACAAACAATTGAAATTGGAGACTGCAATCGTGATTATATAATAACACATGCCTGGGGGCACTGTTAGCAACAGAATTAATACATTAAGCTACATGGAGCATGGGTTTAAAACAACGTACAAATTCCCTTGTTAAAATTAATGAATGGATTTTGAACAAGAGACTGTAGTGTCATTATGTCCTTTTCCATCATAAAGGAGAAAAAATAAAAATGACAGAGATGTCAGTTATTACTGACAACCTCCTGGATTTTAATGTGATGTGAACACACACATATGTATACATATTACATATATATACAAAGTACATATATATACATATATATATGTAATTTACATACATTGTGATTGTAGTCCAGTGGGCAGAAGTTACTTCAAGGTCTCAATATGCATCAATGAATGCAGAATAAGTAACTATTGGGTGGTTCACCCTAACTGGAACGATAGTCTGCATAACCCCCTCAGGGCTCAGGGAACAACACAGAAGAGGAAGATGGGGTGGAGTTCTGTGGAGCACTGACTTCTGGATGTGACATGACCTGGCTGTTTTACTCACAAACTGACAGCAGCTCTGATTACCTACATAAGACCTGCAGAAGATTGGCCCTTTCAACACTGATCACAGAGGGGTTTCATGAGGCCCCATCCTTCTCTGAGGAGCTGTTAGCAGTTAATGACTATGGTGAGTGGATGTCATTTTCTTGGACACTGGTAAGGTGACCATGCTTCAGTAAATGAACCCCTACCCATGCCCATGCAAGCAAACCTAGTTAGATTCAGTGGGACTCAAAAAGGGGGTGCTGGAGAGATGGCTCAGCTGTTAACTTGCTTGCTTATAAAGCTTAATGGCCCAGATTCCATTCCTCAGTGTGCATATAAAGCCAGATGCACAAAATGGCATATGCATCTGGATTTTGTTTACAGCAGCTAGGGGCCCTAGCATGCCCCTTTCTCTGTCTCTGTCTCTCTCTCTCTCCTTGCAAATAAATAAAAACATTATATAAAGAAGAGTCTGTAGGAGGGAAAATGTTTGAGAAGGAGTGGAAGGGGCATAAAAGAGTAATTGGGGTGAATGTGATCAAAATACATTATACATGTGCATGAAATTTTCTTAAATCAAGTAATATTTTAAAAGCCTTGTGAAAAGAAAATTGCCTATTGTTTTGAATTTGTGTGTGTGTGGGGGGGGGCATATCAGGATCTCTTGCCACTGCAAATGAATGCCCATCCATGGGTGGCTGGGGAATTGAACCCGGGCTGGCAGGCTTTGCAAGCCAGCATCTTTAACCACTGAGACATCTCCCCAGCCCTGTTTAATATGTTTGAAAAGATATTAATTTTTTTAGAGACAGAGTGATTTGCCAAACATAGATTTGATGATTTCTGGAGGTGTGGTGCGATTCTCAAGCTGATGAAGGGTCCCAGAAGAATGCCATCAGTTGGAGTAAGAAGACATGCATGAGCTGGTATACTGTGTCTGCCCCAGGTACGGGAAGGCGTGTGATCTCTCCCATAGCTCATATGCTTCCCCCTCCTCCCCAGTTTGAAATATTCCCATTCCTTTTTCTTTTTCTACTGCCTTAGCAAGGAGGCCGTCATTCTAATGAGACTTAAAACACATATCTTAGAGAAAGCATGAGGATTCTCTGGCATAAGAGGGAAAATACCTTTGATGATCAGATCATTCAGTATTTCAAACCATGGAAAATCTCAGAAGAAAAACAACAGCCAAGAAAGAAATTTTCACAAAAGCAGTTATAGTTTGTTCTAGTTTCTACAAGAGATCTGTTTTCTCTTCTACTTTTTTTTCCTGCACAAATTTTAAGTGGCACGGAAGCGTGATTATTTGCAATAGCTTATTGTTTAAAATAGAAGTAAAATTGGGGCTGAGAAGGACCAAATTCTCAGAGCTATGATTTCAGCAAAAATGTGTTCCTCCTGGGGAACCACGGTGAGAAATGACACTCTCCTCTTCTCCTCCTCCTCCTCCTTCTTCTTTTTTCCATTTGGCCCTGGAGTGTGTGGTCCATAGCACATCCCCAGTGATTCTGCACTGAATGAGTTCTTCCTCCTCCCCTTCCTCCTACTCCTCCCAAAATAAAAACTAGGTCTACATTCTAAGCCTCCTCTGGAAGGAATCTCAATGGAATAGAATTGTGAGCTTATGTCCAAAGCCTTGCATTTGAAACTCTGGGGGCAGGAAATCACATGTGAGTATCGTGAGCCAAGGAAGATGCCCGAGAAGGAGGAATCAGATGTCAACAGATAAAATTAGAAATAAGATGTTCGCAGCTGTGTCTGTGACTCCACAGCTGCCTTGCTAATCAAACGGGCAGATCCAAATATTCCTGGATGTCAAAGATTAAAACACACATTCATGTACACATCCCCTCAGATTCTGCTAATGAGCTGGTAAGTGACTTTTGAAGGACAATGACAAGTCTCATAATCACGGTTCTTCTACTTCTAGGGACTTAGCCCAAAGCAAGAATAAAGGACCACACACGAAGACAGTGTATCAAAGATGGTCACCAAATTGTAGTCAGGTCAAATGAAAACATCTAACTGGTCAGTCATAGGTATTGGTCATGCTAATTACAGTATATCTAACGATAGGATACTATGCACACTTATGCAAACACATGTACATGAACACCCACCACACGTATACACACTTTTTTTTTTTCAAAAAAAGGACATTATACACCCTTTAAAATTGGTACAAAATGGGGCTGGAGAGATGGCTTTGCAGTTAAGGCTAAGGATCTAGGATTGACTCCCCAGAACCCACATAAGCCAGATACACATGGTGGTGCATGTGTCTGGAGAGCGTTTGCAGTGGCTAGAGGTCCCGGCATATCCATTCTCTCTCTCTCTCTCTCTCTCAAATAAATAAATTAATTAAAACAAAATATTAAAGTGGCACAAAATGTATATTAATATGGGATAATGTTCACATTTTGTTAAAGAGCATATGATGAAATGAAAATGTGCTTTTATATTACTGAGAACTTTATTGTATGAGCAAACTACACATTGGTCATGTTCCTATCAGGTGATACTCATGTTCCCCCTCCCCTACTCCCATCTCACCAAGAGCCCTCCTCAGTGGGGACATATGAATTCCCTGTGGATTCATGAATGCACCAGTCAGTCTCTGCGCTGGGACTTTTGAAGCTTATATATTAGGTGCATATGTGGATACATGGATGTATAGACGCCGAGAGAACTAGATAAAGAGCATCTTCTCATATTAGGATTATATGTGCCTTTTAATTAATTAATTTATTTATTTGAGAGCAAATTTTCTGATTCATCTATGATGAGCCTGGAATAAAACAGGAATAAAAATACACGTGGACATGATTTTTAAAGGTTCACAATGTCAGCATTATCTTCGTAAACAAAGAGAAAGGAAAGCTTCCTTGGGTTCTCCATGGCTGCTGGGTTCCACAGGAAGGCTTTGTGGGTTAAATCAGATGGTGAGGTAAGCAGATGAGAAGGGATAATCAACACTCCAAAAGCCTTCTGATGAGCCGTTATATGTTCTCATTTATCTGTGAGGATGTTTAAAAAAAAAAAAAAACTACTAAAGTCCTTCTACTAAACACTAAAAAAAAATCAAAAAGTGAATATTGAGATTTTCAGGGTCTATGCCATTGATCCTTAAAATACATGGCCTTTTATTTGTGATCAAAGCCTCCAAACTCTCTTTGATCCACAACAGGCATGTAGACACACACAGCATTTACATCTGCCGTCAACCTATTTAGAATCACAGACTTCTTTAAATCCATAGCTTCCTTTTCATCTCCACGATGCAAAGAGGACCCGAGGTGGCGCAACTTCAAGAGCAGGAGGAATACTTTCTTCCTGCAGCGACCCCGACCAGTACGGGAAATGAGAAAGTGTGCCCCGTGAAGGTGCCGTGTGACACTCCTTACAGGAGACGTTTCCCTTTGTCGGTTGGGCAGAACGGGGAAGAGGAGGGAGAGAGGCATCGAGATTCACGTGTGAAGGAAGTTGGCAGAGGGATGGAAGCCCTTCTTTGCCTGGGCTATGGAGCAAGGAACACGGAGAAAAGCCTGCACTATGCAAGCAAGGCAGGAGAGGCTGGCGCCTTGGGAATGACAGGGGAGGGGCTGGAGCACTTTCTATGCAATTACAGGGGTCTAAAGAGACCCGGGAGAGGCCTCTCAGGTTCAATCCGCAGGACTCACGTTAACATTAACGACGGGTGTGGCCACACACTTCTGTAACCGAGCCCCACAGAGGAGCAGAGACCTGAGAACTGCAGGAGCGCAAGTGTAAAACAGTAAGTTCTGGGGTCAGTAAGAGACTCTGGCTCAAAGAAGGGGGGGTGAGCGAAGGAGCACGGCACCTGATATCCCACTCTGGCCCCCGCAAGCCACCGTACCCCAGTGCAGGAGAGTGAATGGGATGTCACTTATGTACCTATATGTACATCCACCATACACACACACACACATGTGCATACACACAGTGACCTATCAGGGGTCATGAGACTCATGGTCTGCTCTATGCCATGTCTTTTGCCTGGTCACTAGTCTATCCCATTCTGTAGAGTACCTTATATTTCTTGATATACTATCTCCATTTCTATTAGTTTTCCATGTGCAATTCTTTGTCTTGAGACCAAGAATCTAGAAACTTCAGCATGTACCCTCTTGCGGGGGGGTTAGAGTTAGGGTGACTGGACACCTGAAGGTAAAAAGGGCAGGAAAGTTTGCACTCGCCAAAATCCAAGCTCCACGTCTTCTCTTTTGCCTAGCTCTGTAGAACTGTTTTTCCATAGTCAGGACCCCTCCTAGGAGGGAGGTCTTTCATAGGATTTAAACATCGTGGTTGGTCAAGTTCAGCTCCTGGAACTTGGTGCCAGAGTTAATCTCTTCCTGAGACAGTACCTAGCCCTAACCAACCAGCTGGCCCTCTGGTTCACCTGGGCCAAAAGACAGCCCACCACCCTAAGGTTATAAATACCTTTGCAAGGGGAGGCCAATGGCTCTCTGACCACTTGGGAACTTTCAGCTTTGGGTGAGTTTTTCCCTTGGCTGGGACTCTCCATGTGGGTTCTTTATCCTCTCCAGTTCCCCACATGGTAGGAGCTCCTTGACCTTTATTTTCTCTTCTCTTTCCACACGTTTTTCCCCAGCTGTACCTCTGGTCACATGGACTCCTGAGCTACATATGGCCCACATGGGCTTTTGAACTCCACGTGGTGTACTTCTCTTCTCCCCACTTTATCTCCCCTTACCTCCCAGCCTTCCCCTTTCTGCACTCCTTTGTTAAATCAGAATAAAATGTGGTATTTTAAAAAATCATTCTCTTGAATCTGGAACTGCCAATTCTTTGCTTAGTTTGAAGATATGAACTCAGGGCTTGGGGGGAGGGGAGTTCCAGGAAGCACCTCAGAATCCAAATTTCCCTGTTTCATGCTGAATTCACATCTATACCTATGTTACCAAGGTTATATGTTCACGATGAAACTTGCTATCTTTCAACGAGAGTTATCCCTTCTACCAACTACAAAAGCAGATTATGCATGAAAATCCCTAGTTGCCTCTTACTGCTGAAGTACACCATAGTCTGCGCAGGGTCCAGCAAGGAGCCAGTCAGCTATAATGGCAATGACTTTGGGTGGGAGAAACTGAAAATGCCTAGTTATTGCTGACATGAAAGTAGGTATTTTTAAAGATACTTAATGTATTTAATGAGTCCCTAATTTTTTTTTTTTTACTGATGTTTATTTATTTCTTGTTTGGTTTATTTTTAGTGTTTTAAGACAAGGTCTCAAAACGTATCTTTAGGGATAAAGTCTAGGCGTTTTTCATTCTCGTTACAAAGCTCCTCTCATGAGCAGGGGATGTGGCTCAGTGGTTAAAGACACTTGCTTGCAAATCTTGACAGTCCCGGTTTGGTTCCCCAGTACCCTTGTAAAGCCATATGAACAAAGTGGCCCATACATCTGTCTGTAGTGACAAGAGGCTCTGGTGTGCCGATATTCATTCTCTCTCTCTTAAAAATAAGTAACGCCGGGCGTGGTGGTGCACACCTTTAATCCCAGCACTCAGGAGGCAGAAGTAGGAGGATCACCATGAGTTCAAGGCTGCCCTGAGACTACATAGTGAATTCCAGGTCAGCCTGGGCTACAGTGAAACCCTACCTCGCAAAACCAAAAAAAAAAAAGTAACAATAGTTGTTGTTGTTTTTTAAACTGTTTTAGGCCTGGGAATTTGCGCAGTGGTTAAAGGCACTTGCTTACAAAGCTTCCCTCAAGGCATCCAATCCATTACTATGGCGCCAGCTACCTATGCAGAATGGACTAATGCAGACATCTTTTCCTGTATTCAATCAACATGTCAGCCTACCATGTGCTCATCTGAGTACCTCACGGTGTACTTAAATTTCATCTCTCTACATTAAGATAAAGAGATTTCGTGCTCAAATGCTCCTTTCTCCACTCATTAAGTAGGATCATTCTCTTTGTGTCCCTATCAACGGTAAGGGAGTTAACTTGTTACACCGTCAGCAACCATGTGTAAACGGTGATTCAGCCCTGTGTCATTGATAATAAAATATATCTAGAGTCTTATAATATTTCCCAACATCCTTACTATCAATTCTTGCTTTGATAATACATGCATTTCTTCCTTCTTGCATCCAATTTTTTTTTTTTTTTTTGAGGTAGGTACTCACTCTAGCTCAGGCTGACCTGGAATTCATCTTGTAGTCTCGGGATGGCCTTGAACTCACAGTGATCCCCGTACCTCTGCCTCCAGAGTGCTGGAATTAAAGGCATGTGCCACCAGACCTGGTTTATCCAATTTTTCCTCCTTTCCATTACATTGTCCTAAATGCAGATCTTTTCAAAATGCTCCTGGTCTTAAAGCATTTTATTTATTTCTTTTTCCTGAAGATCAATTCTAAAGTCATTAGAATGGCCTCTACAATTCTGTATGATCCACCCCCTGCTTGATCACTTAGCTTCATTGCCTGCCAGTCTTCATGGCATTCTCTGTGCCATAGCCACAATAAGCTTACTTCAGGCTCTGAAATTGCACAAGGACTTTCCTTTCTTAGAAAAGTCTTAATATATTGCTCCTTGCATCTGGGACATCACGTGTCTTGCTGCTCTGTGTTCCCAAAGTCCTCTGTTCTTCTCTGCATCATATGAGCGTGTGTTTGGCTGTGAGTCACAGATCATCCAAATGCAGATGGTCCCAGCCATACAGACACTTACTTCCAATGGTCTTATGTCACGGGAAGTCTAAAAGCGGGTATTGCCAGAGCTGGTGCAACATTACAAGAAGAGCAAGACTCTCTCCATTTCTTCTCACTTTCTATGTTTGTTAATGTTTGACTTTGGGGTCACTGCTGTATGTTCACAATGTGACTTACACAGACCCACACCCCATGTGTTAATAATATTCTGCTGGAAAGAATGGGAAGAATTTCTGCTTTGTGTATATCAGCGTCATCAGTGGGCAACAGCATTTGTCAGAATTCCCTGCAGCACAGTGGGCAGACCTACATTATATGGCTCAAGAGAAAGGCGGCTCTGTCGGTACTGGGGATGGGCAAGAAGATACAAATGGCCCAGCTGCTGGTCTTAGGACCAATGTGGGCTGCCGTCTTCAGTGTGTTTGTTAAAACAGCAATCTAAGAGTGACACACATGTATTCAGCTCACTGTACAGTTTTAAATTCTTTCTCTGTGTGCCTTTAATCCCAGCACATGGGAGGCAGAGGTAGGAGGATTGCTGTGAGTTCAAAATCAGCCTGGAACTACAGAAAAAGTTCCAGGTAACCCTGGGCTAGAGACAGAGCCTACCTAAAAGACAGAGAGAGAGAGAGAGAGAGAGAGAGAGAGAGAGAGAGACTAGAATGGTAGATGGTAGGGCTGAGAGATATCTCAATGGTTAAAGTGCTCACCCCTCAAGATGGTGCCCAAGTTCAATCCCCAGGCCCCATGTCAAAGGCAGGAAGCCATAGTGGGCTTCTATAATTCCAACATGCTGATGTTGGGGACAAGCTGAGAGGCTGAGATGGGAAGATTTCCTGGAAGCTCTCTGAGAGCACAGAAAAGAACAGCCAAGGTAGAATTCAGAATGAGGAACCTTGCTTCAAATGACATGGACAGGAAAGGACTAACCCAAAAGTTGCACTCTGCCCCCCGCTTATGACATGCACAGCTGCACTCATACACACACAATGATATGAACTAATTAATTAGTTCAAGTAAACTTTAGAGCCGGGCAATGACTCGGTTGACAAAGTGCTTACTGTGTCAGCACGGGGACCTGAGTCAGGCTTCTCAGAACCCACGGGAAAGCCGGGTACCGCAGCACACACGGATAATCGCAGCACGGGAAAGCAGAGACAGGAAGATTCCCGGGGCTTGCTGGGTAGCAGAATCGGTTAGGTCTGGGTTCAGTGCCAAGACCCTGTCTGAAAGAATAGGGTGGGCAGTGACTGAGGAAGACACCAATGTCAACCTCTGGCCTCTACACGCATGTCCATGAACCTGCACATGCACTGACATACGTCCTCACAAAAAGCAAAAGCACCACCTCGGTTAAGGAGACGCATGCTACGGAACAACTTTAATCATCTCAAGTGTATAAATATGAGCCACTTCTTACCTAAGTGACTGAAATCCCATTCAAGAAAGGAAAGCACAGAAGAGCTAGCAAGTTATATAAAAGAGTAGTCACAGAACTCCTGGTCTACATTTTCCCTTGCTGAAGGCTTCGCACCAACGGACACATTTGTCATTTCGGGGAGGCTGAGTGACAAGAAAGAGAATGTCAAGCAGCTGGCATGGAAAGTAAGCTTGGGACGTTGCGTTTCTTTAGTCCAAAAGGAAGCTTCGTTTGTACCAATTCCTATCGTGTCCTAAAAATGTAACTGTGAGCACCTCCATCCTGTTTGGCCCCCAAAATGGTATAGTAATCTGAAATTACGTACTGCCTATAAATACAGTCACTCCCATGTAAAGGTTTCTATTGACTGTCTACTGGACATAACCGAAAACCACCTAAGAGGGATGATCTAAATTATCTGGCTGTAACTGAGAGGGCTGATCTTTGTTAACTGAGGTGGGAAGGCTCACATTAGCTGTGGACGGCAGCGCTCCATGGGCGGGGGTCCTGGCCTGTGTAAAAAGGAGAGAGCTGGCCGAGTAAGGCACTCACCGCTCTCCGCCTCCTCGCCGTGGACTGGATGTGAGCAGCTGCCTCGAGCTCCTGCCGCCACGCCTTCCCCGCCGTGACGGGCCGTGACCTGGAACTGGAGGCTGAAATGAAGCCTTTCTCCCTTAAACTGATTTTTGTCAGGTATTTTGTCCCAGCAACAAGAAGGTAAACTGATACACCCCACAAGTTAAAATTCTTAAATGTCAAGTGATACTGAAGTCATTCAACAGTAACCAAGCTAACAAGACAGTGAGAGGCAGATTCATGAGTGTGTCTATTTTCACAGAAGAATTAAAAAAAAAAAATCCAAGTTTCTGACAGTACTTATGTTTAGCCATGTCAAAACACACAGGATTCTAACATACAAATGCCACGTTTTTGTTTTCTTTTTAGAAAAGCCATTTAATTATCTCTACATGTGAGAGTAGACTTTGATTTTCTTTTTTAAATAGGGTTTTCATTTGAAGTAAAATTCCTTAAAAACAGAAAAAAAAAAAATGACTTTAGCATTGGCAGAGGGAGTCCCCGGTGCAAACAGGAATGTAAACAGATGGCGGAGAAAGATCACCCATATGCTGAACGCAGATCCTGAGGAGGCATTTCCAAGAATGATGTAGCACTTCCCAGCCTGGGCCGCTTCCCACGAGAATCCTGACTTAACCCAGTGAAAACACGCGAGTTTATGTCTCCGGCCAGGGAGAACCCGGAAGCTCTTGTCCCACTTGCCTCAGCTTCACCCAGACTCACATCCAACCCTCCTGCTGGTGTCAGAAAAAGAGTTCGAGGGCTGGAGAGCTGGCTTAGTGGTTAAGCACTTGCCTGTGAAGCCTGAGGACCCCGGTTCGAGGCTCGATTCCCCAGGACCCACGTTAGCCAGATGCACAAGGGGGCACACGCGTCTGGAGTTCGTTTGCAGTGGCTGGAGGCCCTGGCGCACCCATTCTCTCTCTCTCCCTCTCTCTCTCTCTCTCTCTCTCTCACTTTCACTCTCTGACTGTCACTCTCAAATAAATAAATAAAAATGAACAAAAAAAATTAAAAAAAGAGTTTGAGACAGCAAACCTAATAAGCCCAGCATTCAGTGATGAGCCCATAGAATTGGTCTGCTGGGGTTGGGGAGACTGCTCAGTAGTTATAGACACTTTCTTGCAAGCCTCCAGATTGAGTTTGACTCCCCTGGACACAAGATGGCACACACACCTGTGATCTATAACCATGAGAGGCAGAGCCAAGAGAATCCAGTAGCCCATAGCCCAGACAGACTAGTGTTGCCATCAGGCTCACATTGCTGGTAGAAATCACCTGATCAAGAGCAGCTTGTGGGTGAAAAAAAGGTTTTTTTTTTTTTGGCTTCCAGACTCGAGGGGAAGCTCCACGATGACAAGGGAAAATGATGGCATGAGCAGAGGGTGGACATCACTTCCATGCCAATATCAGGTGGACAATAGCAACAGGACAGTGTGCCAAACACTGGCAAGGGGAAGCTGGCTATAATACCCATAAGACTGCCCCCAACAATACACCAGCCTCCAGGGGGCGTTAATTCCCAAATCTCCATCATCTGGGAACCTAGCATTCACAACACCTAAGTTTATGGGGGACACCTGAATCAAACCACCACACTAGTGTACACATAACAGCAAAAACGATGAGAGACCCCCTCCACACCTCAAGTAGAAGGAGAGGACATACCACAAGGTCAGCTTTACCTTCCACTTGCACACTGTGGCATGTGTGTGTCTACATCACATGCATATCACACACATCTACACATAAACACTGATACAAATGATAAAAAAATTTCTTTTAAAGGGGGCTGGAGTGGTGGCTCAGCAGTTAAGGCATTTGCCTGCAAAGCCAAAGGACCCAGATTCGATTCCCCACGACCCACGTTAGCCAGATGCACAAGGGGGCGCACACGACTAGAGTTCTTTTGCAGTGGCTGGAGGCCCTGGCGCGTCCATTCTCTTTCTTTCCTTCTCTCTCTCTCTCTCTCCTCCCACTCTTTCTCTGTCAAATAAATAAATAAAAATAAAAAAACAGGGGCTGGAGAGATGGTTTAGCGGTTAAGCGCTTGCCTGTGAAGCCTAAGGACCCCGGTTCGAGGCTGGATTCCCCAGGACCCACATTAGCCAGATGCACAAGGGGGTGCATGCATCTGGAGTTCGTTTGCAGTGGCTGGAGGCACTGGCACGCCCATTCTCTCTGTCTCTATCTGCCTCTTTCTCTCTCTGTCTGTTGCTCTCAAATAAATCAATAAAAATGAACCAAAAAAAAAAAAAAATTTTAAAAGGAACTGGTCTGTTAATCCCTAGCTGAGCACATTAAGCATTCAGTTTAATGCATGACACACATCTGTTCCACTTTCACAGTGAACAGAAGTTTCACAATTAACTTAAATCCCAGACTTATTCAATAAGAAAAAAGAAATAAAAACATGGAAACTGTTAAAATATAGTCCAAATGAGGGTGGGAGAGAACATCGTGCCGTACTAATGAGACCATGTAATGTCTAAATGGAATCCACGAAACTACCTGAGCAGACACACTGGACCCTTTATCTGAGCTCTTTATCTTTCCTTTTAAGGCCATCAGCATTACTCAAAGACCTTCACCAGTTCTGAGTCTAAGACGTCAAAAAATAAATAAATAAATAAATAAAATAAAGAAAGAAATAAAAGCAACAATGGAGAAACTTTTGCAAACATCAGGACTGAAACCCCTGGACAGCCAAGACCATAAGAGGGGAACTCACAGAGTTGTCTCTCACTAGCAGAGCACAGCACTGGATCCCAGCCATGAGCATCTTGTGCGGATTCCAAGCCACCGAGTCAGCCCTGTCGTGTCAAAGTAAGACAGAGCAAGAAAGGGAACTGAGTTAGCTGCAACGGGCAGAAGGAAAACTACCATGTACAACAGCCACCGTGGGTCCTCACACACAAGTGTGGTGGTTGGAGTCAGTTGTGCCCCGTAAGCTCATGTGTTTTGAACGCTTGGTCCCCAGCTGCTGGCAGTTTGAGACGTGGAGCCTTGCTGGAGGAGGTGTGTTGTTAGCGGTGTACTTAGGGGTGTGAGAGCCAGCTCCCCCTTGCTAAAGATCAGCTCAATCTCTTGCTGCTGTTCTCCCCCTGCTCTGGCAGAGGTGATTTCCAGCTTCTGCTCATGCTGCCCCTTGAGTCTGTAAACCAAAATAAAACCTTTCCTTCTATCAGCTGCTTTTCGGTTGGGTACTTTGTCCCGGCAATGAGGAGGTAACTACAAGTCACTGTTTGGCAGGTATAGCGGTTACCTTCTGGTTGCTGGGACAAGACACCTGACCAGAGCCAAGAGAGAGGGGGTTATTTCCAGCTGACAGTCTAGAGGAAGTTTCATCTTGGTGGAGAAAGCAGGGCAGGGGCAGGAAGCTGGCTGTCATCATTACATATCAGCAGAAAGGAGGCATCAAGGGTGAGCTAAAAGCCAAGGGAGCTGGATTATCAAATCCCAGTATCTGCCTCCGGTGCCGCACCTCCAGCCAAGCTGCACTTCCCAAAGGCTCCGCCAGCTTGGGGGTCAAGCAGGAGACTGAACCACAAAGGCATGTGAGCATGGGGACATTTTATATTCAAACCAGCACAGCAGGGTTCCTTATCCAAGTCACTGGGGTTGTTTGGAAAGTTTGGTTTTGTTCTAGAAAAACAATCAGTGTTTTTTTTTTTATTTGTTTGTTTGTTTTTCTATTTTCCAGACATCACTTGGATGGAAGGAAAAAAAAAAACAACAAGATTCCTTCACTTAAATATAAAAGTCACCAACAAACAAGGGAACAGAACTTACCTATGGATACCACGAAGCAGCTTGCGGTGCTTCCTTGACACTAATGCTGAGCCTCCCCAAGAAGCCTGTTGAGATATTTTTATATTATCAAACATGCTATTTCAATGTCATCTGCTCAGCAGTGAGTTGTCACAGCACACCCTCATCTGGGTCATTTGGCACCTTGTTTGAGGTCATCTTGACCAGTTTGTGCTGCAGGGGACTTTGATTACTTGTTACTCAAGAAACCAGAACCTCGTCACAGTAAGGGGCCCCCGTGACCCGTAGATACAAATTCACAACGTCATAAAGAAATTGGCATGTAAGGCCAAGCGGGCTTTGTGTGCACGAAAAGACATTTAACAGGTACAACTCGTGCTTTGTTGACGCCGAGATTCTAAAACGGACTGAAGCTTCACAGTGTTGCTTCACACAAGGCAATGTGAGTCATGAACCACAGGCTAGTTAGTAATCCGTGTCGTGAATAAGGCTCATTGTTGGCAAAGTGGATGGAAGGGCAACGGGGATGAAGTAGGTGGAGATGTATCTTTGAATGAAAATTAGATCTTTTCATCCAAACGGTTCTCTGAAATATTTGCAAACAACACGTGGGAGAATGGAAGACAAGTGGTTATTCATTGGAAAGGTAACTGTTCCCAGCACAGGAGAGTGGAGGGGAGAAATAAAAAAAAAAAAAAGAAAAAAAGAAATCAAAGAAGTCTTACAATCCATAGGTCTGGAAGGAAAAGAGGAAGAATCGATGTGAGAGACACAGAAGTCAGTGTGGCCCCCTAACAATTGAGTGGACTTCCTAGTTACCAGCTTCAGGAGAACGGAAGATGATTGCACTGAGAGACTCTCAGGGCGCTAGCTTGAGCTGTGCCCAGCATTCTCCTTGTCTAGCTACTGTTACAGGATCCTATTAAGGAGGGAGGCTATACCTTCACCATTTTTACAGATGAACTAAGTTTCAGAGTAGGAGGTAAATTGCCCAGGGTATCACGTAATAAAGGGACCCCAAACACATTCTCTTTTCTGATAACATCATGACTTAGTGAAGGTGCCCATTGGGCCAAATTAGGGAGTGTAATGGAGATTTGAGGGTGGTGGAGACACTTCAGGTATGAGTTGAGTTCAGAAATTGCCTAGCATACAAACAAAGGCTGTCATATGCCTGCCATAAGATTTAAAAAGATAGGCTGGGGGCTGGAGGGATGGCTTAGCCTTTAAGGTGTTTGCCCGCAAAGCCAAAGGACCCAGGTTCGGTTCCCCAGGACCCACGTTAGCCAGATACACAAGGGGGCGCACACATCTGGAGGTCGTTTGCAGTGGCTGGAGGCCCTGGTGCGCCCATTCTTTCACTCTCTCTCTCTCTCCCTCTTTCTCTGTCAAATAAATAAATAAATAAATATCAATAAAATATTTAAAGAAGATAGGCTGGTTCCAGCAAAACAAAGTCTAGCACAAGCCATTTTATGACCCTAAATCCATTTAGAAGTAACTCACCCATTCAGAGGAGGATTATGGTGAGACTAGCAAAGCTACTAGGCTACACAGTTGTGGCTGAAGTCACTCTCAGGGTCAGGCCCCTGGAAATGCCACGTGTCTGTAAGTTTGAGTCCTTAGCCCCACATTGGTGTCCCCATGGCTCCAGCTCTCACTCCACACCCTAGAATTTTCAACAGCTTCATAAAACCAAATCTGCAAAAGGCTCTTGATCTTTGATGTGACCTGAGGCTGGTCCATGTGCGAATCCTGATGACTCTCAGATTGATGGCTTGGGGCTGTCAGTCAAGGGTCCTTCTTCGTTTCTTTCTACTCTCACCCCTCAAGGGATTGACGGAGGCTGTCTGTGGGCAGTGTCAATCACATCACTGACTCTCCCATGTACTCCTCCTGCCTTATATCCAACACATCCATTCCTGGCTCCTGTACTTTCCCCACCTCCTCTCCTCCCCTTCAAAATCAGCTGTTCTTCCAATCTGTATTGACCTTGAGATACCACAAGTAGTCTTTCAAGGCATTAATTCCTTGGTTCACAAAGTCATTGGGCAAGGTAGAGAATACCTCTCCAACACATTTATTCCTCAAAAGAGCTCAAAGAAGAAAGTGATGTCAATACCCTACCTCTTGTTACTTCATTTCCTGATTTCCTACCCCTAATGTCAATGCCCTGCTTTTAGTTTACTTTCTAGATCCCTAATGGTAGAGCTTGCAAAAACACCCAACCCATTAACCAAATTGTTCAGGAGCTTGATTTTCCATCTCCGCAAGGACTGTTATTTATTGAGTTAATATTCACAATACGGTTTTCTCTTTAACTAAATGGCTGGTAAGTTAATAGAGACCATCTTAAAACAGAGGTAGAGATGAAACTAAAACTAAACTTCCCAGCATCCAAAGTCCATGAATTAAAAAAAAAAAATGTTCTCACAAGCTCTCCTGGGACCTAAGATGACAAGCAGGTGAGAGCCTAGGAACTTCTCCTGGAAACAAGTGGATTTAGGGTGGTGACCACCACCCCTGCTTCAGAGATGTCGGCCAGCCTGCTCTGAGCAAGTTTACATTCATAGTCACAGCCGAAGTATGGAAGCGGAGGCCAAGGGTATTAACAAAGCTGAACAAAGATCTTTGGGGCTGGAGGGATGGCTTAGTGGTTAAGGTGCTTGCCTGCAAAGCCTAAGGACCCAGGTTTGATTCTCCAGTACCCACGTAACCCAGATGCACAAAGTTATGCAAGTGTCAGGAGTTCGTTTGCAGTGGCTGGAGGCCCTGACCTGCCCATTCTCTCACCCTCTCTTTCTCTCTCATAAATAAATAAAATATCTCTAAAGGATCTTTAAAAAATACCCTTTATAAGCTAAGCATGATATTCCATGTCTTCAATCCCAACCCTTGGTAGGGTGAGACAGGAGGATTACCGTGACTTGGAAGCCAGCCTGGGCTATACAATGAGTTGGTTTTTCTTCTTGATCCCCTTTGGGCATTTCAAAAATCTCAAAGGATTTTAACTAAATGGGTGGTAACTTAATAGAGATAATCCTAAAACAGAGGTAGAGGCAAAACTAAAACTGAACTAAAAGGCCTGTTGTACATATATGATACACACAGTGTAAGATCAGGGGAAGATAACTTCTAAAGACAAGTAAAGTAACATGCAAAGTTTCTACCTCAGAAACCATTCCCAGCCAAGCATGGTGGCTCATTCCTACAAACGCAGCACTCAGGAGACCAAGTTACGAGGATCACCATGAGTTTGAGGCCAGCCTGGGCTACAGAGCTAAGTGAGTATCAAGTCAGCCTGAGCTAGAGTGAGACCCTGCCAAAAAAAAACAAAAAAAAAAAAAACTTTTAGGGATGAAAAGATAGCTTAGTGGTTAAGACACTTGTCTGTGAAGCCTAATGACCCATGTTCGATCCCCTAGACACCACGTAAGCCAGGTGCACAAGGTGATGCATGCATTTGGAGTTCAATTACAGTGGTGGAAGCTCTGGCATGTCAATTCTCCCTCACAAACACTCTTTCTCTCATTAAAATAAATCAATAAATAATTTTAAAAGGCCAGTCTGTTAGGTTTGCCTCAAAATAAATGAATAAAATACCTTTTAGAGGTTTCATACAGTGAAAGCAACTGCTATAATTCTGTTAGTATATCACCACTAATGAACTACCCGTAGCATATGAAGCTCCACCAAGGCAGGCTCCATTCTGATGAATAAAATTTTGTCACCAGGTCAGATACTGCAATGTCAAAGGATGGGTAAACACTCTCTCAGCGCCAGAGCTCCTTGATTTCTTTAATGCATGTTTCTCTGATGTGGCTTAGGAAGCCTGTTATCAAATGTAATCTAATATATAGTAGGCCCATCTGTGCACATCGAATAATTTGCTTTAGCTTATGTATTTGCTTTTTTGGTGTTTCGAGGTAGGGTCTCGCTCTTGCCCAGGCTGACCTGGAATTCACTATGTAGTCTCAGGGTGGCCTCAAACACATGGTGATCCTCCTACCTCTGCTTCCCAAGTGCTGGGATTACAGACCTATGCCACCACACCAGGCTTCCTTTTTTTGAGGCAAGCCCAAAAGACTGGCATTTTTTTGTGCAAGAGAGAGAGAGAGAGAGAAGGCAGAGAGAGAGAGAAAGAGGATTGGTGCATCAGGGTCTCCGGCCACCGTTTTGAACTCAGATGCATGCACCACTTTGTGCACATGTGCAACCTTGTGGGCTTTTGCCACCTTATACATGTGGCTTATGTGGGACCTGGAGAGTCAAACCTGGGACCTTAGGCTCTGCAGGCCAGCACCTCAACTGCTAAGCCTTCTCTCCAGCCCCTATGTGTTTTCTTAAAGGAGCATTTTCTTCAAAAATTCCTTTAATTTAAAAAAATAAAACAAATGCAGAGAGCCTTCATTCAGACTTATACACCATGATTCTCTCTAAGCCCCATAAATCTCTTAAGAACATTTCCAATTTTAAAAAGGCTGTAGTTACTCTGTTTCACATAAACTGTATAATCCATATTTGATGTTTCTTTTATGAGAGTAGAATATTTAAGTCTAACCGCTGATGTCTTTGATTGTTTCTGATTTCCACGGCTAAACAAAAGTACTCACATCATACTATCTTTTAGGACATAATGTACTGTTATGCTTCTAAGTCGATAAGAATCAATAAGATGTAAGCAGAAAAGTAAGCAGACATAAATACTCGAGGCCCATCTGAAGAAGTCACAGTCTACCTGAAGTGTCACCATGGGAGCGCTAATCAAGCTTGTAACCGCAGCGAGTTCACAGTTGCTTTCACGAAATCCAAGCATACACTGAGTGAAACCGCTGAACTCTGAAGCATTCACCCCAGAACATATCTGAGACACGTAACTTTACAAATGGAAAACCCTCCTAGCTGTAACACTGTATGTGGGCTCTATGACCTGGATGCCAGAGTGTCTTCTGCCCAGCAAGTTACCATGTGCTTCCTGTGACCAGGAGGGTCGTCCTCATTGACCTCCTAGAAGAAAGTTCCCTAAAGCCTCCTCAGCATGGCCAACTGCTGCTTTCCTTGGGTAGATCCTAACACAGGAAGTCTGACCTTCATACACACATAGGAAGGGAAAAGAAGGGAAGAGAAGGGAAGGAAGGGAAGGGAAGGGAAGGGGAGGGGAGGGGAGGGGAGGGGAGGGGAGGGGAGAAGGTTAGGAAGGAGAGGAGAGGAGAGGGGAGGGGAGGGGAGGGGAGGGGAGGGGAGGAAAGGTTAGGAAAGGAGAGGAGAGGAGAGGAGAGGAGAGGAGAGGAGAGGAGAGGAGAGGAGAGGAGAAGAAGGAAAGGCAAGAGAAGGCAAGGGATGAGATGGGAAAGGAGAAAAGGGGAGAAACAGCAAAGGAAGGGAGAGGAGGGAGGGAAAGGAAAGAAAGGAAGGGAAGGAGAGAGAAGAGGGAAGAGAAGGGCAAAGGGAAGGAAGAATGGAAAGGAGAGAAGGGAAGGGAGGGAAAGGGAAGCAAGAAAAGGAAAGAAAGGGAAGGGAAGGAGATGAGAGGGGAGGGAAGACAGGAGAAAGGAGGGGAGAAGAGGAGAGACAGAGAAAGGAAGAGGAGGGGAGGAGAAGGGAAGAAAGGAAAGCTTACCAAGTTTTCACACTTAGCTGAATTTAACATTCAACTATTCAGCCCTGGATACGTGGACCTGTGATACAAGTTTAGTCTAATTTGTTTTTGTTTTGTCGTGTGTATGCGTGTGTGTGGTGTGTGCATGTGTCTCGTGTGTGGGGGGTGCACGTGGGTGTATTGCATATGTGGAGGCCGAAAGCTGAGGCGGGCTGCTCTATGGCGCTCCACTTTGTTGAGACGGGGTCTCTCACAGAACCGCCGACTTGGGGCGTCTACCCAGCTTGTGACAGGAACTCTCCACCTCCCGAGCGTTGGGCTCATAGGTGCATACGACCCCGTCCACCGTGCATATGAGTTATGGAACCTGAACTCCTCAGGCCCTCACGGTATGCACAGCAAACACTTTACTCGCGGATCCATCTCCTTAGCCCAAAGGTTACCTTTAATTTAAAGGAAAATATATTGTGGATAACCCCAGGACTTAGGAAATGAATTAGAAAAAAACAGACCCTTTAAGTTAGAAAATTATGAAGAATATAAATTATCTCAATTCCTCTCAAGCAATTATCTATGATGGATCAAGCTAAAACCCATTTTAATTAAATCACATAATTAAGTAATGCAGAATAATTTTTTGCATTTCTAGATGATTGGAATCATATAATTTTAGAGATTGAAGATATGTTATAGATTCCATCAGCCATCTCTTTGTGCAAATTAAGAAACTCCAAACAAAGGTCCAATATCACCATGACAAAGAAGAAGATTAGAATCCAAAGCCATTTTTTTTTTTTCAATTTCATGGTCCAAAATGTGTCCCTGACACCATGTTGGCTTTAATAATTCTAGGGACCATATGAGATGGCTCATAGCAGAAGACCACAAAATAATGTGAAATCCAGAAAATGAAATCAAAATGGACCTGGCACCTTGGAATCTTCTCAAACCCTTAGAGCACAACGGCATACTTATTTCCCAATTTAGAAACACAGCAACTTCGTGTGGGCTTTGCTGCTCGTTTCTGAGAGAGTGAGAAGATACATCAGGACCAGGACGTTAGAGATACATGCACTGTAGCCTGCAGAAGCACTTACATCCACGTGGAGCCAGAGGCCATGCCTCTCACAGATGTCTGCTATTTCATCCAGAGGGTCGAAGGCGCCCAGCACAGTGGTACCAGAGGTGGCACAGACAAGAAATGGCGCTGTCCCCTGTGAAAAGGACCCATACACAGAGAGAACTGTCACCTGTAAAGTTTGTCCTCTGGGAGGCTGGTAATTGCAAAGGGTTATGCTCCGAGAAAGATACGATCTCTTTGGAATTAATCATTAATGTGGTGGGTATTTTGAAACCTCCACACTATGTAGGATGTGGTCATTTCAAACCTGTTAAGGAAACTGAGAAAACACTATGACACGGTGCCAGCTTGTGGTGGCTTGAATGGGAAGTGTCCTCCCTGACCTCATGTGTTTGTGGTGAAACCTCATACCCAAACCCCAGCTGGTAGCGATTTGGAAGGGAGAGCCTTGCTGATGGAGGTGAGTCACTCGGGGCAGGCCTTTGGGGATGTGATCGTCAGTGCAAGCACCCCTTGCTAGAGTTAGCTCAGGCTGCCATCTTCCAGCCCGTGTGCACGATGTGACGCTGGGCTTTTGCTCTGCAGTGCTTTCCCCTGGCATGAAGGTGCCCCCTGTTGAAATGGTAAGCTTAACACAAACCCTTCTCTTCCCATAAGCTGCTTCTGGCCATGTGTGTTTTCCCCATCAATGAGTAGTAACTGCCATACAGCTCAGTAGGTAAAATTCTGATTATCACCCTCATTTTCTTATCCTAAAGGTGGCCCAGATAGAAAATGAATAACATCAATGGCAAATGGCAAGCTGCCATTTGGTAGAACTCCTGTGTGTTCTCGGGCCTGCCTCCACAAAGCCAGCATTGCACCCTTGTCCAAAATAAAAACGGGACAGGACTGGCAGGGACCTATCCAGCCCCAGGGTGAAGCAGACAGGTCAGTCTGCCTGCCTCCTGGTACAGGTATAGCTACTGAGCAGAGACATGCTCAGGTACACACAGCAAACTGAATAGAGAAGACAAGGGACTCTCATGGGAAGTGCTTGTCCGCAAGGGCACAGTGGGTGTGTTGAGAAAGAGGATGTGCCTTGTTCCTGCCGTGGTTCAGCTCCTCTCACCGTTGGTGGCTATGTCCTATACAGAGAGTAGTCGTCACTGCAAAGTGGGGGAGAGAAGGAAGATTGTGGGAGCAACATAGATATGAGGTAATCCCAAAGAAGCTGGCCAGACTCGGTGGCCCCACTGGGGGAAGGGAATCTTCATGGCAACCAGGTGAAAGAAGATTGTTCCCAGACATATCAATAGAAGCTTGGTAGCAGAGATGTACTACTGTGGCAGGGAAAACTTCCAGAAAACTGTGGGATTGTGGGAAGCAACTAGTCCTGAGCTCTAGAACACCTGGGGAATATGTGAGTCCTATACCTTTATTGTCCTGAAAAATAATTTTGCTTCTATATTTATCATAGAGCCATTTGCCCTCAGTTTCATCACAGGGTTTATTATTATTGAATAATAACAACAGGCTCTTATTTCCTTTGATGTCAGATATAGTTGTGCTGAAACCAAACACATTCCAGTTTAACTGACCTTTAATAGAAAGATGTTTTTTTTCAAAGACCCACTTGGTCCCATATCTCCAAATTGCTAGGCACAGGAATGAAATTGACAGTACATAATGAAACCAGTTGCCGTTTGGGGAGACAGCTGTGATCCACAGGATGGGGTCTACCCCAAACCTCTGAGTCAGGTCAGGAGCTGACAGTCCCTGGAGGACCCATGGGCTTTAGATAGTCTTCCCTGTACTCAAACACAACAGATTATATCTCTATCACGCCAGTGACCTACATGAAATGAGAACAGATCTACATCAATCATCCAAAGCACTGGAAAAAAAAGAGTAATTTTTTTTTCTTTAATGGTTGGGCTTTTTCTCATAAAAGACATGACATTCTGACAGTCGTGAAAAAAATACCTATGCAAGTTGTGATAGCTTACTAATCGGTTTTCTTCACCTTAATAAAAAAATTACTTGCTATAAATAGCAGGCCCAGAAATTAAACTTTTGCAATGCTGGATTTAACTTTCCATATTTTCTTTTCTTCATCATAGCTGTTGCCACTAACAACAAAATTTGGTAATAGTATTGATTGATTGCCTGTCACCAGTAAGCTGTATTTCCTGAGAAAGCTTGTCATTTCAAACATCATTAAGCAAAATACTTCCACAAGATTCAGTGGTAGTTCTAGTTGGGGCTGTCAGTAATTGATTTAAAAGTGATGCCTTGTGGATTTCATTGTCGTGTGTGTGTGTTGTACACATGTGGCATATGAATGTGTGCACGTGTGTGTGCCCATATGCACATGTGCAAAGGCCAGGGAACACTGGGTGTCCTTCTCTCTATCACTCTTCCCCCCTGGTTCCTTGAGACAGGGTCTCTTGCTGAACCTAGAACTTGCTATTTCTCATGTAGCCTGGCTAACCAGTGAGCTCCGGCAATCTTCCTGTCTCCAACCACTTAGCTCTGGGGCTACCGGCGATTGTGGTCACATCCAGTTGTTTATGCAGGTGTCGGGTTTTTTTAGGTGGGTGTCGGGAATAGAACTCAGGTCCTCATGCTTGTGCAGCATGTGCTCTTACCCACTGAGCCACCTCTCCAGCAATGGCATCAAGTAAATGTTGTTGCTTAGAAGATGTTCAAGTGGATTGTGGAGCGTCAAAGAGTTGAATACCAGCCCCCCTCACACACACACAGCACCCTGATGCACTATTTCCCACATCTGAAGCAACATGAGTTCAAAATCTTGAAACTAAACAGGTAAGCTACCGAGGTCAGGAACTCCTCATTGTGTATTATTGTCTCATAGGTGAAGGGAGGGTTGTGGATGGTGAATCCAGGCTTGGGTAAGAGCGGACCTGAAAGATACCTGGGCAGAAATCCCACTGTGCTCTCCCAGCCCTCCTTCCAGTGCGCTGGAGGCAAGTTTGACTTTTCAGAAAGTTCTTTCATCAGTTTCCCAACTTTAGAATTATGTCGGGGCTGGAGAGATGGCTTAGCAGTTAAGGTGCTTGCCCGTGAAACCTAACGATCCAGGTTTGATTCTCCAGGTCCCACGTAAGCCAGATGCACATGGTGGCACATGCGTCTGGAGTTCGTTTGTACTGGCTGGAGGCCCTGGTGTGCCCATTGTCTGTCTGTCTGTCTCTCTCTCTCTCTCTCTCTCTCTCCCTGTCTATCTCTAATAAATAAATAAATAATAGGATGATGTCAGTTTCATACACTTAGATTTTTAAAACAAACAAAAACTGAAGTGGCAAAAATAATAACACCTACAGTGGAATAAAACCCACTGTGGTAGAAATGAGAATAGTTAATGACACTAAAAGAGGGGGCTTTGTTTAGGAGAGGGTAGAAAATGAACTCAGTATATTGGAAACTGGTAAATTAGACAAAACAAGAAAATGTTTATCATGCCTTGCATGTAAAATCATTTCCTTAAGGGAAACAGTTTTCTTGGTCGTAGAAGACCTGCCAATGAATAAAGAAGGAATCAGAGAATGAGTTAGAACATCGTGTAATGACCAATGACAGCAAAATCCACCGGAAAGAGGACAAGGGAGGATGTTATGATGGACAGATGGACCCTGACAATAGTGAGTTTCACTGATAAGTGTCATTACTGAAGAGGACAGATGATGTATCCTCAAGGAAGTTCAAAAAGTTAAGAAAAGGAAAGAAATCCCACTTGCACCTCACAGGAAACACAGAAGAGGTGGTGGTGGAGACAAGAGCCCGCAGTGTCTCGAGACTCGGTGACATCTACAACACCATACTGTGGAAGACTCCTCAGGGAAGGGGACCTGGTTTCTTCCACAACAACATCAACAGAAAGAGGACAGAGAAGCAGACTGGCAAAGATATATCTGACTACCAGGCAAATTCAGTGCGAGGAACTTGATTGGGTTCTTCCTTAAATAAGGCAACTACTTTGTAAAAGGCATCGGGAGAAATTTTCTTTTTCTTTTGTGTGTGTGTGTGTGTGTGTGTGTGTGTGTGTGTGTGTGTAAGCACTTCTGCACATGCTTGTGGAAGCCAAAGAAGAGCATCAAGTTTCCTCCCCCATCACTTTTCTGTCCTGCTTCCTAGAGACAGGATCTTTCACCGAGCCTGGAGTCTCACTTGGCCTGGGGTCTCTCACTGAGCCTAGAGCTCACCGTTGTTTTGGCTAAGCCAGCTAACCCTAGCAATTCTCTTGTCACTGTACCCCTCAGTGTTGGGATTACATGCATACTTAGGACTGGCTTTTTTTAAATGTGGATATTGAGGATTGAACTCAGGTTTTCGTGGAAATGCTCTTACGCACTAAGCCATCTCCTCAGCTCATAAATTTTAACATCAGCTGAGTATCTGGTTATATTAAGAATTTTTTTGTGTTTAAGTATAGTAGTAGTATTATTTCAGACAAAAGTGGATAGTTTCACTTTCAACGACTTATACGTCAACAGCACGATGTCTGGAGCTTGTCTGAGAGTGGTGGGAGGGGCGGGGGCGGAGGCCAAAGAGAAAGTGTCTGAGCTAGCAAGTGCTGAGTTTGCATAGCGAGCCATGGTGGCATAATATATTAGTTTTCTCTGCGTTTAAATTTTTCTATAATGAAATGTTTAAAATGAGAGGGGGAGGAGGAGGAAGAGGGAAAAAGAGAGGTGAGGAAAAGGGAAGAGAGGAGGGGAGGAGAGAGAGAAGAGGAGGAGAGAGAAGGGGGGAAGAGGACAGGAGACAGATGAAGAAGGGGAGAGGAGGGGAGAAGATTGAAAGGAAGAGGAGGGAAGGAAGAGGAGAGAAGACGACAGGAAAGAAGAAGATAGGGAAAGGAAGAGGGGAAAGAGAGAGAAAGGGGATGGAATAGAAGAGGAGAAAAGAGGAGAGGAGACGAAAAGAGAAAGTCATGGGAGGGGTGAGACAGGGGCAGGAAGGATATGAGCCAGGTAGATGCTTGGTGTCCCCCAATCCCCTGCAAACATGAACGATATCATGAAGATTATTTTTTCATAGGAAATTTGGTAAGGAGAGACTGAATAATAATAATAATAAAATAGTTTCTGTGATTCACAGCAGAAAGGAAATGACTGATGTTATTTCGGAGAATGTTCCCCAAAAGAACGGCCTTCTGAATCAGCAGATAATTGTCATGTCTGCTCATCTTCAAAAGGTTGATAGAAGAGATAGATGTGGATGTAAGGGCACACACCCAAAGGCCATGCACACCCAATGAAAACAGAATTTAGTATGGACTCCAGGCCAAGTATAGTAATCTAGCACGTTCCAGGACAAGGTGATTTCTATGAAAATTTGAAAAAAAAAAAAAAGTAGAATGCAACAGGAATATCAGCTTAACATCCCCTCCTTCTTCGAGTGCAAAGGCCTATGAAAACAGAGCACCTAGGTTACAGTACAGAGGCTGGGAGGTTTGCAGACGCGTGCGCAGTGAGAAGCGGTTGGGTGGGCAGAGGAAGCAGAGGGCAAAGATGGAATGCGTGCTCGAGTGGCCAAGAGGTGGGCCCAAGAAGCAAAGGGCAGGCACAAAGCTCTGAGGCAGGTTTTTAAGAGGAAACCCACGCTACGGGTCAGCTTCTCTGGGTCACAGAAGGTAAGGTGGGCTATGCCTTGCTTTCTCTAGCATTGAACATTTCCACTTCCGTTGGCCTGCCAGCTCAGGGTGACGGGACATTCTGCCCCAGAAACACTAAACTTCACACGCAGATGAGGTGGCTGTGACAGTGAGGTTTGAGTTGGAAGCCACAAGGAGTAAGAGAAAAATGGAGAACCAACTGAAGACGGCCCCGAGATGCGTGGTTGGGCCTACAGAGAGGGGTGCCGGTGCAGGACTGCAGACGTGGCTCTGCCGGAGAGCCTGGGGGCGCCCTTCAGGGCTCACTCTAGCCCAGCACCCCGGACACAGTGAAGCAAGTGTTTAACAGGCTCCAGCCACCGGGGGATGGGAATGCCTGAGAAACATCACAGACCATGGACGGTGCGGTAGTTGAAATAAAATGTCCCTCATAGGCTCACGTGTTTAGAATACTTGCCCCCTCAGCTGGTGGCAACTTGGGAAAGTTGTGGGACCTTTGAGAGAGGGAGCCTTGCTGGAGGAGGTGCGTCACTGGGTGCAAACCTGAGTGTTCAGAGAGCTCATCCTGACTCCTCCCTTCCTGCTTCTGCGGGCATGATATGATGCCCTGGCTGACTGCTCTGTCCTGGTGAAGCTATCCCCCAAATAAATCCTTTCCTCCCATAGGCTGATTCTTGCTGCATGTTTTTTCCTGGCATTGAGAAGGCAGCTGCTACAGAGAGCCTGGCATCTGGACATGGAACATCTGGAAAGGAGTCAATGAGCTTCTCTGTTTTAACTCCAACACACTCCCTTCTCTCACCCACACAGAAATGAATTGGGTGACTTGCATTCTCTGGTGCCCTCTCTCTCTCACATATAGATTCACATGTCTTTCTCTCTTGTCTATTTCTCTCATGCACAAATATCCCTCTCTCCCATACACTCTCTCTCTATCTCTCTTTCTCATATGTAGATGCACACATTTATTCTCTATCTCTCTCATGCACAAATGCAGCTATCTCTTCTTCTCTCCCTCTCTCTCATGCATATATGCATTCTCATATGTGGATACACATATGTTTCTCTCTCTTCTGTTCTCTAATACACAAATATCTCTGTCTCTCTGTCTATCTCTGTCTCACACACTCATACATCCTCTCTCTTTCCTAACTCCCTCATACATAAGTATACCTCTGTAACACACACATGCATTCTGTCTCTCATATGTAGATAAGCATGAGACAAAGAAAAGCATGTTTATCTACACATATGGATATTTCATACATATGCATTCATTATTTCATACATAAATATACATGTGTTTCTCTCTCTTCTCTCCCATACATAGATATACCACTCCCTCTCTCTCTGTCTTTCACACATGCATTCTCCCTCTCATATGTAGATAAACATGTTTCTCTTCTCTATCTCTCTCATACATATATGCACTTTTCTCTGTCATACACACACACACGCGCACACACACACACACACACACACACACTTTCCCTCTCACCTCTTGTTTCGCTTGCTGGATTTGCTTCTCCAGCTCTTCGGGTATCATCTTACCTCTAGAGAATACAGAGGTAAGACTTTCAGTTATGGTTAGTACATCACAGGTGAAGGTAGTTAAAACAGCATGACTTTCCCCCCTCCACCCACCAGGCTCCCACATCCTGGGCTGTTTACCTTCCGTCTGTTTCCACAAAGCGCACGTTCTCGGTGCCAATCCCAAGGAAGGAGGCCGCCTTCTTCATAGAATAATGGCACTGAGTTAAAGGGCAAGAAGAAAGGACAGAAATGACGGCACAGTATAGACAAGTACTGCTTGTTATCTAAACCTGTGTGGGTCTCTATGACTCAGTGCAGTCTTTGGAACATGATGGCATCAAAGAAAAAGAAAAATATAAGAGACAGAGGCAACAGTAATTAAATTGAGCTCTCTTTTTTGTCCTTCTTTGTAAAATCTTATTTTTGACAATTTCATGCATGTATATAATGTATTTTGATTCCATTTACCCATTTTACCCTCTCTTATCCCTCCTCCATCCTCACTAAATCCGTTCTTCCCAGTTAATTCTCTTTGCACTTTCATGTCCTTTTCCTGAGACCCGCTGAGTTTAATTAGAACTGTTTGCATGCGCGTGTGTGAGGGTCGTTTACTGTCGCAGGAGCAACCTTCCTGTGGCTCCACCACTGAAGAACAGGACCCGCCCCTCCCCCGGCCACCGCTAACTTCCCAGAGCTCCTCTGGAGGAGCGGCATCTCATGAAGCCCTTCCCGGCCCATGACGGAATGTTGACGGGGTCAGTCTTATGCCGGAAACCCTAGCTGCTGTGAGTTCATGAGCAACAGCCATGTCCCTGTCCGGAAGACGGCATGCCACGGCACTCCTCCCCCTCCCCGGCTCTCATACTCTTTCTGCCTCCTCTTCTGCAGTGGTCCCTGAGTCCTGGGGTGGGTGGTTTACATGTCCCTTATAGGGATGAGTGAGGGGCTGACAACATTGATTTTGGGCTATAGAAATCAGGATATGAATCTTGAATGCTCAGTTTAGATTCTCAAAGCTTCAGCTTGCTAATCCATGCAGCATTATTTCAATGAAGCCAACTTGATTAGCTTGTTATAGAGAAGAAAGGAGTTATTTGCTGTCAAAGGTATGCCACAGGGAAAAAACATAGCCACACATAGCCGCTGGAGACTTTTGCTTTCTATAAAATTGAAAAAAAAAAGGATTCTCTTAATAATAATAATGTGAATATTAATATGAGCATAATATGTTAATATTTATGTATTAATATAAGCACAAGGTGAGTATTAATGTATCAACATAAACTTAGAATCTGGTCCAGGACTGACTCAAATCCTCTAAGGAAAGAACAAATTGCTATCTCAGAGATTCCAATCACAGACTGGAGAAGAGTTTAATTGTTTCCAGGAGAAAACAGTGGGTTAAAAATGCAGAGCAGAGGGGCTGGAGAGATTGCTTAGTGGTTAAGGTACTTGCCTGCAAAGGCAAAGGACCCAGGTTCAATTCCCCTGTACCCACATATAGCCAGATGCACAAGGTGGCATGTGTCTGGAGTTTGTTTGCAGTGTCTAGAGGCCCTGGCACACTCATTCTCATTCTCTCTCTCTCTCTCTCTCTCTCTCTCTCTCTCTCTCTCTGTGTGTGTGTGTGTGTGTGTGTGTGTCCCTCATCTTTCTCTTTCTTTCAGATAACTACATTTTTTAAAAAATGCAGAGATTGGGGCTGGAGGGATGGCTTAGCGGTTAAGGCATTTGCCTGCAATGCCAAAGGACCTAGGTTCAATTCTCCAGGACCCATATTAGCCAGATGCACAAGGCGGTACACAAGTCTGGAGTTCGTTTGCAGTGGCTGGAGGCCCTGGTGTCCCCAATCCTCTCTCTCTCCCTCTCTCTCTCTCTCTCTCCTTTCTTTCTCTGTCAAATAAATAAAAATAAAAAATGTTTAAAAATGCAGAGATTTCTGACCCATCTTATTTAACAGAGAATGCAAGACTGAAATGAGACCTACAGGAATCTGGGTGAAATCACAAGAACAAAAGGAATATGGAGTCAACCACTTCACTTAGGTATGGTACGTGTGAAGCTAGATGGTTCTGGAATGATGTGACCTATTTCTTATTGGTTTAACGTGATCTATATTTAGATGGTTGGAATTTCCCCCACCACCACATGGAGTCTGCAAAATAATTAGCGTGAAAACACTGGAAATGTCATTCTTTATATATTAGCAAGGACAGGTGGGCAATTAATTCTTTTTCATGCCAGAAAAAATGAGGGTGATAAAGGACATTATTTTACCAAAAAAATCCTTAGTAATTTAATTTGTAGGTATGAATATATTAAAAGAGTAGTCATGCCTTCACAGTTAACTTGATGTATTCCCTCCAATGTAGTAATTCTTTTTTCGCCCTTTTGTCAAGACAGCTCTATTGGGAAGTCTTTTTTTAAACTCTATAAAAATAAAATGCAGAAAACATTAACACCACCAGGAAAAAAATGGAATGGAACCATCCTAAATAATTAATTTCCAAAATCCAATAGCACACATCCGCACTGCCCGTAGGGTGCATTTATTTCAGAGCGTCGCAGGACCGTAGGCGTGCTGAAGAGTCACCGTGTCCACGAAAATGTAACGCATCCTGGACCTTGCCACGGCCGCCTGAGCTGGCTGGAGCTAAGGCCTCTGCTATAGCAAGGGTGGCATGGACAGGGGCGATCACTTCTCACTAGACATTTGGGTGCTGCCAGCCACATAGCTATTGATCGTGTCATGATCAATGCTGGTGGATCCCCAGTGACTTCTGACTATAAGGGAAGCCACAAAAATCTACACACAAGAAACGGCACACGGGCCTCCAACCCATGAGTAAAAACTTGTGACGGGGGCCAGGGGTGATGGCTTAGCAGTTAATGCGCTTGCCTGCGAAGCCTGAGGACCTAGGTTCAATTCTCCAGTACACATGTAGGCCGGATGCACAAGGTGGCCCACACGCCTGGATTTCCTTTGAAGTGGCTGGAGGCCCTGGTGTGCCCATTGTCTCTATCGCTCTATCTGCCTCTCTCTCTCTTTCTCAAATAAATAAATAAATAAATAAATAAATAAATAAATAAATATTTAAAAAGCAACTTGTGATGAGAATAAGAACAGCTAGCTTAAAGGGCTTCCGGGCCGAGCACAGTCCAATGTCACCCGGCAAGTGCATAGGGATGGATTTAGAACTGAAGGATCAACATCTGAGAGTGTAGGAGAAGGGAAAAGGGCCCTGAAGGGAACAAAAGAAAGGGTCGTGGTGCTTCAGAGACACCCACTAGTGGAGAGGAAAGGAAAGTCCTGGAAGGTTGGAACTGAGAAGTAAACCACCGCATTTAGAAGTACAGAGAGGCTGTTCTCATCACCGGCAAAAGATAAGGCAGGCATTTTCGAGACCTGACCTCCCCGTGGGTTTCATAAATCTGCAGAAAGAAAAGCAATCTCAACAGGACCTCACCTCTGTAGCGATGAGACAGCACTTGTCTGCAAGAACAGCACTGAGCTCAAGCTTTACTTTCTGGCTCCTGTGAGGATATTTCCCCATGACCTTAGCTTTCTCACTAGACTGAGGCTTTCTTCATGTCTCTGTGCCTTGGACATGGGGATTCGATTTGGGTTAGTGATGACGAACTGGATGCTTTCACTCATAGGGATGGGGAGCAGACATTCTCAACGTTACCCTTCAGGGATGGAAGCAAACACCATGGGGACTTCTCCAGTAACACACAGCTCATTCTATGCCTAGAGAGTCCAGGGCCAGAGTCCCAGATGGGTGGCCTCCAGCCACAAGCTCTACATGACGTCCAGAGGAAACCTGCTTGCCTGTTCACAGAGCCTGAGACACACGCCACCTTGGCTCGGAGAGGCACTAAGGTGCAAAGTTTAAGGTTTACCTAGAGGCAAACATCCCAGGCTTCTTCCTTGCCTCTCTTCCCAGCTTTAGACCTGCTGATCAAAAGCAGGATGGGGGCTGGAGAGATAGCTCAGCAGTTAAGGTACTTTCTGGCTAAGTCTATGGACTCGTGTTCAACTCCCTGGGTCCCACGTGAGCCAGACGCACAAGGTGATGCAATTGCACAAGGTGGCATATGCACATAAGAGTCTGGAGTTCGACTGTAGTGGCTGGAGGCCCTGGCATGCCAATTTTCTCCCCCCCCCAATTTTCCTTCTCTCTGTTAAAATAATTAAATCGTTCTTTTTTTAAAGCAGGATGGGAGGGTCTGGGGAGATAGCTCAGCAGTTAAAGATGCTTGCTTGCAAAGCCTGATTTCCTGGGTTTGGTTCTCTAGTTCCCACATATAGCCAGATGCACAAAGTGGTACTGGAGTTTGCTTGCAGTGGCAGGAGGCCCTGGTACTCCTAATCTCTCCCTCTCTCTCTCTCTCTCTCCTTGCAAATAAATAAATAAAATAGGAGGACACTCAAAATGCACCAAAGCGGAAATCCAGAAGCTGCTGAGAGCTCAACAGTACAGCAGACTTAAAGCACGTCCACCTTGGCTCAGGGAAGCTCGTGGAAGAGCGGGCGGGAAGAATGTCTAAGAGCCACAGGGTGGGAGGGAAGATCCGCAGACACAGCCCTCCCCACAATGACAGACTGCTGCTCTCACAACCCATAACCCCCAACCCCATGGTGAACACCAGCAGTCCCACTGAGGAGAGGCCCTCAGTGCACTGGGGGCACGGAGGAGTGGGACGATGGGACCCACATATGATGTGTCCATACAAAGTTTCTACTTAATAAAAATAAATGTAAAAACGGGATGGGAGAGAGAGCAACCAGGACCAAGAGAGAGAGGATTAAGACATAAATATCTTTATTAGGAAGGTTGAAAGCACTATGTAAGGCATACAGGGGTCCAAAGTCAGAGACAGAAAGAGAGAGAGAGAGGGAGGTCCAAACATCTGAAAAACAAACCAAGATTGTCCCTTGTAAGCATTTGTGGAGGAAAGGGGCATGTCTGGACACAGACTGTGTAAGAGAGTCACGGAAGCGATGAGAGTGAGAGGTCAATGTCTATATCCTTCATGGTCTCAGAGAAGGAAGGGGACTACTCCTCCTCCATCTGCTCTTAGGTAGAACCCAAGCCTATATAACCCAGGTGGCTTGGGTTCCCCTGCCCCGCCCGCCATGATGGGGGTCTGATTATTGCCCTCCTGCCTGCCCTGGTCCTCGGGCAGCAGGGTCCTCTTAAAGTGACCACACGTGTTCTAACAAGGACCTCGTCTCACCAGTCACTGTCTGGGGCTTAAGCGTTTCTTTTGAGCCTCGCCTTAGAGTGGCAGACAAGCGCCCCTGCTTCCTGCTGATTCCAAACAGGCTTTGCACGGCTCAAGAACTCTACTACCATCCTAGGACTACCATGTGCCCCAGGAGTGCATACCGAGGTCTGAGCATGTCACACATATGACACTTCTGTTGCTTTTCTTCAAGATTCCCTTCCATCACCATTTAGCCCTGGAGAGGCTATGGGCCTGCAGGTCTCTAGGGACAGCTGAGCTACAGACAAAACACGTTCCATGCAAAAGTGTGTTGGGCTAGACTCGCGTGCTCTACGTACAATGGTGCAAGACAGGCGCGAATGTAGCATGGAAGTGGGAAGACATCTGCAAAAACAAACAAAAACAGTAGCACGGAAACTGGGGAAACGGCTCAGCAGGTCAGAGTACTTGCCACACAAGCATGAGGCCTCGAGACTTTGTGAGTTTGATTCCCCGGCACTCCTGTGAAAAGCTAAGGCGCGGCCACGCACGTCTGCCGGTGGCCCCAGTCCTGTGCGGGGCGGAGACAGGAGAATCGCTGCGAGTCTCAGGTCAGCCAGTGTGACTGAAAACGACAGCCCCAGATCCAATGGGGGTCTTCACCTAAAGGACACTAGAAGAGCGATCGAGGACAACCAATGTTCTGTTCCAGCCTCCGCACGTGGGTACACTGGATATGTTCACGTGTATACGCTATACAAACGCACACACGTACCTCCCCCCCACCCTGAAAATTGGAGGAACTCAGCCACTGTACCCTCTCCAATCAAACTCCTAAAAGCAAACAATGGAGGACTTGAGACTATGTACTGACATTGAGTAATTCTCCTTTTATAACTGCATAATCAACTGACCTGTTATAATGAGCAGCGAAGGTGGTCATTAAAGCATACATTTAAAAATGCAAAATGCTGGGCTGGAGAACTGGCTTAGCGGTTAAGCGCTTGCCTGTGAAGCCTAAGGACCCCCGTTCGAGGCTCGATTCCCCAGGACCCACGTCAACCAGATGCACAAGGGGGCGCACGCGTCTGGAGTTCGTTTGCAGTGGCTGGAGGCCCTGGCGCGCCCATTCTCTTTCTTTCTCTGCCTCTTTCTCTCCCTGTCTGTCGCTCTCATATAAATAAATAAAAATAAACAAAAATTTTTAAAAAATGCAAATGCTGTGACCCAGAGCAGAGGCAGGAAAACACTGCAAGAACAAAATACATGGATCGTGTGGAAACACATGCTCATGATGACTGCTTACAGAGACGGGACTGTTCTGCGGAATCTGCATGCACCCCCTGGGTTTTCTGGCTCCGGCTGCTGGCATGTGAGCTGTGGCATACATCTGACTTCTTGGTGGAAAATGAAAAGTGAATCCTTTAGTTCAGGTTTCACAGCAGCATGAGAACTCGGTGACTTCTCTCCCTCACCTGGGCCACTGGTCACGCCCTGCTGTGAGCGTTACTCTCAGCTCCATGGAGTTTCTTTTCCGTCCCAAGGACAAATGCTCCAGAAAAGAACTTGAGCAAAGTTTTAAGCCAGAAGAAGAATGAGAAAGAAAACTGCCAGAGTGACAGGAACCAGATTTGTACCAGCCTGCCCAGGCACCAGGAGAGTTCTGTGCGCCTCGGATTGACGGAGGTCAAGATGTCACCCTTGATAAGAAAGCCCTGTTCCTTAGGAACTCCACGTAAGTGAGCTTTTTTTTTTTTCTTTCTTTCTTTCTTTCTTTTCTTTTTTTTCCCAGCACTTCACATTGCCAAGAATTTGCCTCTGGCTGTACAGAGCACATCTTACTAAGGACCACAGTGCCTGGGTGGGAATATGAAGAGATGGCACCACCTTGCTGAGTCTGGCAGAGAGGCCCCCACCTTCAGCCTGGCTCCGCATGCAATGCCAGGCTAACTGAAGCAAAGATCAGGCAGGGCAGAAGGAAAGCATGAAGCCTGGCCAGGATTTCCTCCACCCAGGGACACTCGGGGGACCAAGATAAAATTTGCAGCAATAAAGTAACCTGTGCTGTTAGGAGAAAATATTCAGGAAAACCCAGCTATAAACTATAAAGAGTGAAGATGCTGCCCATCTCATGTGTTTTGTTTGTTTTTAATTTTCATTTTATTTCTTTAATGTTTTTATTTATCTCAGAGAGAAGGGGAGAGAGAGACTGGGCACTCCAGGGCCTACGGCCACTGGAAATCAACTCCAGACGCATGTGCCACTTTGTGGATCTGACTTTCTATGGGTACGCTGGGGAACTGAACCTGTGTCATTAGGCTTCGCAGGCAAGCACCTTAACTACTGAACCATACTTACAGCCCCTAATTTTTTTTTTTCAATTGGGA
Organism: Dipus sagitta; assembly: GCA_036346955.1. Classification (NCBI taxonomy): domain Eukaryota; kingdom Metazoa; phylum Chordata; class Mammalia; order Rodentia; family Dipodidae; genus Dipus; species Dipus sagitta. The sequence goes on from CM070786.1 coordinate 10,214,749, forward strand.
TACAAAGTATCAGATTTCACAAAGGCACTTTCATACAAATTTTGTTTAAGTAGGTCCTTCCCCCTTCCTTTTCTCCCCAGTTTCTCCCATCACCCTGTCCTCTATCCTTACTGGGTGATTCTTTCCCCCCCGCCCCAGTGCTCCCCTTCCCCTCTCACGTCACATGTGTTCACACCCAGGCTCATCTTATCTTGGAAGCTAAGCAGGATCAAGCCTAGTTAGTACTTGGGGGGATGGGGAGATGATACCATTTCACCTTGTGTGTGTGTGTGTGTGTGCGCGCGCGCAGATGCACATGTGTGTGCTGATATATACACCCCATGCACACACAGGCGGAGTCCAGAAGAAGACCCTGGGTGTCATCCTCTATCACTCTTCTACCTCATTTCCTTGAGATCGAATCTCTCACTGAACCTCACCATTGGGCCTCGGCTCTGCTCTCCCCCTCTCAGCACTGTGGGTTACAGGCATTTGCACCCACGCTTGGCTTTTTAACATGGGTGCTAGGGATCGAGTACAGCTTGTCACCCATGAATAGAGAGTGCTCTGACCTCGCTGAGCCATCCCCCCCCCCAACTCATGTTTTCAATAGGACACCCAGTATTCCTGTAGCAGAAGAGGCTGAGATCTTCCTGCCAGAGACCAGGGGAAGAAGAGGGACAGAAGACCAGAGACGTCCCGTGGAAAGACACAAAAGCAGAAAAATGAGAGGAAAGATGTCTTTTTAAGACAGACTACACTGAGGCTGGACCATCCATCTATCCCCACCCTGTTCCAGCTGACTCTCTTCCTACAAGTAATGGATACTATTTTTTAATTAGTTAATTAATTAATTATGAGAGAGAGAGAGAAGCAGATAGACAGAATGAAAGCACCAGAGCCTCCAGCCACTGCAAACGAACTCCAGACGCATGCCCCACCTTGTGCATCTGGCTTACATGAGCACTGGGGAATCGAACCTGGGAATTTAGGAACTACAGGCAAGTGCCTTAACCACAAAGCCATCTCTCCAGCCCCTAGATACTATCCTTCATGATTGTGGGCCATATTCCACTTTGTAGGCAATAACCCAGTAGTCATTGCAACAATCACTAATGAGTGACCCCTGTGGGGCCACGGGCTTGTTTTCTTGGTCCTCTTGTCACTGCAGACCCTCTGTGAAGTGGATTTGCAGCACGTCCCTTCCCCCTGCCACCACCCAGCAGGGGAGTCTCCATTTTCCCACATTTTAAATTTGGCTTCAGAGATGGGACTCGCTCAGCCAGGACTGTGCTCTTGAGGGTGTGCCTTGCCTGACTTCTGGAAGACAAAGGATACCCAGAGCAGAGAGGAGTCACTGGGGCTACGTAGCCACGGGAGGAAGCCCAGTCCAGAACGGCACAGTGCTCTGCTGCCCGGAGGCTTAGAAGTGATAGCACCATCGAAGGTGTATGGCACTGGGTTTGGGGGACCATTTATTGGACTCAAGAGCCAACTGACACACTCACTCTTTCAAATCAGAGAAACAGAAGCAGAAGCACTGACACGTTAATCAACTCATCCGAGGTCACTCAGATAGTAAGTGACGAGAATGGAATCAAGTGGCTGGGGAGATGTCTCAATGGCTAATGGCATTTGCTTGCTGCAGTAGTTTGGATGTGATAGCTTGAATGTACGGCCCTGTGGGCTCAGGTGTTTTGTTAAAATTGAGCTTGCAACTGCAGCCCCTAGCAGGCAGAGCCCTGCTCGAGAGGGTGTGTCACTGGGGCCAGATCTTGGAGTCCAGCCCTGAGGTGCATGTGGGGGGGGTTGATCGGAATCCCACCCTCCTGGGTGTGTCCAGATCAGTTTGAGCTCTGGCTGTTTGCATGTCATGGTGCGGGCTGTTGGTGGTGTCTCTCTGCTTGTATCTATAAAAGCAAGCCAGCTTCTTCCTCCATTGATGGTGTTCCCTGGACTCTGTAAGCCTGAAATAATCCCTTTCCTCCCATACTGTGTCTGGTTGAATGTTTGTTTCCGACAATGAGAAGCTGACTGCAACATTTGCAAAGCCTGCTAGTCTGGGTTCAATTTCTTATGTAAACCTATGTAAATCCAGATGGGCATTTCTTTGCAGAGGCAAGAGACTCTGGCATGTCCACACACACATACACGCACACGTGCGAATAAATAAATAAAAATTTAAAGAGAATGGAATCGAATCTACTTTCCTTAAAGACAATTCACCGAGTCACGCTTTGACCTTGTACTTCAGTGGAAAGTACAATAACAGAAAAGCACTGTGGTGATATCTAATTGGGTGGGCCTGCGTGTGTGTGTGTGTGTGTGTGTGTGTGTGTGTGTGGCAATGATGGTAACAGAAACCTTCGTCTTTCCCTTTGAAAAAGAAGCTATATACATCCTCATATTATCCTGTGGACTAAAGTGCCCAGGAAGATCCCACCTGTGTTAAGAATTCAAGGCTGATGAGAACCCCCGTGACTTAAGGAGGACTGCAATGTAGCAGGACCAGAGCCAGTTACCTTGGGCTATCTTAAGCACTGAAGTGACCATCTGCTGCCCACTTCTGTGTGTGACCTGGCATCCCATGACTATCAGCTAACTCCTTTTGGAATATATGGACAGACTCCTAGTTTTCACCAACCCAAAAGCTAAGAATGTCACCAGACTGCATCTGAGGCCTACAGCAGAGACTTCCCTACTCTGCGGTCATCCACCTTCCTGATCTCCCCACCAATGCATTTGCGAAGTGTTTTGATTGATGCCTATCTTTGTTCTGTTACCGTAAAAGCCTCATGGAATTTGGGGCAAAGTGAAGCTGAGTTTTTGGGTACTCGTTTGGTTCCAGAGTAAACTATCTCTGTTTATCTCTTATTTCCTATTACATGAGGGGTGTGTGTGTGTGTGTGTATGTGTGTGTGTACAAGCTTATCAAAACAACTATACAACAAGCCATGAGTAGATAGCAGAGCTGAGATCAGCCATGATGATCTGGTGTCTAATAATATGATACTCAAAGAAAAGATTCACAGAGATAGCACTTTCCAATGAAACATTCTCTCCTCAAAGAAAATGTCACAGACGATAAATTTCAACTAAAGGTGATGTACAAAAACCCAGTGGTCAGTAGTTAGGAAATCAGACTTATCAGAATGTCCTATGAAATCCAATACTATATGACACTTAGGAGCATTCATCACACACAGTTAGGATAAAAATCACAGCAGGGACACTCAAAACAAATGAGACTGCTTAAGTAATAAATTTTCAGAAAGAAATGTATCTGATATCAAGAAGAATGTTTTTACCTCTGTCGATGTGAAAAGGATTAATCTTGGCAAGCCAGACAGACCCTTCTCCTTAATATCTGGGCAGTATTTATATCTAGCTAAATTCATTGCATACATATTGGACACTGAGCCACCTGCAGAAAAAAATTAAAATGTCACATTTATAACATGAAGTAACAGCATCCCATGTATCAAATATGATAGAAAGCCCTGAGTGGTCAGAATTGCTCCCATCTCAAGAAAAATCACCCGAACACCAGCCCCTACCCATTACTCTTGACTATTTCACTTACAATTTCAATTTTTTTATAATTTAAAAAGTCAAAAATTTTAATACTTAATCTACAATTCCATGACCTTTCAGCGAAGAGGGAAACACTAGCTAATTCTCTAAGGCTAAATTGTTTTTGAAACCTAAAAGTTTCGACCTATGAGCCTGGACCTAGGGCCAGTAACTCAAACCTTCAGAGTCAGACCACTTGTTCTGTCTGCCACTTGATCAATGAAATTGGCATTGACAGTACATGCTCATCTCTGGTTCCAGACAAGCAATGCAGGAGAGATGAATGTGATTTAGGAACCCTCTCAGGAAAGATTGATTTTAAAATTCAGAGGGCTTATCATTGTCTTTTCAACCTCCCCAAAGTCAATAAATTCATTTGCAAGAGGTATAAATCCTAAATGTAGACATATAAATCCCAAAATGCAGACATCTCATTTGTTACATATGCATGCCATTAATTTAGCATTTGTAGAAAATGCAGTCACTCCAGAGATAGGTAAAATTGCTACACTTACCAAGTAGCCCTGTTAGTGGCCGACATTTTTGTCGTATGCATGGCTGCAAGGTTATATTTCTCAACTAAATAAAAAATTTTTTTAGAGGTTCAAAGTGGAAGGATGATGGAAACAACCAACCGTGCTCACCTGGGTTAAATATTCCATCCCCTTCTTTCCAGCCAATAAATTCCATCATTTTCTTCAGAACCTCTTCCTCCACTAGTAGAAACACCGGAGACACCTCGTAGGTATAACTGGACAGACACACACACAAAGCAAACACTTCTGTGACTAGAATTTACACATCCCTTTGGTGTCCTCAGAAATACACAGACAGTTTGATGAACCCCCGTGGCTGCTGAAGTGGAGGTAGTCTTTGGAAATCTCTTGGCTGCGATGAGAGAAGGATTCCCTCCATCTCTCCACCTCAGGCACAGTCAGGTAAAACATCGGTAGCTTGTGGTGTTCTGCAGGGCTACGTTAGGACCTTTGGTTGCAGGAGGGGAGACGAGGGCAGAGCATCACCTACGTGAGCCATGGACAGTGGCTCTTCTATTCTGTGGCTGCTTTGGGTACTGCCCGGGAAGCTGATGCTGATGAAGGAGAAGCCATCGTCTTGGTGGCCGTGCTGTCACGAGGCTACTACCAAGAGGACACTATCTGTATGTAGAATCTACATGTCCTGCTCTGTCTTCCACTGCTAAACCAGCTGTATCTACACAGATGGGGTATGTTCTATGCGGTACCTATTGTTACTGATGGTTTTACCACTAAGCTCTTTCCAGAACTCTTGTCACAGAGAGACGTGGTGCTCTAGCTTAGGACACTGTCATCAGGGAGCCTTGCTATATTAGCCTTATTAGGATGGGGAAAAACTGCTTCCTTCAAGTTTATACCCCTTCCTGTGGCATCTACCTTTGATGACAGCTCCCCATAGACATCTCTATGGGGTCAGCACAGTTTGGAGGATAGCCTGGCTCCCATCCCTGACCACTCCCTGCATCCTCTTCCCCAACTCTCTAATCCCTTGTGTTAATCACATGGGTACCCCCTTAATACATAGCTGCTCATTGAACTCTACCCAGAGTGTCTTCCCAGGGACCCCAAACTGCATTAGCTACACTGCCTGGTTGTGCAACATTTGAGTCTCTCCTCTCGCCGCGTAACTGAGGGTGGTAAGTATGTCTAATCTCCTTGGCAATTAGGTGATTACATCAAATTGTATCTGAATAAGTGTGTAGTCTAAATATGTAGGCTAAGCACATGCATTTATAGTCATCACCACAGAATTTGATGCAATTATTTTAACATCTGGCAGGGGAAAACTTGGGCATGGAGGCAAAAAAGAAAAAAAAAATTGAATGCCTACCAGGTAGGATCTGCCTATGGGCCAAGCACTCAACGTGAGGTATTTCCTGGTTAAAAAAATAAATAACATGGGCTCTGTCTCCTATCATGTTTTAAAGCCAGTTTGTACACACCAAAAGTGTGATGAAGAATACATATGGTTATGTGAATTTAAAGCATAAACAAAACAACTGTTCAACTTGTGGGAAGACTATTGCTGCAAATATGAGGTCAGGCTTGGTAGCTCAACTCTACCCTGGGAATGAACACAGACGTGGGGAGAGGGTGTTGTATAGCAAACTCAAGGAAGGCTATGTTCTGACCTAATGGTTCAGTGGGGTGGCAATGTAATACTTCACAAAGCTCTAAACATTTCAGATTAAATGACTCAGGCAAGGAATTATAAAACCTCTACACAGAAAGATGCAACGAATGGAACCTGAGCAACTTTACTTTCTCTTCCACCCACTGGAATCTGCTGTCTGCTGCCATGGTATCACCATCCCATCCATGAGGTCACCCACAACCTCTGTGTTGCTCAGCCAGGGTCAAGGCTCTGTGTACACCATAGCAACTCAACAGCACATGGAGCTAAACGTGCCCTTCTCCGTGGCTTCCACAGCCGCACCCTTAGCTCTCCTCTTCCTCCCTCAGTAGTGGCTGGTCCTCTCCCTCCTAACCAGTCCAGGCTGGATGTCCTCAATGCCTCATCCTGAGCCCTGCCCTCCTCACTCTGTCCTCTCTCCTCATGGACCGTGCTTCTCAGTCCCTGTTGTTGACCGAAATCGCTTGTTAACCTTTGTACACGTGGCCATGCATGCGCAAAGCCATACAACATGCACGCTCAGTGTGTCTGTTTGTGCGATGGTTTGCTCGTAAGATGGCCCCCGTTCCCTCGTCTGTTTGCAATACTTGATCCTCAGCTGGGGGCAATCTGGAAAACTTGTGGGGGCCTTGGGAGGCGGAGCCTCGCTGGAGGACATATGTTGCTGGGGTTGGGCAGTAGATAGGCTGCCTCTTTCTAGTTAACGTGGAGAAGTGAGCCAGCCTTCCTGCTCAGGCCTCTTGTGCTTTCCTTTGAAAGCGTGAGCTGAAATACACCTTTTCTCCCATAAGCTACTTCCAGTCAGCTGTTTTGTTCCAGCAAGGAGAAGGTAACTGTTACAAGTTGGAACCTTGACATTGATATATGTTCCTAGTTCTAACAAGCATAACATAATTCTAACAAGCAGTCTGAGTTAGGAGATCTCATCCATGCTCAATATTTCAACTATAAATACTTCCCTAGTATTTATAACACAATTTTATGCCCACACATCTCTCACTTTAGTCAAAAATCTCAAAATCGGCCTGGAGAGATGGCTTAGTGGTCAAGGTGCTTGCTTATGAAGCCTAAGGACCCATGTGTTCAACTCTACAGTTCCCACGTAAGCCAGACGCACAAAGTGATGTGAACATGCAAAGTCATACATGTGCACAAGGGGCACGTGGATCTGGAGTTCGACTGCAGTGGCTGGAAGCCCTGGTGTGACAATTCTCTCTCTCTCTCTCTCTTTCTCTCTCACTAAAAAAAAAAAAAAAAAAAAAAAAAAAAAAAAAAATCTCAAAGTCATTGATTGGAAATGCTAGTGCCAATGATTTAAAAAGTTAAATTATTTTTCTCTTTTTTTTTTTGAGGTAGGGTCTCACTCTTTCCCAAGCTAACCTGGAACTCACTCTGTAGTGCCAGGCTGGCCTCAAATTCACAGTGCTCCTCCTACCTCTGCCTCCCAAGTGTTGGGATTAAAGGTATGCACCACTATGCTCAGCTAAAATTTGAATTCTTTTTTAAAAATAGTTTTGTTTATGTGCAAGGGGGGAAGAGAGACAGAGAGAAAGGTGGGTGGGGGGGAGAATATGGATGCACTGGGGTCTCTTGGCACTGCAAATTAACTCCAGATGCATGTGCCATTTTGTGCATCTGGCTTTATAGCAGGGAGGGTACTGGGAAATCAAACCCAGGCCACCAGGCTTGTAAGCCAGCACCTTAATGGTTGAGCCATCTCTCCAGCCCAAAATTGAATTCTTGATCTTGCCTCATCTACAATACACTTGAAAACTGCTTCTTCCCTCCTCCAGTGTTTCTCATACCAATTAATGAGATGACCAGGAACCCATCTATGAAGACCTGAAGGCCAGGCCTTACCTGAGAAACCTCCCTCATGTACCTTCATTTCCCAGATCCAACATCCTTCCACTTTCATCTAAGTCTAGCCTGCTGCCATCCCTCACTTGACTAAGGAAATGTCTTCTTAATGAATCCCCTCCAACCTACTCTGCATATTTCCAATTAAAAAAAAGAAGTCACTGAATGGATTTTGCCCTTTCAAGTATTTTTGTTTTGTTTTTCGAGGTGACCTGGAATTCACTATGTAGTCTCGGGGTGGCCTTGAATTCAGAGCGATCCTCCTACCTCTGCCTCCCGAGTGCTGGGATTAAAGTCGTGCGCCACCACGCCCGGCCTTTTAAGAATTTTGACTGTATTCGGAATAACTTACGAGCATGGCCCATGACGCCCTTCTGTCTGCATCTCCCCATTGCTGCGCGCTCGTGCCTTCCACTGCAATCCTGTTGCCGGATCAGCAACTCCCACGCTGACCTTTCCCGCCACAGTCAGACTACAGCTGCCTCCCCCCACGGGGCCGTCGTGCACGCTGCCCCCACTTCTTGGAATGTGCCCCTCTCATTTTCACCTAGTTAACCCCTATGCACCCCCCTCCTTGCTGTCACATATGTCCAGTTCTCAGCTGCCACTTTTTTGTTTTGTTTTGTTTTGTTTTTCAGAGCAGACTTTCCTGGACTACTAACTAGGAGACATTTCTCCATTTATATTTATAGCATAATGCGTCTCTCCCTCAAGTGAGCGTTTGGAACTTTGTGTTCATTTTGCGTTAACACCATTTAGCCTTTTAGCTTGTGTCTTTTCTTCCCAGATTTTATGCTTCACAAGGACAGAGCCAAGGTTTGTTTTGACGCAGGGTCCCCAGCATGCAGCGGAGATGTGGCTTTTCAGATGGGAACAGATGACGTATTACTCCCTCAGAGTCCTCCTCTCTTAGGAGGAAGTCATGCCTACCAGACACCCATGCCAATCAAACAACCTGCAGCCCCAAGCCTCTACCTTCACTCACAGCGAGATTGCAAAAGAAATCATTTAAGCACGATGCACGCAATGGAAGTTCATCTATTTAACCAACATCTGTGACTCCCAGCGGTGCTGACTTACATGCTGGGATTTAATGCTTCTGTTAGAAACCGGGCCACCAAGGAGTAGTAATCAAGTCCCGCGTACAACTGATTGAAAAATCTCGGGTGATCTGGAAATTGAAAACAGAGCATTTCACCTATGTAGCAAGAGCCAGAGAAAATCAAAATAAAACGTGGGAATATCGATGGATCTAGATCTTTTCAGACACCCAAGGCCACTGGCCATGGAAGTGCCCACGTTTCCTGATTCCGTGAACTGATTCCGTGAACTTGACCCTCAGAATCTGCAAAGCCATCTGCAGAGGAGAGGCTTTGGGGAAGGGCTTGTCAACGGGGCAGGGGCTTGGGGTGCCTCTAGGTGCCAGAAACAGTCCACACGTCTCCTCAGGGCTCTAGTTCTGTGTGCAGGCACACACAAGTCCTGAGCTGAACAGTTTGGTTTGTACACATTATGGGGGGTAAGTTATATTCAAACTATGTCCAAGGAAAAAAACACGGACGCTGTTTTTTTTTTTTTTTGTTTGTTTGCTTGCTTGCTTGCCCTGTGTTCTTGTGTATAGTGTACACGTATGTGTGCATGCATGTTCATATGGGTGTACATGCACGTGTGTGTATGTGAGGAGGCCAGAGGTGGATGTTGGATTATGACTTAAAGCTACCCTCCCCCACAAAAAGTTCCCAAAACAGCGTTGCATCTAATTTGAAGAAGGATGAATGAAGGGATAGAACTTCTTCTGCCTGTGACCACAAACAGGGACGGTCATAGGATCAGAGTCAAATTTCCTTGCTTACCTTTAACCCCTTAACAGCCACTTTTGGCCCATCTCTGCGTCTGACCTAACATCCTGGTGACTGTCAGGTCACAAGGTGAGACCTTTCTGCAATGTACAAACAGATCACCAGGGGCTACGAATGTCATCAGATAGCAACTGAGGCCAGGGGTGGAGATTCCTCAGCTCTGCTGTTACGTGCCCAGCTGACGGTCCCCTTGATTCATGAGCCTCTTTGGTTCTGCGTCGGTAACACCTTCATGACAGGCTGGAGCATGGAGTTTGGAGTAACCTAAATCTGTGTTCCCCAGGTCACGGCCGCTCACGGTCGGCTCCAGAACAAAAGATCTCTTATCCCCTTCGAGGTGGGAGTTGTGTATTTGTGCAGACACGCGCCTTCCTCGATTGCTTTTCCATCTCATGCTTTATGACGGGCTCTCAGCGGACCCAGACACCACTGATTCCACTGAACCCTGACAAGCTAGCCAGCAAGCTCCAGAGATCTTCCTGCGCCTGCATCCCCAATGCTGAGATTACAGACCCATGCTATTACACCTACCTTCCGGGAGTGCTGGGGATTTGAACCGGGGTCCTCATGCTTACACAACAAGCACTTTACCCACTGAGCTATCCCCCCACCAGCCCTGAAGGTTTTTTTTTTTTTTTTCATTTCTTCCAAACAATGCTTTGCAGTAAAACTGGAGCTCTAGAAGCTTGGTTTTAGCCGCTGGTCTTTCTAGTACAGACATCGTCCTCCCAGAACCCTTGAGAAACAGATCTTGGGACCATTTTATTTATTTATTATTTTTTCTGGGCCATAACCTGTCTGTATCGTCTGAGATTGTCAGCTTCAAACACACTTCAGAAACCAGTGAGGTTCACCTCCGGCAACAGCCCGGGAGTGGCCTTCCCGTTTCTCTGGCTGGCTGGTGTGACTGGCGGGCAACAGATGGGATAGGATGTGACTCACTACCCGCCTCACACACTTTGGGATTCAACCTACTTTAGTCGCCACCTCGCTGAAGACTCCATCGTGGAGTTAGAACTTCCTGCCTCTTCTTCTGCTTTCTTATATAAAAGGTCTCATAAAGGTTCTTAGCTTTCCACCCTGTGAATATTCACACGGAACCCCAGGCTAACTGACCTCAGTCCCAGGAAAACCCAGCACGACAAAGGCCTATTTCTAACTTAGGCTACACTGGAACAGTTTTAGTCAGTGATATTACAAGTTGTAGAACTGAATGTTCTCTCTCTCTCTCTCTCTCTCTCTCTCTCTCTCTAAACCATGATTTCAATAAAAATACCAAAACCCCCAAAGAAAATGTCCTTTCAGTTAAAACACGGAGACCTCCCTCTCATCTGGCATAGGAAATCAAACGCAATTTTAATGGGATTTTTTTTTTTTAGTTCTGTGTTAATTTATGATTGATTTCCATGGTAACATTATGGAAAATACCCAGTAAACTGAAAAAAAAATCCCTTGCACTAAATGTCATTCTCCACTTCTGACAGGCGCTGTAATAATAAGATAGGTATCTCTGCTTGTGAAGTGGGAACTGGGCCTATGAGACGTACATCAGACTTTCCCAAGGGAACTTAACTCAATTATTTTTAGCCAACATTTTATGATGTTCTTTCCACTCAATATAGTCCAGTGTTGGAATTCACAAAGCATAACGCTGCACGGTTTTAAGCAGCAGATTACCCTCACACTGCACAGACATGCGTATTTTGGAAATTGAGTGCCCTCATCCACTTTGAAACCTTCACTGAGTATATGGTCCATAGTAACAACCAAGTCAATAGCACAAAGTCACTGTGTATTATGACATTTCTATGAGACAGGGTCTCATATACCCCAGGCTGACCTTTAACTTTTAGCTCTGCCCCCAGATAGCCTTCAACTTTCTTTTTTAAAATCTTTTTGTTTAATTTATTTATTTGTAAGCAGGGAGAGGAAGAGAGAGAGAATGGGCACAGCAGGGCGTCTAGTCACTGTAAATGAACTCCAGATGCATGCACCACATTGCGCATCTGGCTTTATGTGGGTCCTGGGGAATCAAACGGGGCCCTTAAGCTTTGTTAGCAAGTGCTTTAATTACTCAGCCATCTCTCTAGCTTTTAACTTTCTACATAGCCAAGGATAACCTTGATTTCTGATCCTCCTGCCTCTAGTTCTCAAGCAGTGGGATTACAGGTGTGTAAACTATGCCTGGTTTATGTGATAAACAGGCAGGCTCACATGCAAGCAAGTACCTGCCAACTAAGCTACGTCCTCAGCTCTCATGTTTTCTTATACCTACCTGAAGGTTTTTATTTTTAAAATATTTTTATTTAACAATTTTAGAGGGGAAAGAAAGGGAGGGAGAAGGAGAGAAAGAGACAGAGTGAGCATGCCAGGGCCTCTTGCTACTACAAATGGCCTCCAGATGCATGCACCACTTTGTACATCTCACTTTACATATGTACTGGGAATTTTATCCCTGGTCTACGAGGTTGAAGGCAAGCACCTTTAACCTCTGATCCATTTCCCCGGCCACTGAAGGGTCTTTATTATTATTATTGTTGTTGTTGTTGTTGTTGTTGTTGTTGTTGATCTTGCCAGACTCAATAAAATTATTTGGTAATTGGCAGTTGCAAAAAGTTAAGATGATGTCTCCAAACAAATTTATTTTCTGTTTACATTAAAGATGACTTCTCTTTCCTTCCTTCATTCCTTTATTTCCCTTCATTTACTTCCTTCCCTCCCTCCCTTCATTCCTTCCTTTCTTCTTTCCTTTTCCTTCCTTCTTTCCCTCCTTCTTCTCTAGTTCTTACTCCTCTTTCTTTCTCTCTCTCTCTTTTTCTTATATTCTGGACCATAAAGATTTTTTAAATGCTTTAGTGGATCCATATAATCAAAATCATATTTGCTACTTTGGACCAATTTAAGAAAGAATAAGTAGGGCATGACAACACACAATCCTAGTTACATGTGAAGGCCAGAGAGTAGCAAGGGGGAGACAGTGTTCACATGAACAGAGACATCGCCAGATTCCTTATGAATTTACCTTTGACCTTGACCACAATGTACATTAGGAGAAGGGGCTAATGTAGAAATATTAGAACCACACTTTGTTTGTCCCAGATTTATCATTCAGCTCCATTTCTCATTCCATCACCTTCTGCTTGACTAACACTCAATCGAAGCTTTCAGATGCAAGGCCCTGACAGGGGCAGACGGAGAGAGTAAACAGAAGGCCTTACTGGTTTTGACGCTGAAGCGAATGACATCGCGGCAGAGTCTCAGCAGCTGGTCGTGTGGCTCTCCCGTGTCCCTCATCTCCAAGTCCAGGAGTTCCCTCAGCTGTTCGGGGGGCTGCCACTCACACACCTGGAGATTGAGCGACAGCACATGCACACGTTAGCTGAGCTCCCAGCACAGTCCAGGGGGGGTGGGGTGAGGACCCAGGGCTCAGCCTCCAGCTTGCTCCAGAGGCATCAGGACCTGGGGATTTAAACCAGCTCTGACTGCAGATCAGCGGAAAAGGAGCTCTGAGAGACATCAGGGTCCTGCTGGGACCAGGGCGATCCATCCTGGACCTCCCGGGGGCACCACCATCAGAGTAGTGGCACATGCTAATGACAGAGTGAGTTAAGCAGAGGTCAAGTGGGTGGCTAACAGGACAGCTCCAGTGGAAGTGACAGAGGGTGGAATGACACTGGAGAAGTCAAGGAAGCTTGGTATGGCTAGATCATGGGTTTCTTACAAGAGAAAGGCAATAAGATGAGTGTAAACTACACCGTTTCTCCCCCTCGTACTCTTGCCCCACATGGTCTGCCAGCCCAGCCCCTAGGGCAGTCCTCTTGCCTCTAAGCCAGGGCTGTTCCTCTGCACAGAGACATGCGCTGGCTGCCGGTTTTGCTCAAGGTAAAAAGAAGTCCTTACAGTCCCCTGTGGTTGGCTCCTCTGCCTGCACTTCTCCTCTTGTCTAATCCAGCATTCCCCATCTCCTGGGTGATTCATCTTGTTCCTTAAACACAGAAGACAGGTCCCTAACCCTGCGTGACAGTGCCCTCTGCCTAGAACGCTTCTCCTCCACCGGTCCTTACAGTCAACTCCTCCTCTCTTTGTTTGTTTGTTTGTTTGTTTTTCTGTTTTCTCGAGGTAGGGTCTCACTCTAGTCCAGGCTGACCTGGAATTCACTCTGTAGTCTCAGGCTGTCCTTGAACTCACGGCAACCCTCCTACCTCTGCCTCCCAAGTGCTAGGATTAAAGGCGTGCGCCACCACGCCCAGCTAACTCCTCCTCTCTTTGCAAAGCTTGGCTCGAATGTTTCCTCTTCTCAATGACCACAGTCCTGACTCTAGCACTGTTTGTTCGTGTGAATGTAAAATTTCCCTCACAGGCTCATGTGGTTGAGCACTTGGTCCCTAGAGGGTGGCGCTGTTTGGGCAGATTACGGAACCTTTACGAGGTGAAGCCTTGCTGGGGAAAGGGTGTCACCGGGGCTGGGCCTTGACGTTTTATAGCCTGGCCCTGCTTTCCCGTGCGGTTCGTCTCTGTCCTCTGCCTCCCGCCCGTGGCTGGGCTGTGATTAGCGACCTCCTGTTCCTCCCGCCATGCTTTCCCCCCAAGACAGAATGCGTCACCTCAAAACTGCAAGCCAGGATAGACGTTTCTCCTTCTTGAAGCTGCTTCCTGTCAGGTATCGGGTCACAGCAAGTAAAGTGACTAACACGCTTCCTTAAAGTCGCCATCTGTATGCATTCACGGATCCCAAATAACTAACATAGAACTTGCCACTGCACAGTCACCCCACGGAGATGGAGGACACAGGGGCTGACGGTGGCAGCGGGGCTGTAGAAGGATACGGTTGGGAGTGCGTGGGCAGAATGTGCTTTAACGACAGTTCGTGTAAGATGCGCAATAAAGATGTGCGGGATGAGTGAGTGAATAACTCCATGAACAAAGCTAGATCAAGGTGGGCTTTATGAGGCACAAGCTACCGAATTCTACTTGGACCTAAGAAAGCCATTATGTCATTTAGGATGAGGATATACAATGGCCACACCTATGTTTTTGATAAAAAGCATTAATTACTATGTAGAGATTCCAAGGAACAAACAGAAGTAGGCAAGAAGTACATTAAGTCGGAAAGGAGGACTAGGGAGACGGCACAGTGGTTAAAGGCACTGCTCTCGAAGCCTGTGTGCCTGGGATCGACACAAAGCCAGATGCCCAAAGTGGCCCATGCATCCGGAGTTTGTTTGCAGTGGCAAGAGGCCCTGATGAGCTCATTCTCATTCTTACTCTTCTTAAAAATAATAAATAAATAAATAAATAAATAATAAAAATTTAACAAAAACTAGAAAGTAGGGTTGGAAGGATGGCTCAGCAATTGCCTGCCAAGCTTAAAGACCGAGTTTCATTGCCCCAGTACCCACATAAAGCCAGATGCACAAAGTGGCACCTGCATCAGGACTTTGTTTACAGCAACTGGAGATGCTGGTGCACCCATTTTCTTTATCTCTTCTCTCTCTCTCTCCTCTCTCTCTCTTTCTGTTTGCAAATAAATAAATACAAATTTTAAAAAAAATCAGGGAGGAGGGCTACAGAGATGGCTTAGTGGTTAAGTGCTTGCCTGTGAAGCCTAAGGACCCTGGTTTGAGGCTTGATTCTCCAGGACCCACTTTAGCCAGATGCATAAGGGGCACACATGTCTGGAGTTTGTTTGCAGTGGCTGGAAGCCCTGGTGCTCCCTTTCTCTCTCTCTCTCTCTCTCTCTCTCTCTCTCTCCATCTTTCTCTCTGTCTGTCTGTCACTCTCAAATAAATAAATAAAAATAAACAAAAAAAAAATCAGGGAAGAAATGGGAGTAGTCAATCCAAAGGGAAATGCTATAGGCATGAGCTATATATTTTTCAGATGTTTTTAAAAATGCACTCAAAAAAGATTACAGGTTGAGCATGGAAAAAAAAAAAAAAAACACGGAGGATGCTGAGGATGGTCTCCAGTCCGTCTTGTACATAGGGCTTCGTGGTGGCAGTGAGGTTCCAGAAGGATGTGTTTGGGAGTGATGAAGATGAGGAGGTTTGACTATGCTAACTCTAAGCCACCCCCAGAACATCCCACACGGATGAACCAGTTAGTGTGAGCCTCTTGTGAAGGGTCAGGGACGGAGACCTCCAGGCTCACTGTGACCTTACAGGGACGTGGATGCCACAACTCTGAGAGAACTCATGGGGACTCAGAGGAGGTAGAGCATCCCTGGGGCGGGGGACAGCACTTGCAGAATGGCATAGGAGGGGACAAACCTTGGCAAGGGAAGACATGCAGAGAAGTGAGACCCTGGTGACACTGAGTGCGGCCCAAACAAGAGGAAAGGATGCTGTAAGGAGAAGAAGGCCGCGGTGCTGAGACGAAAGCCACAGACCGAGGAGCTTTCGTGGGGACCCTCACAGTGGAGGTGTTCTTGGCAAGAGCCATGTGATCAGCGAGCTGGGGGCGGAGGCCAGATCGTGGTGGAGCGAGGAGGTGGGGGTGAAGAGGCGGAGAAAGCCGTGCAGGCTTGGTTGTAGAGGGAAGGGGAGGGCAGGGGAGAGCCTGGGGGAATCTGGGGTGTCAGAAACCAGGGAAGTGGGAAGGCTGAGGCAGCACGGGGAAATGCCAAGCATGAGAGGTGTGGAAATTCAACGCCCATGAGCATCCCTGACAGACGGAGGTGAGTCACAAGTGCCCGAGACCACCCACGGCCACGACTGCGCGCTTGCTTGCGCAGAGGCACCTGTCAGTCCCCAGGGATCTTCAGAGAGGAAAAGCCGCAAGGCTGAAAGACTGAGAGGCTGCTGGTGACAGGACTCCTTCAGAAAGCCCAGATCACTCGGGAAAGACAAGAGCGGTTGACCCCAGGAGCAAGAGGGGTCGCAAGGGGCTGGCTATGTGAGGGCACAGGAGAATCTGGGGGAGGGGGCGCAGAACTGATGTGTAATTTTTGGTTTTGGAGATGGGGGGTCTCACGGAGCCCCAGCTGAATCTAACTCACCATGTAGGTGGGAATACCCTTCAACTCTTCTTCTTTCTGCCCTCCCTTCCTAAATATTGGGATTATAACCACCTTATATCTTGGTTGTGGCAATGCTTATACAACCTATCAAAGCTGATACACAGTAAATGTTTTTTTTACTGACTAAAAATTCCACCTCCATTTTTTTTTAAATCAAGTGAGAGAGAACATCTACCCAGGAGTTTGCTAGAAAGAAATCATCTCTCCAAGTTAAGGGATGTCATTACTGGTCACCTTTGAATGGTGTCCCGTTGGATCTCAGGAAAAGTGTGGGTTCTAAGCAAACGAGATCTAAAGTACTTTGCAGAGAAACACGGAGTAGATTAATATGTCATGGTAAATAGGTACTTTGGGTGAGCAAGTGAGCTCATCATCAGTTTTGTCTCGAATATTTCTATTACCCCCTCAGAGTTCATGCACGTCTATTGTAGTATTTTTCTAATTAGTAGCCAAACATTCAGAGTACATACCATGACATAAAAATTTTATTTTCAGTGCTGGGGAGATTGCTCAGTGGTTAACGGTGCTCGCTTCCAAACCCTGTCAACACCAGTTCAAGGCCTCCCGGACCCACGTAAAGGCAGACACAAAGCGGCTCACACACCTGCGATCCCTGTGTTCCTACAGCAATGCGAGGTGCAGCCAGAAGACCCTGAAGCCCCCAGGCCAAGTAGCTGTTTTTTTTTAATATATTTCATTTATTTATTTGAGGGAGAGAAAGAGGCAGTGGGAGGGGACAGAATGGGTGCACCAGGGCCTCCAGCCACTGCAAACGAACTCCAGATGCATGCACCCCCTTGTGCATCGGTTTACGTGGGACCTGGAGAGTCGAACCGGGATCCTTTGGCTTTGCTAAGCCATCTCTTCAGCCCGCAGACTGGTTTTTATTTGCAGGAGCAAGAGACCCTGTCTCAAAGAAGACGGAAGAGGAGCACAGATGCCTTGAAGTTGTATAGTGACTATCACACATGCTGTGACAAAAAGCACACACACACGCACACACACACATATACACACACACATGCAAGTGAATAAATAAAATATTTTTAAAGACTTCAAAAATCATTTTAAATGGCATTTATCTCCCACTAATGTGTTCTGGAAACATTTCCTCTGTGTGTTCATTTGTTGGCAGTCCAATTCCAACACGTGGAGGCATATGGAGGAAAGGCTAGGAATGCAAGCCCTGACGTCAGGCCACCTGGACTTCAGCACCAGCATGTAGAAATCATATACGTGCTGGCGTGTGGTTTAGCTAAGGTATCATCCTTTGCGCTGTGCATTCTTCCTCTTTTCCAAAACAAAAGCAACAAACCTTCCTGCTTCTTGGGGTTTGTGTAAGAATGAAATGCAAGGTCCACTTGAGTGGGATCCTATGGCTGTGCCTGGCACGCAGTAACCTCTCTCCAGAGCTTCTGCTGGTACTGCTGGTGATTCTAGGCTGCACTTGAGCCTAAACATGAGCTTATGTTTCAATCCTAGACCCAGTCATTGGTACCAGTCAGGAGTCAGATTTAACAACCTTTTGGGGTGTGTGTGTGTGTGGTGCGTGTATATGTGTGTTATGTGTGGTGTATACACATGTGTACAGGGCTACACACTCCAAGTACACACATGCGAAGGTCAGAGGAGGACCCTGGCTGTCCTCTCTATGACTCTTTTGCCTTATTTCTTGTTGAAAATTTCTATTACTTACTTGTAAGCAGAAAATGAAGGGTACACACACACAGACAGAATGGATGTGCCAGGGTCTCTTACCTCTGCAAATGAACTCCAGATGTGTGCACCACTTTGTGCATCCATCATCATGTGGGTGTTGGGGAATCAAACCCAGGCTGTTTGGGCTTTGAAGCCAAGCATCTCCAACTGCTGAGCCACCTCTCCAGTCCACCTTATTTCTTTGAGATGGGGTCTCTCACTGAACCTAGAGCTCCCTATTTTCCTTTTGTGCTTAGACTGGCTGACCAGGGAATCAAGGCAGTCCTCCTGTCTCTGCCTCTTTCAGTGCTGCAGTCACAAGAATGCCCAGCCATGCCTGACTTTCTACATGGGCACCGGGATCAAACCCAGGTCCTCAGGGTTCAGCCATCTCCCCAGGCCCCAGTGCAGGGTCTCCAGTTTCAGTTCAGGCAAGCTTCTAGGGAGGATCATTATATATACATACATACATACATACATACATACATACATACACACACACACACACACACACACAGCTCTTTCCAACTTCTGCTTGATTTTCACTAGCAAGGAGGAGCAGGAGAAAGTGGAAAGTGTGTTTTACAATTGTGAATTGTTTTTAAAAAAATTGGGGGAGAGATGGACAGATGGCTTAGCGGTTAAGGCGTATGCCTGAGAAGCCAAATGACCCAGGTTCTATTCCCCAGAACCCATGTAAGCCAGATGCACACAGTGGCACATGTGTCTGGATTTCATTTGCCGTGGCTAGAGACCCTGGCATGCCCATTTTCTCTCCATCTGTCTCACTATCTCTCTCTCTCTCTCTGCTTATAAATAAATAATTTTTTAAAAAGTTAGGGGAACTTTAATATATGAACATATTGCAAAGTGGTTGTTTTCCCATCAGCTTCTCTTCTTATATCCCTTCTCCTCCACCCCCTAAGGGCTCTTTATTCAGTGGGGGTATCAGGAGTCACTTTGGCGTCATTGATGCACTCATCTGTTCCCGCGGCAAGGACAATGCCTCAGAGTCCCACTCTGTGGCGCAGGGACTTCCTCCTTGTGCTCTTAAGCTTGAATAAGACCTGAGTGTCAGCCCATTCCCCAACACTGCTGAAGGAGCCAGCCTTCTGGAAAGCAGACACGGCATGCGGTCCCAGAGAGGACAATGTCCCCAGCTGCGACATCTAGTACTCCCTTGAGATAGGTCTGTGAGGGAGGGAAGTGTGTGAACAACGTGTCCCCTCCACACGGCCACGTGGACACCAGAGAGTCCTAGCCAGGCCGGTTCCTGAGGCTTCTCACGCGTTTTCTTGTTACCTTCTCATTGATGTCCGTAGCCTTCAGAACCACCTCTTCCATTATCAGCCTACAGGCCTCTTCGACAAATTTCTCCCCTGCTTTTACATCCGTCTGCGGGCCATTCAGTACAACCCCATCCACGAGAACCGGGCTTCTCTTGCTTGGCGTCATCTCTCGCTGATCACTGTCTCCTGGAGGCACAAAACAGTGTGTGTTTGAGTGAGAATCTAGTGAGTTCACACGACATAGTATACAGCCAAAAAGAAAAAATCTTCCAATGGCATTCCTTCCTTTTGTATGTGATGGTGATAACTGGGATACCAATGCTGGTAACTGCTTACATTACCCTATGGAGGAGAGTGTTAGGGAAATTTCACCAAGCTCGTGATTTATAGAGTAAGTAAATCCATCCTATGATACGTGGTCCTGTGTTGGGCTGGGTTAGCACATGGAGTGGAGGACTGCTGATTCAGTCTGCCAGGTCTTGTTGGGAAGTTGTTACTGTGCACAGTGTTGAAGTAGAAAAGATAATGCCTTTCATGTTAGAGAGCTGTCTTTTAAAACGTCAGCCAGGCATGGTGGCTCATGCCTTTAACGCCAGCACTCAGGAAGCTGAGATAGCAGGATCACCATGAGTTCGAGGTTACTCTGAGACTACAGAGTGAATTTCAGGTCAGCTTGAGCTAGAACAAGACCCTACTTTGGAAAAATAAATAAATAAATAGGGCTGGAGAGATGGCTTAGTAATTAAAGCACTTACCTGTGAAGCCTAAGGACCCGATGTTCAACTCTCCAGATGCCACATAAGCCTGAGACACAAAGGCGAGGCAAGCACAAGGTCACACATGCCCACTAGGTGGCGTAAGTGTCTGGCATTCAATTGCAGTGGCTGAGGCCCTGGCAGGCCAAATCTCTTCTCTCTCTCTCTCTCTCTCTCTCTCTCTATGTGCTTCATTATTTCTTGCTCTCTCTTCTCTCTAAATAATACTAAATAAATGAATAAAAATAAAATAAAAAGAATTGAAATCAGCACTGAGCGACACACGAATTGTTTTCCCCAAGAGAGCAAGACATCTCTACTGAATTGGAGAACCAAGTAGAATTTCATAAAGCATCGCCCTTCTTTGATGCATCTGGCTCACAGAACGAGATTGAAAGGTCATATGAAGAATGCAAATCCTCAAATCTTCAAAGGTAGAGGGCTAGCTGCCTGCCTTCTTGAAGGGCAGGCTCTATAAGCATGTCTCTCTAAATGGAAGTGGCCTCATCCTTCGGGTACAGGTGGTGCATGGGCAGTTTCCCTATGAGCCAGATTTCAAAGTCTATACTGCAAGTTCCATTTTGCTTCCCTGTAGCAACTTGTTTAGCATGTGGGAGTGTGGCGGAGGGGCCCTGGGAAAATCCATACAGCCCATCTGACTCACTCCTCCTAATATCAATCAAACACATGTGCAAAAATATATTTGTAAGCAAGGCATGGTTGGGGGGGGGCTCACATCTGTAATTAAAGCCCATTGGGAGGCTGAGACAGGATTGCCATGACTTTGAGACCAGCTTGGGCTACACAGTGAATTCCAGGTCAGTTAGGACTATAGAGTACAATCTGTCTCAAACAAACAAATTTTTATAAACACAAGCCCAGGCCTATTTCATGTACACAGGCTGTCTTTTAATCTGTTAAGTTTACACATATTTCCCCTTTCAGTTAATCATTCTTAAGGATGGAGGTGCAATAAGAATATGCCATTCCCGTGACTATTGGAGAGACTCAAAAGCCATCAAAGTGCTGAGAATAAGTAACTGTTGAGTACTCAGTGCTACATGAGACAACTCTATCGTGCCCTCCAAGATTCAGGGAAATGGTGGAAGAGGAGGCGGGAATGAGGTAGAAGCCAGAGGATGGGGAGGAGTGCTGTGACAGTCTGTCTCACTGACATGAAGTAGATATGGCTTTCACGACCTCACAGTGCAGTCATTACCTGCACAATATGAGACCATTTAACATTCCTTCATGGATAACAGAGGAAGACCAAAAGACAAAAGCCCATCACAACAGAAGAGGGACTAGTTGGAAAGAAGAAGGGGTTCAGTGGAAGGGGGACAGGAGAGAGGGACAAGAGATCATGGGAGGGGATTATAATAAAAATACATTATGCATGCACATGTGTGAAAATTGTCAAAAAAAAAACAAACATGCCATTTATCTTAATTTTGCACTGGGAAACTACATTGGCTTAAATGACCTTCTATATCAGAGATACTATATCAGAGATACTCTGTGGTCATTTGAATGGGAATGTATGTCCCCCATAGCCTCAGGTGTTTCTCCTGCTTAAGTCTTCAGCAGTTTGCTGGAGAGGGCATGTCACTGACGGCGGATCTGAACTCCAGCCCAAAAGGGATGGAGAGAGCAGTCTGAGCCCTGGTGGCTCACGCTTGCTTGCTGGTGTTTCCCTTGTTGCAGTTGTTTTTCTCTGTGCTTGGGTGTATGGGAGCAAGCAGCTTCTTCTGGCATCGGTGGAACCTCCCCTGGCTTTTTAAGTGGAAATGAATCCCATCCTGTCATGAACTGTGCCTGCTTGGATGTTAGTCCCAACAACTTGGAGTTATCTACAACAGTCCCTGAGAGCTCCTTACAATCATATCTCCGCAAAAAAAAAAAAAAAAAAAGATGTCAAAAAAGTGACCAAACGCCTGGTCTTTGTGCCTTCAACTTTTAATGGGTGTGGTTCGTGTCTGAACATGAACGGAAAGCTGGAACCAAGCAGGTTCAGGATGCTACCACTGCTGGACAACAGCCAAAGGGTAAAAGTCAACATGGAAGTCTATTTCTCAGAAGGAAGGCTGCTGCCAACCCAACATAGCCTTCCACAGAAATAATTCTGGGAGCCTAACCCAGATATCCAACCTACATTTGCCACAAGCTTTGATTTGATAACATTCTCTTTCCTAAAGCACACTCCTCCTCCTTATAATCTATGGGCTCATTTAGCTGTGGAAATTTACAGAAACAATTTCTGAAAGTATTTTTCAGCCCTGTATTTCTCAAATTACCTTACATTCTAACTCCACCTGAATCATATGCTGATGATCTATTTTGAAAACTCTCAAAATATATGTATTTTTGAATGTTCCTATGCTCCAAGGAGGCTCAAACAGTATTCTCACTTATTTATTTATGCCTCAAACCACTTCTTTTTTTTTCCTGAAAGGTAAACTATTCTGGTATAATTCTGAGGCTTAATTCATGCTTTAGCTGTGTTACTCACAAAGGCACCAGATGACCATGTCTTACTAAGGCCACCGCCACCCAGACTAGGAAAGGCTAGGCTCTGCAGCTCTATTTACTGCCTCAGTCCTTCACAGAGGTGGTTGTACAGATCACGTCTTTTCCCACCCTTCACTTAACTTCCACTTGAACGGAGTGTGGCTAACATAGGTTAGAGCAAAATGACAAAGCCCCAGAAACGAGCTTTTTCAGATGGAAATGCCTTACATCAGAAGGCACTTTCCCTCTCAAAAAAAAAAAAAAAAAATTTTTTTTCTAGGTCTTAAAAATAAAATAGAAAAGAGGGCAATTATTCTGGGAACCCTGGTTCTGTCAAAAGGCAATGCTATTATTAAGCACGTAGAAAAAAAAGTAAGCCTTTTTTGTGAACCTCATTAGTGGGATTTCAGGCTTTTATTGCCCAGGGATTAGCAGCAGCCCTTCCAGAGTCTTCTCTTCTTCTTCTCTCTCTCTCTCTTCTCTCATAAAAATGTCAAACACCCACTTGCCACCAAAAAAAGCAGTGAACTTTAAATCATTATCTTCATAGCAATTGGTTCAAGAAATGCCCTGTAATTAGTATAATTATTTAGAAGAAAATACAATAAGAAAACTCTAAGGAACAAAGTCGAGATCGCATCCCTTTTCTCCATAATTGTATCTTATCCTACTGACACTTGGGACAATGTGCCTCTGTTTCTCCTGCATTATTGCCTAGGGTGGGGACAACCCCCCCCCACACACACACACTCAAAGTCTCTAATAGCTATGCTATTGTGTGTTGCAAATGCCTATCCTGGAAGTTCCACCTCACTATGAGAACTTATGGGATGTTAAAGACAGGATTCAAGTTAAAGGGTCCTCGCATGAAGAAAATGCCCAGTCTGACACTGCCCATCAGTCAAGCCTAGCACCATAGTCCCGCCCCCATCCAGGGCTTGGATCACTGCAGTAATCCCTATGCTCCTGTGAGGAGATGAGTGACATCACTTGATAATCCCTCCGTACAGACATTCAGGACTCCTCTTACCATCAAAGCCAGCTCTGGGACAGGGGAGATGGCTCAGTGAATAAAGCACCTGCAATGCAAGTGTAAGGACCAGATTACGGTAAATGCCAAGTGGGCGTGTCCTTTCCTGAAATCCAGCATCCAGGCGGAGGAGGAGACAGGAGGGCCCCCATGGCAAGTTAGCTGAAATGTCACACTCTTCAGGAAGATGCCTGACATCAACCTCTAACCTCCATACAAATGCATACCACACATACATGATCACATGCATACACTTACTCACAACACATACACACACACACACACACAGAAACAGAGGCAAAAACAAGTCAGTGTGTTCCTTGAGCACACACAGTCCTATGTCCCAGCTGTCTCTTTGGCTTCAAATCTCACCTCACACTACTGAACTCACCTCACACGACCGACCTCACCTCACACGACTGACCTCACCTCACACTACTGACCTCACCTCACACTATAGACCTCACCTCACAATACTGTCCTCCAAGCTCATCCCGCTCCATCCTCTTTGGTCCCTTCGGTGTTCCTCAATTCTTCCTGTGAATGTCAGTTTTCCAGGGAGGCCTCCCATGACAAACTGATGCCTACCTCCTCCATCACCTTCTTTCTCTCCCTGGACCCGAGAACAGTGACTGTCCAGTGACTTACAATGCCTGGGTGTAAAAGTGTCTGCATAATTCCCTTCTGTCAAGCTCCTTTTCCTGGGACTTTGGCAAATCAACCGCTGCCCCAGAATCACATCCACTTCCTCGTCACTAGCGTATTTCCAGTGACTGTTCAACTCTCCACCTTCCAAAATCCCAGAAGCTCAGTGTACGCTTTGGTCACGGGAGATGTGCAGCTCTCCTTGCTTAACGAACAAGACAGCCCGCCTCAAGTCCTGCTCGAGACAGACGTGGCTGTTCCTTTGACAAAGAATTAAATATACCAATACAGATAAAGCCTTAAAACAGCGCTGGATACACACTGGGCCTCAGCAAATATTAGCTCATATCAGCCGTCTCAATAATGAATCTCCAAGAGTGGCTCGCAACAATAGTATTTATTAAACACCTAATGCACTAGGGAACTTTGCATGGATGACGCGCTGTGGGCATAGGCAGGGAGGTCTTCTCAGAGTGCAATAACAGGCTACGGACCAAGTGGCTGGTGATTTATCCACCGTGGAGGAGGACTGCAGAGGACCACAGCAGTGGGGGCTGCCCATGTGAGGAGGGCAACACTCATCCACCAGGCTCAGGACAGAAGATGGCAGCCGAGTTGCTTAGCCCCACGCAGGGTAGACAGACGTGGGGACATGTCACCTTGTCACTGTGCCCTGCAGCTGTATGTGTGAACTCCCGCTGGGCAAAGATTTCATGTTTCATTTTGCCAGGCATTTCAGGAGCCAAGTTCACAGCCGTCTCTCAACAGCACTCAAGAGACTGACTGCGAACTTACCTTAGAGTTCATCCTACCCAACTGTTTCAGAAAAATTCCAAAATCCATTCCATGGTCTCTAGGCCTAAGCAGTGAGGGAGCTGAGTCCTTGCTCTCACTCCTTCTCCAGCACTCTGACTCTGACTAGAACAACTTCTCCGGACCTTTCTCCTCATCTATAAGATGGAAGTGGGTCTGGGAAAAACATGGCACCACCACAACTAGAAAGAAAAAAAATATTTAATACTCAGATGGCTGGATTGCTGGCAAGACAGAATCTGGGCCCGGGGAAGCCTAGAATTCAGATATGGGCATGGACAGTAGAGAATCAAAGCGGCTTTATCGGTCAGCCAGTCTAGCTCAAAAAAAAAGAAAAAGAAAAAAAGAAAAAAGCAGCTCTGGGTTCGGTGACTCTGTCTCAAGGAAGCAATGCAGAAAAGCAATCAAGAAGGCCATTGGATGTTCACACAGGATATGCACATCTGCACATACATGCATGCACACACACACACACACACACACACACTAGAACACACACACACACCTGAAACACCAAACTAGAAGTAGCTTCTGGAAGGAAAGGGTTGATTGATGGCTTCTGGTTCCAAGGGGAAGCTTCATGGAGGGGAACCATGATAGGAGCAGACACCTGGCTATCCGATCTTCACACCAACAGAGAAGCAGCAGCAGGAGCGGGCTAAGTGTGGCCAGTGGGGCTGGGCTACAAGTCCCCAAGGCCCGTTCCCGGCGACATACCTCCTTTAGCCAAAGCTCCGCTAGCTTGGCCCTCCGTATGGGGTTTAATCATAAACACGCGAGGCCGTGGAGGACATTTTGCACTCAAACCACCACAATACCTCACATCCACATCACACTGTGCATACTACACACAGGCACACACATGATGTCTCCCCCACAAATATTAAAAGGACCGAGGATATGTCGCTTTGTAAAACGCTTGCTGCATGAGCATGACGACCTGAGTGACGGTGCGTGCCTGTAACCCCGGCACGGACTGGCAGGGTGGAGAGAACTGGATCTTTGAACAGCTAGTTTAGTCAAATTCGTCAACTTCAGGTCAATGAGAGACTCTGTGTGAAAGAGAAGTGGACGGTATACCCGAAGCCGTCCTGTGCCGTCCACACAAATGAACCCACTCCTGCACGTGTGTGTGTTCTCACACACACACACAGAAGCAGGAAAAGATGAGGAAGGGGAAGGAAGGGATGAAATAAGGTTCGGGAAGGCTGGCTGGAGCGCCGAGCAGAGAAGGCCTGCTGGATTCTAGAACGAGCGAGAGGACACTTAAGGGCTGTAATGCAATCTGATTTTCACGTTTCAGAAGATCACCCTGGACGTCATTTACAGAGTGGGCTGTCGTATATCAGTGTGGAAACAGGGACATGGCTCAGGAGAAGCAGGCTACAGATGACGTGGCGTTGCTCTGGAAGGTGGAGGGGAGTGGAAGAACCTGGGAGGCGTTTTGGTGATGATGGAAGGAGGACTTTCTGAGGAATCCAATGTTAAGGGTCAAGAAAGCCAAGGCTTTGAGATCTAAGCCACGAAGGAGGTGGAGAATGGTGAAGCCCATGCCAGGGAGGCTGGAATGAGGTGTTCGGCTAGGCTGGGAGGAGGAAGGTGACAGTTTTGGTCCAATGCATGGGAATTAGTTACAACAGGGTAGAACAAAGGTCAAGATAAGGGGACCCGTGTCATGTAGTAAGAGTGAACGTGTGCGCATGTGAGTCCAGTAGGTCAAGTCTTTCCCCAGGGATAAGATCAGTGCATAAGGGGGCTGGGAAGAAGACTGAGAGTTAAAGACATTGGCATGCAAAACCTGACAGGCTAGGTTCAATCCCCCGGTCGCCCACATAAAGCTGGATGGGCGTTTGTTTGCTGTGACAAGAGACTGGTACACACACACACACACACACACAAATAAAGTATTTATTTATCTGGGGTTTTTTGTTTGTTTGTTTATTTGTTTTGAGGTAAGGCCTCTCTTGCTTAGGAATTCCTGGAAGTGCACTCACTCCATCTTTCCTCGTTTCTCCTCAGCACTTTCTCTCTAATAGTCACAGATCCTCCCGCCACTTTCCTCCTCTGTCCCCTTGGCTGTATGCTCACTCTCACTCAACCTCCTTCATGTGCACACATTTGAGGAGCCCAGGATTTGACGGTGTTGCTGTATGAATAAACCTCACATTTCCTGCAGTTAAAGGATGAGTGGAGTGAGCGCTCATGTAGTTTGCTTGTTGTTGACTTGGCATCATTTTGGGCTCAGATAGCATCCCAACTTGAAGCGTCCCCTCCTCTGGGCCAGTCTTGGCAAGACTGACTTAAGTCAGAACACACCTGTGGCTGGCATTGCCAAGTCCCAGTAGTCCAGTCTCGGGATGTTTTGGCTCCTATAATTTCTTTGTTTAAGTATGTTTTAAACTTTAAAAAATTTTTATTCATTTATTTATTTTTATTTATTTGAGAAAGAGAGGGAGGAAGGAAGACACACAAACCCTACATGTGGACGCTCCAGAAATCCCAGCCACTGCAAAGGAACTCCAGATGCATGCACCACTTTGTGCATCTGGTTCTATGTGGGTACTGGGGAATCAAACTTGGGCCCTTAGGCTTGGCAGGCAAGTGCCTTAACCACCGAGCCATCTCCCTAGCTCTCTCCTGTACTTTTTAACAGCATGTTGTTTTTTTAATCTCTTCAATTCTGGGAGCTTTCCTAGATCTCTATCCCCCCCACCTCCAAAAAAAAAAATCTCCCTAATTTAGCAAGCAAGAACTATTCCCCATTCTGTGGGACCAAAGAGCCATCACTCATGCCCTGAGAAACTTGGATTTTGTAGCTGTTACCAACTGAGAAAAGTTAAAGTCAACTAGGAACATGCATGCTACCAAGTGCTCTTGGGGCAGAGTTCCTTCTCTACTTACATGGCCGGTCAGAGCTCAGAGGTTCTGTCAGAAAGTCACCACAGAGCTTTTATGGGTTTGGTTTTTGCTTGTTTGTTTACTGGTTTATTCGTTTCTTTGAGACAGAATCTTTTTTCGGTGAACCAGTGGGTGTGTTGGGGTTACTTGCAGAGCGTGGGTGAAGGGGCTGCTTACAGGAGCACGGGCGACTCAAAGGCAGTTACATTACTGCAAAGTCCCAGCCCATCCTGCATGGGGACCTCAGGGAACCTGCTTCACCGAATCCCATTCCTAGTTAACTTTCTACTTCCTGTATAATCTGGCTCTCCCCCCCCCCCCCCACGCAAGATCACTTGCAGCTGCAGCGAGGACTTTATAGGATCTTACTTTGTGGCCCAAGATAGCTTGGGCCTGACTACATAGTCCAGGCTGGCCTTGAACTCCTGGCAATGCTTCAGCTCCAAGTGCTCGAATTACAGGAATAGGCTGTTATGTCTGGTTAATCTTTTCTCTTTCTTTTGTTTTTTCTTACTTTCTTTCCTTCTTTCTCTCCTTCCTTCCTTCCTTCCTTCCTTGTTCCTTTCACATTCTACCTCTATACAATTCTGGACATCTATGAGTATTGTATTGGAGTTACTTTTTTGGTGCTGGAACAAAATACTCAACCAAAAGCAGCTGATGGGAATAGTTTCAAGTGTTTTTTTTTTTTTTTTAAATTTTGTCTTACAATCTCTAGGAGGAGCTCTGTGATGGCAGGGGAAAGCATGGCATGAACAGAGGCTGAACATCACTTCTGCCACAGAAGGTAGAAAACCAGCAGCAGGAGAGTGAGCCGAGCTCCGCCAAGGGGCCTCTAGCGCTAACGGCCCTCGGCCAGCTCCCAACGACGCACCTCCTCCAGCAAGTCTCCACCTCCCAAATTCCCATCAGCTGAGGACCTGCTTCGGAATTATGGGTAAGCAGATGCCGAGTCTGATTCAAACCACCACAACGACTGTAGCACTGTCTTAGAGAAAAGAGTCTAGAACCAGATAACCAGAGAGAAATGTCATGCCAGCCACGGATTCAAGCCACCTGGGCAAACTTTATCCACCTAGCAAGATTTTCAGCTGTAGTGTGGCACAAAGAAAACAAAGTTATAGTGGCTCTTAGAGAAAATAACAGCAGTGAACATTTCATAGTTATTTACAACAGGACTAGGCGAGGTGGTTCACCTGACTATATCACTGAATCCTCACTATAGGCTCATGATGAAAATATCTTTATGATTTCTGCTTTCCAGGCAAGGGAAATGGAAACCAGAGATGAAAGGAATTAGCCAAATCACACAGTAAGTTAGTAGTGGGAGCAGAATCCCAAGCCAAAGCCTCCCGATAGCCCATCAATGATGACCACGTTCTACTTCTTTATCCCCGCCCCCTCCAAAAAGGCAAGCAATAAGATATCACTTCCGGTGTCTCATCAACCTCACTGAACTATTTAGACAGGTATTTTGTCCTCCTAAAGCAATAAGCAATTATCTTGGAAGTCTGTGCGACGCGGCTCAATTTAATATCTAGGTTTAAAACCAATTTGCTAGAGTGTTGACTTCGGGATTTTAAATGTATTCCGTTTAACCGGCAATTTAAATGAAAATTTAAATAAATGCTATAAATGGGTGCCTCATTTGCATGATCTGTTGATTAACTCTGATGGGATACTCATCTGTGCCCAGGATTCCACTTCCTGCCGGGGGGCTGAGGGATGTCACCTTCTATGCGAGAAGAGGGCACTGATTCTTGGCATTCTGCAGCTCGGCACACAGGCTGGGACACTGGCATGTGGTCACCCTCACCACGTGCAGGGGCGTACTTACCAAAACTACTTTGTGATGTTACTGGTTGTGGTTAAAGCACCCACTGAGAACGTGCAGTGAGGGCCCCTCTCCAGGGGGTAGAGTTAAACAGAAATAATTCACCTAAGCCGCCTCCTAAGCAGAGAGGACTGTTACATGGGGGCTAGTGAATTTCTGAGTGCAAGATGCAGACGTGGGGCCAGAGCTGAGCTGCTCAGTGCACAGTCCGCCTCACTTCCACATGCCTCAGAGCACGTGTTCTAAAATGTTTGCCGTCCACTGCCATACCACCCCCAAACGTGCCCAATCTTCTCTAAAATGTCTACCTGCCACAAGCCATCACAGTGACATAAATGACATGCTAGATGCCTGAGTGGTCAATGCAGGAGCCCTGGGAACGCCCACTCGCTGCTCTGTGCTTCTCTGATGTGCAGAAGTGGCATACTCGTAGAGCTCTCCAGTGTGACCACAACAACACAACCACAGGTCACCATCAACGCAGACCTACTGCCATCCAAGCCTGGATCCATCCAGAAGATGCCCCAAGACTTTTTTTTTTTTTAATTATTGTGTATTGGATCTTAATGTGGTATTTTTACAGTTACGCACAGGTCATTTATCAAATGTCCCCAGTTTCAATTTTTAAAGATATCTTATTTACTTATTTGTAAGGAGAAAGAGAGTGAGAGCAAGAGTGAGTGAGTGAGTGAGAGACAGAGAATGGACACACCTGGGCCTTCCAGCCACTGTAAACAAACTCCAGATGTATGTGCCACTTTGTGCATCTGGCTTTGTGTGGCTCCCAGGGAATCAAACCTGGGTCCTTAGCTTTGCAAGCAAGTGCATTAATGGCTAAGCCATCTCTCTCTCCCCCCGTCCCCAATTTCAATTTAAGAGCTGAGGTTAACATAGCACACAGGTGGTTAAATGCTCAGGTCAACTGGATACACAGGATGATTGTATATTAACCACCTGTCTTAAGCATGTTTTATTTCTTTGTGTGTGTGTGTATGAATGTGTACAGAAGCGATAAGACATTCTCATGTATTGTTCCTTGAAAATACAGTCCACCTTTGTTGAGACAGGCTCTCTCACTGGCCTAGAATTCTCCTACTAGGATGGACTGACTGACCAGCTAGCCCCAAGGACCCTCCTGTCTCTGCCTCTCCAACACTGGGATTTGAAGTGTCAGCTACCATGCCTTGATTTTGATTATGTGCATTCTGGGAATTAAAACATAAAACCAACTCTATTTTCTTCAGGACCAGTTTTCTACTCTGAGCAGTTCATACCTATTCTTCAACATCCTCCTCCAATAAAAGCAAACATCAAAAGCATCAATTTCCAGCTGCGTTGTAGTGTGGATGTGGAACCCTCCTCCTCAGGCACGTGTGTTGGAAACTTTGGACCCCGGCTGATGGTGCTATTGTAGAACATTCCGGAGGCCTGTGGGCAGCTCTCGAGGCTTATAGCCTGGCTCTCTACGTGCCTGTCTTCTTTTGGCTTCCTGGTCTGCAGAGACGTGAGCGAGCAGCTTCACACTCCTCCTGCCACAGCCACAAATCAATCCCACTGCCATGACTAGCCGCATCTCTTCAAACTGTGAGGCACAACAGACCCTTGTGGTCACAACTAGGGAAGGAAGTAATACAAGCTCCACTGTCCCCCCAAATGTTCCTCAAATGGGGAACGCTTATGTGTGAAGTCTTCACTTAAGTTGGGGGTTAGGTAGCAAAATTTAGCTTCCGGTAACGGACTATTGGTGGTCTTTGTGAACCCTTTACAAAGTTACCTTGGTTCCATGTGTGCTTCTAGAAAACCTGATTCTTACCAAGAGTTTCCACGTATTAAATGCCAGTGAACCCAACACTGGTAGGCACTTAGGTTCCATTGTCTTGTACAAACATTTGGAATACCATGGGAGCCAATTACCATAATCAGTTCTACAAATACGGGAGAATCAGAGAGCTCAATGAACCTGCATAGACACTACACAGCTCACACACTAAATCCAGAGCTAATATTCAAAGGGTGATTGATTGCCATGTCTCATCCCTTTCTACTAAGCCCTGTGACCTCTTTCCCCAGGGGAGGGATGTAGACTTAAGCACACGAAATAACAGAACGGCTAACTGCTGAGTTGACATACTGTATCGAACACTTCTGGGTAAAACTGTCATCATAGTTCCCTTTTACAATTGCTTTCTAAAAATCCCCTTTGTTTTGCTATCCACTTGAAAAATAAGGACACTAGCTTACATTATGAAATTCAATTTTTTCATGGATTTTCTTTCTCCTCCATCACGGCTTCATAAAAATTAGGTACTGAAATGAAACGGGGATGGTGGCATCACAGAATAGTCCACAATGAAAACTCACATGAGGGGCTGGGGACACGGCTCAGCAGTTAAGGAACTTGCCCACATAAAGCCAGATGCACAAAGTGACACGTGCATCTAGAGTTCATTTGCTGTGGTTGGAGGCCCTGGCATGCCCATTCTCTCTGTCTGTCTTTCTCTCTCTCTCTTTCTCTCTCTCTCTCTCTCTGCTTGTAAATAAATAAAAAAATTTAAAAGAACTCATAGGATGAAGATGTGTTGCTTGGGTGTTTTTTTTTTTTTTTATAGCCAACTTCTCATCAGAAAGAATAGATATGTCATAAAGTGCCAGCTACGTCCTCATTGATTCTGTAAGTCAGCAACAGAACGCGGTGATCCCTCACCGTGGCGCCCGAGTGCTGAACTGGGAAGGGCTCGCCCACTGAAACCCTCAAAGGAAGCACTTCAAGGCATATTGCACTGGCAAAGAAGGAGAGTTTGGGAATTCAAGATCTGTCAATGTTGTGGTCAAGTTAACAAAATAGATTTGTTTTCTTTCTCACGCAGGGTCTAGCCCAAGCTGGCCTCGAACTTACTATGGAGCCAGAGACAACCTTGACCTCCTGATCCTCCCACTTCCACCTCCACAGTGCTGGGTCCATAGGCACGTACTGCCACAGCCAGTCTGTTAGTGCTGGGCATCAAACTTAGGGCTACGCACGTGCCACACGAGCAGCCAACCAACTGAGCCATATTCCCAGCTCCTAAAATAGACTCTAATATCTAACAAGGGCTTGCTAACAAGTGATTTAGATAATACCACCATTTAATGCATTAAGAAGCTTCTAGGGCTGGAGCGATGGCTTAGCATTTAAGGCGCTTGCCTGCAAAGCCTAAGGACCCAGGTTCAAGTCCCCAGTACCCACGTAAGCCAGATACACAAGGTGGTACATGCCTCTGGAATTCATTTGTACTGCCTAGAGGCCCTGGCACGCCCATTCTCTCTCTCTCTCTCTCTCTCTCTCTCTCTCTCTCTCTCTATTTTCCTCTCTCCCTCTCATAAATAAATAAAGAGAAACTTCTAAAGCAGTTGGAGAGATGGCTCAGTAGTGAAGAATGAGGGTCAGAGACCAACTGAGTTCGATTCCCCAGAACCCATGTAGATAGCTGGGCATGGACATGCATGTCTGTGGCCCCAGTCCTGTGAGAAGCAGAGACTGGAGAATTACTGAGACTCACAAAGCTGCTCTACCTAAGGATCCATGGGGTGATCTTGTCTCAAGGAAATAAGGAAACGAGCAGTGGAGGTGGATATCCGACTTTCTCCTCTGGCATGTTTCAGAGGGCGCTACATTTGCACACACATATACACACTTGGGAACAAAAAAATAAATTCTGAATGCGGAAGTTCTCAGCCCTGCCCCCAATAAATGTCGGATGCTGGTGGGAGAAACAAGTATAAATTCCAACTCTGATATCATCAACCTTGTAGAAGATTTGTTTCTTACTGTCTTAACGCTCTGCATATAAAGAGCATCCCAGTTCAATCTGGGTAAAACTTGATCATGAATTTTGCAGTCACTTTCTACAGTGCTCTGTGACGATATTTGACATCTAAGAGTTCCCCCTCCCCACTCAGCCCATCTTGGCTCCGGGTGATGGGACATGGGAGCCGTATGGGCAGTCCCTGCCTCTCTTGCTCCACCCTCTCTTCCTTCCCCCATCCTTACTCTATTCCAGACGTGGATATTTTCTGTTGATTTTTACACTGACACTTTCTCCCTCCCGACCTTCACTTCACAGGTAACCTTTCCACATCCACCAAAGCATTTGCTCTGCACTCTACCAAATTCTGCAATATTTGCCCCACAGACCTGGTGGGTTGTATTAAAGGGGAAAAAGAAAACAAACATTTTGAAAGCTCTACCTCAAGGCGATTGCTATTCAAGGCTAATCTCTTTACTTTGAAGCACCATTTTTTTTTCTTTAATTGTTGGAATCTAAATAGTACGCGCCTTTCTCTTTGTTTTCTACCTGCAAAGATAAGAATCTCTTCCAGGCAGAGAGATGCTGGAAGAGAGGTACAGAGACTCAGGAGAGATGGAAAAGCTCTCAAGGTGGATTGCAGTGAGGGGTTCAAGCACTCTGCAAATACACTAAGAACTGAATTGTAAACTCCACAGGCAAAGCTTGTGAGTACAAATCGTATCTCACCAAAGCTCTGAAAACCGCACAGAGTCAACAGAGGCAGGCAGCACAGCTGGCCGCTCGATTGGCAGCTGTGGCAAGGACGCTTGGTGGTGCCACTTAAGGGCACAATGGGAAGAGAGAATGCAAGAGAGAAAGCATTCACTCCAGCCTCATCCCAAGGTTAGAGACTGGACACGTTCCCAGAGCAGCTCAATGACCAGAGAGCTAGAATAATCAAAAATGTGATCAGTTGCTTCAAATCCAGAGCCTGACTTGTAATTATGCACGCAACTATTTGCATGAAAAATACTGCTTAATTTCAACGTTTTCTATAGAAGCTTCTTATCTGGAAAAATCAAATATCTACCACATACAAAAGAATATGGAAGGATGCCAAGTGACATCAATGCAACAGACATGTGTTGACTCTTCGCGTGATGGATTCTTCCTGTTCTGTCCAGAGAAAGCTTCCTTCGGTTGTGCACAGTCCCAGCCTCTCCTGGGCTAAAACACCACATGGTGACATGACCAAGCTTGTTAGGAGCAAACCAGGCAGGCAGAGGGATAGCTGAGCATCCCAGGGCTCTACTGGCTTGAGCTGTGCACACATCCCTTTCTTAACAACACACTTAACAACTGGGACCCCTCACCTCCACGGAGCTGCATGTACACCCGCGTCGATGAGTGGGTCATTTACCCCTTAGCAGCCCCTGAGGGACTCCCTTTTTGGGGTTCATTTCCATTCAAATACATCTCAGTACCACATCAGGGGGCCAATTCAGCCTGAACCAGTTTTGGGGGGGTGCATGTGCAGTGAGGCAACTCATGTCCTTTGAGTGACCTTTGAGGAGAACACCCCGATTTACCGTGTTATGCCTGTAAATGGTCATACTGTACGATTAAAAGTAGATGCACCATGGGAAAGGACACTCCCAGTAGAGAAAAGCTTACATAATCCAAGCTTGTCGATCTCAATGGAGAACCACTTAACCTGTGGTCCCTGCAACTAGCTCCTCCTTCTGGACCCTACACAAACAAGCCGCAAACACTAAGTGACACTCCCGGGCAATCTAGCTCCTGCAGCCTGCTGCTCCCTTGCAGTGTATTCCTGCAAGGTCTCCTTAAACAGAAAGTCTTACTTACCGCTTTACTATTCATGTGCGCTTTCTTTTTCATGTGTACTGTTTTCAGTCATGTGCGCTTTTCAGCTGTTTGAATGGCATGTCAAGGACCTGAAAACTCAGACAGAGACCGCAAGTGTGAAGGAGTGTGTCAAGTGGCAGCTGCTGTGAGCTGAGTGTGGCAGTGCACACCCATAATCCCAGCATGCAGGAAGCTCGAGTAGGAGGAACTCTTCAGTGGAAGCAAGTCTAGGCTACAGTGAGTTCCAAACTGGCTTGGGCTACAGAGTAAGCATCTGTCTGAAGAAATCAAAAATAATAATAATAAGAAGAAGAAGAAGTAAAGAAGGGAGGGAGAGAGAAAGGGGAAAAGGGAAAGGAAGAAAGACATAAGAGAGTGAAAGGAAGGAAGGAGAAAAGAAAGGAAGGAAGGGAGGGAGGAAAAAAAAGAATTTAAGGACTAGGAATATAGATCAGTAGGTTAAGTACTTGCCTAGCATGCATGAAGCCCTGGGTTCAAACCCTAGCCCCATATAAACCAGGTGTGATAGTGCACACCTGTATTCCCTGAACCGGACAGGCGGAGGGAGGAGGATCAGGAGTTCAAGATCATTCTTGTCTACACAGTGAGTTCAAGGTCAGCCTGAGCTATAGGTGACCCTATCACAGAAACAAAAACTAAAGAAGAAAGGGTCTGGGGTGATGGCTCAGCAGTGAAAGATGCTTGTTTGCAAAGCCTGCCAGGCTGGGGTTCAGTTCCCCAATACCCATAGAGAGACAGATGCACAATGTGAAGTTTGTTGGCAATGGCAAGGAGCCCCAGGCACAACCATGCTCCGCCTTTCTCTCCCTCTCTTGTCTTTTTTGGATGCTTTAGAAGTACAATTGTTCTCCAACATGATTCAGGCTCACCACGCTAAAGGACAGCAATCTTACACGCGCTCAGGAAGGGCTGTGTTTTTTTTTTAATTAATTAATTTATTTATTTGAGAATGACAGAGAGAAGGAGGGAGGGAGAGAGAGAGAGAGAGAATGGGCATGCCAGAGCTTCCAGCCTCTGTAAACGAACTCCAGATGCGTATGCCCCCTTGTGCATCTGGCTAACGTGGGTCCTGGGGAATTGAGCCTTGAACCGGGGTCCTTAGGCTTCACAGGCAAGCGCTTAACCGCTAAGCCATCTCTCTAGCCCAGGGCTGTGGTTTGAATGCTGTACCCTCTAAAGCTCCTGTTACAACCCAATGGCCACTGTAAACAGGATACGTGGTGGCACCCTGAAGAAGTGATAATACCAGGAGGCCCTCACCTTATGGGTGGGACTGTGGCTGTTCTGAAAGGCCACGTTCAACCCTTCGTTCTCTCTCTTGCCCTGCTGCCTTGTGATTACACAGCAAGAATGCCAGCCCACTGATCTTGAACTCTCTGGATTCCAGAACCGTGGGCTAAAGAATGTCTGCTTGTTATAAATCACTTAGCCTTTGCTATCCTGTTACAGTCACAAAAACAGACTGAGACAAGGAGGCAAAGATGTTTCTAAATTATTTTCTGGACATTTCTGTCTTTGAAAAGGAATGAAGAATATTCCACCGTGTGTAAATGCTTGTTTCTTTATCCAGCGATCTACTGGTGAAACTATGGCTTGTTTTCATGCCTTAGCTACTATGAATACTGCCACATTAATGATGGGCATACAAGTATGTCTTCGCCACTCTCTGTCCCCCATACGCTCATGCGTTTTGAAGACTTGGTCCCCAGCTGGTGGCAGCCTGGGAGGTACAGCCTCGCTGGAGGAAGTGTGTGGCCGGGGCGGACATTGAGGAGTATTAGTTCTGCCCTACTGTCTGCTCATAGCTCGCTCACTCTTGCTGCTTTTTCTCAGGTTCTGTGTCCAGCCTCTGTTCTTGCCGTGCTTTCCCCGCCTTAATGAAGCTTCCCCTGTCACTGTAAGCTGAAACACACACTTTCCTCCTCCAATAAGCTGCTCCTGGCTGGGTGTTTTGTCCCAGCAAGGAGAAGAAAACTGCTACACCCGCCCTCCAATTCTCTTGACTAAATAGTCAGAAGTAAGCTGGCTGTATCATACAGTAATTACAATTTTACCTTGTAAACAATTTAAGAGCTGGGGAGATGGCTCCACGGGTAATAGCATTTGCCAAGTAAGCATGAGGTCTTGAGAGGGTCACATTTGCCCTGAGTTCTATAACAAATACCCACGTAACAGTTGAGTGTGGACACACGTGCTCGTGACCGTAGTGCTGTGGGGAGGTAGGGGAGACAGAAGAATTGCTGGTGCTTCATGGTCAGCCAGTTGTCTGAAAATGGCAACTCTGGGCTCCATGAGAGACTCCGTCTCAAGGAAACAATACAGAAGAGTGACAGAGAAAGATATCTGACATTTTCCTCTATCCTCCACATACATGAGGGACATGTATGTCTGCACATACATACATACACTGTACCTACATGCATCACACCTCACATACTACACACAAATGCAAAAAATTAAATTTTAATACGATTTTCCATATATGGTGAAATATCAGTCCAGTTTAACCACATACTCTTCAATACTTATGATTCTATATTGCTTAATAGCAGTCACCTGAGTGGATAGAAGGTGAGATGTCACATTGTGACTCTAACTTGAGCTTTTCTGGTAGTTAGTGATGTTAGTTTTTGTTGTTGTTGTTGTTTTTCTGCCTGTACTTATTGATCATGTGCATTTTTAGAGAAATGTCTGTTCAAGTCCATTGCCCATTTTAAGTTGAATCATATGATTTTCATTGTTGAATTTAGTAGTCCTTTCATACACTCTGAATATTAACCCTTATCAGATGAATTATTCAAAAATATTTCCTTCTATTCCACTAATAACCTTTTAATTCTGATGACTGTGTTCTTTAAGGTATAAAATGTTTTAAATTTGAAAGACTTTCACTTATTATTTTTCTCTTTTCTGGTATCTTTTTTTTTTGTCTGTACTTGAAAAATCCCCCCTATATGTTCTTTTTTGGAGTTTCATAGCCTGGAATCTTTTTAACCTATTTTGAATTAATTTTACAAGGGCATATGATAAGGGCTCCAACCTTGTACTTTTGAATATAGACCTCCACTGTTCCAACACCGTTTGCTGAAGAGACTGTCCTTTCCATTTGAGTCATCTTGTCAACCTCATCAAGGATACATTTCTCCATACATATTGAGGCTCTCTATTCTGCTCCTTGCATGGTGTCTATCTTTGAACTGTCTTGATTACTTTGTACCTGTAAAATGTCTTCAACCATGGAGTGCTCCAAATTTTATCTTTTACAAAATAATATTGGCCATTCAAGGTCCCCTGAGAATCCATAGAATTTATCATTTTCCTTTTCTTTCCTTCCTAGTCCTCTCCACTTCCATTTCCTTTCCTATTTACTTCCTTCCTCTCCTGCCTTTTCTTTCTTTTGGACATAGTCTCACCCTGTAACCCAAGCTGTCCTCAAACTCATAATCCTCCTGTCTCAACCTCCTAAGTGTTGCAATTACATATGTACACCAGCATGCCCAGGTCATGTAAATTTTTATTGGTTAATATTAGTTATGCAAAATAGTGGGTTTCATTAAAACATTCCTACAATGTGCTTTGATCGTTTTCACACACATACCCATTCCTTCCCTGTCCACATACATTTTAAGAGGATTTTTTAATCTGTGCAAAGTAAAATGCCACTGTGATTTTGATAGGGATTTTATTGAGCCTATAAACTGCTTTGGGCGGCATAAACATTTTAACAATATATCCTTCCCACCTATGACAACAGATGCTTTTCCAATTATTTGTCAGCAATATTTTTATAGCATTTGGTAGTTTTCAGGTTTTAAGTCTTTACTTCCCTGGTTAAGTTTCTTCCTTAAATATTCCTTTTTTAATGTGTCTGAGTATTTATGTGTTTATGGGGGGGTATGCATGTATATGTGTGTGTATACATGCAGAGAACAGAGGACAACCTCAGGTGTCATACTTATTAATACTATCTTGGGGCTATAGAGAGCCTTCATAGTTAAAGCCCTGGCCTGTGAAGCCTAAGGACCCAGGTTCAATGCCCCAGAGCCCACGTAGCCAGATGAACATGGTGGCACGTGAATCTGGAGTTTGTTCACAGTGGCTAGAGGGCCTAGCATGCCCATTCTCTCTCTCTCTCTCTCTCTCTCTCTCTCTCTAATAAATAAATAGAATATCATCCATGTTTTTTGAAACAAGGCCTCTCATTGGCTGGGAGCTCACCAATCAGGCTACGCTGCTGGCCACTGAGCCCTGGGAGACCCACCTGTCCTCACTTCCCCAGTGTTGGGATTATAAACATCTACCACCACCATGGCGAGGATTTTTACGTGGGTTCTGCTGATAGAACACAAAGACTCATCGTTGCTCAGCAAACACTTTTCTGACGGAGCTATCTCCTCGTCCTCTAAGTGTTCTTTCTGATACTATTTTAAATCTTTACTTTACAAAAAAAAAAGTAGAAACTTCAAGCACTTGACATTTAAAGAGATTAGCAATGAGACAGCCAGCTGTGACAAAGACAGCTGGCGTCAAGAGGTAAGTCTTTGAACTCTAAATATCCTGTTTGCTCACCCAGTCCCCAGTGCATCCGACCTCCATCTACATAATCCTCCATTCCATGACCAAGGAGGACCAAGACCTGTGCAGTAAGGATGCTTCCCGCATCATCCTCTTGAGTCTGAAAGCCAACGCTGCTGGGACCCATCCCCAGCTTGAAGCGGCTCAGCCACAGCCTATGTCAAGTTAAAGGACATCAACCGCATGCGGGGGTCATATCATAAATCCCAGCTGGGGCACAGGAACAACGCTGGCCCTGTGACAACCCTACTGTATGAGAACTAAGTGCTACCTTGTCCATCAAGTGGGCATCAGGCCAAATCCCACATTGATACAGAAAAAGAACCTTGCTAGGAAGTTAGGGAAGGGCCCTTGAGTTTAGCCATCTTGTTCTGTGTCCTTCCTGGGCAACAGTTTTGCCTTTTGCCCTTGCCTGGGGAATGCAATGGTTAAAGTGAATGTTGGAGTTAAGACAGTGAGTCAGCTCGGGGATGGAGAGATGTCTCAGCAGCTAAAGTGCTTGCCTGTGAAGTTGTCAAAGGACCCAGGTTCAATTCCCCAGTAGCCACGTAAGCCAGAGGAACAAGATGGCACGTGTGTCTGGAGTTTGTTTGCAGTGTCTGGAGGCTCTGTGCGCCCATTCTCTCTCGCCCAGTTTTCTACCTACCTCTTCCTCTCTCTCTCTCTCTCTCTCTCTCTCTCTCTCACACACACACACACACACAAATAAACAAATGAATATATTTAAAGAAAACAGTGAATTCAGGAACATTGGGGAAGAAGGAGAAAGCACGTTGCAAATAACCAAAGCTGACCATGATAACCAAAGCTGACCATGTAAAGGAACGGATGAGGCTCATAGAAAAGCAACAGAGCTGGTCTTGGTAGGCACTGCCTGGCAGCCAGGACCATCCCACCCCCACTCTTGACACAAAAGCCATCAAAATAGAAGAGGGTCAGGTTGGAAGGAACAAGGATTTCACTGGAAAGCAAGAAGGGAAGGGGTCCAAAGAAACTATCAGGAGGGAATCCGGGCACGGTGACGAACGCCTTTAACCCCAGCACTTGGGAGGCAGAGGTAGGAGGATCACTGTGAGTTCGAAGACAGCCTGAGACTACAGAGTGAGTTCCAGAGAAAGAGACCTGACCTTGGGGGAAAAAGTAAACTATTAGGAGGGGATTATGATCAAATAACATGTTCACATGTGAAAACTGTCAATTAAGGAAAATAAAATCCGAAACAAAATGTGACAGAAGTCAAAGGTCACAACCTCACCCTATGCTGCATTTGTTATTTGGTTTGGAGGACTTATTTAAACTAGGCCTTATTTTAAAGCCTACTCCCCCCAGAGCTTCATGCTGATCTATCCCTCCAAGTCAGCACAAGAAATATTTGCTGAGAGGAGGGAGCGCTTGTGCGCAATGGGCCAGGGTCTTTGCCTGTGATTTCCATCCACCCCAACAAGGCGGCGAGGGAAGGAGTGTCAACGCCTCTATCCTCAGTGCACTGATGACTGAAGGGGTGCTCAGTTAGGGACATTCTTTCATACCCCCAAACCCTCCTTGACAGCAACCTTCTGTTTGTCTAACAGCAATCCCATCAAATGAGAAGAAGCCAAGATGTCCATTTGTGGGAAAAAAAAAAAAAAAGTTGAATCGTTCCAGTCACTGGATTTCCAAGAACTGGTAATTCTGGGCAGATTTTCAACTCTGTATTATGCCTGAAAGCATTGTTAATCCTTGTCTAGCATGGAAGGGGTTCCCTCCATTTTTTTTTCTCCTCCTGTCTTTTTAATTAATTCTCAGCCAGTTGCTTTTCCCTCTGTCTTGTTTATGATAACAAGTATGGAAAAGGCGTAAGTATTCAGTAATGAGAGTTCATTAGAACACATCTCAGAATCCAGTGTAAGGATTGTGTTCTGAACAATTGAAGTGACACTCAGGCCTGTGTGAGATGATGGAAACGCAGCCCGATGAATACTGCTGCAAAGCCCTGGCCTGAAATGAATGAGGAAAACAACTAAACCAGGCAAAACCATCCCTGCGCTGCTTAATCACCATTGTCTTCTTGACGCAAGCAATGCCAACTCACTACAGGAAATATAAGAAAGCAAAAGAAACTAGGAAAAAAAATCCATTTTCACCTAATCATACACAATGATTTCAAATCCCCAGGTGTGTGTCTGTCTGTCTGTCTGTCTGTCTGTGTGTTGTTACTTTTACTTACTGCTTTTCAACAGAATGGACTCTTAGTGCACACACTATTTTGCAATGTACTATACTTTAAATTTCTCAGGATTTGCATTTTTTTCAACCGAAATCCTTGTTGATAAATATTTAATTCACTCCAATATTTTAATATCGTGAGGGCAGAAAAAAGTAAAACTTGAAAATTAGTGAAAAGATCAAAAACAAATTCGAAGAAAATGTGAAACACTGCTGGATTCACAAAAGGCTTACAGATATAAAAGTTTGCAAGTGTCCCCATAATCACTCATCAGCAATATTTAAGATAATCAGTAAATGTGAATGATAGTTTGAACCAGCCCATTATAATGCTGAAAGAAGTTAATGGACTCATTGAGAAACTGTGTATGAGAAATTCAGTCAAATGCTTGATTGTCTAGTAACAGGCCTGGTGGATAACAATGACTTGGTGCCTGTGTTGGAACAGAAGGGCAATTCGGAGAAAGGTGGCGTGGCCAGGAGGAGAGCCCTTGGGCCGCAGCAATGGCAAGGCAGAGAAATTTCTGTACTCTGAAAGGCTAAGGGCTATTATTTCTCACCGTGACTCAGCACAGGACACGGAGGGTCTGTGGAACCTGTGAGTTTGTCTCCCGGCAGCAGCAGCACCACATGGGGCGCAAGAGCACAGGCACTGAGGCAGGAGGAGGACAATGAGAGCGGAACGCTGAGGAGCAGCGACGTCTGAGAACTTCACGACAGCAGGAGACCCAAAGAACCAGCCACACTTGTTCCCAAGAGCCAGAGAAGGTTTCTTCAGTATTTCACTGAAGAGTTCCTACCATTGGGGTCACCTTCACGCCATAATCCATGCCCTTGAACTCCCCGTAGCTATGCTCAATGGAGAAGCCAGGCCAGAACCCGACTTTTGGCCCTAGAGCCCCCAGCAAGCAGTAGACAAAACCAAGCTGTACAGCTGCCATGGTCTATTGCCA
Source organism: Dipus sagitta (assembly GCA_036346955.1). Classification (NCBI taxonomy): domain Eukaryota; kingdom Metazoa; phylum Chordata; class Mammalia; order Rodentia; family Dipodidae; genus Dipus; species Dipus sagitta. The sequence goes on from CM070786.1 coordinate 10,258,064, forward strand.
CTTCTGTGATATATATATTGCCTTCTTCTCCAGCTAACAGTGATTATCATAATAGCAGTTCATATGGAGACAGCATTTACACTGAATGAGCCAGTACTGGGGGGGGGGGGGCGGCGGGTGGCTGTGTGTCCCATGTTATTTAATCCTGACAAGAAATCTACAAGGCAGGTACTGTTACACACAGGGAAACTGGACCACAGAACTCAGCCACTTTGCAGGAAAAGAAATGTTCCTCAGCAGTGGCCACCTTGCAAACACCTCCGACTAAAGAGCAGACTCGGCAGGTAGGAGTTCTCGCTGCACAAGCACGAGGACCAGAGTTCGGCCCCCAGCATCCCTGTGAGAAGCTGGGCGTAGGAAGACATGTCTGTATCGCAGTACTGAGAGGGGAAGGCAGGAAGATCGCCGGGGCGTTCTGGTCAGCCAGTTTAACTCAAAATAGTGACTCTGTCTCAGGGGAAAGAAAGGTGGAAGAAAAATGGTGGAGGATATCGTATGACTTCCTGTCTTCCTATGGCCTCTCTACATGCAAACAGACTGCACATGACACACACACAGATGAATGTACAACATGCACACCAGACACACACAAACACCTCAGGCTCACACACAAAACAATGAAAGAATGCTTACAAATTAGGCGTGCATAAACTGTTACAGAAAGATGACATCACAGGCTGGAGAGATGGCTCAGCGGTAAAGGCACTTGCCTACAAAGCCTAAGGACCTGAGTTTGATTCACTAGTGCCCACGTAAAGCCAGATGCACAAAGTGGCACGTGCGTCTGGAGTCTATTTGCAGTGGTAGGAGGTTCTGGAATGCCACTTTACACCTTCTCTTCTCTCTCTCCCTCTCTCTCTGTTCACAAATAAGCAAATAAAATTTTATAAAAAGATTACATCACAAGGGAAGGGAGGCCAAGTGCACAGGGAGACCAAATATTAGCTTAACTGTGATGTGCAACAATGCAATGTATTTGACATGAAAACAAGTTGGCAAATTAATGCCCTGACTCACTGGCTTTCTGTTCCCTCTTCTTATTCTCACTTTTTCAGTCGGTCAGCTCATTTAAGCCAGTTACATTTGTTGTTGTTGAGTTTGCTTTTGTGTTTGAGGGAAGGCTTCATGTAGCCCAAGTGGACCTTGAACTTCTGCCTCTGCTTTCCAAATGCTGGAATATAGTCGTGCGTCACCATAGCAGCTGTGGTTATGCTACTTTGTACCGGTGAGAAATTTGAAACTAAATGTTCAAAAAGAATTAGGAGGTCAAGTTCAGAAAAATAAATTGAGTCAATGACCTCAGCCTGCTGTGACTGGTAATGCAATCGGAGGGGGCTACACTATGCAAAGTATGGGTTTTCTGCCTTGTACGCTGCCTCCTAAGATCAAAGCAAGTTCATACAACTCAGAGAAGCGAAGTAAGCAAACACTGGAGGGACACTCACCACAAGAGATGCTCTATTTGTCCTTTGCTATCAAGCCACCTAATTTGTTATACAATATATAATCATTGTCTTTAGAAATGGAACTCAGGGGGGTAGGGGAGATGGCTCAGTTGGTAAAGTGCTTGTCTTGCAAGCATAGAGGATCCAACTTCAGATCCTCAGCCCCCAGGGTAAAAGAAAGAAGAAAAGAAGCTGAGAGCAAGGAAGTACTCCTGTGATCCCAGTACTGGGGAGGAGGAGACAAGATCCCTGGGGTCTGTGGCCAGCTAGTCCAGCCAAATCACTGAGTGCCAGGCTCAGTGAGAGATCCTCTCTCAAAACACAAGGAGGACGGGCTGGAGAGATCGCTCGGTGGTTAAGGCACTTGCCTGCAAAGATTAACGACCCAGGTCTGATTCCCCAGCACCCACATAAAGCCAGATGCCAAAGTGGTGCATGTGTCTAGAGTTTGTTTTCAGTGCTGGAAGCCCTGGCACCCCATTCTCTCTGTCTCTCTTCTTTCTTTCTCTCTCTCTCTCTCTCTCCCTTTCTCTCTCTCTCTGCCTGCAAATGAATAAATAAATATTCAAAAAAATAAGCTAGAGAGTGATTGGGGGACACCCCAATGCGTACCTCTGGCCACACACACACATATGTAAACATGTTCCCACCTATACACATATAAGCATGCAGGCATACACACTAATGTGCATGCATGAAAATATATGCAAAAATATATTTTAAAGTTTTAAAAATTGAATGGATTTCAGTAACATTTTGTATTTTTTATACTATAGTTTATTTAAGCCATCAAGCTATTAGATATTTAGGTGTCCCTATTGTTTGACATGTAAGTTTCTTTTATTTATTTCTTTTTCTGAGGTAAGGTTTTGCTCTAGCCCGGGCTGACCTAGAATTCACTAGTCTCAGGCTGGCCACAGTGATCCTCTTACCTTACCCTCTCAAGTGCTGGGATTAAAGGCATGCACCACTATGCCTGACACAAGTTTATTTTAATAAGTTTATTATAAACATCTCCAAGGGAGATCAAGAAAATGCGTATTGAAATTTTAAATACAATATTGAATAGGCCTCAAAGTCTCGGAACTCATTGTTACCTAATGCCTCCCATCACTGCTTAAACCCTTCATTGGTGCGTGAGTTCACTGAGCAAGTGTATGTTGGACAGATGTACCTATTTTCTGTCTGCATTTTGCTAGATGCTGGGTATGCAATAACTGTATGTAGTTTATGTCCTCACAGACTTGGGGCAGGGAGCAGGGACAAGAACAGTTACGAACACTTTGCAAAGGACCACATGAATACTACCAGGCTGATCTAACTCAGGGAGCAGGGATCGGAATGTGGAAGTCATTCGTAGTAGTAGCTTCTGTGTGCTGGACTTACATGGACCAGACTGCTTTTGAAAATCACCCTCTTGTGAATCACCTGGGCTCTGAGTTCGTTCTCCTGCTTTAATATATAAAGTAATTCCTTTTGGTCCTTTCACAAAGTAAAAACCCAAGTAACAAAGGCTAACGGCAGCTGACATGTGTGTGCCCACAGCAGTGCTACGGATGGTACGCAGTGGCATGGGGTGAGTGGATATCACCCAGGGCTATCTTTATGCCAACACTTAACAATTGTCCTGTTACCCTCCATGCACATTTTTTCTTATTTATTTATTTGTCTTTTAGAAAGAGAGAGAAAGAGAGAGAGAGAGAGAGAGAAAGGGCACGCAGGGGCCTCCAATCACTGGAAACAAACTCCATATGCATGGGCCGTCTTGCACATCTGGCATTACATGGGTCCTGGGGAATCGAACCTGGGTATTTTGGCTTTGCAGGCAAGCCCTTTAACTGCTAAGCCATCTTTGCAGCCCACAGTTTTTCTTTATTTGTGTGTGTGTGTGTGAGTGTGTGTGTGTGCACACGCCACCACAAGGGTGTGGAGGTCAGAGAATAACCTTGGGATTTAAGTGCTCTCCTTCCACCTTGTTTGGAGACGGGGTCTCTCTTGTTATTTGCTGCTGGGAAGGACAGGATACCTTGTCGATGAGCTTCCAGACTCTCCCGGTTCTGCCTCCCATTGCCATAAGCATGCTGGGGTTACAGAGGTACGTGTGCTATTTTGCATCTGGCTTTATGTGGAGACAGGGGATTGAACTCTGTTCAGCAGGCTTGTGAAGTAAGCACCTTTAACTGCTGAAGCATGAACATAAACATTTTACGGGGGCCAGAGAAATGGCTCAGCAGTTAAGGCAATTGCCTGCAAGGCCTAAGGACACAAGTTCAATTCCCCAATACTCTGGATATAGAATGGTTAGGTCATACACACTATCAAAGCACAAAGAGTGGAGTAAGAATTTCTTTTCTTTGAGAGAGAGAGAGAATTGGTGCACCAGGGTCTCCAGCCACTGTGATTATCTCCAGATATGTGCGCCACCTTGTGCGCATGCATCCTGTACTTCCTGGTAGAATAAGAATTCTTTATCTACAGCAGATTCCTTACGGACTCTTGCCATCATGGGCGCGACTGTAATGTACAGTCACCACGCGTGGTTAAGACAACCCCATCATTCAATGTGCTCGTGAAACTTCAGTCTGTCCTATGTACCGCCTCGTAAACACCGGGAAGTGTACTCAGTCTCACGGACAGATCCTGTATCATTTAAATACGCCACAGCAAGGGCCTGGCACAATTACGTGTTAGGAACCATGTTGTCACTTTGTCACCTGCTCTGGGATAACCAAACTGCTACTGAGGTAAGCCTCCCAGTGTCTCAGGAATTCAGGTTTACGGTTAAATCTCGAACTTCACAGGCCGTTTCTTGCAAAGTCACCCCAGGCTACCAAGATGTCTGGTCACGTGAATGCTGAGAATTGTATGTTGTCGTACGATCCGTTCTGCTTGTGTTTGTTAAAATTTCTCCGAGTACATGTGCACGCGTGTGAGCACATGTGGAGGTCACGGGTCAATCTCTGGGCCTCCTCCCGTCTCCCCGCCCCCTCTGTGAGATAGACAGGGAGTCAGCAGTGCTGCTGCTGCTGCCAGTCTAGCTGGTCTGGCTTTGCTACGCCGTTCTTTAAATGGACTGACCTAACCTTTGCCTGTGAACTTTAGTGGAGATCGCTTGGATCTTGGAGATCGCTGGATGCTTGGAAATAATGCCTGCTTGCAAAAAACAACCTCTATTAAAACCCATTTACACCGGGCGTGGTGGTGCACGCCTTTAATCCCAGTACTCGGGAGGCAGAGGTAGGAGGATTGCTGTGAGTTTGAGGCCACCCTGAGACTCCATAGTGAACTCCAGGTTAGCCTGGGCTAGAGTGAGACCCTACCTCGAAAAAGAGAAAAAAAAGAAAAAAAAAAAAAAACATTTGCAGGGCTGGAGAGAAGGTTCAGTGGTTAAGCTACTTGCCTGCAAAGCCTAAGGACTCAGGTTCAACTTCCCAGTACATACACACATGCTCTCTTTCCTTGGAAATAAATAAATAAACTATATTATATTATATATTACATATAAATGATATATAAATAAATTATGTAAAATAAACTATATATATGTATATATTAATAGCAAACCTATGTGCAGGCTGTGGAGAGACAGTTCAGTGGTTAAAGGCACTTTTTGCAAAGCCCAATGGCCCAGGTTCGATTCCCCAGTACTCATGTAAAGCCAGATGCCAAAAGCAGGACATGTATCTGAAAGTTTGTTTGCAGTGACTAGAGGCCCCTGGTGCGCCCATTCTCTCTCACTTTCTCTTTATCTCCTTTCAAATAAGTTAATTAGATAAATAAAACAAACAAACAACAAAGACACTCACACGCATAGCACATGCAGTCCCGGCACTCAGGAGACTGAAGCGGGAGGCTCGCCAGTTTCCAGTAGGCCTGAGCCGCACCGCCCGGCCCTGTCTCACATCCCGCGGCCCACCACAGCCCACCAAATAAAGAAACTCAGGAGCATTTTCGGGGTGGTCGTGTCACTGAAACCTTGCCTGCTGTCCTACCCCGGCGACAGGTGAGCAGCTGCTTACAGCCCAGGTGGGGCCTCTGGGGACGCCCTTCCGTCCCGGCCTCTCGCGGCTGGTGGCGACAGTAGACACCAGCTGATTTGGCAATGACATTCAGTGAGTTTCATTTCATTCACAACACCATTCCCTTTAGAAAGAGTACATAGCTATTTCCAAATGCTTCTATTCAGAATACTCAAGACCATATGGCTTTAAACTAAAATTATCATGGGCACGTACATGGGCATAACCTCCCCCTGTGCACGCACGTGCACAATCACACACACACACACACACACACGGTGGGGAGGGAAAGTAGGGGCTCAGCCAGTGAGAAGAGCGCTTGTCGTACAAGGCTGAGCATCTGAGGGAGTCTCAATTCAATCTCAGCACCTTCGATAACAAGCCGGATGTGGTCCCCTGTCCTGAGGGAGTGGAGACCGGAGAAGAGCTGTCCAGCTGTCTGACAGAAAAAGAAATAGCAGCTCTGGCTTCGATGAGAGACTTTACCTCAGTGAAACAACACTGAAGAGTCATAGAGGAGCTCACCCAACGTCCACCTCTGGCCTCTGCACGTGTGTGCATAGACACATGCATCTGCACACACATGTGCACCCTTCATACGTACATACACCACACCACACACACATATACACACACACGCTAAATGAAAATTAAGAGTAAAATCAAACAAACAGCACTAAAGTGGTGGTTACAGTTGCTCCCATCTTCCCTCCACATTCAAACAGTTGACATAACTTTTAGAAGTCTTTTTGTTTTAATCAACCATCCAGTTTTTACTTCTCATTTCTCAAATAGCCAAATGACTGCAGTACAGGCCCACCCTGCTAACAACACAGTTATACACTGGCATAAAGCCCCGATGGTTTAAAGGGACGATTTTGTACGTTTAGTGAAAAATGAAGCAATGTGATATATGTATGTATGTATGTATATATATATATATATATATATATATATATATATATATATATGTCTTTTAAGAGCATGTAGTGGTCTGTTATACTCGGAAGTCACCTTGGGGCAATGAACAAGCAGCGACTGAATGGAATGTTTCTGCACAACGTTCTCACTAGCTAGCTACTGGGCACAACACCCTGCTCTGAAAGCGACTGGTCCCCAGGGACCCTGCCAAGGTTACCTGCCCACCTGCGCAGCACCAGCCCCTGGGGGCGAGTTCGCAACTCCTTAGAGGCCTCATTAGGGCACACTCAGTGTGGCTTCCAAAGGTTTCAAACGAAGAGAAGTTATTCCTGGCGGAGGGCTCCCCAAAGGTCAACAAGTTAAGCCACAGTACTGACTCTTCAAAGGAGGGGTCTGGATGCCTTGGGGGGCGGGGGCGGGGGAGTGGGACACAGAATTACGGGGTCTAGGTGGAAGTCCTCAACCCAACTCCCAATTCTACTCATCTATGTCGGTCAATGTTGCTAGGTTAGGAGGATTTCATGCCACCGCTGGCCAAGCAATGTGGGAATCCTTCCCTGGAAAAAGTTAGCAATGGCTTTGAAAGAAATGGAACTAACTTGAGCATAGAGTCTTCTGCTCTTTGATTTCCTTACAGCACTAAGGTCTCACTTTTTTTTTTTTTTTCAATCCCAAACGCATTAGGTCATCCGGCTGAGACAAGCTGGCTTCTCTGGGCATGCTTACAGGGAAGCAGGGGTGTCATCCCTGTGCCAGACCAGGAGCTGAGCTGCCAGGCTTCCAGGGAAAGGGGACCGTGGCCCTGGCTCTAAGGACACCCGCAGCAGGGCGCCCAGCAGTCGCCTCCGCTGCAGCCAGGCCCCTCCCCCGCGCCCCATTAGCTGCCTGGCGTGGTTCTCTGCACTTTATAAAAAGTTAACTCCTCTGATTCTGAAAAAAAAAAAATTAAAATTAAAAAAAAATCACCGGGGAGGAAAAAAAAAATCCACAAAGATGGGGAGATCTTCCCACCCACTCAGGCTGTCTTCCCCGGGATCGGCCAGCGGAGATGGGGGCATTATAAATGCAGCCCAGGAAGGGAGGCTGGGGGACGGACGCAGAGAGCGGTTACCGTGGGCCGCAACCCGGGGGTCGCCGGCTCTGCTCATCGAGGGGGGGTTCCGGGGGGCTCCGCGGCCAGCAAGGCTGAGGCTGCTGCGCTCGCTCCAGGCAGCGCTTCCTCCTCCTCCTCCTCCTCCTCTGGGAAGCGCAGGTGCTGGGGCGGCGACCGAGAGGGACCGCCACCAGTGCTCGCTCTGACTCTCTCTCTGACACCCAGGCTGCGGGGGCCCCGCCTCCCAACAGCCCCATCCTGGGAGCTCAGCAAGCTGAGTCTGAGCTTGACCTAGGGCCAGCATCTCTCCCTCGGCCATCTCCGGGAAGGTGGGGGCAGGGGCAGGGCTGGGCCTGCTGGCCAGCGAGAGCAGGCTGCATGGAGAAGCCCTCACCTACCCCTGGAGAGATTCGGGACAGGCAAGGCCAGGGGGGTTCTTGGCTGGTCAACCTCCCACTGTCCAGCTCTCCCGTTTCTTTGGAAACTTTCTGAGGGGCTGGGGAAGATGGATCAGAGGCTAAAGGTGCTTGCTTGCACACACACACACACATATACACACGTGCACATGAAAAAAGAATTCCCTTTGCTATAGGACTATAAGAAGGAATGCATGCGAAATTTGGCCTTGCTACACAGTCAGCTTGAGCCCAGCGGGACTACATAGTGAGGTCAGGCTGGGTAGTATAGAAAGACAGTGAAAATTATAGAGGTTTCTCTTGAGATTCCTAGAAAATGGCAAGCTTACAGTTTGAGATTTGATTCCGCAGGGCCCACGTAAAGCCAGATGCACAAAGCTGTGCATGTTTCTGAAATTTGTTTGCAGTTGTTAGAGGCTCTGGTGTGTCCATTCACTTCCCCTCCCCTTTCCTCTGCCTGAAAAAAGAAAATTCTTTTTGAGACAGAGTCTCGTGTATCTTAGGCTGGCGAACGGGGCCTAGAACTCACTGTATGGCTCAGGTTAGCCTAGAACTTGCTGTGTAAACCAGGCTAGCCTTGTCAGCAGTGAGGTGACTGAGACCTGGCATTAGCGGGTCAGCCTCGGCAGCCTGAAGAACTTGCCCTAGACTGCTGGGGATCTCCAGTCAGGCTAAAGGCAGGAATTATGGTTTGGGCACGGAAAGAAATTTCAAGACCAGCCGGTATAACGCAGAGTTGGAGAGATCATGTTAAAGATAATTTAATATAGGTTTAAGCACAGGAGTAGGAGAAAGAAAGGTGCTCAGAAAGAAAGACACAGGGGGGGGGGGGGTGCTATGTCTTCCCAGGGAAGAGTAACATAAAGTAAAACATACAGAAGTGGGGACAATGGGCTTCTCAAGGAAGAGTTACAATGAAGGGCCTTAGCATTCAGCACATTCACCATCTTGGTGTCTCTCAAGTTGCATCACAAAGGGTTGCTAAGAAATCCCTTCCCCCCCACCCCGCCGCCCACCCCTGGGGTAAGGTCTCACTGTAGCTCAGGCTGACCTGGAATTCACTCTGTAGTCTCAGGGTGGCCTCGAACTCACAGAGATCCTCCTACCTCTGCCTCCCAAATGCTGAGATGAAAGGCGTGTGCCATCATACCCAGCTCCCCTTTTAAACATCTTTAAAAAATATTTTATTTATTTGCAAGGAGAGAGAGAGAGAGAGAATGGGTGCTCCAGGGCCCCTGGCGACTGCAAATGAACTCCAGATGTACATACCACTTTGTACATCTGTCTTTACACTGGTACTGGGGAATCGAACCTGGGTTATTAGGCATTGCAAGCAACTGCTAAGCCATCTCTCCAGCCCAAGGAACGCCCCCTTTTATTTCCTATTCTCTTTCTTTTTGATAAATTGAGATTATAGGGTGGCTCCCAAAGTGTCCTGGATGGGGTTGCAGCCTGCTAGGCTAACAGGGGCCACTAGACTGCCGCAGGGGGCTTAGAACATATCCTTTTCCCTGTCCGTGGGGCTTCTCTTGAGAGTCTTGGGAAATGGCAGGCTTACATCAGGAGGGGTGAGGGCTTGAAGCAGCTGTTATTGTGCTGTAGTTGTTGCTTCTCTGCTGGGGAGAGGCTGCAACCCGATTTCTGGGCGATGGACTCCTTTCCCTTTTCCTGCCCCCACAATTTTCACTGTCCTTCTATTCTGCCCCAGCCTGACCTCACTATGTAGCCCACTGGACTCGAGCTGACTGTGTAGCAAGGCCAAGCGGGCTGGTCCGAGGCCAACGCTCCCTTCTCTTGCTGGTGCTACTCAAATGCCAACTGCAATCTTTCCCCAGCTGGGAAGGCACGTGTGAGCACGCCATCTTTCCACCCAGAAACAGAACCCCATTTTATGTCCCCTGGCATGCAACGTACCTTCTACTTCCTCCCCATGAGGCCCTGGCCTCCATCTCTCTCAAGTGCATTCTCTGTTAGCACGACGCCAGCAATTCGCCAGGCCTGTGCTTTGGTTGTTTTTTCTGAGCGGCGGAGCATGAGCCACAGCGCAGGCATTCTTCCCGAGGGAGGGCCACGGGACCTCCTGCGCTCCTTGAAGGACGATCTCAGGTCCTGAGATACTGGAAGACCTTCGGGGAGCTTTCGCCTTTTGACCCTGCAGGCTCTCCGTCGGCTCATTGCGCAGGTCCAAGGGTGGCGGAGGGCCATGTTGGTAGGCTGATCCCTTGGGGCCGGCTAAGTCCCCCCCCCCCCCGCATCTTTATAATGAGTCCCTCCTTAGATCCTAGAATTGTTCACATTTAAATGTTCGTCCACTTGCTTTTGGGTTCTCAAAGGAAGCAAGGTTGCAAAAGGTGATCACCTCCATCTCGGGGACAGGAGGACCGTCCCGAGGGGTGAATGGCCATTGGGCTGAACAATGCCCCTGCTGCTAGTGCATGCTACCATCGCCCAGTCTAGGCTCTAAAATTGTGGAACTCTAATACATGTGAGGGGGCCGTCTACTGAATGGGTCCCCCCACCCTTACTGAGGCAGGGTCTCGTGCAGCCTAGGTCGGCCTCAGAATCAAAATTGCTATGTAGCCGATGCTGGCTTTGAATTCCCGATGGTCCCGCTCCAACGCGCTGGAATTAATTACAGGAGCACGCCACCATTCCATCTTCCCATTTTGGAACTATATGACAAGAAAAGACATTTATCCTTGTGATCTGCTCTTCCTTTGATACTGGTGTGAGTACATGATACCCAGAGATGCAATACTTACCTTTTTTTTTTTAAGTTTAAGAAAAATTGAGATGGAGAGATGGCCCAGCAATTAAGGCACTTGCCCGCAAACCCTAATGATCCAGGTTCGATTCCCCAGTACCCACGTAAAGCCGGAGGTACAAAGTGACACATGCATCTGGAGTTTGTTTGCAGGGGCTAGAGGCCCTGGCATGTTCATTCTCTCTCTTTCTCTCTCTCTCTCTCGCTATCTCTCTCTCCCGCTATCTCTATGTTGGTCTCTCTCTGCTTGTAAATAAATTTGAAAAATCGAGTTTAAGAAAACTTTAAAAATAAAAAAAACACTATCATAGCCATGGGGTCAAAATAAAGTATGTCTGTATGGGCCTTAATGAACCCACCATAATGTTGGCCATTAATGGCATTTCACAGACATAGACCACCTAACTGGGGCTACTCTGAGTGATATAATTAAATGTCTTTTTTGTTTATAAGCTGGAGAGAGAGAGAGAGACCCATTTGGACCTGCTGTGGTGAAAGTGGAGAGGGTTTTGCTTGTGAACGTGTGTGGTATGTGTCCATCTGTATGGGCACGTGGGTGCAGGTGGGCATGTATGCATACGGCCGAAGGTTGATGTGGGGTGTCTTCTCTGATTGCTCTCTTCTCTGCCTGATTTTTTTTGAGACAGGGTCTCTCAGTGAACCTGGAGCTCACTGATTTGACTACACTAGCTTGCCTGCAAGCCACAGAGATCTTCAGGTCTCTGTCTCCCTAGCACTTGGTTTGCATGCACACACCATGCCCAGCCTTTAATAATTTTTTTTTTTGTTATTTTTATTTATTTATTTGAGAGTGACAGACAGAGAGAGAAAGAGGCAGATAGAGAGAGGGAGACAGAATGTGCGCACCAGGGCCTCCAGCCACTGCAAACGAACTCCAGACCCGTGCGCCCCCTTGTGCATCTGGCTAACGTGGGTCCTGGGGAGTAGAGCCTCGAACCAGGGTCCTTAGGCTTCACAGGCAAGCGCTTAACCGCTAAGCTATCTCTCCAGCCCTATGCCCAGCTTTTAATGGGTGTTGGGGATTCAAACTCAGGTTAGAGGACAAGCACTTTATTGACTGAGGCATCTTCCCAGCTCCAAGAACAGAGAGGGCCGTACCGGTGCTCTCTGGCTCCAGCCTACACGGGGTAGGACTAAGAGAATTGCATGGGTAAGTCTGTAACTGCTCTCCCTGTGCGGCTGCAGACACGTAAGACGAGCCCTGCATCATCCACCAGACCTGAGCCGAACCCGCACCAGGACCCAGTGCCTGGGATGCGTGTCTGGTTCAATTCTGATGATCACAGCCACGCTACCACATGAGGCACAGCCAGGCCATCAGTGTAAGGTAAGGCACAGCCAGGACATCATGGCAAGCGTCACTTAGCATTTCTAGAGCTCCTGGTCTGTGTTCATGACTGCTCAGCTTGGGGTTCTGCAGATACGGAGCTGACCTGACTTCACTTACACGTGCGCCGCTCTGTTGGGTCCTTATCTCTGTGCACAGAGTTGGGGGTTCTAGGTACCAGTGACCCCTGAGGTGAAAAAAAAAAAAAGTAATCATTCTGGAGCAGTGTAGGCACTATTTTGAGAACGCTTCTTGAGCCCAGAACTATTTCAGGGTTATCTGTGTTTCTTATGAAATGTGAAGAACATTTATGTTTAGCAGGACCAATGTCTTGGTGAGCTTCCTAGGCCAAACATGCAGGAAAACATTATGAGTATAATAGAATGAATATCAATAACAATGGATGTGTTATTATGTATAAGTATTTCTATATTCTAATTGAGGTTCTAAACACTTGATTGTGCAAACTCCCTTTAATCCCCATGCAAATGCCAAACCTGGTTGCCCCCGCCCCCTCCCAGCCCAGAGCACACCCAGTTGAACACTGATATTCTATGCCATTTACTAACAAAAGTTCTTTATGACATGAGATAGCCTATTTGCAAGTAGAAACATGCTAGATTATCAGAGGAGATTTTTCTTTCAAATTTCAGGTACAGACACAAGGCAAAGGGAGGTTAGTATATCTACTCTGTACCCCAGGGAGCTCAAAGGAGGTGGGGAGATTATTTCATAATGAATCTATCTGCCTAATTAAACTACAAGTGAGTCATGTTGTGTCAAATTCCTGATGAATCTGGATTTTCAGAAAATCATGTCATAACTTATAATTAAATGTAGCCGAAATAGGGGGGGAAGGGTGTTTTAATTAGTCAGTAATTTACTGTACTTTCTCAAACTTTATCTGAAGATCACTCAACACACTCCCTATTGGCCGCACAAGTTCTAACCAATGAGAAGTTTCCTCTTGGGAGTGAAACATCAGGAAAATGTGAAGTACGATGGCTTGTGATTTATGATAGCAACATTGGGCAGAGTAAAATGTCTCTGAGATTTGAAGACAAAAGCCTTTCATATTCTTACAGAAATAGAGACGCGTATCAGTTATCTTTTGTCTGGCAATATAGTTCAGTTGGTAGAGTGCTTGCCTAGCAGGGGTGAAGCCTAGGGTTTCATGACCAGCACTGCATACAACAGAGCATGGTGGTGCCTCCCTTACCCCAGCACTCAGGACATGGGTACAGGAGGATCCAAAGTTCAGAGTCTTCCTAAGTGACATAGCAAAGTTGAGGCCAACCTGAGATACACGAGATCTTGTCTCAAAAAAGGAGGAGCTGGAGAGGTAGCTTAGCAGTTAAGGAGCTTGTCTGCGAAGCCTAAGGACTCATGTTTGACTCTCCAGGTCCCACATAAGCCAGACACACAGTGACACAAGCACACGCCGTCTCACATGCACACAAAGGGACCACACATCTGGAGTTTGACTGCGGCGGCTGGAGGCCTTGGCATGCCAATTCTCTCTCATTCTCTCTCTCCCTGTCTCTCTCTCTCTTTCACACACTCACACATACACACACACATAAAAGAAAAGGCACTTTTTTAGACTTGTCTCAAAAAAAAAAGCCACTGCACTTTTGTGGTTTAAAATAATCAGTTATGGGCTGGAGAGATGGCTTAGCGGTTAAGCACTTGCCTGTGAAGCCTAAGGATCCCAGTTCGAGGCTTGATTCTCCAGGTCCCACGTTAGCCAGATGCATAAGGGGGCGCACGCGTCTGGAGTTTGTTTGCAGTGGCTGGAGGCCCTGGCGCGCCCATTCTCTCTCTCTCTATCTGTCTCTTTCTCTCTCTGTCACTCTCAAATAAATAAATAAATAAAAATATTTTTAAAAAAAAATAATAATAATAATCAGTTATTATTTTGACCATGGCTGCCGGCCTCTACTAGTGTCTCTGTGTATCAGTCACTCAGCTGGTGAGTTAGCTGACCCGATGGGCTGATGATGACGACGCCCTCGGCTAAGATGGCTGGACGGAATGGTGCCGCTGTATGATAGAATCCAGTTCTCCACGTTGTGCCATGACGTCATCCCCAGAGTTCATGCTCGAGAGCCGCACAGTTGAGTTACAAAACAATAATAATAAGAAAAGGAATACCCCCCCAAAAAAAACTCATTATGCTTTAAGTAGCTCTACAGTTTTGTAGAGGGCTGCACTCGTAGCTATATTGTGAGTTGCATGCGGCCTGAACAGACTTCCATTCCACAGCAGGCCAGGCTTGTCTGGCCCTCCTCGTGGCCACAGAGAGGAAGAAAGGACAAGATCCACTGTGGACGCACATTGCCACGTGTACTTGGATCACACTTGCCACTGTTCCATTGGCTAAAGGCAGTCTCATGGCCTAGCCATACGCAACGGCCACCCCTGAGGTGCGGCTCTCAGGAGACACGGGTAAACCGAAGGTCAAAGCGGTAATCTACCACACACTACACATCCACAGACATGTTAAATTCCAAAGAGAAAACTTTTGACGAATGTAAGAGCCAAAGGAAGGGGAGGACTGACTCCAATACAATCTTCCAGGCACAAAAATGGCCTGGATATCCATGGCTTCGTGGCACCTCAAACGACCTACACAAGCCCTTGATGATAGGAGAAAAAGATGGTGACATCAAAATAAAAGAGAGTCTGATTGGAAGCGGGATGGGACTTGAAGGAAGGGTGGATTGAATGGGAGTGAAGGGAGGGAATTATCATGGTTTTACTGCCTATACTTACAGAAACTATCATTAAAATGTTTAAAAAGGTAAGGGATTTCTTTTTTTAAATGTTCTGATTACACAAGAAAAATTTTCAATTTTTACTGTATTTATTTACTTCAGAGAGAGAAAGAGGTAGAGAGAGAGAGAAAGAGAGAAAGGGCATGCCAGGGCCTCTAACCCCTGCAAACAAACTCCAGGTGTATGTGCCACTGTGTGCATATGGCTTATGTGGGTGCTGCAGTATTGAACCAGCATATACATCTGGGTCCTTAGTCTTCATGGGCAAGCTCCTTAGCCACTAAGCTATCTCCCCAGCCCATAAAAGTGAATATTTTTAAATAATTATAATGGTTGAAACTATGTAAGATCATCTTACCAGTTTACAATTTATGACAGGTATAAATTGTTCGCATACAAGTAAAATGTGAGATATACCTGTGAACATAGTTTTTGGCCATTTAAAGACTGAAGTTTAGGAAATACACCCAGACAATGAACATTATTGGACAAACGAGTTGTGTCGCATTATCTGTCTGCCTGTCTGTCTTCATATATGAAGCCCGGCCTTAGGCAGATGCTGGTATGTTAGCAATGATTAGGAAATAAATACTTGATCTCTTCCAAATTCCCCAAAGTCTCATAGTTATGTAGGAAAGTGAAGTCAGCTCTCATATTAGGTTTTCCCTACAGTCTGCTGCCGGCTGCACTAAAACCAAGTCACAAACCTATATTGGCATGATAATCTGCTTTCTAGTTGAGAAAGACTGTACAAGAAGAACTTCTTACCCCATCACATGGGCATTCCCTGTGGGAAGGCACAAAACTCTTAGAAATAGCGAAGCTTAAATCACGTAGCCATCTGCCAGGGAGCTTGTCCACCTGGCCAGCTGTCTCTCCCAAGTCTCACATCCTGTAACTGGTGATGTTGCCTTTAGGTTAAAAAGAGCTAAGTGTTTGTCTCAAATGTTTTCAAAGGATGAGGTGCCTAGCTTTATAAATAGTTCTCTCTGCTTTGGGATAATTGCCAGGTTTAGTTTGTACCTTATAAAAATCACCTAAATCAAAAGAAAATAGGGAGAACTGTGCGGAAGGGATGTGAGAATAATGGAGTAAGAAAGTAAATATATCAAGGGCAGACAGACCCAACAGGAGGGTGAGGAACTCTTCTGAAAATTATGGCTGAGAAGGAAACTTCGTAATTAAGTCACTACTTTGTCCACCTACCTAATTGTTGCGACATGTAGAAAAAAATGCCTGAGTGCTCAGAATTTTAAAAGAATCAAGTCATGGGGCTGGAGAGATGCCTCAGCAGTTAAGGCACTTGCCTGCAATGCTTAATAACAACCCAGGTTTGATTCCCCAGAACCCATGTGAAGCCAGATGCACAAAATGGCATATACATCCGGAGTTTGTTTGTAGTGGCTGGGGCCCATGGTGTGCCCGTAAATAAATAATTTTAAAGCTCAAGTCATATTTTTCATACATTTCTCTAAAAGTCAATAAGTAGGACCACGTGGCAAAAAGCTCATCTAATCCAATGAAGGAGAAACCGAAGAATGAGAGGGCAGAGGAACAAAGTCACAATTAATTAGCAAGGGCCACAGATAAAGATGTAGACCTCTAGATGTTGATTACATTTTGGTTTCTTTTTCTTTTTAATTTTTTTATTGACAACTTCCATAATTATAGACAATAGCCTATGGTAATTTCCTCCCCCCCACACTTTCCCCTTTGAAACTCCACTCTCCATCATACCCCTTCCCCTCTCAATCAATCTCTCTTTTATTTTGATGTCATGATCTTTTCCTCCTATTATGGTGGTCAGGAGGGATTCTCTCATGTTCTGTCAGCTATGTAAGAAGTTTTTTTGTTTTGTTTTGTTTTTTTGCCAATGCCTAGGTAGGTTCCCAAGGCATTTTTCTGCACATTTCCTGAGCTTTCCCGTGTCTAGAGAAAAGTCCCAAACACACACATGATTGGCACATCTGTTTTCAGCAGCCATGCTGGTTTTTTACATATTTTATTTATTTATCTATTTATGAGAGAGCAAAAGAGGAAGAGAGAGAGAGAGAGCACCAGGGTCTCCTGCCACTGCAAATGAACTTCAGACACATGTGCCACTATATGCATCTGGCTTTACATGGCTACTGGGGAATCGAGTGTGGGTCCTTAGGCTTTGAAGGCAAGCATTTTAGCCACTGAGTCATCTCTCCAGCCCCTGTTATTGCCTTTTTACAGTTTAGAAACATATGATGAGGTCTAGCTCCTCTCCAGACACGAAGCTTCTCAGGGGCCAAGTCCATGTCGACCGCTGCTCACGGGCACCAAGCGGTCTTCTGCCAGGCTTCCTGGGGAAAGACGCCACGGTGCCTCTCCATCTGGCAAAGCTCCACCGTTTCCCTGACATTAAGCTTTCTGGAACCTCCTCTGATCTTCTCTCCATTCCCTCCTGTTTCAGAAGAGACGTGCGTCCTGGCTTCCCCATCTATCGACACCTGTACTCTGGTGATGTCCTTTCTATGTTCTTAGGGAACCTGCCATCAACAGCTGCAAGATAACATAGTTGGCAAAGTGTTGCAGTCAGGTTCGCATTGCTGGCAAAAATCATCCAACCAAGAACAGCTTGTTGGTGGGGGGGAAAGGTTTATTTTGGTTTACAGGCTCAAGGGGAAGCTCTATGATGGCAGGGAAAATGATGGCATGAGCAGAGGGTGGACATCACCCCATGGCCCACATAAAGTGGACAACAGGAACAGGAGAGTGTGCCAAACACTGGGAAGGGGGACACTGGCTATAAACCCATAAGCCTGACCTCAACAATATACTCTCTCCAGGAGGCATTAATTCCTGAGTTTATGGGAGACACCTGAATCAAACCACCACATTCTCATAAGCCCGCCCCCAACAATACACTGCCTCCAGGGGGCGTTAATTCCCAAATCTCCATCAGCTGGGAACCTGGCATTCAGAACACCTGAGTTTATGGGAGACACCTGAATCAGACCACCACATTCTCATAAGCCCGCCCCCAACAATACACTGCCTCCAGAGGGCGTTAATTCCCAAATCCCCATCAGCTGGGAACCTAGCATTCAGAACACCTAAGCTTATGGGGGACACCTGAATCAAACCACCACGCCTTGTAAGCATGAAAATCTAAATTCAATCCTCAGTCTGCCCCCATAACAAGGCAGGGTGTGGTGGTATGCACTTCCCCCTCCTGGGGAAGCAGAAACAGAGGGATCCTTGGTGCTCATTGGCCTGCCAGTGTAGACTAATTGGTGAGCTCCAGGCTGATTACACCATGTCTCTAGAAGAGGTAGACAGCGTAGCTGAGGAACGACACCCAAGGCTGTCCTCTGGCCTCCACATGAACACACATACACACATTCTCCTCCATACACACGAACCCAAACTCATGTGAACATGCATGTACATATGCATTCACATCACACATGCATCAAAAGAAAAGAAAACTAGCTATCAACTGGTCCTTTTTCTGCTGATAACAGGAGAAAAACAAAATACAGCTATCAACTCAAAGGGAGTAAGAGATATTTACTCTAGAGTCAAATATTAGTGACCATGGCCCAGAAACACAGTTTCTGAAGTTACCTCAAATTCCATGTCTCATTGTGTTAACAGTTTCATAACATTTATTTTTTTAAATATTTTTATTTATTTATTTTAAACAGAGAGAGAGAGAGAGAGAGACACCGACACACACACACACACACACACACACACACACACAGAAAGAGAGAGTGTGAGTATGACCTCCTCTGGCTGCAAATGAATTCCAGACACATGTGCAACTTTGTACACCTGGCTTTACATAGGTACTGGGGAATTGAGCCCCGGATGACAGATTTTGCAAGAAAGGGTCTTTAACTGTTGAATCATCTCTCCAGCCCACAATTTCATGAAATTCTTATAGCTACAAAGCAACAGAAGGCCATAAACCAAAACAATTTTCAGGTGTATTGGTGGAGGGCTGGAGAGATGGCTTATTGATTAAGGTGTTTGCTTAAGAAGCCTAAAGGCCCAGGTTTGATTCTCCAGGACCCACATAAGCCCAATGCACTAGGTGGCACATGCATCTGGAGTTTGTTTGCAGTGGCTGAAGGCCCTGGTGTGCCCATTCTCCTTCTCTTTCCTTCCATTCCCTTCCCTTTTCTTTCTCTTCTTTTCTCATCCTCTCTCCCTCCCTCCCTCTCTCTGTTTCTTTCTCACTCTTTTAAATAAATGAATAAAATAAAATAAAAATCTTTTTAAAAATCCATTAGGTAGGTGGGTTATAGCAAAACAGGACATGATTGGATGACATTCTTAGCTTTCACGTCGGTGGAAGCGAGGGGCTCCGTTCATGCATTCTGAAAGGATTTACTTAATAGTTATAAGACGTTAGGTCACATACAAAGATGGGTGCTAAGTGGCCATCAAAGGGGCTGAGGCAGCCCAGTATAATTTGGCTGTGGATCTGTAGATTTCCATCCTCTGTGCAATTGTTAAAATTCTAATCAGTCAGCCTTGTAGGATGATATTGGGCTGGGAAGATTGCTCAGTGGCTAAAGGCACTTGTTTGCAAAGCCTGCCAGCGGAGGGTTCAATTCCCCAGTACCCATTTAACACCAGATGCACAAAATAGGGGTTTACATCCTGGAGCTCATGTGCAGTGGTAACAGACCATGGTGTACCTTGCCCCCCACCACCTCTTGTTTAAAAAGAGGCTCAGCAGTTAGAGGATATTTGATGTAGATCCTGCTATTTTCCAGGAACTCCAGTTCACACTGACTGTATCATCCAACTCTCTCTCTTCCTACTGGCTCCTCCTAGTTAGGGCAAGAAGACATTGGAGTCTCCATCACTTGTGAAAAACTTATCCATGTGTGTGTGTTTTGTATGGCAAAATTTCTCTGCATTGAAAGTAGCCAATATTGACAGCTTTTATCAAAAATGGCTGGGATAACTCACACACACACACACACACACACACACACACACACGGCATGGGGAGGGTCTTCAGACCAACCCTCACCTGAGATCCCAGGCACTCGCTGTGCCAACTGGATGCAATGAACCAGGAGATCTCATGGCCTCAGGGGGACCTTTGCTCCAAACCCGAGGGCCCTGGTAGCAGACTGCAGTGTTGTTAGAAAAAGAACCAGAGGAATTTCCCACCCTTCTTTCCCTGTTTGGGGCTGTGTCTCCAGCAGTATTTGAGTGGTTTCAGGCCATTTCCAACAGACCCCGGATGGTAGGCATCCCACCAGGCTCCCCAGCTCCTGCACTGTGGTGATACTTAGTAACACTGCCTCCTCGCCTCGGTCCACCCCTCCAAAAACCGAAGTTACCCTTAGACTTGATTCACCTTCCTCTGTTTCTTCAGTCCTTTGAACACGTTGGTTATCAGATGTGCCTGCTAAATTTATTCTATTTGATTACGCAGAATAGGTTCTGTTTGCCGGCTGAACTCGAGCCCTGGGCAAATCCCCAAAACTGTGATTAAATTGATTTGCCTTACAATCAACCTCAACAGTCACACACAAAAGAAACACAAATCCAATTCCAAACCGAAAATCGTTGTGATGAGGTCTCATCTAACATCTCAAAGAGACTGTAAAGAGACAAGAACACGCACTGTAACATGCAAGCAAGGACTTCACCCCAAAGTCTTTACTGATGACATTGAGCCCTGAGCTGCTCCCCCCAAACCTGTGCTGATTCTCTCATTTCCAAAGCTAACTAAAACTTACTGAAGAGCTTTCAAAATATCATGAAAAAAAAAACAATACAAAAATCCACTATTTTTATTGAGATGCATTGATATCAGAGACTAACTTTGTATTTTAGCTGCAAAATAACTATATTTTGGTGGTGGGGAGATATCTCAGTGGATAAAGCCACTCAGGAATAAGAGCTTGGATTGGATCCCCCAGCTCCCATGTCAATGCCAGGTGGGCAAGATGGCCCGCCTGTTACCACAGGGCTCGGGAGGTGACACAAGGGGTTACCAGGGGGTGTTGCTACTTAGAACTTGCAGAATCAGTATGCTCTGCTTTTAAGCAGTGGATCCTGTCTCAGTGAATAGGGAGCAGAGCGATTGAGGAAAACACTTGTCAACCTTGGCCCTGCATGTGCCCGTGTGCATACGTGAGCCCCCTCCACACACACACACGTGCAAACACGCATACATACATGGAGATATGCAGAAAATCAACTTCTGTAGTGAATGGTGCAAATCTAATGAGTCCATTTAAAATAATCACAAAATAGCCGGGCGTGGGGACACACGCCTTTAATCCCAGCACTTGGGAGGCAGAGGTAGGATGATCACCGTGGGTTTGAGGCCACCCTGAGACTGCATAGTGAATTCCAGGTCAGCCTGAGCTAGAGTGAGATCCTACCTCAAAAACCAAAAAAAAAAAAAAAAAAAAAAAATCACAAAATAACTCATAAAAACTATAAAATAATTGAAACGATTTACTGATCTAAAAGGAAGGAAATAAAGAAGAGAAAAAGGTTGGAACACAACAAATAATAGGGGGCTGGGGGGACGGCTCAGTTGACAAAACTTGCCAGGCAAGTGTGAGGGCCACAGTTCAGATCCCTAGGAAGACAGAGCACCCCCAGGCAAGGTAGCTAGCCAGACTAGGTGAATCAATGGGCCCTGGGCTCAAGGGAGAGAGACCTTAGTGATAGTGATTGAGGAAGACACCCAAGGTCCACCTCAGGCTTTCACACATACCCACACATGTGTGTGCCCACACACGTGCACATACATACACACACCATCGATAAACAAATAATTAAGACAGTAGATTACCATCCTAAAATATTTCTAATTATATTAAGTATAAGTAGGTGGGCCTGGGGGAATGGCTTAGTGGCTAAGGCACTTGCCTGCAAAGCCAAAGGACCCTGGTTCAATTCCCCAGGACCCATGTAAGCCAGATGCACAAGGGGCACATGCGTCTGGAGTTTGCTTGCAGTGGCTGAGGGCCCTGGCACACCCATTCTCTCTCTCTCAAATAAATAAATAAAATATTTAAATATAAGCAGGCTGAATACTTCAAATAATGATTTAGATGGTTGGATCATATGAATACATTTTTAAATAACTACTGTATGTTTACTTATAAAAAACAACAAACCACCACGAGTTAGAATTAATCAGATACATCAGATGTGAAACATGTAAATCCTCTGCATTCAAATGTGCAAAACTTTATTGAGCTCAGTTACTGAGGACACACAAGGATTGAAAACAACGAGTGTTACAGAGGTTTTGGGTCCTCACTTGGAGAGCTTAGCAGGCTCTGGTGCTGGTAGATCCACCACCCATGGGTCACTGACAGGTCACCTTTGTGTTGGTGGAACATAGCCGCAGCTATGGGGGCATCTCAAGGTTAAGTCCACAGTACTGGAGATTGTGATCTTGATCAAGTACCCTGTAGGAGGGAAGGTAGACGACCTGGCGAAGGACAATTTCTTTGAAACATACAGATGGAGGAAGGGGAAGATAGAAAAAAAAAAAAAAAGACAAACACACCACACAAAGATGGGAATATGGGAATGCATTTCACTGCCCTGACAGAAGAGGGCGCTCTACAACTGAGAAACCTATGAGTGGTCCAAGCCCTTCTCAGCTAGGTTTTCTGTTGATCCTGTTAAATGAGACATTTAGAAATGGAACACTTGCATCATCAATATGAAGTTATGTTAACAAGATCAGAGAGAATGGGAATCAATTGTTTATGATCCAGTGAAAATACTAAAACAGAAAATGAAAACTGTAACACATTTCAATTAAATTATATGCCAATAATAAATACAAATAAATATAAAAGAACCCTTCAAACATGACATATAGAGTAAGAGGAGGAGAAAATAGGTGTGTTTGAAAATGATCAAGTTCAGAAAAATAACTTGAATAAAAAAAACAAAACCTCAAACTAAATTTCAGGGTCCCTAAGGGGAAATAAACTTGATGAAAGGAGAAGGAACTCTGAGGAGAAATATTAAACCAGCTGAGAAAATGCGAAACAAAGGTTCTGATAGCAAGTGTTAGTATTTTCAGAACACCACACCTGGAATCCATGAAGAATAAAAAAAAATAGTGCAATAAAGAGAATATTTAAGATGTAACTCATGAACAGTCCAAAGGAAAAATGTTCTATAGCCCACGTTGAACGGGACACCAGGTGCCCAAAATTGTCAGTCCCAATCTATCACCTTAAAAGCCCTTTTCAGCTTTGAAAATTAAAAAAAAAGAAAAGAAATATCATAGGCTTCTTACTAAAATGACAAAATTAAATTTACAAAGGACAGAAAATCAAATTTACATCATCCTTCTCAGAGCAATGTGTAAAATGAACAAGGTAGAGCAATATTTTCTTGAAACTTGGCCAAGGATTGCTTTAAAAACTCCAGGAAAAAAAAAAAAACTAGAAGCAAAGCTACTGAAAAATAATTGAGACATGGAGGGTCTAAAGAAATGCTGTTTCTGCGAGGTTTTCAAAACCTTTGCTAGGGCTGGAGAAGTGGCTTAGCAGTTAAGGTGTTTGCCTGTGAAGCCAAAGGACCCAGGTTCGATTCCCCAGGACCCATGTAAGCCAGATACACAAGGGGCACATGCATCTGGAGTTCATTTGCAATGGCTAGATGCCCTAGTGTGCCCATCTTCTATCTGTCTGTCTCTCCTCTCTCTCTCTCTCTCTCTCTCTCTCTCTCTCTCTCGGCTTGCAAATAAATAAATACAACTTTTAAAAAAGGGGAAAAAAAAACCTTTGCTAAAGAGGTCCAAGAACAAATGCTTGCTGGCACTCCCACCCCCTTCTCTTCTTCCCTCCTCTCCTCTCCCCCTCCCTTTCCCTGGATTTGAGATAACTGCCCCTCCCCCCGGAGGTCCCTCTCCCATGGGTCCTCACTGCTAAGCCTGCCTGCTTCCCCAAGTTCTAACTCACAAAGCATACCTTTTCCTTTTCTATGTTCTTTCCCTTCTTTAGATGGCAGTCAAAATCCCAAGCATGTTGTTTTTTTTTTCTGACCCTCTGGGGCTTTTTCACTATTTTCTTAATAAATCTCCCTTGCATTACTCACTCCTTGTCATCTGTGGGTCTGATGTTTTATGGTCATGAGACAAGTGACTCAACAGTTAGAAAGAAAGAAAAAAGAAAGAAAGAAAGAAGGAAAGAAAGAAAGAAAGAAAGAAAGAAGAGAAGAGAGAGAGAGAGAGAGAGAGAAAGGGAGGGGGGAAGGGAAGGAAGGAAGGAAGAAGTCTACAACGTCATACTCTGAGATACTGGGGATTGAAACGTCAACATCTGAACCTTTGAGGGTTCAAAAATCATCACAGAGCTAGAGAGATTGCTTAGTGGTTAAGGCACTTGCCTGTGAAGATTAAGGACCCAGGCTTCATACCCCAGAATCCACAAGCCAGATGTACAAGGTAGCACATATATCTGGAGTTCATTTGCAGTGGCTAGAGGCACGCCCATTCTCTCTGTATCTGCCTCTTTCTCTCTGTGTGTATGAAAGAAAGAAATAAAATATTTTTTATAAATTAGCCCAGGGCTGGAGAGATGGCTTAGTGGTTAAGGCACTTGCTTGTGAAGCCTAAGAACTTATGTTCAACTCTCCAGGTCCCATGTTAGACCGACACACAGTGACACAAGTGTGCAATGTCACACATGTGGACATTTCTGGAGTTTGCTAGCAGTGGTTGAAGGCCCTGGTGCACCCATTCTCTCTCTCTCTCTCTCTCTCTCTCTCTCTCTCTTTCTCTCTCACAAATAAATAATTTTATTTTATTTTTTAAAAAGCAACCCAGAACAGATTGTCAATACTTTTCATGTGGTTTTTTATCCTTTCTCCTTTTTTTTTATATTAACCTCTTACTCTGCTTTTTCTTTACCAACTTCCCACAAAGCTCTCCTTTCACCCTAAGTAATCCATGACACCCACATATCCATGTCATGGATCATAAACATATTTATGTGCATTTGTATATATAAACACATACATATAGAGCAAAAATGCCAGACATCAGCTTCTGCATTTTCTTTAGTACTTTTACATATACATGTCTGTGATGTGTGTGTGTGTGTGTGTGTGTGTGTGTGTGTGTGTATGCATGGGCGCCTGCACATGGGGCTCAGGAAAAGACATGACACGTCCCCCTCCTTCCCTTTCCACCTTCTTGTCTGAGACAGTCTCACACTGAACTGAGATGGGTAGTCGCCCCTGAGCCCCAAGGACCCTCCTCCTGCCTGCATCTCCCCAGAGCTGGGATTACAGGTGGGTTCCGCTGCTTCCTGTCATGCCTCATTTTCACATGGGTGCTTGGGAATCTGAACTCAGGTCCTCCTGACCCACACAGCAAGCATTTCACCATCTGAGCCATCTCCGCAGCCCCTGTATTCTCCTTTTCTTGGTCAATTATAACTCATGGAAAATATAATCCCCATGAGGAGTTCTTACTTGTCCTAAGGGTTGAACAGAATTCCATTGCAAGCACGGGCAGCGCCTGAACATATGTGCACTCCTGCTTTTTAAATATTTTATTTATTTATTTATTTACTTTTTATTTGTTTTTTTAAGTTTTTTTAAGGTAGGGTTTCACTCTAGCCCAGGCTGACCTGGAATTCACTACGTAGTCTCAGGGTGGCCTCGAACTCTAAGGGATCCTCCTACCTCTGCCTCCTGAGTGCTGGGATTAAAGGCGTGCACCACAACACCCGGCTTTTATTTATTTATTTTGTAAAGAGGGAGAAGAGAACGGGTGTGCCAGGACCTCCAGCCACTGCAAATGTAGTCCAGATTCATGCGCCACCTTGTGCATCTGGCTTATGTGAGTATGGGGGAATTGAACCTGGGTCCTTAAGCTTCACAGGCAAGCGCCTTGATTGCTAAGCTATCTCTCCAGCCCAACTCCTACTTTCAATTTCACACAACAGATCCCAAGTGGATTGGAAGGGCATATACATTTTTTTATTTCAATAGATGCAGACTGACTGACTTTCACACTGAGGACCACTGGGGTGGGGAGACGGTTCAGGGGCTTAAAGGCAATTGCTTGCTTGCAAAGCCTGCCCATGTTCGTTTGGACACACAGGAGACTCTGACATGTGTGCATATACACAGGCTCAGGCACACATGCAAATAAATTTAAACATTAAAGATACACACAGAAAACAAAAATGACAATAATCCTTCACACCCCATCAGGAAGGAATGTCCCTATCTAAGAATATCTCCTTTCAAAATACCTCCCCTCGGGGCTGGAGAGACAGTTTAGAGGTTAAGGCTCTGGCCAGAGAAGTCTAAGGACCCACATTGCACTTTCCAGGGCCCACGCACATGCCTGCAAAGGTTGGAGCTTCGATTGCAGTGGCTAAGGCCCTGGCCCACCAATTCTCTCTCTCTCTCTCTCTCTCTCCTCTTCTCTTCTCTCCTCTCCTCTCCTCTCCTCTCCTCTCCTCTCCTCTCCTCTCCTCTCCTCTTCTCTCCTCTCCTCTCCCCTCCCCTCCCACCCCTCCCCTCTCCTCCCCTTCTGTCTCTCTATCTCTCTGTCGTTCTCTTTCTCTCTATCATCAAGGCATGTGCCACCATGCTCAGCAAAACAAACAAACGTTCTCTCCAAGTGTGAACCGCAGTAAAATTCAGGAATGAGTTTCTAGTTGCCAGTGGTAGAGCCAAGGTGCACACTACACCAGCCCAGCCTCCAAGCCAACCTTCTTCCCACCCAGCATTTTGGAGCAAAGAGCTGGCATTTCCTTTGACCCTCCTGCCCGCGGGATTGGCTGCACCTCGACTGTGGCCTGCTGGGCTCGTACTGTTTCCAGCACATAACAACCCTCTTAATCAACGTATAATGCACAGCTTGTAAGAATGACGATCCTCCAAGAGCAGAGGTGGACTCGAGAGCCAGCGCCACTAAATGTTATCTGAGGGATCACAAGAGATTGCTAGTCCAGTGAGAAATGTGGGAGTCTCTTCTGCCCCGTTCACCTCATTATCCAAGAAAAGGCACTGTGAACAACAACAAAAAAGAGGCAGAAATGCTGTAGTCAGTATCCAAATCAATTTCACCCTTCAGACATGAAGGGAAATACATAGATTCTCTCTCTCTCTCTCTCTCTCTCTCTGTGTGTGTGTGTGTGTGTGTGTACGTACACACATGTGGAGGCCAGAGATAGACTCGAGGTGTCTGCCTCAATCACTCTCCACTCCATTTCTTGACACAGGGTCTCTTGTGGAACCCAGAGCTTGTCAGGTCCCCCACACTAGCTAGCTAGCTTACCCCAACCTGCTGCCACCTCCCAAGTGCTGGGCGCACAGGTGCATGTCGCTGCGCCTTCCACTCACGTGCGCTCCGGGGATCGCAGGTCCTCATGTGTGCACAGCAAACACTTTACTGACCAGGCATCTCTAGTGCCAGAGATTTCACACTCATGGGGGCTGGAGGGGGGCGAGAGAGAGAGAATTACAAACTAGCTTTGTTACTATTTCTGTTCTCTTTAGGCATTTTTTAAATAGAGAATTAACCAATGTCCTATTCATTTAAGTCCCTCTTACTTAGTATATTTTGAAGACAGAGCAAATGAATGAGAGAGAGAGAGAGAGAGAGGAAATAGCACTAATTTTGAGAATAGGCAAGTGGAGGCACTTCTCCACGGCTGCTGTCAATACCGTTCATTCTGAGAATCCAATCATGCCTCTGGACGTGTACATGGGAAAAGGTTAGCTACAGTAATTCAAACCCGGCATCGTGACAGCAACACCCTTTCTAAAGACATTTGAGAGAAAACAAACAGGTTTCTCTTTGGATCACAGGGGCGAAAACTCAGCATGATGTGTGGAGACTTTCCGAGCCTCCAGCGGAGAAGTTCCGCCTATTTGTGAGACCTGCCAGGAGAGGTGGGAATAATAACATTTCATTTTCTCCTTGGGGAAAAAAAAAAAAAAAAAAACAGAGTAGGAGGTGGTTAGGTCAGCAAGGGCAAGACCTAACTGTAAAATTCAACGGGTCTAATTCACACTTGACCATGAGCAGTAGTAAAAGACTTTCTGGGTCTCTGGTAGGGGGAAAACTTTCAAGAGAAAATAAGAAGCAAGAAAAAAATCACAGTAATCTGAGTTCTTGGTTTTTTTTTGAGGCAAGCTCAACAGACTGGCCTTTATTTTTTTAATGTGACAGAATGAGAGAGAGAGAGAGAGAGAGAGAGAGAGAGAGAGAGAATTGGCATGCCAGGGCCTCCAGCCATTGCAATCAAACTCCAGACCCATACACCACCTTGTGCACATGGGGGACCTTGCGTGCTGCGTCACTATGCGTCTAGCTTACGTGGGACCTGCAAAGTGGAACATGAGTCCTTAGGCGTCACGGGAAAGTGCCTTAACCAATAAGCCATCTCTCCAGTCCCTGAGTTCTTTCTTTTTTAAATTTACTAATTTACAAGGGGTGGAGAGAGAACACACACACATGAGGGCCTGTTTGCCACTACAAATGAACTCCAAACACACGCACCATTTTGTATTAACGTGGGTAGCTGGGGTATGGAAACTGGGCCCTATGGCTTTGCAAACAAGGACATTTAACTGCTGAGCCATCTCCCCAGCCCCAGGTTAGTTTTGGTGAGACAGTATCATACAATCCCTCTGACCTTCAACCTTCTTTCAAACGGTTCTTTAAATAACTAGGAGCTTCCTTTTGCCCTTAGATAGATATCCATTACAGTCGCCAGGAGTGAATGTGGTTCTTTGCAACACACCCAGGAAACGGCAATTATAAAAAGACAAATCTGGGTTGGGTCAGGCAACCATGAGTTCCTGAGTGTGGGCCACCCCCCACGCCCCCAGAAACAACATAAAGCCAGATATTGCAGCAAACATCTGTAATCTCAGGGCACCTATGGTGAAATGGGAGGCAGAGACGAGAGAAGCTTCTGGAAGCTCATGGGCCAGCAAATAGAGTGGTTAATTAACAACAACAATCTCTGCCTCCAACAAGGTGGGGGGGGGGTGAGGACCGGCACTCTGACATCTAGGTCCTCACCTCGGCACGCGCACGCATGCACGTACGTCCGTGAGGAGGAAAAGACAAACGCGACGCTGGGTCTGACGTCAGTGCAGCCCCTTCCGCCAGCCCTGCAGTTTTTTTTTCGATTCTGTGCCGTCCGCACTCACTCGTGGATTTCTACAACCTTCAGTGTTCATGCAGGTTATCTTACGGTAGGACCGTGAAACTTCCCAGAAGGATGGAAAAGTAGGAATAGGACTGGGTGATGGCTCAGTTGGCAAATCCTGAGTCCGGGTCCTTACTTAGCTGGGCATGGCGCTGCAACTGTACTCTTGGTGCCAAGCAGGCAGTGCCAGGAGGATCCCTGGGGCTTGCTGGCCAGCTATTCCAGCTGAATTGGTGAGTTTCAGGTTCAGTGAGAGATCCTGTATCAAAAAATAAAAATGGACAGCAGTTGAGGCGGACACTTGACACCAACCTCCAGCTTCCAAATACATATGCACACATGTGTACGCACATGCTAACACACACACACACACACACACACACACACACGGTCAACTCAAACATGTGCAAAAACAAAAATGGAAAGCGGATTTAATTTGTCCCAGTTTACAAGTGGACAATTTACTTACGTGACCTGCTCCAGGTCACATAGCCAGAAATAGACTGGGGAAACATAGAAGGCTCTAGACACCACTGCACTGCATTCTAAACAAACAGCAAGGGAGGCTAACAGTCCACGACATCGCCTTCTGTATGAGGTGCACACACTCTGGGAGGACTAGGCACCACTTTGTAGTGGTGAGCGAAATGCTATTTGGGAAGGATTTGGGTACGATTGGCGGGCACCATGGTGAGGGTCGGGGAGGAGGGGCTTGGCACTGTCTCCATGTGTGAGGGAATGGGCGTGGGACTATACCTGCTCTTGCACAACCCTGCCAGCTCTGCGGTTATTCTCCACTGTGATCGTTATCTTCTTTTTTACCCAGCTGTTTCCATCCAATCTCATGGCCATTTCCCCAGTCGTAGGTCTCAGGATTTAACCATGTCTATATTCTCATTTTCTTACCTTTATCTATATCTCTTTTTTTTTTCTCCCATCATCCCAAATATGCTACTTAGCATTATGGAAAAATCCTCCAATTCCATGACCACTTTCGTACTTGCCTTCTCGACCCCATGATCCATTATTACTAGTTCTCTTTTAAGATGCTGAGCTTGTTCTCCTCCACCTTTTACTGCGCTCAACTTAGAAATGTCCCCTCTGTCATTCCAGCCAGTCTGCTGTCAATCCTGCCCTCTGCGTAGCATCTATAAGCATCTTAACACCTCTGAGACCTTGGGATGTGCAGTCTCCACAATATGAGCTGCTGTGATACTCAGCGTAATCCTCACTGTCAGCCTGGCTGGGTTTACAGTCACTTAGGAGACATAGTTTCAGGCATGTCTGCCAAGGTATTTCCAAGGAGGTTTAACTGAAGAGGGAAGACACCCCACACACACACACCTTAAAAGTGCAGGATGCCATTCTGTGGGCTGGCAACCCAAGTTGACCAAAGGGCATGTGTACACGGAATTCTCTAGATTGATTTTGAGTATGGATTGAGAAGTTCAACTTTACCTCAGATTACAATTCTAGATTAATGACACTCGCTTAATACTAGGTGGAATTTTTTTGTTTGTGTGGGGGTGAAAGGGTGTGATGGCTAATTTTGACTGTTAACTTGTTACAGGAGAGAAAAGTCTCTGGGCCTGTTTGTGAGGAATTTTCTACATTGGAGAATGGAGTATCTGCATGTTGCATCTCTCCATGGGGCGAGGTCTTGGCTGCATGAGAGGGAGAGAGTGACCTGAGCACACCTGTGTGTCACCCCGCACTCATCTCTAATTCTTTTATTTTATTTTTAATATTTTATTTATTTATTTGAGAGAGAGACAGAGAAAGAGAGAGAGAGAGGCAGATAGAGAGAATGGGTGCACCAGGGCCTCCAGCCACTATAAAGGAACTCCAGACTCATGTGCCGCCTTGTGCATCTGGCTCCCATGGGTACTGGGGAATTGAACCTGGGACCTTAGGTGTATGTTGCAGGTCGGGGTGGGGGGTGCGAGTTGCATGTGTCATAGGAAACTTGGGGAGGTCTGAGGACAACCTCGAAGTGTTTGTCCTCTCCTTCCCCCTTGCTTGAGGCAGGGTCTCCCTGTTATCTTGATGCCTCACTTCACAAGTGCCAGTCCAGCTCGCCTGCCCATAAGCGTCCAGACTCTCCTGTCTCGGCTTCCCATTGGCATGGGCACGTTGGAGTCACAGATGCTTGTACTACTTTGCGCCAGGCTTTAAGAGTTGAACTCGAGCCGGGCGTGGTGGCGCACGCCTTTAATCCCAGCACCCGGGAGGCAGAGGTAGGAGGATCGCCGTGAGTTCTAGGCCACCCTGAGACTCCATAGTGAATTCCAGGTCAGCCTGGGCTAGAGTGAGACCCTACCTCGAAAAACCAAAAAAAAAAAAAAAGAAAAAAAAAAGAGTTGAACTCGGGCCAGCAGGCTTGTAAGCAAGTGCCGTGAACAATGGAACCGTGTGTCCAGCCCCAGCCCTCTGCTGCTTGACTGCCGATGAGCTCTGACCAGCTCGCTCACACTCCGGTCGCCATAGCTTCTCCATCATGCTAGACTACGTCTCCCCAACTGTGAGCCCAAATCAACCCTTCCTCCCTGAATCCATCTCCTGTCGCGTATCTGGTCACAGCCATGGTAGAAGTGACTCGTGATGTATTAGCAAGCTTTTGACTCAGTGCTGTCTGGAAGACAGTCCTTCAGGATTCTGCCATGGGAAACATGCCCTGGAAGTCCCTCCCACTCCCTCACTGGTCACGTCCAACCTGCAGAAGTAGCCTCAGGTGACCTAAATCATGACCGGCTCTCCCGTTATGTCAGTTACTGTTCTCATGGCTACAGCAGAACAGCCCGGCAAAGTAATTTAGGAAGGAAGGTTTACTTTAGCTCATAGTTCCGGGGAGCACAGTCATTGGGGGTGGGGGAGGAGCCATGGCAAAGGGAGAAGTTCACGACATCAAAACGAAAGGGAGACTGATCGAGGGGGGAGGGGATGTGACGGAGAGTGGGGAGGGGAGGGCATTACCATGGGATATTGTTTATAATCATGGAAGTTGTCAATAAAAATAAAATAACATGATGAGAAAAGAGTGAGGCATCTTGTTAGCATCATGCCCGCAGTCGAGAAGCGGAGCGTGATACACGTGCGCGCTCAGCTCACTTCCTCAGCCCACGGAATGGAATGATGCAACCCACAGACGCTGCGCCTCCTCACCTCAATTACTCCAATGTAGAAAATTCCTCACAGACATGCCCAGGGGCTTGTCTCCATGGTAACAAGTTCACAGTCAAGCATAGCCATCACACCCATTCCCAACAACAGCAACAACAACAATAATCCCATCAAGTATTATTCAAGTGTCATTAACCTAATATTGTAACCTAAAGTACAATTCAACTTCTCAACCTACATTCAAAAACAATCTAGAGAATGCCTCACACACACGCTCAGAGGCTGGTCTCCTCGTGACTCTAGAGCTAATCAAGATTAGCTGTCATTCCTACCCACTTAAAAAAAAAAAAAAAGGGCTCCATCCAGGGTTATTGTTGCAGTTATTACTTTCTAATGGTTGGGACAAACACCCCACCAAAAGCAGCTTATGGGAGGAAAGAGTTTATTTCAGGCTTAGAGATTCAAGGGGAAGCTTCATCGTGGTGGGAGAAGTTGGCTCGCGTCATCATCCACCCGAAGCAGAGAGACAGGACCAACGACCAGCTCCAGCCACCACTAGCTGACCCTGGAAACACACTTAGTAAGGCCAGACTCAAGACGGGCCCGCCCCCAGCGACTCACCTCCTCCATCAGGGCTCTGCCTGCTGAAGGCTTAAGCAGGGAAGCTTAACTAATCTTAACCAAAAATACCTAAGGCTACGGGGACATTCTGTTCAAACCACCACAGTTATCAGTTTATAATCATGACCTGAAGCAGACTCCCAACTTCTCAACCCACATCCTGAAACACTATTAGCATCCACCTCCTGCCCTCACTCCTCTGAACACAGGCCATCTGCTCTCACAGCTGGCCCATCCTTCCATCCAAGCTCCAGATAGCCCCTCTCCTCTGGGACGGTACCACATGAACCAGTTTATCTCTTTCCTGAATCCTAAACCACTTCTCTGGATTTATTACCTTCCCTCGATTTGCAAAATGCCCCAGTTTCCTCTGCTGCAGAACAGAAAGGGGCACCCGTGTCTTTGTGTCTGAAAACCTCTCTGGTCACCACCCTACAACTTGACATTCAATGGGATGAATTTAACATCTTTCCACAGGTAGCCAGGGGTGACTGGTGGGCCCATTAGCCAGCTCAGTTACTCTTCGGGTGGTTAATCTTTACATAAATACTCTAGACCTTCGTTAAGAGCTGCTCAACAAAATTAATCTCTGGTTGTCCAAAATAGTAACTTGGCTTCAAAACATTTCTACTGTTTCCTGTCCCTGTTTCTTTCATTTTAGTACTTCTGCAGAAATGTCTCCTGGGATTTCCTCCAAAATAAACTCTTTACACTTCAGTCCATCCCCTGAGATTGGCTTCTGGGAACATTCAGACTAAAACAATCTCGCTTGACCCTCTATTCCTTTTTGTTTTAATTATTTTTATGTTTGCTGTGCTGGGGACCAAACCCAGGGCCTCAGGCATGGTAGGTAAGCACTATACCACTGTACCACATCCTCAAATACTGATGGTCTGTTCTAGTAATCGCACACTGTGAGGGTTTACAGTGATTGTCAACTGGACAGGACCTAGAATCATGTGCGAGGGACGATGTGGATTAGGCAAGTGTCTGGGCATGTCTGTGAGGGATGTTAATTGAAGTGGTAAGATCCACCTTAACTGTGGGCAGCATTGTTTCATGGGCTGGGATCCTGCACTGTATACAAAGGAGAAGAATAGCTGAGTAGTAGTGTTCTCTCTCTCTCTCTCTCTCTGTCATCTGTCCACAGCAGGGCTGGATCATCAGAGTGAAGCAGCTTTGAACACCCAATGCGGTGGACTGATAAACTTCCAGGCCCACCCCCAGTGACACACCTCCTTCAGCAAGGCTCTACCTCCCAAAGACTCCACCAGCTGTAGACCAATTTCAGGGGCTTACTCCAAACATGTGAGGTTATGGAGGACATTTTACATTCAAACCACCACAGTGGGTAAGGGACCCAAAGCACCCATCTCTACTCCAGAGGTTGACAGGACCATTCTCTTAAACTCCTGGTGTCTGGTTTCCCCTCACCCCACAGAAAACACCCGCCCCCAACAAGCAATAACTCAAGCCCAGTCTCTTGTCTGCAAAACACAGCATCCAGTTCACTTCTTACTGACCCTCTGACTTCTTGCTGGCTCTTGCATTTGGCTTATCGCACCTGCATGCATTTCCTTGGGATAATTGAATCTACAAGTCAGTCCCAGTACCCTGTGCTTTCCAGCATGGACGAGTCTCGTGTGAAGCTAGGTGGGAAAGAAATGGAAAGCTGAGATGGAATGACGCTGTCCTCGCCCTGCCCAGGACCCCTTAAAGCCCTAATTTCTTACTTATTCTTATGTGTATGCTCTTACCTCCACTTCCATCCGAGATGCTAGCCACTTACTCTCATTTCTGTCAGCTTGGTTTCTGAGGACTTAACTGCTGGAGCCCGCGTTGCCCGTGAAGAGCTAGCGCTGCCGTGAGAACCAGTGTCCCCTGCGGGGCAGCACAGCAACAGTCCCAGCTCCTTCGCCAAAGTGGTACCCGCGGGCACAGGGCAGCCGTGACCCAGTGTCCTGCCCTCCACCGTGGGACTTCACCTCGGGTCACTCTGTACTTGGCTTCTGGCCCTTCCGTCCTGTTTTCCGCTCCCTTATTGGTCTTTGTGGACAGCTCTTCCTTAATAAATCACTTACATATTTCCAGGGAATCAATTTTAAGAACATTAGGAAATACGTATTTGTTAGGCTGAAGGGGACTGAACTGAACCAGGCAAGTCTTTGAAGATGTGTTGCGACAGCAATTCAGCTTTTGAGGTTTTTATGGTGCCTGTCTACAATTTAGCTTCTCAGTCTCAGAGCACACTATTCTGCTACAGCTCACAGAGCTTGAGAAATCCAGTGGAAATCATTTGTATAAATGCATGGTTGTTCTAACACGCATCCATAAACCCCAGATGAAATCACATACTCTTTTTAAAAAATATATTTTATTTATTTATTTGAGAGAGAGAAAGAGGGAGAGAGAGAATGGCACGCCAGGGCATCCAGCCACTACAAACAAACTCTAGGTGCATGCGCCCCCTTGTGCATCTGGCTTACGTGGGTCCTGGAGAGTAGAACCGGGATCCTTTGGCTTTGCAGGTAAATGCCTTTACTGCCAAGCCAGCTCTCCAGCCCCGAAATCAATACTCTTATTGTGATATTGTCCAAGCAGTTTGGAAGGGCTCTCTCTCTCTGTTCTAGCATGCTGAATTTCATCATTTCACAAGGATGTAGAATCCCAAACAGATTCTGAGGAATCCCTTTGGAGAGAGGAGGAGATTACAGACCTCTTGTCTCATCTTTCTGTAAACCCGTCTCTGCTTTTCAGAGGAAGAAAATTGGTGAGCAAGCTGTCAGGGCGGAAGTGAGAGCGGCACTCTTGTTTGAATTGGACTTCCGCGGTGCTGTCACCTGCGTCCTGGCAGCTGCACTAGGCAGGTGGCTCCTACGCTAGGAAGTCGGCTACCTTCTTGTCATAGGGATCAATCTTGGTTCGTCACTGAGGACCTTCACAACTCATCAAAGCAGAAATTCAGAGGTTGGCAGAGAGCTGAACACTAACATAGACTTATAACACAGCTGCTAAGGCTCAGGAACGGTGCAGAAGAGGGGAGACAGGAAGGTTTAAGAACCACAGGGTGGGAGGAAGTATCCTGAGGCATTGCCCAGAGGCTGGCCGATGCGCTCGTGACCCCCACACTGAATACCAATAACCCCACCAAGGCGCGCTCTCAGGTGGAATGGGGATGGTGAAGAGAGGTTATGAGAGGATAACACGAGGGGAATGGGATCAGCACACAATGTGTCCCTACAGTAAAGTTCCTAATTACTAAAAAAGAATAGACAGAGGGAGGCAGAGGTAAGAGGTTCACTGTGAGTTCAAGGCCAGCCTGAGACTGCATAGCAAATTCCAGGTCAGCTTGGGCTAGAGCAAGACCCTACCTTGGAAAAGAAAAAAAAAAAGAAGAAGAAGAGAGAATAAACAGTAAGTGCTGAGTTCCCTCCATGTGACGACACCCAGTGATCACCATATACCCATTAGCCCAGTTACTCTTCTGCCTGCTGAGTGACAAGGGCATGGGCTATCCAGAGTTCTTTGATGGCTTAGCACCAAGTTAAACCTTGTCAGTAGGGGGCACCAGAGAAACACTATAATAGGGAAAGGGAATGTGCTCTTTCTAGTTCTTCTGTATTTTTGCACGTGTATGTTGTGTAGTGTGTATGTATTTATGAGAGACACATGTGTGTGCAGCTGTGTACACGTGTGTGCATGTGCACGTGAAGGTCAACAGTTGACATTGGGTGTCCACCCCCCCCCCCCACCCCTCTGCCCCCCCTCCACATCTAGAGTTTGTTTGCAGTGGCTGGAGTCCCTGGCATGCCCCTTCTTTCTCTATCTCTCTGTCTCAAATAATAAATAAATGCCAAAAAATACAAAAAATATTTAAACAGGTTGAGACCTTTAAGTCTCCTTTTCTTTTTTAACTTTTAGAGAGAGAGAGAGAGAGAGACAGAGAATGGGTGCACCAGCCTCTAGCTGCTGCAAACAAACACCAGATACATGTGTCACCTTGTGAATCTGGCTTATTTGGGTTCTGTGGAATTGAACCCAGGTCTTTTGGCTTTGCAGGCAAACACTGTAACTGCTAAGCCATTTCTCTAGCCCCTAAGTCTCTTTTTTCTAAAGCTATGCTTGTACTCTTTAAGTAATTTTCAATTTGAGGCAAAAGATGCTAGCAGTTCCAAGAATGCCAACTTTGACTTTTTAAATGGTTAATTAGAGTTTCTGCCTTGTGTTTAGTACTCTACAATCAAATGAAGGGGATGCTGTCATTTATGTTACACAGAGAAGTAGCTGGGTGTGGTGGCATAGGCCTATAATCCTAGTACATGGGAAGAGGAGGCAGGAGGATAAGGAATTCAAAACTACTCTTGGGGTAAGCTCAGGCTACGTAAGTCTTCCCCAGAAAGAGAAAGGGGAGGAGAGGAGGAAGGAAGAAGAAAGAGGTAGAGGGGAGATGAGAAATAGAAGAGGGAAGGAGGAAGAAAGGATGAGGAAGAAGGAGGAGAAGGAAGAAGTGAGGGACAAAAAGGAATAGGAAAAAGAAAGAAAGAAAAGTAAGGTGTGTACACTTCTTTGTGTCAGGCTGAGATACAAATCCAGATGTGCACCTCCACATCTTCCCTGACCTCTGTGGTCCCTCATGTAGGTGTAGACTCAAACCTTTCACATTTGGTTAATTAGATTAACGTGCCTCCCTAGCATAAGTTGGATATCTGCTATGTTTCATGTCATGTTAAAACAAGCAACAAACAATGACACAAAGTCCTTGTGCTCTAGGAGTTCTAGCTTTCAAAGCAGTTTTGCAACCACTGACCTTTTACAAAGGCCTTGCATTCTTTAAGGAGGCTGGCAGGACCAGGGCTCCTCCTACTGGCATGCTTAGAGACACTCCATCTCCACGTTATCGCATCTAGTTCTCTGCTTTCTATAGGTCCCTGTTCTTACAGCTCAGCCCCAGCAGGTCCCCTTGGGTGCTGTTGCTCCAACCTTCAGCTCATTCCCTTGGCCATGACAGCTTCTCCCACCAACCTCCAGAATTGAAATCAAGTTCATTTCCAAGCCTCTACAGCCAGTCAGGGCCACCAGAAGTGGCTAGGATCTCCTTCTAAATGTGGGATCCATATATCCCCAGGACTCCGCTTTCAGTGACACTCTGGTCTATACTGGGGCACAACAGGACATCATCATCACACAGCCAGCTCTTGCCTCCTGCATTTTCCAACAGGTGATACCCTTCTCTTCTCCCTCTCTCGTGCATTCTTCACTGCCCCTGAAAACTCACCCTTTCCCAGAGTGACCTGGATGGCTGCGACTCATCGGCCAAGTTCAACTTTACCTCTGACTTTTCTTATTTGAGAGAGGGAGGGTGGAAAGGGAGAGAGAGAGAGAATGAGCACACCAGAGCCTCCAGTCACTGCAAACAAACTTTAGACACATGTGCCACCTTGTGTATCTGGATGATGTGGGTTCTAGGAAATCAAACCTGGTTCCTTAGGCTTCACAGGCAAGTGCATTTACCTCTGAGCCATCAGCCCTCTGACTCTTCTTGACATGGGTCCCGCATGCTCCTCTGCAGTTTTGGACTGTAGTTCTACACTCCCCATGGGGATGGGAGCCTCTGGGGTCCAGGCACTGTATATCCCAAGGTCTGTCACTGTGCTATGTGGAAGCCCTTGGGAAATGTTTGAGAGAATGCCAGGGAAGAAAAGAAAAGAAGAAGAAGAAGACAGGCAGAAGGAAAGATTAGGGAAAGGAAATGTCTTTTGTGACAACTGAATTAAACTTCAGAATCACTGCTCCAGCCCAATCGCCCCTTTCAGAATCCAGAACCAGAAAGAACTGTTCCACCACCACACAGCAGTCGACATGACGTTGAAGGACCTCCTGTCATACACCACATCCCATGCCAAGCATCCCGGGCACGTTAGATGGCTAACCACTATTACCCACGGAGTGGTACTATTCCCATAAGGAAACAGAAGCCAAGAGATGCCAAAAGATTTTCCAAGGTCAAAAGCAAGATTGGAGGGTAGGGAGATAACCCAGTTAGTGATACGTCTGTTGTGCAAGCACAAGGACCAGAGTTCAATCCCCAGAACCCATGTAAGAAATACCAGGTGTGATGGTCCACATCTATAATCCCTGCCCTGGGGAGATGGAGACAGGAGATCTCTGAGACACGGGGGCTGGTCAGTCTAGTCTAATTGGTGAGCTTCAGGCCAATGAGAGACCCTGTCTCAAAGGAGGTGGATGGTGCCTAAGAAACACACTACGGCGTCCTCTATCTGCCCCTCCACATGTTTATGCGCACACACGTACACATTTTTAAAAAACAGTATCGAGATACTAAGTCAACTTGTTTGGCACCAAAGCCAAACTTAAACCGCCCATATTATGCTACTTCTCTAAGGATGTTATTGATACAGTGTTCTTTTGTTTGCAGGTCTGCAAAGGCATAGAGTATAGCAAAGTGAATCCCAAAGACAAAATGCTAAAACTTTGAGTAATCAAAGGCATTTAAAATTCTACAGAGCAACCAGTTGTGTGATGGGCAATCTCTATCGTCCATCATCTTGATTGGTTCCAGAATCTGAGAACTCTCTGGGCATGTCTATGAGGCAGTTTCTAGATTAGGTTAACTGAGGTGAGAAGACTCACCTTAACTATGAGTGGCACCGTCACATGGCTGAGGTCCAGGACTGAATCAAAAGAAGAAAGTCGGGCTGAGGAGATGGCTAAGAGGTTAAAGGCACTTGCTTGCAAAGCCCATCAGCCCAGGGTTCAATTCCCCAGTACTCACATAAAGCCAAATTCACAACGTAGCACATGAGACAGAAGTATAGTTATAATGGCAAAAAGGTCCTGAAACACCCATTCTCTCCTCTCTCTCTCTCTCTCTCTCTCTCTCTCTCAAGTAAATAAAATAAAACTATGTTGTTAAAAAGAGAGAGTAAGTCGAGCACCAGCATTCCTCTCAATCTGCCTCCTCACTGTGGTGGCAACACAACAAGTTGCCTTATGCTCTGCTGCCATGCTGTCCCCGCCACACTGGACTATATTCTCTGCAACTAAGTCAAAATAAACTACCCTCTTAATTACTTTCATCAGATATTTTACCACAGCAGTGAGAAAAGTAACTACTAATGGACATAGTGATGCTTGCTTGTAATCCCAGCACTCAAGAGGCAAAAGCAGCAGGGTCTGCGTGACTTTGAGGCCAGTCTGGCTACCTAGAAAGACAATGTCTCAAAAATGACAAAAATAAATAAATAATCCAAAGAACCCAAGTGAATCAAAATAGGATAGTTCCTCATAGAAACAAAATAAAAGTCACCCTAAAAAGGGATTCTGCCTAGTTTAGGGGGCAGGAGGTAAAGAAGGGTGGGAACAAGTAAAAACAGTTAGTCATGGTATAATTTTCTCAATTGAAAAAAAAATAGAATATCCATTGAATGAAATGTGAAGGCATCAAATAGACTATCCTACAGATTACGGGGCTGGAAAGATGGCTTAACGGTTAAGGCACCTGCCTGTGAAGCCTAAGGACCCATGTTTGACTCTCCAGATCCCACATAAGCCAGGTGTACAGAGGTGAGGCAAGCTCAAGGTTGCACATACCCACTAGGTGTCACAAGTGTCTGGAGTTTGACTGCAGTGGCTGAGGCCCTGGCATGCCAATTCTGTCTCCCTCCCTCTCTCTCGCTCTCTCTCGCAAAACAAAAAATAAGTAAATAAAATATAATATAAAATATAATATAATATTATATTATATATAAGTATAATATAAAAATAAACATATTATGTTGTATGTGAGTGTGTGTGAGTGTGTGTGTTAGGGTGGGTCTTCACCACATGTGTACGTGTGTGTGTGTATATATATATATACATATATAGTGTGTGTGTGTGTGTGTGTGTGGCAGAATAAATCTATTCTTCATCAGCCTGTAGAGACATTGACTGACTAGAATCATAATGTATACCTTCCACTAAACAAGCCCCCCGCCCCCACACCAAGGGAACATCAGTGGAGAGAGCACTGCCCAAGGGATTTCAATTGAATTTGAACAGCAGAGAAACAAGCTTTGCTAGAGTTGGCTTCAAAATTAAGTGGTTCATATGATGCTCCCTTCAGCTCTCAGAATGCTAGTTGACATGCATTTCCACAGCCCATTTCTCTGTAATACCTCACCGCTTTGACAAGCATGTTATGTTCCAAGGAAATAACATGCCAGGGGATGTGGGCTGCCTGGGGACCTATCACACAAGAGTCCCTGTGACTTGCTTAAAATTGTTCAAAGATTAGTGCGAAGAATTGTGGCACACGTCTCTACCCCAAACCTTGTCTGGAGTCTCCTGGAGAGACAAGGATGAGAATTCGTAGCTTTGGGTCCTCAGCTTGTCTATTAGTTACTGTCTCGTTGCTATGATAAAATACCTGACAAGATATGCTTAAGGAGGAAGGTATTATTTCTTTGGCTCACAATTTGAAGGTACAGTCCATTATGACAGAGAAGGAACACCATGTCACTTCTGTGGTCAGGAAGAACACAATGACGGATGCTGGTGCTCAGCTCCCTGTCGCCTTTTCATTCAGTCCAGGACCCCAGCCCATGAAATAGTACTGCCCCCAGTTAGGGTGGGGCTGCTCACAGACATGCCCAGAGAACAGTCTCCTAGGTGACTCTCAAGCTGAGAATAGACGTTAGCCCCCACAGCCTGAGATACTCTTCCCTTTACTTTCACACGCATTACATTTCAGAGTGGTCCAGTTTGAGGTGACTCATTCCCAGTGACAGGTCTTTTGTTAGGGGACAGGTCAGTCCTCTGATGCCAGCAGATGGCAGTGGGTAGAGCACAAGGAGAGGATTCTTCCTCTAGCCCCTGGTCCTCAGTTATGACTGCACAGTGCAGGAACAGGGCTGCGGAGATAGCTTAGTAGATAAAAGCAGTTGTCTGCAAAGTCTGACAGCCCAGGCTCCGTTCCCCAGTACCCATGTAGAGCCAGAGGCACAAAATGGCACATGTGAGCTGGAGAGATTGCTTACCAGTTGAGCGCTTGCCTGAGAAACCTAAGGACCCCGGTTCGAGGCTTGATTCCCCAGGAGCCACGCTAGCCAGATACACAAGGGGGCACACGTGTCTGGAGTTCATTTGCAGTGCCTGGAAGCCCTGGTGTGCCCATTCTCTCTCTCTCTCTCTCTCCTTCTCTCTCTCTCTCTATCACTCTCAAATAAATAAATAAAAATGAACAAAATGGCACATGCATCTGGAGTTCATTTGCAGTGGCAAGAGGCCCTGACTTGCTCATTCTCTCTCTAACTCACTCACTCTCTCTCTCTCTCTCTCTTTCCTTGAAAATAAATAAATACATACATTTCTTAAAGTGCAGGGATCATTATTTGTAGAAATGACCACAGTCGGGCTGGAGGGATGGCTTAGCGGTTAAGGCATTTGCCTGCAAAGCCAAAGGACCCAGGATCAATTTCCCAGGACCCACATTAGCCAGATGCACAAGGGGGCGCATGAGTCTGGAGTTCGTTTACAGTGGCTGGAGGCCCTGGCATGCCCATTCTCTCACTCTCTCTCTTTCTTTCTCTGTCAAATAAATAAATAAATAAATAAATAAGTAAATAAATAAATAAAATATTAAAAAAAAGAAATGACCACAGTCCTTTATCCCTCCTATATACATTCTCTCTGCACTATGATTTTACAATGTCTCTAAGAGACAGTTTATTTTACCACCCTTTGTAGCAGAGGAGACACTATGCAGAGCATGGGACTTCTTCCACTTGTATCTTTGGCTGCTTTTCTCCATCACATGAATGAGCTAGAACTAGCCTACAAGAGAATGACAATGGGGGGGGGGAGGGGTGCACATGCGCAGATAAAGGTAGACCAGTTGTCCTGAGGTAAGCCTTAGTGTTATGAAAATACTTAGCCAGTACCAGCAAAGCTCTCTAAACTGACTTGTAACTAATCATAGGTTCCCGAAAAAAGCCCAGCCAATAACACAGCCACCTAGCTGTGCCCCCACTGAAAGCGTTAACCCCCAGAAACCATGTGCTAAGCAAGTAATGGTGACTTCAAATCACCGAGCTTGGTGGGGTCTTTTAAATGCACAACAGGTAACTGATATACCATTTTAGAATCAATTCCCTGACTGAAGGGAGCTCTGAAAACCCTCTGTCCCTGTTACCTAGAGTTAAAAGAAGCCCAGGCTGTGTGCCAGATGAGTAATCAGGGGCTCAAATTCTATGGCTCTGAAGCTAAAATTGGATCCTCTGCGAGATAAAGGTCAGTACATTGTAAGAACCAGGTCACACCCAGACACAAAGCATGAGGCATAAACACAGCCTCTAAACACCAGACAAATGCCCCAGAGGGGCATGGAGTACCGCAGGCAGGAATTGGCAGAATGGAAGACAAGAGAAGAATGTAAGTGGCCCCTTCCTAAGGGGGCTGTGGTGCATGACATCAAACACTGAGCCACGAATGCTCACCAGCCTGGCTCACATAGGAACACAATGCATACTTGTTGACAGAACCCATAGCCTGGCAGCACAGGGACCCTTGTGAGACTTCCTGCACCTGCTTCTGGAGAGACAGCTAGTTTTCTTCTCGGGGGTGGGGTCCCCATATAGTCACAGAAACCATTGGTTTAAACAATACTAAGTAGGGCTGGAGACATGGCTTAGCAGTTAAAGTATCTGCCTACAAAGCCTAAAGACCCCGCTTCGACTCCACAGGGCCCATGTTAGCCAGATGCACAAGGGAGTGCATGCATCTGGAGTTCGTTTGCAGTGGCTAGAAGCCTTGGCACACACATTCTCTCCGTGCCTCCCTCTCTCTCTGCCTTTCTCTCTGTCAAATAAATAAATAAATTTTTAAAAATACTAAATATATGCAAGTGGGATAAGCCTGCAAGGCCTGAACCCCTCCATGAGGATTGTAAGCAGTTAATGGATGCCAGGGCAGAGAGACATTTTCTTCAGTGGTGTAGCCATTGGCAAGGTGCTCATGCCCCTGTAAATAGCTTCTGTCCTGCGGTCCTGTAAACAACCTTAACTAAACAATAGGGCCACCAAAAAAGAAAGTAGAAGGAAAAAAAAAGGAGTTGTGAAAAATGTGGTCAGTGGGAATAGAAGTGGGCTAAGATGATAATGGGAGTGAATATGGTCAAAATATGTTATAGACATATATAAACTGTCCTAATGAAACCCATTATCATGTAGAATTAATATATGCTAATAACTTT
Organism: Dipus sagitta; assembly: GCA_036346955.1. Lineage (NCBI taxonomy): Eukaryota > Metazoa > Chordata > Mammalia > Rodentia > Dipodidae > Dipus > Dipus sagitta. The sequence continues at coordinate 10,302,010 of CM070786.1, forward strand.
TCTAAAAATTAGTAAACATAGCATGTGAATATTAAAATATAACATTTTAAGGTATATATAGATAAGCATATAAAGCTGCTAATTTTTTAAGGTGTTTAGAGTACTTTAAAGGATATGAAAATATACTAAAATACATAGCACATACCAAGGTAGAGAGCCGGAGAAATGGCTTAGTGTTTAAAGCGATTGTCTATGAAGCCTAAGGACCCAGTTCTGATTCCTCAGTACCACAAGCCAGATGCTCAAGGTGGCACATGCATCTGGAGTTTGTATGCAGTGGCTAGAGGTTCTGATGTGCCCATTCTCTCCATCTCCCTCTCTCTCTCTCTCTCTCCATCTCTCTCTAATAAATAAATAAAATAAGTATTCCAAGGTATAGCAAAATATGCTATGCACTTTAAAATATATATAATTTAAATGTGAAAAAATAAACATGTGATATAACATCAAAAGGGATCCAGGGTGGCAAGAGGAGTAGGGTATGGGGCACAGATAAAGTAAGCTGGTCACAGGGAACGTCTTGTGCCTGTGTGGTAAGACTGTGGGGGTGCCAACTTGGCTTTCTGGATTTCCTGTTGGAGTTTCCAAATTTAAAGTTTGGAGCAAAGACAGAGAAAGAGGAAAGAATGAGCAAAGGAAGAGAGAGAAAGAGGAAAGGAAGGAAGAAGGAGACAGAAAGTAAAAGAAAAGGAAGGAAGAAGAGAGGGGCAAGAGAGAAGACAGGTTCAGAAAGGGCAGTCTCTCAGCCAAGTTCTCAACAAAAAAGGAAGTCCAAAGCTGAATTTCCAATTTAAATTTCAGGGCCAGGTTGTGTCCTAAGTCATATTAAAACAGTGGAAATTAAATTGCAGAAAAAGAAGAGAGGGGGCAGTTGAGGAGCAGAGAAGAAAAGGAGGCAAAAAGAGAGGAAGAAAGAGGAAAGAAGGAAATAGTGAAGGAAGAGAAGAGGGGGAGGAGAGGAAATGAAGGAGAGGGAAGGGAAGAGGAGAGAATAAAGAGGGGAGGAGAGGGAGGAAAGAAGAGAGAGAGAGAGAAAGAGGGGGAGAAGAGGGGAAGAAGAGGAGAGGAGAAAGAGAAGAGGAAGAAAGAAGGAGGAAACATGGAGGGTGCAGTAATTTGAGTAGACATTCCCCAAAAGATTCAGGAGTTTTATTCAAACTGGTAACTGTGGGTGGATCCTGGGTCCAGCCCAAAGTTGTCTGGGGTGGGGGGGCAGATATGGAATTTCTAGTTAAAGATACACAAAGTGCTTGAGTTCTGTCCAGGTTGCTGGACTGTGCTTGCTTGTGTTGCTGGTGGTTATTTTTTACCTCTCTGCATGGACCTGTGAAAGGGGGCCAGCTTCTTCTGCCACTTCGGAACTTCCCTTGGATCTGCAAGCTTCAAATAAATTCCATGCCTCCTATAAACTGTGTCTGGTCTGGAGGTTCATCCCAGCGACGCGAGGTTGACTATGACACAGGGTCAGTGGCAGCCGCAAGCCAACACCACCAGGCTCTTCTCATGGCAAATAACTCTTGGCTTTTCTCAGCTTGGTCTTTCTGACAGGCTTGCCCGGGAGCCTGGATTCATCGAAGCATTTGTCAAAGTCTCTTGCGCCGTTTATAAAGAGGTAGAAGCTGTGGTTCAGGCAATAGCAGAGCAAGGCAGATTTACGGCTGATAGAGCATCGAGCATCTGTCCCAGGAAGAGGTGATCCCGTGCCAGCATCAGGGAAAGGCTGCAGGCCCCATGCGTCAGTCAACCTGACAGGAGGCATGAGGTCTATGAGACTTGCACACAATACCTTTGATGACAGAATTATCACCTGAAAATATATCAACATGCTACTGCCATGAGCCAGTGTTAACAGGCTGAAATTTACTAGTGCTTATTGTCAAACGTTCAGCCACAAAAGCCAAAATGGGAGGAAAAGGTTCAGGCCTGTGGTGGTTTGAATTAGATGTTCCCCTCGCCCCATAAACCTGTGTGTTTTGAATGCTTGGTTCCCACCTGATGGCAACTTCCGAGGGGGAGCCTTGCTGGAGGAGTTAGGGGATTAAAGTAACTTTGGCAAGCATTTGCATTCTTGGCAGGTGAAATTTCCAACAGGGGGTAGGGTGGAGGGGTGGGGGACAGAATCCCAAATAAGGCTTCCTAAACCAGTGTATGATGATAGCAAAGTCAGAGGGGGGGTCACCTTGCACCCTGTAGCCAACCACCCATCCTAGCTTTGGTTTTGAACCGTTTGTGGCAGATACTCTCTTGTTGCCGGGACTAAGCACCTGACCAGAAACAGCTGATGGGAGGAAAGTTCTTATTTTGACTTACAGTCTCGAGAGAAAGCTTCATGACGGAAGGGGAAAGCATGACATGAGCAGTGGCTGGACGTCACCTCTGCCACAGCAGGTGGAAAACAGCAGACACATCCAGAGACTACCATAGTCTAGGTTATCCCTTACAGGTGATTCTAGGTCCTGTCAAATTGACAATAAAAATATAACACATCACATGCTATCTACTGTGTCTGCTAAAGGACATTTAGGATGGAGAAGGGGGAACCAACATTGTTCTAGACAGATACAGTAGAGACTGTCTTTCATGCGTGAAGAACTATAACAAAGCCAGACGCAGGTCACATCAAGATAGATGTTTTAGAGGTGGTGGATTATCTGAAGTTGGAATAAATTCTCTACACTGCAGTTAAGCTTGAACTATAGAACATTTTTAGATCTGTTCTCCTTGACCAAGTACGTTCAGGCTACTAAAGACACAGTCTGGAGGTCGGCAACTGTGGCTGGAAGTCCTCATGAGAATCAGAATGGTCAGAAGACTGAGAAAAGCTACAAGTTATTTATTTATTTATTTATTTATTTAATTATTTATTTATTATTTTTGGTTTTTCGAGGTAGGCTCTCACTCTAGCCCAGGCTGACCTGGAATTCACTACAGAGTCTCAGGGTGGCCTGGAACTCATGACGATCCTCCTACCTCTGCCTCCCGAGTGCTAGGATTAAAGGCGTGCGCCACCACGCCCGGCTTTTATTTATTTATTTTTAAATTAAAGAGCATCAGGTTACCAATCTCATGGCTAATAGGTTTACAGGATGGAATTGGAATTGAAAGTGGATACACAATTTCTCAAACAAGACTTTACAACCAGGGAAGATCAAGTGTTTATAATAAGCAAAGTAGCTCTGGGTGTCCGGAACTCGGGGAGGAAGTAGGAGTGGCAGAGGTGACCAAGCTCTGGAAATACACCTGGGACACTTCATATGCCAACCGAGACAGCAGGCAGGTTGGAGGGAAAGAGGCTCTGTGGAAAAGACCAGCCTGCCCTAGCACACAGCGTGGGCAGGAAGCACGTCACAGGTGGGGTGAACCAGAGGCGCCTTTTGGAGCTAAGATTGCTGGGTCCTCAAGACACTGGGTTGTTCTGAATCAAGAGAGCTAGCTGGGCTCCTCCAGTGGTCACAGGAGTCTGGGCACAGAAGCTGTTTCCTGACCTAGGATAACTGGTTGGCATAGCCTGCCTAGGCCACCTTAAGAGGGAATCATCTATAATCTATCTGTCTATATCTATCTGTCTATCTATCTATCTATCTATCTATCTATCTATCTATCTATCTATCTATCTATCTATCAATCTATCATCTGTCTACAATCTATCTGTCCTCTATCATCTCTATTAATTTATCTAACATTTCTATTTATCTCATTTGACATTTATATCTATTACCTATCTTCATGTCTGTCAACTATGTAATTTCTATCTATCACCTATGTATCTATCATATTTCTCTATATCACTTATGTACCTACCTATTATGTACATCTAGCTATCGCTTATTGTCCCATATCATCATTTGTCTATGATCTACACCTATCTATCTTCTACCTATCATCTATTTACCACCTATCAATGTCATCCATCTCTTTCTAGCATCCATCCATTTATATGTCCATTGAATTGTCTATCTTTCCTCCCATCCACCACCTTCTATCTATCCATTGACTCAGGCTTTGAAGAAAGTTAGTTATCTTCTACCACAGTAACACAGGAACAAGAAGGTAAAAGAAAATCAGTGATGAACAAACACGGGTCTCAATCAGCAAAGGAAACCTGGTCCTGGGCTCTGGAAGCCCAAGAGCGCTCTCTGGCTTCTGTGGAAGGACAATGGGTCCAATGTGCCACTGGCCTCACGAAGGGATGAGAACCCAATGGAAGAGGTGGAACTGTGGGGGCCTTCCAGGAGATTCTTGGATTCATTAAGCCACTGAACCTTAGCCGTGCTCCAACAGGCTCGCCACGCTAAGTCCTCGGGCCTGGGAGGTCCACCATACTGGATCAGGCTCTGTTCTTGCTATACTGAAGGGAATGGCTATCGTGCCAGACCTCTCAGTTGCCACACACACCAACCCAAGTGCAGTTACATGAACTTGAACTCATGTTTAGATCCAATTCATAGATGGGGATCCTGGGTCATGACCTTAAAAACTCCAAGCATGGCACAGCATCAAGAAGGGAAATTGGGGGACTAGAGAGATGGCTTAACAGCTAAGGTAATTGTCTGCAAAGCCTAAGGATCCAGGTTAGATTCTCCAGTACCCACATAAGCCAGATGCACAAGGCGGCACATGTGTCTGGAGTTTATTGCAGTGGTTAGAGGCTCTGCTGTGCCTGTTCTCTCTCTCTCTCTCTCTCTCTCTCTCTCTCTGCCATAAATAAAAATATGTTTAAAAATAATTAAAAAGAACGGAAATTGGGGCTGGAAAGATGGCTTAGTGGTTAAGGTGCTTGTTGCAAAGCCTAAGAGCTCATGTTCAAATCTCCAGGTCTCACGTAAGCCACACACACAGTGATGTACAAGGTCACACCTGTGCACAAGGGGGTGCGTGCATCTGGAGTTCATTCGCAGAAGCTGAAAGCCCTGGTGTGTCCATTCTCTCCCTCTTGTTCTCCCATTCTCTGCCTCTTTCTGTCTATCAAAAAAAAAGGAGAGGAAAAGAAAAAGAAAGGCAATTGTGATTCTTCTCATTTGTTTACTGGAGGGTAAATGGCGCTGTTACACCAGAGAGTGAGAAAACTGAATCAAGTCACAGTGTGGAAAAGTGACCCAGAGTTTTGGCAGGGAAATACCGATCGAAACAAAGTGCTCTGAATGGTAGAATTTTGTAATGGGAAGTAGTTATATGGAGATAAAACTTTGCATATCTCCTGGTCATTTCTTCTTATGAAAATATGCCTCCACTGTTCACATGGACACAGAATGGAGGAAGACAGAATTCGGGTTTATGGAATTCCATTTTACAAACCCTGCCACACTAGGTGTTCGATCACTATGCAGCAAGACCTGCTCAGAGAGAAGAAACGCTGTGGGTCAAGAGGTCTGATCTCTGATCATGTCTGTCCTGATTCTAGAACATTCTCTCAGTTCTCTTTCTGCTTTCTTTTTCCTATCTCAAAACTTAGCAACAGGCTGGAGGGATGGCTCAGAGGCTAAAGAACTTGCCTGCAAAGCCTAACAGGTTCAATTCCCTGGTGCCGATTTAAAACCAGATGCACAAAGTGATGCATGCATTTGAAGTTCAATTGCAGCAGCTAGAGGCCTTGGTGTGCCCATTCTCTGTGTCTCTCATGCTCTCTGTCTCTCTCTGTTTGCAAATACAAAAAAATACATAAGGATCTAAAAAAACAACTTAGCAAGAAGCAAGTGCAGCGTTGATGCTCAGGAATGGTTTGATGAATGAACAAATGCACTTACGCTCTAGTATTTCATGCATCTGAGCACAGTAATAAGAAAAAATAGGATGCCTTTTGATCAGGAAGCTGCCTCATCTATTACAATATGGATATATAAACTGGGCGTGGTGGCACATGCCTTTAATCCCAGCACTCAGGAGGCAGAGGCAGGTGGATCGCCGTGAGTTTGTGGCCACCCTGAACTGCATAGTGAATTCCAGGTCAGCCTGAGCTAGAGTGAGACCCTACCTCGAAAAACCAAAAAAATAAAAAAATATTAAAAAAGGATATATCCAAATTCCAAATTGCATTAAGATAAATGCATGGCAATTTTGCTTTAAATACTTACAGAAAAGCAATTAACTTAAGGGCACTGTGATGCCCCAGAGATGTTACTCACGTCATTTGTTTTAGGAAGATGAGCACTCCATTTCGTTCACTAGAGAGCCGAAGCACTGGGGACGGCTTTGTAACTGATCTCCCTTTAAGCTCCTTCAATCCTGGCGTTCCAGAAAGCAGGGGCCTGGGGACAAGCAGCATTAGCCTTGGCATCACCTGGGAGCATGCTAGAATTGCAGTTCAGACTCTGTCCCACCCACCAAGTTTGAATCTGCATTGTAACAAGGGCCACAGGTCCTTTGTGGGCATACCAAAGTTTGCAAAACACCACCTTGGGTCAGCAGCCTGGGGTTGTTAGTGAGAAGTATCCTTGTTCTTTTATTTTTTTTATTTATTTTTACAGTCTATCATTCCTTTCCTCTTGTCAAAGAACCTGTCATGGGACTCACTGACCAGCCAATCTATCCTGAGTGCTGAGCTCCAGCCCAATGGGAGACCCTGACTCAAAAAGTGGTGGGTGTAAGGGACTGGGAAGTTGGCTCAGAGGAAGTTACTTGCAAAAAGAGGTAGGTAGCATAGATGAGGCCTGACACCTGAGATTATCCTCTGGCCTACACATACACACACAGACACATGCACTTTGCACACATATGAGCAAACACACACACATGCACACATGCACACCCCCCCACACACACACGCACACACACACAGTCTACCCACCCTCAGGGTACAGTGGCCATATGTCCATCCTGGCTCATGCATGTTTTTGGCATGACATCGTCACTCAGCGCCTCCTGTGATTCTCCCAGGCATTCTGACTTGGGTGATAAATGATATGCAGTCTTGTGTTTGAAAGGAAACAAGACACGTTTTCTCCCAGTAGATATCAGAGTCTATACCCTAGGACAAATTCTCTTGAATTTTGTGTGAGCCCAGCCAATCTAGTCCTAAAAATGCCCAGAGCCTCAAGCCTACCTTTCTCTCCTTGTGTCTGGCCTCCACTAGCCTGTAGCACCAAGGGGGCATGCAGCATCCTGGGGTGCTCCAGGCATTCATTCCCTGAGTTTTGACTCGGTTCCATTTCTATCCCCCAGGTCACTAGGGGGCAGTGTTTGTTTGCTTGGCTCCTAGGCCAGCCCAGAGTGGACAGAGAACTTAGTCCTGGGTGCTGTCCTTACACGCGCTTGCTGGTGGGCCTAGTTGTAGAAATTAGTACAGACATCAGGCTGCTGCCTCTGGAGCAGATTTTAATAGAACAGAGAGAGAAGAGAAGAAAAGCGAGGCGTATTTATTAAGTGATGTGCTCCAGAGAGAAACAAAGCATGGACTTTTTCCTCTACTGATTTTGACCACGAGCTCCCCATCTCCTCACTGCCTGCTTTTATTCGTACAAGGCTCATACTCCAAGAAACACACTGGAAGAACGTGGTGCCCAGCTGACTCACAGTGGCACATTCTGACCACAGAGACCCAAGCGGCAGGTGGCAGATGGGGCTTCTGAGTTGCTCCTCAAATATGGTCCTTGAGGGCTGAGGAGATGGCTCGGTGGTCAAAGGCACTGCTTGCGATGCCTGCAGGCCCAGGGTTCAATTCCCCAGAACCCATGTAAAGCCAGATGCACAAAGTGGTACATGTGCCTGGAATTTGTTTGCAGCAACAAGAAGCCCTGGCACACCCATGTTCATTATCTTCTCTCTCTCTCTCTCTCCCCATCCCTCATTTAAGAAGCTGGTCTTGGAATAGCCTTCCGGGAGGCAATTCTAAGGGTTTTGTTCACATATGCTGGCTTTGAATATTTTATCGTCAAACAAGATTTTGTCCAGGTCTGTGGATTCTGCTTCCTATGTGACTGAATACCAGCATGCAGCATAACGTCTATAGTTCCCTGACCTTGACTTTGGAGACTCAGGTTTCCCAGCTGTGTGACCTCGGACCAGTTACTGACCCCTCTGCTCCCCACTTCCCCTTCTGCAAAGCAGAGACAATGACGTAACTAATGAGCATGGAAAGAGCGACAACAGGCGAAGTCTCACGTCTAAGCTCTCCAGTAGTGGCCATGAGCCATATGGGACCACCCTCACCAAAATTAAATTGAGCTGAAATAATCTTCAGTTCTTTGCTTCAAGTGCCTGATGGCTACCAGTGTGGCTAGGGGGCTACCATGTGGGTCAGCACACTTAAGAGGCGCTTCCATCATCACAGAAAGTTCTAGGGCCTGAGCACCTAAGAAGGGCCTAGGAAGGGCCGGGTTTTAAGCCCCAAGGCCTGAATGACTTCAATGCACTTGTCAGATCTGTCACTCTTCAGTCAAACCTCTCTGGAGGCAAACACAAATTGTGGCATCAACTTTTCACTCTGTCCCTTTTTCCTTCTCTCTTTCCTTCCTTCCTTATTTCTTTCCTTCCCTTCTTCCTTCCATGATCTTCCCATCCTTCCAACTTTAGGAGGGGAGCATTGTCAATTTCATCTGTATGCAAATGTCCTTATTAAACACAGTACTGTTCAACAGATAGATCCCAGTTCCTTCCTGCCTGGCTTCCTTTCTTCCTAGCATTATTTCCTTCCTTCCTTCCTTCCTTCCTTCCTTCCTTCCTTCCTTCCTTCCTTCCTTCCTTCCCTCCTTCCTTCTTCCCTTCACTCTTTACTTCCTTTCTACCTTATTTCTTCCCTTCTTTCCTTCGTCCTTTCTATCCATGCTTCCTTCCTCCCACCATATCATCATTTCCCTCCTTTCTCCCTCCCTTTCTTCCTACTTTCAACCTCTTTTTTTAAAATATTTTTTTGTTATTTTTATTTATTTATTTGAGAGTGACAGAGAGAGAGAAAGAGGCAAATAGAGAGAGCGAGAGGGAGAATGGGCGCGCCAGGGCCTCCAGCCACTGCAAATGAACTCCAGATGCATGCACCCCCTTGTGCATCTGGCTAACGTGGGTCCTGGGGAGTCGAGCCTCGAACCAGGGTCCTTAGGCTTCACAGGCAAGCGCTTAACCGCTAAGCCATCTCTCCAGCCCACTTTCAATCTCTTTTGTCCTTACTTTTACACCTCCCTTCTTCTGTCCTTTTCCAAAACGGAGAGACGGACAGATAATTTCATGGTCCCTTATCACAATTTGATCCCTAAAGTGTTGTAGTGTTGTGTTTTCCTAGTAAACTGTCCAGAGTCCCCAAGTTCACTACACTAGGGCGCTTGTGGCACTTGAGCCCAAGTCCTCATGATATTCTAGACGTTCTGCCCTCTGCAAAAGCCTAGGTTTTGTGAAGCAGAAAACAGAGCCTATCTTTCCACCCACTTCTTCCTTTCCCTCTATCAAAGTGAAAGGTTTTGACACAGATAAATGGGATCCTACTAAATTATTTGTGGTGACAAATGTCACTGAATGAGATCGGCCAAACCCTGTTGTCATGGGCCACTGCCTAGGCCTCTGAGACACAGGCTGGAGGGAAGTTTCTACTCACAACACTACGTGATGAGATGCGACCACAATTCCTTTCTGAAATCACTATATGCATATTGATTCTTAGTTTGGGAGTTTGGCTCATTAAATATCAAGGGAAATTCCATGGGGAACAAGCTACACTGATTAGTTTATTTTGTTTTATGGGTTTGTTTCCTATGTAACATGTAATTGTATTTTATAGTTGCTATAATATGCAAGGATTAAAGAGCTAATTTGGCTAAACAAAAATTGGTTAATAAATTATGAAGCCTTCTCTTCAATCAAACTCCTTAATAAGTAAGCGAAATTTTAGCCACTGTTATCTTTATAGATTGTCTGTATTGGGGTGGGAGATGGCAGAATAGGAAAGGAACTTATTTTTTCATCTTTTTGCCATTTTTTTTTTCACTTTGTTAGCACTCAAGTGACTAGTGATGAGTTTAAGGATTCTAGACAAGGCTGTTAGATTTTTGCTAAGGTCGATTACGCTAACTTTTCATTCATGTTACTTTGCTTCTAACATTCCCAAATGAGTCATTGTCAGTGGTGAAGTGGGAAGTGCACAGTTCTGAAGGAATTCAGACGTAATTCAAGCTCTGATTTCTGCCTGAACACGAGTCAGTTGATCCAGGCTGATCCAGGTTGGCACAGAGGGTTTTACTCTCAGGTCTCTGTTTCTTCCCATGGGCCCAGGTAGCTAATTCAGGCAGCTTTGGGCAGCCTACTCTATTTTTCTAGCACTGTTCCCTCGTATATGTTTTCGTAGTGGAAACATTATTTTTGTTTGTTTGTTTGCTTGCTCTCTGGCCGGATTTGAGGCCCACTCCACGGGAAGGTATCTATGCCTGGTACTGCAAACAGAATCAAAAGCCTACAACTGGAGAGGTCATAAGCCTCAGGGGGAAAATACAACTGTTGTGTGGCTAAACGGACATAGTAGTCCCCCAAACTGACCTCTAAGTGCTTATGTTTACTCTCATAGATTAATGCTACTCTCGCTGTTGGCTAGGAAAGCTTCTCTTTTCAGAGGGTGGTGACCACTGGGGAGACCCGAAACTCAACACAGTGCTGAGAAGAAGTGATAGTGGGGTGTTCAGCTCTGAGACACCTCTATCACATCCTCCCAGGCTCACCATTGTGGAAGAGGTGGCAGGAAGAATGTAAGAGCCGAAGGAAGAGGAGGAGTGTTTTGCAATACTGTCTGCCAGACAGTAAGTGGCTGTGGTGTTCATGACCTCACAGTGCCTGAGGTAGCATGTGTGTGTGCACACGTGCATGTGGAGGCCAAGGGCTGACATGAGGTTTCTTCTTCAATGGCTCTCCATATTTTTCTTTGAGGCAAGGTCTGTCACTGAATCCAGAGCTCACTGATTTGGACAGATTCTCTAGCCAGGAATACCCAGGGATTCTCCTGTCTTTAGCCTCCCTGGAACTGATATCCTAGGTACATGCCACTAGGCCTGGCATTTACGTGGGTGTTGGGGATCCAAACTCAGATCCTCATGCTTTTGTAACAAGCACTTTACTCACTGAGACATTTCCCCAACCCATAAACACTTCTTGAAAACTAAGGGCTGGGGAGATGGCTCAGCAGTTAAGACACTTGCCTACAAAGCCAAACAGCCCAGATTCATTTCCCCAGTACCCATGTAAAGCCAGATGCACAAGGTGGCGCATGCATCTGGAGTTCATTTGCAGTGACTAGAGGCCCTGGTGCGCCCATTCTCTCTCTATCTGCCTCTCAACTCTCTCTCTCTCTCAAATAAATAAATCAATAAAATATTTTTTTAAACAACTGAAAAACAAAGTAATGAATTTACAAGTGCAAGGTGTGCAGAGAGAACAATAAAAACTCATCCCACTTAGCATCCACCCATGCTCCAGCAAAACAGAAAAGGTACTCTGTATTAAGGGATATGGAAAAATTATGATGTCACCTTACATAATCAAATACATCTATCTGAACAGAAACTATTAAAAAATGTAACACACTTTTAAAATATTGAATTGGTGAACACCTGTGTAACCCAAGGTCAGACATCTGGGCCCACAGGTGTGCAAGCCATAGAGAACATAAGAAGCACAGGACTGTGGAGGAAGGTGGAGCCTCTATCCAGGATAGCAGCAGAGCTTCTCATGATGAGCTAAGGTGCATATATATTTATGTGTTTTCAAGACAAAAGCCTATATGATGTTCTGTCAAATTGTTGTAGGTTACGAGAAAGACAGAAGCACAGATGTTTGGCTTTGACCAACTAGAAGAAGGAGTCATCATGTAATGAATGCAAAGAAGAAGTCTGTGAGTAGGGGGAATTTATAGGGAGTTAGAAATTTTGTGGCTGGAGAGATGGTTTAGCAGTTAAGGTGCTTGCCTGTGAAGCCTAAGGACCCAGGTTCGATTCTCCAGGTCCCACGTAAGCCAGATGCACAAGGTGGTGCGTGTGTCTGGAGTTTGTTTACAGTGGCTAGAGGCCCCTGGCATGCCCATTCTCTATCTATCTGTTCTTCCCTCTCTCCCTATCTCTCTCTCTCTCTCTCTCTCTCTCTCTCTCTCTCTCTCTCATAAATAAATAAAAGGAAGAAAAAGAAACTCCATTTGCAACTGTGACAGTTGAAATCTCCACCACACTCCTAGAGTAGAGAATTATAGTAGATACCTGGACATTGGGGGAAGGGCTGGGGGAGTAATGGACTTCCATGCCTTATTCAGGCTTCCTGCTTACAGAGTGTAGCAATTGCCTTCTCCTTAGTGGGACAACATACACAACCAGAAACAGCTAATGGGCAGGGGTTTATTTTGGCTTACAGTTTCAAGGGGAAACTCATGAAGGCAGGGAAAACAGCACAAGCAGGAGGCTGGCTCAAATCGTCACATGTGAGAGGGGAGGTAATAGAATGAGCTGATCTAGCACTGGTTAAAAAAGAAAAGAAGAGAAAGGAAAGGAAAAGAAAAGGAAAGAAGGGAAAAGAAAAGAAAGGAAAAAAGAAAAAGCTGCACTATAAGACCCCAAGGCCGGCCGCCAGTGACAGAGGTACTCCATCAAGGCTCCATCTCCCAAAGGGACCACTAGCAGGAGGTCGAGTATGGAGGCCTCATCACAAACCCATGAGACTGTGCAGGACAACTTACTCTCAAACAAACACACAGATACTTTCAATTCATGTCCCCATTTACTTCTGTAGAACTCTTTGTGTTAAATATTTTATCTCCTTTTGTTTTGATATTTGATAAATACCATTATAAGTTTTGAATAACTTGCTCAAGGCTGAGAAAGGGAAGAGTATAGGAGGATGGAGGGATATATTCAGACAGCATAACTTGGATGGCTCATACAATATAGTACCATATATAATCATAATGAACATTTTAAAAAATATTTTAAAAGAATATCTTGATCAAGGTCATATATTTTATAGATGAATAAACTGAATCCAAATGCAAGTTCTTTACTGCTAATCCCATCTACTCTTCTTTGAAATTTATTTATTTATTTATTTAAGAGCAACAGAGAGAGAGAGAAAGAGGGAGAGAGGTAGAGAGAGAGAGAGAGAGAGAGAGAGAGAGAGAGAGAGAGAGAATAGGCATGCCAGGGCCTCCAGCCACTGCAAACGAACTCCAGATGTGTGTGCCCCCTTGTGCATCTGGCCAACATGGGTCCTGGGGAATGGAGCCTTGAACCTAGGTTCTTAGGCTTCACAGGCAAGCGCTTAACCACTAAGCCATCTCTCCAGCCCCCATCTACTCTTTATTAAAACTGTTTTTCCTTAATTCTGTACAACTTATTACATGCTAGAGAAGTGAATATTTTGATCTACTTTTATTAATTAGAATATAGGCAGCATATTCTAGAAACCCCAAATAATAGTGGCTATTATGTAGCTAGTTATTACTAATTACTTTCTTGGTGTTCTTTGCAACACATCTTGGTGGAACAGGAAGCAGAGAGTGATAGAAAGTGGGGCTGGGCTATAGAACTTCAGGGTCCTCCCCCAGCAACTCCTTCCTCTAGCAAAACTCCACTTCTAAAGGTCCTACAACCTTCCAAAGCAGAGCCACGTGCTGGGGACCAAGACATGAGCCCGTGGAGCACTTCACATCCAAGCCACAACAGAGCATTAAATGGAGTTGTTCAATTGAAATTGCTCCTTTCCATGGAACAAGCTGGAAACCAGCAATGGTACAGAACTGTGTTACAGCTGGGCTGCAGGACATCAGCTCGGGGCTGGTCTACTGCTGTCCTTTTTGTTTGTAAGGTTCAAAGAGATTTTATTATATTTTAGAGCTTTAGGAGGACAAAGAGACAGAAGGGCTTAAACCTGGAATATAAGAGAAGGAAGCAAGGTGGAGTTCCTGCCCAGGGAGGAAGGAGGGGTCTGAGAAGCCCACCTCGAGACTTAGATCTGGGATTTTTACGGGGAGTGGCTACATGAGGAGGAACAGATCATACTTCTGTCTTCTTGGTGCCCCATGGCATCATATGTCCCTGTTTCAAATGGATCAAAATAGCCAACTTCCATACCATGAACCAAGGTACGGAATAGAATAGAATAAAAGGAAGAAAGAGGAGTCCAATCTCAAAACTGTACAACTCATTCCATTTTCATCCTGCTGGTTAAAATACAATTGTATGTCATCCATTGCTTCAAAGTAGGCTGGGAAATAGCTATGTTAAGCATCCAAGCATCAAGACAAAGATCAGAGCAATCAAGGCTTTGCAAGAAGAGAAATAGTCACCAGAGCACAGAAAGCCTTGTCTGCTGTTCTAGCAGTTACCTTCTCATTGCTGGGATAAAATGGGATAAAACAACTGACCAGAGGCAGCCTATAGAAGGAAAGGGTTTATTTCCAGCTTCAAGCTTGAGGGAAAGTTTCATCCTAGTGGGGAAAGCATGTAAGGACACACAGCCAGGTATTATATCTCCACATCAGCAAAGAGGAAGTCGAGAGGGAGCTTGCTGAGTGTAGCAAGCTGAACTATCACAATCCCAAGATCTCTCCTCCAGAGACACGCCTGCTCCAGCAAGGCTCCACCTCCCAAGAGCTCTACTTGCTGGGCATTAAGCATGAGGCTCAATCACAAACTCACGAGGTTAAGGGAGGAGTTTTAAATTCCAAACAGCACAGCTGCACTCGGCACTACTCACTGGGCTAACCCTTTCCAGGGAATGCTTATGAAATAAGGTTGTTTTCACTCCTTTAACTTTGGAAATATAAGTGAAATTATAAGTAATGTGTGTTTTAAGAAAGTGACTTTTTTCATATAAAATGTGAAGGAGGGCTGGAGAGATGGCTTGGCAGCTTAAGTGTTTGCTTGCAAAGCCTATAGGCCCTAGTTTGATTCCCCAATACCCACATAAAACCAGATGCATGCAACTGGAGCTTGTTTTAAGTGGCAGGAGGCCTTGCGGTGCCCCTTCTCCCTTCTTCTGCTTTCTGTCTCTCTGTACCTTGCAAATAAACAAATAAAAGTATATTTTTTTAAATGGGACGCAATGCAATATATTTTTTTCCAAGTGTGAAGACAAAGACAGCTGTAAACTGTGTCTACACCACTGTCTCTGAGAGCTCTCACCTTGGTTGGGGAACAAAGGCACTTGTCATTCTTGGCCAGGATAAGTCTTGAATGACTTGAGTTTTGAATTATGAGGGGCTTTCAGTAGTGCGCCTGTCACATAAATTGGGACCACCCAATAATTCTATCTTTCCTTTCCACCATCCAATATTCAGACAGTTCTTTTATCACAAAGTAACTCTTGTCAAAACAGCAGGGACGTCTCAAATCAAACTGCCAATTTTAGGAAGATGAGGGCTAAGAAAACAAGATTCTCCTCCTCTTCTCTCTAATTCTATTAACAATGAGAGCATGATGTGGAGAAGTGAAAGAAATTTTTAAATATAAATACGGAATTCACATTTCCAATCCAGATTTCTAGCCCAAACAGAACTGCAAGTCCACAAATATAATCATGTCCTCTCAGAAGTCCAATAGTACACTCACAGATGTCCAAAACTGAATCTTTAAAGTGTTTGCTCTTAGAGCCCAGCTTTCTCGGTCGATTGTCAAATATCACAGGCCTTTTAGGCCTTACAGCCTCTGTCACGCCTACCTAACCCTACTGTTACAATGTCTAAACAGCCAATAGATCAGATAGGTAATAGACAGATGATTGATAAACAGTTAGATGATATATGATAGCTACTTATTAGACAGATGGGTAGATTATATATATGATAAATATTAGATAGGCACTTAAGAGATAATGATATATAAATGATAAATAGGTAGATAGATATGATATATGCTAGATGATAGATAGATAGATAGATGGGTGATAGAGCTGTATGCTAATAAAACTTTGGTTACAAAAATCAGTAGTAGGGGCTAGAGAGATGGCTCAGTGGTTAAAGGCACTTGTTTACAAAGCCTGAAGGCCTAGGTTAGATTCCCTGGCACCCACATCAAGCCAGTTGTGGTGCATGCAACTGGAGTTCATTTGCAGTGGCAGAAGGGCCTAGAACACCCATACTCTGTTTGCTTCTCTCTCTCAAATAAATAAAAATATTTTTTAAAAAGTCAAAGATTGGGGCTGTGAAGATTGCCCAGCAGTTAAAGAAGCTTGCTTACAAATCCTGAAGCCTAGTTTCAACTTCCCTGCACCCACATAAATCCAGATGTGCAAAGTGGTGCATGCATCTGGAGTTCATTTGCAGCAGCAAGAGTTCCTGGTGCATCCATTCTCATTCTCTGTCCCTCTCTCCCTCGCCCTTCTCTCTCTTTCTCTCTTTCCTTGCAAATAAAGTATTTAAGTGAAAATCAATAGTAAGCCATATTTGGCCTAGGGAACAGAATGACAGACCTTGTATTCTCTTTCACTGAAAGGATACGCCACAAGCAGTGTTCACACTTTGTGATGCTACGGTTCATTTAAGTGTCAGGTTCACTGAATCAAGGGATATGCCGAGAGCTGGTAAAGCACTGTTTGGGGGTGTATCTGTGAGAGTGTTTCTGAAAGACCGACTGACATGTGAATCAGTGAACAGCAATCAGCGCTCTGTGTGAGCAGGCACGATCCAACTGGCTGAGTGCCAGACAGCTCCCAAAGACAGAGGGAGGGTGAATTTCCTCCCCTGCCAAAGAGCTGAGCAGCCCTCTTCTCCCTTCCCTAGACGCTCCAGCTCTGAGACTTGTACCAGGATCCTCCCTGAGACCCCCAGCTCTCGGCCTCCTACTAGAGTCACATTTCCAACTTCTGGATCCGATACTTTGGACGTGGACTGTGCTCCACTCTGTCTTCTGTGGTTCCCTAGCTGACGGCCCAGCATGGGACCTCTCAGCTCTGGCAGTCATGCAAGACAATTCCTGTAATAAATCTCTTCATGTATGTAAGTATATATGCATATATTCACATCTATCTCCTTATCCATATATCACCTATCTCTCAGCAATCTATTATCTATCTAGTCTATTTAACCAAGCCATCTATTCACCCCTCCATCCTCCCACTTAGCTGCCTAGTCTCCCCCACCACTCCTCTCTCAAGAAACCTGACTGATACATAAGATAATGGATATCCCAGTTGTCAGCTGATTTTCTTCACATCAGGTAGCACTTCTGTGTGAATGTGGCCCTCTTCCCTATATCCTTGCATGGCAAATGCTCAAGACGAGTCCTTCTTACCCTAGGAGATTCTTTGGAACACTAGAGGATGTTGGCAAATATGAAACTAGTAGGAGGGACTGCACATGTCTCTCTCTCTCTCTCTCTCTCTCTCACACACACACACACACACACACACACTCCATCCAACCAAAGGTATTCAGAGTAAGTGGAGCCTCTGACACTTGGGTCTGAGAAGCTCCCTGGTGCTGAGGGCAATGCCACGTCTCTGCCATGTGCGATATCACCTCATCCCAGTAGTTGAATCTGCTGGCAATGCCACCAGCAACGGGTGCCAGTTTAAATTCCCTCCCAGCTTTTGCCGGCAGCTCGAGTTTTCCCAATTTCTCCATATCAGCCGTTGGAAGGGCATGGAACGACGCCTCGTGGAAATCTGTTAGTTTTCTCTGACAACTGAACACTGAAACCTCTTTTCTGATGTTTATTGCAGATGTGCTCTCTCTGCATCTCCTGTTTGTTGATTTGCAGGGATTTTTTTTTTTTATTCATTTGTATGAACACGTTTTAAATCCCATGCCTTGATGTTTTGCCTCTTGTATCCTTTCCAAATATTTATTTCCAGGCAGTCTTCTTTTGCATGTTGATTTGAGTGTTTTTTTTAGTACGGCGTTTTGTGTTCATGTGTAATATGTCTGGGGGGGCGGGGGGGTGGTGTGTGCGAAAATGTGGTGAGTATGCTCTCTATGTAGATATGTGTTTGTAGGCTCACGGAGACCAGAGGATTCCAGGTGTCTTTCTCTTTCACTCATCAGCATGTCTCCTGGAAATGGATGTCTCTGGGCACAGGGCCGCGGTTTTTGCCAGCTCCAGCAGTTCCCCATGCCCTTCTCCCCTCAGGACTGGCGCTACAGATGTGCTTAACCATGCTCAGCTATTTGCATGGGTCCCGGGGAACAGCAGTCAGACAATCTCAGGCCCTCGTGTCTGCATCAAGCCCTTTTACCCAACGAGCCATGTACCCATCCCAGAACAGAGTATCTCAGTTTCATAAGCTATAATTAAACCTTCCTTTGTAGTTTGCGTTTTAGAACCTTGCATAAGAATCTCTTCCTATGTCCCTGTCAGGAAACTTTTTCCCCTGGGGAGAAGTGAACAAACATCTTTACCCCAGATAGGGATCAGAGGGCAGACCAAAGTATGACTGCACCAGTGTCAGTTTGGTGAAGGAATGAGTTGATTATAGTTACTTACAGAGCAGGGTGAAGGGTTATTTACAGGAATGTGGACCCCCGCCCCCAAACAGCCACTTTGATGGGGCTCCCTGTGTCCAGACTATTCCTTGAATGCTCTTCCCTCAGTCTCAGGGCAAGGGCTTACCTACAGAGCATGGGGACCCCTAAGCAGCACTTCAGTGGGGCTTCCAATGTTGGGGTAACCCCCAGAGATGCTCTTCCCTCAGACTCAAAGTGGGGACTGACTTACAGAGCATGGAGACTCCAACAAAACCACCTTAGATGGGGCTTGTTGTTCCTTGATCTTTTACCCTCTATCTACTCCTGAGGCCACAAAACCTCAGGGGTCATTGCGTACAGCTGGCGCAGGGGGTGCCTGACACCTCAGGTGGGGTCTGATGACCCACCCCACACCTTGCCTTGTGAGTGATCCCTGCTGCTTTTCATAAGCTTGGCAATAGTTGTTCACTGTTTTCATGCGGAGGAGTTCGTCTGTACAACTGTCCCCAAACCTTGGAACTGGTCTCGTACTTTCTCCTAAATATTGTAAAGGTTTCCCCTTAATATAATTTAACCCATTGGGAAATGATTTTTGTAAGCAATGTGAGGTAGCCATTTTTTTTTCTAAAGGAAAGCCTGTTCTCCTGACACCATTTATTGCAGAACTCATGCCCTTTCAGTGACTCGCAATGATTTGACTTCTGTGTCTATCTGAAATCGGTCCACTTGGGGTTTCTGCTGATTTATTATTCCATTGTTCTTCACAACCATGCTGTCTTGCTCACTACAGCTTTGTAAGTCTTGATATCTGATAGGATGGCATGATGATCTTCCAGACAGTCTTAATTGTTTTAGATGATCATGGCTCTTTTATTAACTATAAATACATATACAGGAAGGCATATCAGTATAACTCAATTTGCATACTGAGCATACCCATTAAACAAGCACATAAATTAAGAAAAAGATGGTTGGGCTGGGGAGATGGCTTTAGTGGGTATAGTCAGTCTCTTCTTTACCCATTAAAGGACCCAAGTATGGATCCCCAGCACCTATGTAAAATGTCAGCCATGGTGGTGCATGCCTGTAATCCCAGCACCGGGGAGGCAGAGTCCGGGAAGCCCTTTGACTCAATACCTAGTTTGGCTGAATCAGTGAGCTAGCACTAAGATCAGAAGGAAACACTGCCTAAAAGAATAATGTGGAAATCCATTAACACCTGATATCAACCTCTGATCTACATGCACATGGACACACACATACACATGCACCCACACATATACAAACATGCATGCATATCACAGGCATATAAACATGTGCATAAAAAGAAAGGAAGCCAACCGTGGTGGTGCATGACTTTAATCCCAGCACTCAGGAGGCAGAGGTAGGAGGATCACCATGAGTCCCACCCTGATACTACATAGTGAATTCAGGTCAGCCTGAGCTAGAGTGAGACCATACCTCAAAAAAAAAGGAAGGAAGAAAGGAAGGAAGGAAGGAAAGAAGGAAGGAAGGAAGAGAAGGAAGGAGGGAAGGAAGAGAAGCTTGCCAGCATCCTAAATGTTCCTGCTATGTCCACCACCCACTGTTAGAGTTTCTCCCCAAGGGGAACCAATAAGAATACAATGATCACTATGCAAATAAGTTTTATTATTTTAGCACTTTCAGTAAATAAACATATAAGTAATGGGTGTTTACCTTTTTATGAGGGAGTATGAGTGTGCATGTGCATGCATGAGAAAGAGAGAGAGAGAGTCAGGCATGGTGACTCATGCCTTTAATCCCAGCACTCGGGAGGCAGAGGTAGGAGGATCACCTTGAATTCGAGGCCACCCTGAGACTCCATAGTGAATTCCAGGTCAGCCTGAGCTTATAGTGAGACCCTACCTTGAAAAAAAAAAAAGAAAAGAAAAAGAAAAAGAAAAAGAAAAAGAAAAAGAGAGTGTGAGAGAGAACTGGTGTGCCAGGGCCTCCAGCCACTGCAATCGAACTCCAGATGCATGTGCCACCTTGTGTGTATGCATGTGTGACCTTGTGCATCTGGCTTAGGTGGGTTCTGGGGAGTCAAATCTGGGTTCTTAGGCTTCACAGACAAGCACCTTAACCACTAAGCCATTTCTCCAGTCCTGGATGCATACTTTTGAGTCTGATTTCTACTAACTGAGTGGTCATTTCTAGTTTTCAGCTATATTCAATAGTGCCATTACAAACATTCTTACCCATGCCTACGTGTGAACATATGTGTATTTCTCTTAGATGTGTGCCCGAGAGTAGAAACATTGAGTCGTGGGGTATGTATATGTTCAATTCTGATAATATCAAATTGTTTCCAAAGTGTTTGTACCAGTTTATCTTCAATAAAAGAGCACTATCTGTCTCATATCTCCTGCAACATTTGAGATTTTTTTCTTTTTTTTTGTATTTTAAAATTGAGCCCATTTGGCTGGCATATATAATTCTATCACGCTGTGGTTTAATCTGCACTTCTTGGTAACTACTAAAATTGAATACCTCATCATTTCTTGGCCATTAAACTCCTATATCCTGAAGTGTCTACTTAAGTTTTTAGTCAATTTTCATGGTTCTCCAAGGTATATACCCTTTTCTTATACTTTTTTTTATACTTTGGGTTTTATTTTTTCCCCTTTGGCAATCAGTTTTAGAGCTTTTTCCACTCCTTGGAATGGAAAGCTTGTCCCCCAAACCATACCATTCTCTCTTGATTTCTCAGGAATACTTCCCTAGCCAAATATGATATCTACATGCCCTGTTGTTGTGTAGGAATTTATTTTAAATTAGCACATTGTTCCTTCAACTAAAGTGACTTGGTACTTGTCAACTTGAACCCCTGTTTCATACTTTTCAAACTATGAGTAGCAATCCATGAATACTTCATGAAACTGATTAGTGTTTCACAACCAAAGTAAAATAAAATATGAAAGGGCTCATTAGAGATTGAACATAAATATAAGTAATCGAATAGACAGAAAACACCAAGTCAATTGCATATGAAAACGCAAATGTGTTATGACTATTATTTCACACATTCATATAATCCCTCATGATATAAAATATGGCTCTGTAATTGAATATATGTCAAAAAGGTTTAAAACTACTGGCCATGAGGACAAAGGAAACCCTCCATGTTTTATATGTGTGTGAGTTCAGTGAACGTATACGTATGTGCTCATATGTATGTGGGTTCACAGGTTTGTGGCTGCACATGCATGTGTGTGCACATGTGTGTGGAGTTAAGAGGTGGACATTAGGTATTTTCCTCAATCACTCTCCACCTCATTCTTTGAGACAGGGTCTCTTGATGAACCTACAGTTCACCAACTGGGTTCACATGCTAGCCAGCAAGCCCCAGAGATTCTCATGCCTCTGCCTTTCCAGCTACAGGGCTGCAGGCATGAGCTTTCATGCCTGGCTTTTACACGGGCTCTGGAACTCTGAACCCAGATCCTCATGCTTCACCTTACTAACTGTAGCAGACAGATTCAGGTTCACTGAGATGAACGTCCAGACCAGGCACAGTTATGGAGGAAGGGATATTTATTGAAGCTTACTGTAGATCCAGGGGAAGTTCCATAATGGCAGAAGAAACTGCTCTAGGCACACTTTGCATATCTTTAGATTGAAACCTGAAACCCACCACCACACCTTAAGATCTAACCAGTGACGTTGCCTCCAGCCAGGTGGCTACAGATGCAAACTACAAACAATAAACAACTGAATATATTGGGGGCCATCTATTCTATTCAAGCCACCACACTAACTGAGCCAGACCCTCTGCCCTGGAAGCATTTGTAGCCATTTGACACAGTACTTTCATATCTATTAAATATAATAACATAGGTACATAATATTATATTATATATATTTCATTTCTATTTCAGTTCTCAGGTAGATGCTTTCATATTGTATTGACAAAGCTTTGAGTTCATGGAAGTTTGTAAATTAACAACAACCCTGACTCCTTTCCAAAGATGGTCTGATGAAGTCTTGTTCAAAAATATAAATGAAATGTGTGCCTTTCAAATCTTCAAAAGTACCAATTTCTTCCTCGAGCTCCCCTTATGTCATTGCTGAAATGGAAAATGTCTTCCATTGCCTGCCTTTGTTGAGTTCTCGTAGATATGCTGTCATTTTGTAGATGACATTCATGTGTGTTGTCTGGAATTCTCAAGTCTCTTGATTAATGGCCTCCAGTTTTCTTTGAACACTTCTGTACTAGCATAATATCATGGGGCTATGATATGATATATGAATATTTATTAACATAAATTGCATGCATAGTTATGTACTAATAGCTGTCGTAACTATGCAGTTAACTAAAGCTACTGTGGTGGTTTGAATCAGCCGACTCCCACAAGCTCATGTGGTCTGAATGCTTGGTCCCCAGTGGATGGCAACTTGGGAGGTGGAGCCTTGCCAGAGGAGGTGTGTTGCTGGGGGTGGGCCTTGAGGTTTATTAGCCCATAGCTTTCCAGTATTTGTTGGCTCACTCTCCTGCCGTGATTGCCCACCTGATGTTGGCAAGGAGGTAATGCCTAGCCTCTGAACTTTTTCCATGGCATTATGTGTTTCTAAATTAGCAAGGAAATTCATTTTATATATGAGGAAACAAAGGCTGAGAAATATGACTTCTCCTACAACCTCAGTAAGAAAATCATGTTGCATATCACTGTGATCAAATCATCTTACTCTTATACAGCTATTTCTATTTTAACAACTGTATTGATTTTTTTATTGGGAATATTCTCTGGGGGGGGGGAGGCTGGGGAAATGGCTTAGCAGTTAAGGCACTTGCCTGCAAAGTCAAAGGACCTAGGTTCAGTTCCCCAGGACACACATAAGCCAGATGCACAAGGGGGCGCATGCATCTGAAGTTCATTTGCAGTGACTAGAGGCTCTGGCATACCAACTCTCTCTCTCTCTCTCTCTCTCTCTCTATCTCTGCTTCTCTCTCTCTCAAATAAGTAAGAATATATTTTTTTTAAAAAAAGAATATTCTCTAGGGCTGGAGAGACAGCTTAGCAGTTAAGGCACTTACCTGAAAAGCCTAAGGACTCAGGTTCAATTTCCCAGATCCCAAGTAAACCAGATGCACAAGGTGGTGCATGTGTCTGGAGTTCATTTGCAGTGGCTGGAGGCCCTGGCGCACCCATTCATATAATATATGTTGGGGTTGGGAGTGAAAGCACTTGACACACAAGCATGGGGGTCTCAGAGGGCCTGAGGTCTATCCCCAGCACTCACGTCAACATCTGGGAGTGGTTACACACACCTGTAACCCCAGTCCTGTGGGGGGCTGGAGACCAGCGAATCACCGGGATTGCTGGGCAACCAGCCTGATCAAAGTCAGCAACTTCAGGGTCAGTAAGAGAGTCCATCTCAAGGAGACAAACAAATGAACTCCTTTGGCCTCCATAAAGGCATCTGCACCCACCGACATATACCACACACACACACCCCACCACCATCACCATACACACATAAAAAGTAAGCCATATATATATATTTTAATGTGACGGCATAGACTGGAGGTGAAGCTCAGTTGGTAGAGGACTTGCCCAGCATGCATGAAGCTCTAGGTTCAATCCCTAGCACCAAGTAAAACCAAGCGTGCCGGTACACACCTATAACGGCAGTATTTGGGAAGTAGAGGTGGGAGGATCAAAAGTTCAAAGTCATCCTTCACTACAGATTGAGCCCAGCCTGAATTATATGACATTTGGTGTAAAAAAAAAAAAAAATCACCAGCAGTTTGCTTTTAGGAAAGCCTTTAAAGTTGGCAGGCGTTTATTCAGGCCCCAAGAAGAAGCTATTCTCTGGGGCTGATTTTAATAACTGTACCTGGTTATTAATGATCTGCTATGAGGGGTTATTTAAACATGCAGAGTCCATGCATTATGCAAACATCAGCCCGGCCAAACAGCATGCAGAGGGCTTTCCTACTCACAGCCCTTAAGAAACAAAAGCGTGATAAATTCATGGCCAAGGACAGGGCTAATGGAAACCCATAAGTAGTGTATTGTCCTGAGGGTCAGCAGGTCAAGAACGCATGACAAGCCTCAAGGACACAGGCTGCTGCCTCTCCATGTGCTCTAATTCTGCATGTAGAGCAGAGACCAGCACCATAGCATAGTCAGTATTTGTAGAATAAATTAATTAATTAATTAATGTGCTAAGAACTTATACGGCTGCAGGAGATGATGGAACCCTCCAGAAACTCCCTATCACTGTCCTTATGGCTGTCACTTTATGGTCTGTTTCATTAATGCAACTGAAGATAAAGATAAGAAAGAAGCTCACCAGATAAATCTTTCGAATAACGTCCTGGTTCCACGCCAGAAGGAACTGGGAGCCAGAGATGCACAGTGATTAGACCAATCCTGTATATTTTATGATAAAGGGTATATTAATAAATAAAATTCACAAACACTTCCCCCACGCTTCATAGAACCTTTTAAGGAAAATAAATGGCCTTGCTAGTCTAAAAACTTATTCAGATGGCAGACTGGCAGATGTACTGTCGTGAAAACCAAAAAAGAATAGAAACTGGCTTTGCAACTTTATATACAGCTTCAAAGGGGTTGAGAAGAGATGGTAACACTCATGGGTGATCCATCTCCAAATAGCCCTTGCTGCTAGGGTACCCTGCTTCCACCGCTTTGGGACCCTGCACACTCCAATAAGAGGAAATGCTAGCTTTCTCCTTCTTTCACCTGAAGGTGGACAGGTGGCTAGTGCGTGAGGCATGACACCTGAGGCTGATCTCTGTCTTCCTCGTTGGTGTGCACACGCATGTACCTTATGCCCACACACACACACACACACACACACACACATACACAAACATTCCATTATGACCGCTGGGGGTTACAACCCAGACACGACTACCTTTGAAACTTTCCAGTGGATTGTAATGTGTAGGAAAGGTTGAGCTATCTGTGCCCTCAGGCAGTGGACCTAAAACTTGAGTGCTCCTCACCAGCACCTCACCTTGACTTGTTCCACCACACAGAGTCCTCCCAGCAGCTCTGGGTGGGGCTGAGGATTTGCCTGGCTCATCCGTTCCTGAGCCACGCTGGTGTCCCGCGGGCCCCAAGGCCTTACAGTGAGATGCAAATGCTTTGCAGAGCCTTCTCTTTGATCAATCTTTGGGAAGACTCATGCCCCTCTATGCCTCTATTTCCAAAAGCCATATATATCTCCCCCTTCCCTTAGGACAGCAACAAGCAACCATCAATGAAGACCACCTCTACCATTTTGTAAATGTCTCTGGTGTTAATACAGCTGCAATCACTTATTTATTTATTTAAAATATTTATTTATTTATTTATTTATTTATTTATTTATTTATTTGACAGAAAGAGGGAGAGAGAGAGAGAATGGGCGTGCCAGGCCCTCCAGCCGCTGCAAACCAACTCCAGACGCATGCGCCCCCTTGTGCATCTGGCTAACGTGGGTCCTGGGGAAATTGAGCCTGGGTCTTTTGGCTTTGCAGGCAAATGTCTTAACTGTTAAGCCATCCCTCCAGCCCTATTTATTTATTTAAAAAGAAAGAGAGAGAATGGGCACACCAGGGCTTCTAGCCACTGCAAACAAACCCCAGATGCATATACCACCATGTGCATCTGGCTGACATGGGTTCTGGAGAACTCAACCTGGGTCCTTAGGCTTCACAGGCAAATGCTTAACAGTTAAGTCATCTCTCCAGCCCCATAACCACTTTTTGCAAACAGTACGCTCATTGTTTCTGTCACGCAGCTTGATCTTAACTAACATTTATAATGTTGGGAAGAAAATATACTCATGTTTTCACACTTGGTGGCTTTCATACTGCGATGGGAAAGATGCAGCCAATCAGGCCTTTGGAAATGCACTTCATTATTTTATTTTTTCTAAGTCAAGTCAAACAAAGTCAGTTTACACAGACGCATGGCCTGCACCACACACACATGCGTAATATTGGACCCATCAACATGTTGTCATGGATGACGGAGGAAGGCAAAAAATAAAAAAAAATAAAAAAGCAAAGAAGACATCAAAATACAGGAGAGAATTGTTGAAAAGAGGAGAAAGTTCGTGGCACGTGCCTTTAATCCCAGAGGCAGAGGTAGGAGGATCACCGTGAGTTCGAGGCCACCCTGAGACTACATAGTGAATTCCAGGTCAGCCTGAGATAGAGTGAGACCCTACCTCGAAAAACCAAAAAAAAAAAAAAAAAAAAAAAAAAAAAAAAAAAAAAAAGAACATTCAATGGAGAGGGTGGGGAAGAGAGACAAAGGGATTAGGAGGAGGAGAGTGTGCAAATTTTTAATAATATACCGGGAGAGGAGACATACCACAACATATGTTAAAAACTTAGTTAATTAATTAAATTCAAAAATCCTAAAAAGAAAAGAAAAGAAAAGAAAAGTAAATCTGGGACTAGGGGAAAAAACAAAGCACAAAGATGGAGAGCAGTGATTTTTCCACAGCCTTCTATTAGGTCTTTCTAAAATCAGGGAATTTCACAGGCCTGTTTAAAACAGGGCTTGTTGCACCCTTGCCTTCTCACATTGTTTTAAGCCAACAGAGAGTTTCCAAAATTCACAGGAGGGTTCAGACCCCCATCTCCAGCCTTTTCCTCTGC
This sequence comes from Dipus sagitta, assembly GCA_036346955.1. Classification (NCBI taxonomy): domain Eukaryota; kingdom Metazoa; phylum Chordata; class Mammalia; order Rodentia; family Dipodidae; genus Dipus; species Dipus sagitta. The sequence goes on from CM070786.1 coordinate 10,329,006, forward strand.
AAAGCAAGGCTGGTGCTCCAAATAAAAAATTAACTTTCCCTTTTGAGAGACCCCGAGGACAAAAAAATATTACTCATAATTTTTCTAGTGAAAAGAAAAATATTCACAGTTTTTCAGCTTTGCCAAGATTAATAACTTATAATCGGAAGACACTGGCTTCTGTTGAAGTGGATGTCAAGATTTATTGACCTGTGGAGTAAATATTAACAGAGGTGAAACCCGGGTTAATAACAAACCTCAAGGGATAATACATCTTCATATCTGCTGGAATAAAAGTCAGCTCGTATATTGCTCATACATACATTCAAAAGCCTCTTTAACGAAAAAAAAAAAAACTTGGAAATCTCTTGGCTGTGATAGATTGTTTAAACATTCCATTTGTATTACATTCTATGAGCGCTGAACCACCAGACGAGCAAAACATCAATCACTTCGTCTGTAGATCACCAGCAGCCAATCAAATAGCGGCTATTTGCATACAAGATCTGATTGGAAGAGGCCGTTCCTAATCCGCATCTCTTTCCTTTCAGACTCAACACTGATGAAGGGAATTGACACACTAATATTCAGCCGCATAATAAGTTTATCCTTCTACACATGCAAAATTAAAATATACTAAACTACTCACTCCATATAAATTCAAATACATATACTTCTTGTCCTCAATGGTGTCCATAAACTAATGCCTTTTGAGGACATTTGCTTTAAAATGGAAAAAAAAAATGTATGAATTTACATGAGAGGAAGAGATTTTTGGGCTGTGGTGCATGGAAAAGCCAGTGTTAGAATTCAGCTTGTACTATAGATTTGCTCTGTGATTTTGGGCATGTAACTAAACTGCTCTGTGCCCCATGTTCTGCCTTTGTAAATGAAAATAGCCACGCCACTCCCATACTAAGGTTGCTATAAGGATTAAAGACTTGCAGAGGACGTGTAAATTATTCCATATACTACTCAGAATGTATTAAGAGGTATCTGAGTCCTAAGCATTCTTTTCAACGAAAGTTCCAAGGGAAGGGAACTTTCAGATGATGTGGAAAAAGTCTTCAATCTTTGCATTGGAAATACAGTCTCACCGGTAACTTGAACCATTAACTGAATGTTGACACAACTGATGTTTATTCACATTAAAATTTAGTCACTAGCATTTAAAATTCAGGAGAGTTCCATTAAAAATAATCAGGCTGAGGGGCTGGAGAGATGGCTCAGTGGTTAAAGGCACTTGCTTGCAAAAGCCTGACAACCTGGGTTCAGTTCCCCAGTACCCATGCAAACCAGATTTACAAAGTGGCTCATGCATCTGGAGTGCATTTGCAGCAGCAGGAGGCCCTGGCACACCCATCCCATATTCTCTCTGTCTGTCTGTCCGTCTGTCTGTCTGTCTGTATTTCTCAAATCCCTCTCTCTCTCTCTCTCTGTATTTCTCAAATAAATAATTGGCAAAAACAATAATCAGGATGTACCAATTTCTTGAAAAAAAAAAACAACCCTTCAGATGTAGCCACAAGAAATTCATATTCTCTGAGGCTAAGGGCCAACCATCATCTGACCACAGGAAGGACAGATGCTTTTTGCTATTTTCACAAGATAGGAGCTCACCACTCCCCACAAACCTCAGAGCCCACCCTGTGTGCCCACAGTGGGGCCAAGTGTGACCTTCCGGGTACCATCTCTTTTCACACCGTGGCTTTTCTTATAATAGAATAAAGCAGAAAGTATTAGCTTTCAAGAGAGCTGTTCCCCACTTTCCATCTTTCCATCCTCCCACAGCTGAGCCCAGACCAGGTCTGGGTTTTGGAATCCCTACTTGCTATGGAAATCGGTAGGACTGAGTCTCATGGCTCCAGAGCCTTGGTATTGGAACGCTGCTTCTCCCAGCCCCCACCTGTGACCTGCCTAGAAGCCTGACTTCCCAGGCAGTTTAACAGATAACCAGATCCTGTAGGCTTGTGTCACAAGGGCTCTGCTGTCCCTCACCTCCCATCCCTCAGGTACATGCAAGGCCCCTCCCTTGCAGTGCAAGATCCTCCCTCCTCTCTCTGAAAAGCCTTAAAGCCATCTTGCTCCCTTCATTCAGGGAAATCTCTCTTCTTTTGCATTGGATCCTGACATTTCTCTCGCTTGGAATTCAATAAAATCTTGAGCCCAAGAAATAGTTTATCTCCAAGTCCTCTGTTCTCAAACCCGAGCCTTACATAAAGAAGCATTTATCCTCACACCATGTCTTTTTCAGGGATGGGGAAAAAAATCCCAAGGACTAAGTGAGCCATGTGCTTCAAAAAAAAAAAAAAAATGTGTGCTAGACAGGCTTTTTTAAAACATAGAAAGGATTTCTGGTTAATATACCAACAAAGCAGTTCTGTAGCAGAGAACACAACCTAAGCCTCCACTGGGAAAACAAACTATGAGAAGAGCCCTGACTGGAATGTGGAAAAGATGATACCCAATCAAAAGCTGCAGGATCTGGAAGAGAGCCTGGCATGGCAGCGTGGTGGGTTTTGTGAGTGTGAAGATCGTCTACGTACTGGGCTGGAGAGACGGCTCAGCGGTTAAGGCTTTTGTCTTCAGAGCCTAACAACCTGGGCTCAACTCTCCAACACCCACAAAAAGCCAGATGCACAATGTAGAGTTTGTTTTCAGTGGCTAGAGGCCCCAGCATGCCCATACCCGCCCCCCCCCTTCTCTTTCTCCCTCTAATAGGATTGGATGTAAACAGACTGCTGGGATGTTTCTAAGCCCATCTGTAAACATTCTAGCACTGGGGAGACCATGGGGGTAGGGAGAGGTTGTGGGTGGGAGTCAGGGGCAGGGGGTGGGGGTAGGAGGTAGGGAATGGGTGTTGGTGATGAGCTCCTTTCCCATCTCAGAGACCTTAGGAAGTGAGGCCTAGTTGAGGGAGTTTATTACTGTTAGTTTCATTTAATTTTATGTGCATACTGGTTTGATATCTAGAAAGGCTTCAAGTTACATGCCTGAAACTGTAAAAATAAAGGTTGGAACACATTAAAAAAAATAAAACTAGGGGCTGGAGGGATGGCTTAGCAGTTAAGGCACTTGCCCACAAAGTCAAAGGACCCGGGTTCGATTCCCCAGGGCCCATGTAGGCCAGATGCACAAGGTGGCGTATGCGTCTGGAGTTCATTTGCAGTGGCTGAAAGCCCTGGTGTTCCAGTTCTCGCCTCTCTCTCTACCTCTCTCTTTCTTCTCAAGTAAATAAAATCAATTTAAAAAACTTTACAAAAATAAAATAAACTATGTCCTCCCATGCAAACTGGCATGCATATTATTAAATATAAAGGCAGCAGTATTAATTTTTATAATACATACCTCAATTGTTTTTGTTTGGCATGCTTTTGGTGTGCCTACTTTAGCCAGTGGCTAAACATAAAGAAAAAAGTAAATAAAATAAAAATAAGTGAATAAATAATAAATAAATTTTTATGCTGTTGCCTATTATAATTTTAATGAAGTTGTTTGAATTTTTTCCAAGTTAACTGATGTTTGTTTTAATTCAGTGAGTATCCCCTCTATTTCGTTCTGCTCCTCTTCAAGGTGTTAGGAGGGCACTGTGGCCTCAAGAATGGAATTGTTTAAAAGATGGAAATCAGACTTTGGTTTTCAGAATCCTACTCTAACCGCGAACTTTGTGGATAAAACATCAAGAGCAAGATTTGAGAGTGAGAGACTGCCTTGACAAGAGTTAAGACGGGGAAAGTTAGAGATGAAGTCTTTGAAGATCCTGAAAAGATTCGTGTGTCCCCTGGGAAGGGATCTCCGAGAGATCAAGACCCTGATTGGGAAGTGATGGGGAGGAGCTTTGGGGGTTGCAAGACAGCAGAGCTGAACTTCCGGCCTCCCTGAGTCCTGTGCTCTCGTCTCATGTGAGGTCCCGTGCTGCAGAGACTCCTGCAGACCTAAGGCTACCTGGGAGAAAAGTCATCCCGCTGAAAACAAGAAGACAGCTAGCTATGTAGGTCCCCCTCAGGGCCTTAATGCCAAATCCTCTCCTAACATCCAGGCCTCTCGAAGGGCAAATGCTAGGTAAGAAGATGAGCATTCCAGAAATACTGAGGGGAAGGGTGGCGAATCCAAGAAAAATGGAAGATGTGAGGGGTACCAGCCACATGTCCCTGCGGCCATGAATTCCACCCCCACCATGATGGCCTGTACCATCACATCAGGAGTCCAAATACACCCCTCCTCCCTATGTTGCTTTCACAAAATATTTTGTCACTGTGATGAGAAGAATATCTAATAGAGTAGACGATGAGGCACATTGGAGGGGATGGGTGTCCTGGTAAGAGTCCTACTCAAAGGTATCTTGTTTGGTCACTAGTATTTCCTGCATGCCTGGATTTGTTACCTGAGTCTGAGAGCTCGCCTGAGGACAAAATGAATACCTACATTATTACAAGCTAAACAGTTCTCTACTGGTATTCAATGATGAGCTTAGCCCTCTTTTAACACCTCAAAGTTTTCTTTGAACAAAGTTGGTTTCCCCACCACTGACCTGGAAATCCCAATGAGAAACAAGGACTCCATGTCTACCTTCTACACCTCCTCCATCCCATTAATAGCACATGCTCCTTGTCCTTCATCTCCCTGGTGGCAAAGTCCTTTGACTTCACCACCTGCTCTTGATCTGGATGTGTCCCCCTGACTCTGTCCTCACCTTGAGGGCTCTTATCTGAGTACTGTCTTCTCCAACATATCTCCTCTTATATTGTATTACTACTTTTTCTCATTGCTGTGAGAAAATAACTTGACTAAAAGCAACATAAGAGGGCTGGAGAGATGGCTTAGTGGTGAAGTCACTTGCCTGCAAAACCAAAGGACCCAGGTTCAATTTCCCAGGACCCTCGTAAAGCCAGATGCACAAGGTGGCACATGTGTCTGGAGTTTGTTTATAGCTGTTAGAGGCCCTGGTGCAGCCATTCCCTCTCCCCTGCCATCCTTGCCTCTTTCTTTTCTCTCTCCCCAGCCCCTCTTTCACTCTCAAACAAATAAGTAAAAAACTTTTTTTTTTACAAAAGCACCTGAAGAAAGGGTCTATTTTGCTTTATGACTTGAAGGTGATCTAACAAGGTGGTGGTGGTTGTGGGGAGTTCATGGCAGCAGGGACATATGTCTGGTGTTCCTCACATCTCCAACAGACCAGGAGGCAAAGAAAGTAAGATTTTGATGCACAGTTAATTTTTTTCCCTTTTCAAAAAAAAAAAATTAGATTATATCCAGGGCCTCAGTACATGTTACCCATGTTCAGTGGGTCTTCCACCCCCTCAGTCAAACCTCTCTGGAAAAACCCAGAAGTGTGTCTTCCAGGTGGCTCTGAATCCAGTCGAGTTGACGATGAGGATGAACCTCCCTCTGCCCTGCCTCCTCAAATCCCGTCTCCACATAACCCCAACGAAACCAAGAATTCCGACCTGGCTGATCACAGCATTCAACTTAACGTCCAGCATTGTAACTTCTCGGAGAATTCACGTGCCTTGAAAGCCTTCTGGCCTTCCCAAAGCCCCCAGTTCTTCCTTCATTGTCTCCAACCCAGAGTCATTCTGCTACGTCTGGGCTGCTTACGCTTTATGCTCCTGTGACCCCTCTGTGTCAAACCCCCACCATGCTTGGTCCTCTGTCTTCTCCCCATGACGAGCTCTGGCCTGTGCTGGGAGGCTCAGAAGTGCCCACTTCTCAGGATTCGGCCAGCTGCTGCAACAGATGGCTCTGCTACCCCTCCAAAAGGTTTCCTTTCACACCCTGCAAACATTGTCCTGCTGCTTTCTAAGCGCCCTGCCTGTGTCTGTCCCTCACATGGGATACATGAGTTTACCAGGGCAGGGAGCGTATGAGTCCTTGCTTTATTTCCAGTTCCTAGTGGGTCCTGGGTGAATTTTGGTTGATTGCAAAATAGATGAAATAAATATACACACATGTTCTCTCTTTCTCTGTCTCTCTGTCTTTCCATCACTCTCTCCCTTCACTAAGGGATTGTAGTGGAAGATATAACTCCTCTACTAGCTAATGCCCCAGGTGAATTGATGCACATGCCTTCCTTGAAAGGAGAAAGGATTAAGGATTTAAAGAGCCAGAATAATGGACAAGAAACTGAGCAGCAAAGAAGTAATTGACGTATAACATAAGACTCTTCAGAAAAGCCAAAAGGCAAACATGAAATGTATAGGAAGTGACAGAAAGGGAGAAAGAAATGGACATATATTTTGCACACCTAACCATTGAAATTACACGTACTTTAAAATGGTTATCTTATTTAAGAATCAGTGGAGTTCTCTGAGTTAGATACTGCTGTCCTCCCTCCAAGTGAAAGAATAAGCTGAAATAATTTACAGAATAACTCCCTGTGTAAACAGCTAATGAGAGATGAGGTTGGGGTGTAGCTCGGTGGGGTTCCAATAAGGCTGCCCATTCTACCATGCCACATTGCTTCTGAAGATATACGAATGAGAAATCTTGCTTCCTTCTCAGTTTTTCTTTTATGTTGTTATTTTTTGTTTTGTTTTGTTTTTCCTGAGACCCAAGAAAAGGGAATAGAAAAACCCAGTCTATAATACATCCTAGAAACACATTGCCATCATAGTAAAAAAAAAAAAAAAAAAAAAGCACACAAGCTGTTCATGGGCTCTGGAACTACGCTAGCCATGCAGCTCATTTGATCCGTGCACAGTTTTATGAGTAAGACATTGTTGTGATTCTCCTCACTCTCCACAGCTGGGAAAAAATGAAGAATAGACAAGATGCAGACCCACCCCAAACCACACATACAGTAAGCGGTAAAGAATTCAGTACCATCTGGGGAGGTGGCTTAGTGGGTAAAAGTGTTTGCTATGTAAGCATGAGGACCTGAGTTCAAATCCCCAGAACCCATGTAAAAGCCAGACGCAGTACTGAGTCTTTCGACAGTGACATGGAGATGGAGATGGGGAGTCCCCTGAAGCTCATGTGCCAGCTATGGTGCACACACAGTGGTGAGGAGGAGATCCTGCCTTAAACAAGGTGGAAGGCAAGCACTGAGAACAAAGAATGTCCTCTGATCTCCCTCCATGCACACATGGCATGTACACTACCCCCCCCACACTCATGCACACATACACCTACATATGCACACATAATTTAAAAAGAAGTACTTGTGGGCTGGAGAGATGGCTTAGCAGTTAAAGCACTTGCCTGTGAAGCCTAAGAACTCATGTTTGAATATCCAGGTCCCATGTAAGCCAGACCCATGGTGCTGCAAGCATGCAATGTTGTGCATGCACACAAGGGGATGCACATGTCTGGTTGCAGCAGCTGAATGCCCTGGCAAAGCCCATTTTCTCTCTCTCTCTCTCTTTCCCTCTTGCTCTCTGTCTTAAAAAAGAAAAAAAAGCCAGGCGTGGTGGCGCACGCCTTTAATCCCAGCACTCAGGAGGCAGAGGTAGGAGGATTGCCATGAGTTCAAGGCCACCCTGAGACTCCATAGTGAATTCCAGGTCAGCCTAGGCTAGAGTGAGACCCTACCTTGAAAAACCAAAAAAAAAAAATAAATAAATAAATAAATAAATAAATAGAAGAATGTTCAAGAAAAGACAGCCAGGGGCCATAGAGATGGCTCAGAGGTTAAGACTATTGCCTGGAAAGCTCAAAAATCCAGATTTAATTCCCTAGTACCCACATAAAGCCAGATGCACAAAGTGGTTCATGTGTCTGGAGTTCATTTGCAGCAGCTGGAGGACCTGGGGCACCAATGTGCTCTCTCTCTCTCTTTTCTTGGAAATAATAAATAAACAAAAATATATTTTTTAATCCAGAAAACACAATCTTATTAGGCGTTCAATGGGTTTTCCTTCTAGCTTTATGAGAAGGAGGCAGAGGTCACCCATTGCCCAGATGACTTTTGCCCACCAACCACACAGAGACTGGAAGAAGGCTGCATGTCACACCATTATAAATTATTATTATTATATTTGTCACATATAAAATGTAATCAAATGAGTGTGTTTTTTTATGGAATACCACTGGTTTCAGCAAAAATTTGCAAATATCCACAAGAATTTATAAAAGAAGCAGTAATGTAAGCTTCTCATGTGGAACCCTTTGTTTTCTCTTGGACTAATCTCACTTAAGTTTGTTACAATAAAAGTCAGTTACGTTTAGATAAGATACACTCTTTTCCCCAGAGCACTTCCCTGTAGAAAACATGGATACATGTGACTGCTATGGGTATCTTAGGTCTGAATTTAAAATGCGAGCAGGATGGGAACATGGCTCAGCGGTTAAAGGTGCTTGCTTACAAGGTCTGCCAGCTTAGGTTAGATTGTGCAATACCCAGTGAGATAAGTCATACTCTCATGTTCTCCCACCTACACCCTGAGCAGACAGAGAGAGAGAGAGAAAATGGGCACACCAGGGCCTCTTGCCACTGCAAACAAATTCCAGGCACATGTGCCACTTTGTGCATCTATGTTTGCATGGGTCCTGGGGAATCAGACTTGGGTCCTTTGGTTATGAAGGCAAGTGCCTTAACTGCTAGGCCATCTCTCCAGCCCCATTCTAGATCTCACAGTGATACATAACGCTAGATATGTATATACACATGAAAATAGAAGTAAGAATGTCTGGAGAAATTAATGGCAATTAAGGGGGCAAAATAAAGAGAGGGTATAGGGTGAATATAGTCAAAGTACATGATATTCTTGCATGAAAATGTCATAATGAAAACAATCACTATTCATAGTGTATATATGATAATTTTTGGCATGTTATGTGAATGCATGTGGTGTGTATGCATGTATGCATGTATGTGCATGTGTGGGTGCACATTGATGTATGTGTAGGTGCATGTGGGGGCCAGAGGTCAACATCAGGAGTCTCATTTCAACTTATTCTTTGAGACAAGGTCTCCCACCGACCCTACAGTTCACCAATTCACATAGACTAGCTATCAGTGGGCCCCAGGGCTTCCTGTCCCCACCTCTCCAGTGCTTGGATTATGGGTGTATATCACCACATCTCTCATATTTTTTTGTTTATTTTTATTGAGAGCCACAGGCAGAGAGAGAAAGAGGCAGAGGGAAAGAGAGAGAGAGAGAGAAAGAGAGAGAGACAGAGAGAATAGGCACACCAGGGCCTCTGGCCACTGCAAACGAACTCCAGATGCATGTGCCCCCTTGTGCATCTGGCTAACGTGGGTCCTGGGGAACTGAACCTTGAACTGGGGTCCTTAGGCTTCACAGGCAAGCACTTAACCACTAAGCCATCTCTCCAGCCCACCACATCTCTCATTTATGCAGGTGCTGGGGATCCAAACTCAGGTCTTCAAATTTTCACTGCAAGCACTTTACCCACTGATCCATGACCCCAGCCTCAATAATACCTTTTTTAATTTTGTATGTGTGTGTGTGTGTGGGGGGGGTTCCCAGGTAGAGTCTCTCTCTAGCCCAGGCTGACCTGGAATTCACTATGTAGTTTCAGACTGGTCCAGAACTCATGCTGATCCTCCTACTTCTGCCTCCCACATTCTGGGATTAAAGGCCACCTTTCCGAATCTAATATCTTCTGTTTTATAATGTGAGTGACTTGTCTCGAACCTGTTCTAATTCAGGGTGACTGGATAGAAAGGTTCAGGATAGCAAAGCTGGGAATTTTCATGATATCATCTTTTCCCAATAATCTCTTGTCGTGCTTCAGTCCTTTGACAAAAAGAACTCCACCTCATTAGTAAGTAATAATAGTCATTACAGTTATTATCAAATGTCCTCTTGATTTGAAAATTTGAAGTCATGATACATGCAAGTAAAATTGCAGCATTTGTAGTGACGTGACATCCTTGTTTTAGAATTTAAATAAACCTGGAAACTTACATGCATATTGACTGGACAAGCAAAAAGCTCTCTGTGGCACCCAAATTTCAAATAGAACAAAGTTTTTCTGTTTAGAAGACATTTTCCTAAGATTCCAGAATCCCCAAGACAGGGGAAAACATGACACTTGATGAAGCTTCATTCACAAGAATGATTCTTATCTAGTTCAAAGGCTTTCTTCACAAGTGGTGTATAAATCTGACAGTTTTGACATTGGAGTGAGTAACCTTGCTTGAAGTAATCTAACAGTATGAGATAAAACCGAAGAACACAGATGGACCTGAATTGCTTTCTTCCAGATAAAATATACCTCCCTCTCTCTCTCCTTTCTACCCCCCTGTAGCAGACAGCTTCAGGTTCGCTGAGATGAACTTTCACACCAGGCACAGTTATGGAGGAAGGGATTTATTGAAGCTTACAGATCCAGGGGAAGTTCCATAATGGCAGAAGAAACTGGCCTGCCTTCACAGGCCCAAGCAGAGAGAGAGCAGAAGCATAAGCCAAAAAGCCACACAGCACAGCACACTTCAGGAACTCCTGCTAGACACACTTTGCATATCTTTAGATTGAAACCTGAAACCCACCACCACACCTTAAGATCCACACAGTGACATTGCCTCCAGCCAGGTGGCTGCAGACGCAAACTACAAACAAATAAACAACTGAATATATTGGGGGCCATCTATTCTATTCAAACTACCACACACCCCCTTCCTTGAATTTCAAAAAGTTCTCATCAGACACAAGAACAATTATCCGGTTATTAGAGGATAAAGTCTTCATCATATTACTGAATGAAAACCCACTGCTCTCCTTCACTGTCAGAAACCCACACCAAACCCGGCCTCTAGAACAGTAATAATGCGTGCGTCACACAATTCATTTTCATAGTTTGCATTTTTATTTTTATGAACAAATTATATTTTAAATTATTGACTAATTATTTCACCTTTTTACATAATGCATTTTCTCAAGAAGTGATTGGATCTATTAAGATATATTGATATTTTCAACACCTAATTTGATCAACATTTTACAATTCATTCATATGTTTTGTGCTTGAAATGGAGTTATGTTTAGCTATTGATCTGAAAAAAATCATGGATCTCAATTATACTTTTAAAAAATAGTAACTGGGCTGCTGGGATGGCTCAGCGGTTAAGGCATTTGCCTGCAAGGCCAAAGGACCCAGGTTCGATTCCCCAGGACCCACGTTAGCCAGATGCACAAGGGGGTGCATGTGTCTGGAGTTCATTTACAGTGGCTGGAGGCCCTGGCGTGTCCATTCTCTTACTCTCCCTTGTCTTTCTCTGTCAAATAGATAAATAAATATTAAATATTAAAAATAGTAATTATGCCAGTATCATAACATTATAAAACAATGAAACAAAAACTATGAGAACAACTTGTTATTCTTTAAGAAAAATATTGTGAAACTCTGACATGCATCAGTTACTTCACTGCTGTGACTAAATACCTGACCAGGAGCAACTTCAGGATGGAAATAATTTAATACAGCTTACAGGTTTTTAAAATATTTTGTCTATCTATTTATTTATTGGACAGAGAGAAAGAGAGAGATTGGGTGCACCAGGGCTTCCGGGACTGCAAACAAACTCCAGACGCGTGCACCACCTTGTTCATCTGGCTTACATGTGACCTGGGTACTGGGGAATCGAACCTGGTTCCTTGGGCTTCACAGGCAAGAACCTTAACTGCTAAGCCATCTTTCCCACCCCAGCTTGCAGTGTTGAGGGTAAGGTTTAAGGTGGCATCAGCAGTTACCAGCTCATCACATCCATAGACCGGAAGCGGATGAACAGGAAGTGACTCACTTTCTCCAACATTGGCACTGCCTTCTAAAGGCCCCAGAACCTTCCCAAACAGCACCACAGGCTAGGGTAAAAGGTTCTAACACGTGAGCCTCGAGGAGACATTTCACATTCAAACCACAGCAGCTTACAAACAAGGCTTCCATGGGCCACCTGCATGTCATTTGGAACTAAACTATCTTTTCAGAACAATTTCTCACATATTTTATGCACAAGACTCAAGTGAATAACTCATCAGAACTCGTGTTCTGATTTAGTAGGTTAGGCCGGGGCCTGGCATTTTGCAAATTTTCATAAATTCCTCAGTAATATTGATGCCCAAGGACCACGTTCCAGAATGTTCTGTGTCTTGCTGTGTCAGCCGTTTTCAAGTGAATGTCAGAGATTGCGAATATGGAGTACTGTCTTCATTCTTACTATTTCAGTGGTGGTGTATTTAAAAATTCCGACCTCAAGGTATACAAAGTACCTGGAGTTCCTGAAGTGTGCTTATTTGTGGTGTGGTTTCAGGGATTTGGCTTGTGGTTTCTCCCTCTCTGCTCAGAACTGTAAAAGCAGGCCGGGTTCTTCTGCCATTATGGAACTTCTCCTGGATCTGTGAGCTTCAAATAAACACCTCTTCCTCTGTAACTGTGCCTGGTCTGGAGGTTCATCTCAGTGGCCTGAAGCTATCTACTACACTGAGGAATTGAACCCAGGGCAGCAGGCTCTGTAAGTGAGCACCTTTAACTGCTGAGCCATTTCCCCAGCCCTCACCTTAGTTTTTGAATCAAGGTTTCTTGCTAAATCTGCAGCTCACTGATTGTGCTAGACTAGCTAGCCAGCAAACCCTGGGGAGCCTCCTGGATCTGCCTCTCCAGCACTGGGATCACCGATGTTTTGTTTTTGTTTTTTTTTTTGTTTTTTTTTTTGTTTTTTCTTTTGTGAGGTAGGGTTTCACTCTAGCCCAGGCTGACCTGGAATTCACTATATAGGTCTCAGGGTGGCCTTGAACTCATGGTGATCCACCTACCTCTGCCTCCCGAGTACTGGGATTAAAGGCATGTGCCACCACACTCGGCTTACAGATGGTATTTTTATGTGGGTACTGAATTTTTTACATGGTTGCTAAGGCTTGAACTTGGGTTGTCATGCTTGTGCATTGAACACTTTACTGACTAAGCCATCTTCTTCAAAAAAACCCTTCAAATCAGGGCTGGAGAGATGGCTCAGTGAAGCCTAAGGACCCAGGTTTGATTCCCCAGTAACCAAGTAAGCCAGATGGATAAGGTGGCAATGCATCTGGAGTTCATTTGCAGTAGCTGGAGGCCCTGATGCACCCATTCTCTGTATCTGCTTTTCTTCCCCCACACTTCTTTCTCTCAAATAAATAGATAAATAAACAAAACTTCAAACTCTCCACAACCAAATGAATCCTTTTCTGGATACATTGATGACAAAGTCTCATATGATCTGAGAGGTCAACATCTTGCAGGTCCTCTGGATAGAGCAAAGCTCTCTATTATAATCATATTTTTACATAGTTGTATGTTAATTCTCCTTCTGTCCACAGTGACCACCTTTTTTTGGTAGAAAAAAAAACTTAGTTTCAAAGCATGAAAACTGGACTTGGGCTGAAGAGATGGCTTAGTGGTTAAAATGCTTCCCTGTGAAGCCTAAGGACTCATGTTCCACTCTCCAGATCCTACTTAAGTCAGATGCACCACGTGATGCAAGTATGCAAGGTTACCATGAGCAGAAGATAGTGCACAAGTCTGGAGTTCAGTTGCAGGGCCTGGAGGCCCTGGCACACCAATTCTTTCTCTCTCTCTCTCTCTCTCTCTTTTAGGTTGGGACAGGCACCCAAAACGGAGTCACCAAGGACAGCAGAAGGGCGACAGAGACATAAGGAAGTGGGTCATCCACATTTTTCAAGAAACCACCCAGCCATTATCCCTTCCTTGCCTAACAATCCTCCAGGTCTAGGTTTCCTGCCCCCTTATCTTGAAAGTCTCCTGTTCACTGTTCTGGTCTCACACCCTAGCTATTTGAAATGGCTAATGTAAAGAACAAAGGAGTTCTTTTCCCTTCCTTGCCTCCCCACAACTGAAGAAGCCCTATAAAGTGCACTATCTGGAATCTCAGGTTAGCTGTGCTCCGCTCTTGAGAGTCAGTCCTAGCAGCTCACGTTTTCCCCTAATGAAAGCTTTCATCTTTGCCTCAGAGTGATTTCTGTGGTCCTGGTCACCCCTGAACCTTACATCTGGTGCTTGTGACTCAGATAGGAGGCTGCCAGTTGCCCTCTTGGGTGGCCAGACCTCCTTTCCTGCCATTTGACCCTCTGGCGGCTTTGGACCATCTTTGCCTGGTATCAGCTTTCACATCTACCATAATTTGGCCTTATTTTCCTTCTCTTCTCCATCTCCTCCCTCCTTCTTAGTAAGTGTCCCTCTCCAGTTGGCCTGCTTTTGAGTTTAATCCCTCCTCATGGAAGCCATGTCAGCATGCCAGGCTACACTCCTCGGCCACTTTTGGGCCCCAACCCCAGCTCTCGTGAAAGATGCACTCTTGACATTCAGGTCTCTCGCTCTCTGGTCTACTGTACCCTAAGGGGCCCCTTTTGGCTTGGTTGCACCATCTCAGGACACTCTCCTCCTCCATCTCCCTCCTGAAGTCTCATCTTTCGCTGCCAGCCACTTTCACCATCGGGAGCACAGGTGCCCTCCTTGCCCACTAACAGGCTAAAACGCCGACAGTTGCGACCTGTACAGCCTCTGCCCACGTGGGAGGTGCGGGCCCCATTCACCCTGTCGGGCAGGGGGTCATATTGGTGTTCTGCGTACACCCAGCTTCAGCCCTGGTTCCTTTCTCTCACCCTTGTTTTGCTCTTTCCCTGTCTCCTTAGGAACTTAAAACCTCTACGACTCTTGGATGACATCTTATCTTTCTCTGTATCTCTGCCTGGCCACAATATAAGCTGGATAATGGGTCCGAATGGCCTGAACATAGTACTTTTGATTTCCAAATTCTCACTGATTTGAAACCTTCTGCCGACATACAGACAGATGATCCAATGTACCCTAAATATATCCTATATCCGAATATTTTTCACTCTGCATGCATGGCCTTCCTCTGCTCTACCTGCTCTTCCCACTGGGTCCTTCTAGCTAAGATCTCAGGAATGTGTTCTCACTCAGTCCCTCCCCCATCCTCGTCCTCACCCTCTACTTTTGACCTGGACACCTAGAGGACCTCGCCCGCCCCTACAGCTCCTCTGGCTCCCCCAACTCCCTCAGCCTCTCCCGACACCCTGCCTGGTAACAAGGTTTGATTTCGGTCTCCAGAGTTGTAAATAGAATAGAAGTTTAAAATGGGAATGCATAGCTTCTGAAGAAATAAATGAGTAAATGAATGTGTGAAGGGGAAATGGTTGTCTAGAGTCTATATGAAAAGTGCACTTGAAATGAACGTGTGTGTGTGCGTATGTACGTGGCTCACAGCCCTAAGGCTGCAGAATGAGTTCTGTTCTGAGCAGTGCCATTTCACTGTGGGGATGTTTTCCACCAAGCCCACTGTACTAGACGGCATAGCCAATTTCTACTGTTGAGTGTCCCCCAGAAGGAACACTGAAAGGAATTAAGATCACAGACCAAAAAAAAAAAAAAAAAAAAAAAAAAAAAAAGCCAGATTCTCCCACTCCTAAAGAGTTGTAAAATGGCAGGATAATGAAGGTGACTTGTAGCCCTGAGGGAAGTCCAAAACTCCCTGGAATTTAGGGGGGGGAGACTCTTAGGCTCTTTCTTAACTTCCCTGCTTTGCAGAGCCAGAGGGCTGCAAGCCCAGCGAATCTCAGGATCCTGGCCCCAGCATGATGAGGGATAAACGCCAAGTTGCTGTGAACAGATGGGGATTTTTATAAGAAATTTGTAATTGTTTTTAGGTTTACTTTATTTTTCTATGCTTCTATGGAACTACTAACAGACAACAACCTCAAGATTTATATTTAAATTTAGACTCACTCGATACTGAGTTTGTAAGAAAATTTCTAAAATTTCTAATAATGTTCGAATCTGCTTTCATATTTTTTAAAAAATGTGTTTCAGGAAAGTTATAAGAAACAAAGTTCCAAAATCAATTTTAAAAATCTATGTTTATGCTTGGCAAATAGCATAATTCAAATCTGATCTACTCTTTCTTTAAGAAGTCATTTCAGCCAAGTGTGGTGGCACACGCCTTTAATACCAGCACTTGGGAGGCAGAGGTAGGAGGATCGCGGTGAGTTTGAGGCCACCCTGAGACTACGTAGTGAATTCCAGGTCAGCCTGGACTAGAGTGAGACCCTACCTCAGAAAAAAAAAAAGTTATTTCAAAAGGCCTTTTGAGAAAAAAAAAAAAAACTTAAATGGTCATACTTATGGTAAGGACAATAAAAGTTTTTGTTGGTGGTTATGAGATGAACTCACTAAAGAAGATAGACTAAGAGGAAACTCTAAAGGTTGGATGTTAAATGTTTGATGAAGAAGATTGTCACAGAGTGGTTACAGGATTGTAAAGTAAAAGTGTGTAGATGAAGGTATGAGTAAAGTATGTAGATGAAGATATGAGTAAGCTTAAACAGAAGGTTAAAGACAAAGCACTTAATCAGATTCCAGACGAGATATAAAATGACTATGTGCCTAGGGCTTGCATCAGACTAACAAAGGATGGCCCTGGCTGGTAGCAGGTTGCTATGGTATTCAGGTTGTAAACTTAACTTTAACTCATTGATGTGAATCTGGTCATAATAATGGTCATGAAAGACTGAATTTAGAGTACCCAACCAAGTTAACTAGCTTCCTCTATTTCTCAACCTTTTAACTAAATCTTAAGGTTAAAATTGACTGATTAATATTTAATTTTCTCCTAAGGCTGTTCTATCTAAAACCATGTCATCAAAAAAAAAAAAAAAAAAAAACTCAGAAATTATCTACTCTTTTTTCCCTCTATTTTATAAGGTAAGTAGACCACATTTGGAAGCATTAAACAGTATTTATCTGTCACACACTTGAAAACTATTTACTTCATGGTGAACAGTAAAAGGAAGTTCTAAACAAAGTTATGTTGTGATTTAAGATGTGATTCCTCAATTCCTCCAACAATCAGTCTTAATACTTTACTTTTAACTTATGGCATTACTGAACAAGTTTACCAAAGTATCATGGGAAGAATTATAGAGTTGGTTAACGTTCGAGTAGTTACAGATTGTGTCATAAAATTTTGTGTATGTTTGGAATTCAATATAATTATATAAAATTGATTTGGAAGAGATTAAAAATAATTCTTTTTAGCTCAGCAGTTAAAGGTGCTTATTCACAAAGCCAGATGCACATAGTGGAGCATACATTTGGAAATTGTTTGCAGTGGCTAGTGGCCCTGGCATGCCCATTCCCTCACATTTCCATGAGACTTGTCTCCTTTTTTCATTAGATCATGGCAGTGTAATCCAGTTCCTCTATTCTTTGGGTATGTTAAATATAGCCAAATTAATTTTAGAAATTGACTTGTAGATTAGATGGACATCTTATTTAGCTTTTAAAAGTGCTAAATCTCCATATATATATATATATATATATATGTATATATATATATATATATATATATATATATATAGAGAGAGAGAGAGAGAGAGAGAGAGAGAGAGAGAGAGAGAGAGAGAGAAAGGGGTATTCCACTTCTGATGAACTTTAAAAATTATAAAATTTTTCATGTCTTCATATTTAATCCAAAAATGTTACTACATAATACAGATGTCTTGTTTATTTTAAATTCTGTCAGCTGGTATTTTATTCATAGTTTACTCTCTGTAGCCTCATGTACCTTAAATATGTAAACTCTACTATTTGTTAATATCAGACTTTTCTAGATATCAGGATATTGTAATTTGGTTTATACAAAGTCCATGATGTTTGGCTATCAATAAGCATGCATCACCATGCCTGGCTAAAACTCTATAATTTTAAGATGGTTCTGGTCTTGTTCATGCTGGTTTTGCTGGGTAACTATCACTGAGTTTATAATATAAGTCTTATAAAAAGTGACTTATTGTGATTTTGTTCTTAGAAAAACTGAAAAAGCTCCCCATGTCTTAGGGAACTCCACTGTATTCAAACAATGTTAGTATAGTTTGTCTAAGCTTCATGTAACAGTCATAAATATTTCTTTAGTTAAGCCTTAAAATTGTTCAATGGTAAAAGGTACTTATTTAAAAAATTACTTTGTGTCTGTCATGTTGTCTCTAATGTATGTTAAAATCAAGCTTGTTTAACTCAACAATGACCAGGTTTTATTTTATTCTTGAGCTATGTGTAAACAGTCTCAGTCAAGGTTTCACTTAATTAATTGTCTCATTTCTGGTGTCTTAAGTTCATTGCTTATAAAAATATTCATACTTAAGACATGTTTCCTGCCCTGAAAAAATAATCTTAAATTACTGTTCTGCTTTTAGTGTGGGAGGTAATTGGTACTTGCATTGGTATACAGACTAGCCAAAGTTGTTTTCAAAAATAGATGCTAAGTTTTTAAACTGTTTTGTCTTTTTCTTACATATAATTTTTAGATTAAATCAATTGGCTTACAGTTATTGATAAAATATTGTTTTCAGAACTACTAAAATGTTCTTATACTTATAACTGACAAATACTTAAAAGATAGAACATGTATGCTTTTCATGTCCCAGATGTAGCTTACACTGTCACCTGACAACTAAACTTAAATATTAATCAGAATGATTTTAAACTATTGTGTCATTCTCTAACCAGATCTGCTCTGCTAACCAGATATGTTCTGCACCCTTTTTAAATAATCTGTTTTACTAATCAGATATGTACAGTCTCTCTGAGTGAGTATTAACCATATTTAGAAGCCAAAATCAGTTAGAAACATTAGAGTTAAAAGGGTAGCCAAGATTTTGGTTCCTGCTCCCAGGTCAGAAGGCCACAGGAGATGATGGGACATTACAAACTTCTAGCTTCTGGTAAGTTACCTGTCTTCTTGATCAGAGAGGAGATGGAGACCCAGAGATTAATTCCAAGTCAGTGTATCTGCAACAGGAGAGTCACAGTGGAGGAAAATCAGTCCTCCAGGTTTCCCAAAAGAGGGAGGGCCACTTGGTCAACATGGCCTTGACTTATCCGAGCAGATAGCAATGCTGAGAGTCATAGAACTCACTGGTCCCTAAAAGTCTCTCCCCTACAGTGCCATTATTGACCTCCAAAATATACAATTAATTCTGGCAGCATACATGGTCTTAATCACTCAGTAAGAAAAATATAACTACAATATAAACAATGATTCAGACTAATAGGCTCCCCTGTCTGATGCTGACTTATAATAGTAGACTCTAACATTAACTCAAGTCTTCTGCCTCTGCCTGTCCCTGATTAACTTCACCTATCCTGACCCTAGCTCCTCCAACTTGTCTTAGCCAGAATCAGAACTATTCTCAGGTCCTCTCCTTCCTTAGTCCTTACCCTATCTCATCCAGAGATAAGTACACCACCACCCCCAAGGGGCACTCTTAAACTTAAATTCTCTCATGTTTATACTCTTCCCCTGATTCCAAAATGCTCCTCTTGAATACACTGATGCTCCTCTGCCTCCTCCCTTGCCCCAAGCTCTCTATCCCTCACCTCTGAAGCCTTCCACCCTTTACACCTGGCATTTTGACAAGGGTAACAAGCTCCTTTAGTCTCTCTTCTGTCTCCTCATGGGGTGCACAGAGCCCATCTCCTTCACCTTCTCAATAACGGGTGTCACCAGTGACTTCCCAGAAGGCAGCTCAATACAGGGATAGTACAAGATGAGTCTCTGTTTCCTTCGGGACCAAGTTGTAACAACACGCTACCCAGGTGCTATCAATCTCACCACTCTGCCACCTGTAGCCACCACGAAACTTCCTCCTCATCACCTGTCCTGCATTGTGCAGCCTCTCCCATAAGAACTCATTGCCCCTACCGTCAGCATGAAAAAATTAACCTTCATCTCTGATCATTGACAAAAGGCTGGGATGTTAGGTGGGGACAGGCTCCCAAAATCGAGTCACCATGTGGTGACAGACACATAAGGAAGTGGGTCATCCACAGTCCTCAAGAAACCACCCAGCCATTATCCCTTCCTTGCCTAACAATGCCCCAGGTCTAGGTTTCCTGCCCCCTTATCTCATAAGTCGCCTGCTCACTGTTCTGGTCCCACACCCTGGCTATTTGAAATGGCTGATGCAAAGAACAAAGGAGTTCTTTTCCCTCCCTCACATTCCCCCAACTGAAGAGCTCTATAAAGCACACTATCTGGAATCTCAGGTTGGCTGCCCTCTGCCCTTGAGTCAGTCCTGGAAGCTCATGTTTTTCCTGAATAAAAGCTTTCATCTTTTCCTCAGAGTGGTTTGTATGGTCTTGGTCACTCCCAAACCTTACATTCTCTTATAAAAAAAATTACAAAAAAAAAAAATGGACTCTTGGTTACTGAGGCTGCATTACATGATGTGTCACTCAACAAAGCATAGAGAGACAGACATTTTACATGTCTATTATGGGATGTACATGGAGTATTATGCTCTGTGCAGTGTATGCTATAGATGCACATGCCCTATGCACTCACATACAGAGACCAGCAAAAGAGGACGTTGGGTGTCTTCCTCTGTCACTCTTGTACCTTATTTTCTTGACACAGTGTCTCTTGCTAAGCCTGGAGCTTGCTGTTTTTCCATTAGACTGTGTGACTGGTGAGTCTTAGAGAGTCTTCTGTCTCCACCCCCATCAGTGCAGGGGTTATAGGTATGTGCGTCCATATCCATCTTTTTAAAAAATATTTCCTTTTCTTTTTATTTATTTGAGAGAGAGAGAGAAAGAGACAGATAGAGAGAGACAATGGGCTCACCAGGGCCTCCAGCCACTGCTAACAAACTCCAGATTGTATGCACCCCCTTGTGCATCTGGCTAAGGTGGGTCCTGGGAATCAAGCCTCGAACCAGGGGTCCCTAGGCTTCATAGGCAAGCGCTCAACTGCTAAGCCATCTCTCTGGCCCCATGCCCATCTTTGTTCATGGGTGTTGGGGATCAAACTCAGGTCCTTATGCTTGTACAGCAAATGCTCTTACCCACTGAACCATCTCCCCAGCCCCATATATGTCTTAATAGTCAGCAGCCTTCCCCTCTCATCCTTTTGTCCTAGAGAAGCAATGAAGAAACTCCTGAGTTAACGCGGGTTACCAACGTGGCCACGAGGACCAGTTTGTGAGTACTCACTGTGTGCCGGTGACCACACAGAGCTTCAAAAGCATCGTGCCAACGAACTCACAAATGCCCTGTGAGGTGCATATTTTCTCTATTCCAAGTTAGTTAAGGTTAACTTTTTCTCAAGTTCAAGAAGGCTGCAGGTAAGTAGGTCATGCCAGAGCAGCAGCGCCATGAAGTCATCAATTTCCCAGTGTGCCCCCACCCTTCGGCCTTTCTCCTCGCCATCCTTGGTGTTTGGATTTCATCCTAATAGTCAGGAAATGACTTATGTGTCTCCAGGTACCCCATCTGCAGGAGGAAGAGAGGAGAAGCCATGTATCTCTCCAGTGTTGATTTATTTAGGACACCAAGTTCTTTTTCAGGTAATTCTCCCTCCATTATGGAAACTTGACAACCTCAGAGCAAAGGAAGTGGGCCGCCTGATGATCAGCTTTTCATCCATGATAGCCAACCGTTTATTTATTTTATTTTATTAAAATTTTCTCCAGTCCCTAGGAGCAGGTTGCAGTCTTTTCTTTCCCTCAAACTCTCATTCTCAGTAGCCCTATTTTTGAGGTCTCTTTTTTTCTCAACATCATGGTTCTCAACTTACTTTGGAGGGAAATACCCTGATCAGAATACAACAGGAAAAGAATCTCCATTTTTTTTTTTTTTTTGTTCTAAATTTATTTTGATCTCTTACTGACTAAACAAAAACTGCATGGAATCAGCACCACCACCGTGCTCCATGGGAACAAAGAAAACCTTCTGGTCCCTTCACTCTGACGAAAGCTGGAGGGTGCCGGCCCTGGGTAGTAGCAGTATCGATTCTCGCTTCCTTCCTCCTTTCTCTGTTCGCTGGGCTCAGAGACTACACTGTGTCTCTAGGTGAGTACGCGCAGTTAGCATTTACCCACATGTACCTGTCCACTTTCTCTTGCTTAATAAAAAGAAAAAAAAATCTTTAAAAAATGATACAGAAGGTCAGCAAAGGGTAGGTTTGAGATGTCTGGGTGGGTTAAGTGGGCATTTTGACAACATGGCTTCTGCTTTGACATGTTTCATTGTAATAGTTAATGGACATCTTTGCAGTTTAAAATGACACTTTTAAGATAAAATTCCCTCCTTAATGATGACTTGGGCCCTCCTATGGGAGAATCAGCACAACCTGTAGGGCTTATTTGGAATTGATAGTCTCCATTGTAATTTTGTTTTATTTTTAAATTATCTTTGTTTGCATTGGAAAGGCAAAATATATTGCTCAGTTTTAAATGTTAGGTTAGGACTGAGAAATGGCTTAGTGGTTAGGCACTTGCCTGTGAAGCCTGAGGACCCTGGTTCGAGGCTCGATTCCCTAGGACCCATGTAAGCCAGATGCACAAGGTGGTGCATGCATATGGAGTTTGTTAGCAGTGGCTGGAGGCCCTGGTTCACCATTCTCTCTCTCTCTCTCCCTCTTTCTCTCTGTCTGTTGCTCTCAAATAGATAAAAATCAACAAAATAATTAAATGTTAGGTGAACCAGTTGCTTTGTTACAATAAAACTAAATGTGGACACAAAATATTAAAATTTTTTGCTTATTGGAATAAATCATTGGGGCAGGGGACTCAGTTGGCAGAATGCTCACCTAGCATACACAAATCCCTAGCTTTGAGCTCCAATACTACACAAACCAGTCATGGTGGTACAGACCTGTAATTCTAGCACTAAGGAGGTAGAAGCAGAAGGATTAGAGATTCAATGTCATCCTTGGCTAGATAATGAATTCAAAGTCTACCGAGGCTACATGACACCCTGTCTCAAAGGAAAAGTAAGTAAAAGGGAAGAGGAGAAGGAAATAAAGGAAAGGAAAATTCAGCCACAATAAAGAAAGGAAAAAAGAAAAAAATGAACCTGTAACTCATGTGTTAGTTGCTAGGAACAGTCAGAGTGACACTGTTACTACCAACGAAATCATTAGTAAGGTTCACTTTCAGCCCGATGTCCCTGTTTGGGTGACAAATTACACGGCTGACCTTTCTGTAACAGAGGACGGTAAAGGAAGTATTGAGCAAAGCAGCTGTTTCTCTGTTGCACCCCAGAAACCAAAATAATTGAAAATCAATGTAAATGCTAATTTATGATCTTTCACAGAAACACCAGAGTATATATTTATGGCACAAAACTAATCTTTCCAGTTTTTGCTCTCATTTCTCTTGCTGTCAATATCTCACACATACACGGCTGATGCCCTCCAGGGCCTGTTCCCCCTTCCATTCTAAGATCCAGAAAATTCTCTCTCTGACCCAGCCTGCCTCCTCTCGCATGCCCGTCTCTGGCCCAGGTTGCTACTGCATCTTCCCACTGGGCCTTTCTCTTGTGCTTCTCTCCTTGTCCCCCTGCACAGCAGCGTGGGATCTGTTGTGCCTTCCCAGTGCTAGCACCTCTACAAAGAACATTTACCACCATTTCCATTAACAACCACTTTGTACCTTGGATGAGACTTAATCTCAGGGAAGACCCTGAGGAGCAACCTTAGAGACTTGATCGTCCTGATGGATCCCATCCTATGTGGAGCTTCAGAAATTCCAGATACTACATTGGATTTAAAAAAAAAATCCACTAAATTCTATATGCTTGAGGAAATCCCAGGTTATGCTCTTCTAACTCTTTGATGACTATTAAGGGAAAAGGATGTGTTTAAAAGTGTGTGAGTTGTCGTGCATGCCTTTAATCCCAGCACTTGGGAGGCAGTGGTAGGAGGATTGCTGTGAGTTCGAGGCCACGCTGAGATTACCTAGTGAATTCCAGGTCAGCCTGGGCTAGAGTGAGACCCTACCTCGAACAACCAAAAAAGTGCGTGAGTTAATTTATTTTATTCCTATTATTATTTATAGCTTCAAAATTTCATAGATATATATATATATATGTATATACATATGTATGTATGAATATACATACATACATATGTATATACATATATATATATATATATATGATTAAAATATCAGTAAAAGGGATGGAGATATAGCTGTGTTGATAGAATGCTTGCCTACCATGCATGACATACTGATTTGGTTCCTCCAAATTTCAGAAACCAGATGCATGCCTATACACCTAGCATTTGGGAGGTGGAGGTGGCAGGAAGATCAGAGGTTCAGGGTCATCCTTGGCTGCACAGCAACTTTGAACTAGCTACACAAAGCACTGTGTCCAAAAACAAAAAGAGAGAGAAAGAGAAAGAAAAGACAAAAACACGCTGAAAGGAAGTAACACCCTTTATGTTCTTCTGAAGAGGACAGGCAATCTCTCTGCGCCCTGCAGTGCTGAGATGTGAACAAGCAGCCTCACGCTTCCAGTGCCGTGGAAGTGGAGAGCAGTCCTTGTCCGAGGGCCTTCCCCACCCCGATGGACTGTGTCTTCAAACCAGATATCGCAGATGAACCTGGAATGTAGTGGGACATAGAGCATGTGGCCAAGTGTTTTCTTCCAGCAGGCAGAAGTCATTGGCATTGACTCGGTGCGGGAATGTTGCCCCGTACGGAAAGCCCGGGGTCCCCATGGTTTCTCCTACTTGCCCTGTGGCTTCCCTCTCACTTCCAATCTAGCTCCACAGCTATTTCATTTAAAAAGTCCTAAACATCCAGTGCTCTTTAGAAAGCCTAAAGTGTTCTACAAAACTTCCCAGGGAACAAATATTCCTTTCTACTCTTATTAGGAAAAAAAAAAAAAAAAAAAAAAAAAAGAACTGGACCAGCATGAGTCATTCCAGGCTAAACCAAATCAAAGTTTAAGTGCTAGTGAGGGAGATTAGCCCAATCTCCTTAATGGAGGGAGAAAATACAGTCGTATAAAACCATGCGCACGTAAAAAGGAGGGGACAGAGGGTGCTATGGAACCCTTGGGGAAGATGCAAGCAGAGCAGAATGACAGCATTTGGGTTCAGAAAGTCGAAGGTTGTTAAGGAGGTGCTTTTATGGCAGACACTTCTGCTGTGCTGTCTAACAACCAGAAATAGTGGAAGGATTGATAACCATCCCTCTAGTATGCTGAAGCAATGGAAGGAGGGGTTGAGGATGCAGGACTGGCTGTGTCGAACAGGTCTTTCTTCTCTGGAGAGTCTCTCCAAGACATGAGGACACACAGGCAGAGGGATTGAATTTGCAGGAAGCATTAGTGGGGGAGTTTCTGCTGATTTAGAAAGTAAACCAAAGGCGGGTGGGAGATTCCTAGTGACATCAGGTTATGTAGCAGTTGCCCATCCATTGCTGGGGCAAAGCACCTGACCCGAAGCAGGCTGCAGAAGGAAAGGTTCACTAGAGCTTACAGCGTTGAGAAGTCTCATCCTGTTAGGGAAAGCGGGACACTAACAGGAAGCTAGCTCACGTTACCACATATCAGCAGCAGGGAGGAATGAGCAAGTTAGCTAACCTAGCCACGGCCAGGAGGGCTGGTTATAAAATCCCAAACTTGCCCCCAGTGACATATTGCTAGACTCCATCTCCCAGAGGCTCCACCTGCTTGGGATTAAGTGTGAGACTTCACCCCAGACACACGAGGCTATGTGGGATACTCGGTATTCAAACCACCGCAGGTTACTATGACCAAAACCAATAAAGCTTAACAATAAAGCCCATTGTTCTGCTTAAACAATAGTCAGTTATTTCTCATGGCTCTAGGGGCTCAGAAGCCCTGGATCAAGATGTCAGTCAAGTTGGACTTTTCATCTTCTTTTTCACACTGAAACCTTCTTATTCTCTGTTTGCCATGGAAAATGAAGGAAATGGGCCTCGCTTCCTCTTAGCTTCCTGTGAGGAAGCAGACGCCGCACACCATCGCACGCTATGTTTCTCACAGAGCACATGGAAAGGGTGTTGAGTCATTCTGCTGCTTGAACAATGCGTTCTTATCAAAAGAGAACTACATTTAAAGTAGTAAATAACGGGCTGGAGGGGTGGCTTAGCAGTTAAAGCATTTGTCTGCAAAGCCAGAGGACCCAGGCTCGATTCCCCACAACCCACATAAGCCAGATGCACAAGGGGGTGCATGTACCTGGAGTTCGTTTGCAGTGGATAGAGGCCCTGGCACCCCCGTTCTCTCTCTCTCTCTCTCTCCCTCTCTTTCTCCTTCTTTCTCTCTGTCAAATGAGATAAAAAAAAATAGTAAATAACTGTGTGTGCCCAGAGCTCTTATACATATGGCAAGCCTACTTAGCTCAATGCATACACTTTTAAAAGGGATGGTTATAGTCAATATTTCACATTTGTAACACATGGAATTCCAAAAAAGAAAGAAAGAAAAAAGCCAGGAGTGATGGTGCATGCCTTTAATCCTAGCACTCAGGAGGAAGAGGTGGGAGGATCACCATGAGTTTGAGGCCACCCTGAGACTATATAGTGAATTCCAGGTCAGTCTGGGGCAGAGAGAGACTCTACCTCAAAAAAAAAAAAATCTGAAAGAAAGAAGGGAGTGAGTGAGTGAGGGAGGGAGGGAGGGAGAGAAGGAAGGAAGGAAGGAAGGAAGGAAGGAAGGAAGGAAGGAAGGAAGGAAGAAAGAAAGAGGTAAAGAAAGATAGCACCTGCTTGAATTCCAGGATGCAGATCAATGATACGGAATGGACTATTACCAACAATCAGGCAGGTACTGATACAGATTTGGGTAACATTTGTGACCAGCTGCCTTGTCACCAAAGCAGGCAGAACCGCTTCCCAGGGGAGAAGGGCAGGTTACAAGCAGCAGATAGGAAGGTATTATTTAGTGTCCACGGTGTTACATATGTCATGCTCAAAGGACCTGGGCGAGCTGGTGGATCCCCAACATAACTGCCAGGCTGATGTGGCAGCTCTCCTGGACCTCAGTACTCAGGAGGCAGAGGCGGGGTCTCTGGGGCCAGATGGCTAGCTCTCCTTGACTCTGGGTTTAAGTGAGAGACCTTGCCTCAGCGAACGAGGGAAGAGCAAGCGAGGAAAGTAACTGATGTCATCCTCTGACCTCCACATGTCCATGCCCACACACGTGCCCACACATTTGTAAGCATGCATACATGTCATACCACACATACATGCACACCACACGCACGCGCTTGTGTATGCATGCAGAATGTAAACTCAGGAAGCCAAAGATCCCCAGGCAAGCAACCCCCATTTATCCATCCAGTTTATTTGCCACGATATTGGAAAAGAACAAAACTTCTTTTTAAGTATCTAGAGAGAGCCCTTGTTACATTCGGTAGGCAACCACCAAAAATATTGGTCCAGTAATGTATAGTCAAGCCTCCTCCTCCAAGGCAAGGCCACCCCATCACATTTACTTCCCTCGTGGGGTAATTTGGATGGTCCACGTGATTGGGTTGAGAAATGCCTAGGAGATCGGTGGAACACACTTCTGGGTGTTTCTTGTTAGGGTGTTTCCAGAGGCAGTTAGATCACGAGGACTCAGACATACCATGGGTGGACTCACCCCTTGATAGCTTCATAATAAGGTAGCAGGACTGATAGGTAGTGAAAGGTAGGAAGCAGGGCTTAATGGAAGGAATTTGGACTGGGTGGGGAGCGTGTCCTCCCGGCTATGTCTGCCTTGGCTTTTTCCTGTATCCCTCTGCTTTCTCTCCACCATGATGGTGTTTCTCTACCACACGTTCCTGCCACCCTGGTGTTACGTGCATGTACCCACGGGCTGAACCCTATGAAACTATGAACAAAATAAGCGATTCCTCCTCTAAATCACTTGAGTCAGATACTTTGTCGTGCAGACAAGAAATGTAAACAATGTATCTTAAATCACTGGACTTTCAGCAGCTTCAGGAGAAAATACTCTGACATAGAGACTTTCCTGGTAAGTCAGACTCACCTCCAATCAGTGTTTCTATTTTGTAGGGTCTGCTCTGACATGAGCCTGATAGCTACCAGTCACTGAATATTTTATCTGCAGGAAGTTAGGTGCGATTCTACATCCAGCCGACTCAAGATTCCCAAATCAGCAGACAAGAATCAAAGCAGAAAAGAAGTAACAGAAACTTGGACTGAGAACTTTAGTTCAGGAACTACGAGTGGCTTTTCTGCGCTGTGCTCACAGAAGCATCTGGTAAAATCCTTGACCTGAACAACTGCTGTCTTGCGAAGAGACCCACACAACACCTATGTTGCGGGTGAGAAAGAAAAGGCCACTAAGATACAGTGAGTGTTTAAACTGTGCCTGACCCTGATCTGTTCAGTCACATAAAGATTGCAAGAAGCATGGGCTAACTTTGCTGTAATACAGCTTACAAAACCCAAGGTTTGCAGGGGAAATATCTGGTCCAAGGTGACCGTGAAGGTAGCTACTGGTACCTTGATCTTAACTTCTCGACTTGAAAAGATTCCTCAAGAAATGAGGGGTAGGGAGAGAAAGAGGGAAAGAGAGAGAGAGAGAGAGAGAATGAATAAAGGACTCTTCCATCTCTATGACCTTCACTTATTTTTTAATGTGTGTGTATCTGCATGCATGTATGTAATGTGTGTTTGTGTGTATCTGTGTGCACGTATGTAATGTGTGTTTGTGTGTATCTGTATGCATGCATGTATCTGTATGCATGTGAACATGTGTATGTGTTTGTGTGTGTATCTGTGTGTATGTGTGTTCAGGGTACAGATTGAAGTCAGTTGTCTTCCTCCATCACTTCACTTATTTGCTGAGGTAAGCTCTCTCAGTTGAACCCACAGCCTGCTGATCCAGTCAGCCACCTAATCCTGTGGATCCCCTGTCTCTGCCTCCTGTGTGCTTTGATTACAAGTAGGCCATCAAAATCTACATGGGTCTTGGAGATCCAAGCTCTAGTCCTCAAACTTATGTGACAAACACTTTATCCACTGAGCCATCTCCCCAACCCTGACCTTCATCCATTCACCTGCCATTCCTCGCTCTGTGGAATTTTGCAAAAGGAGGGGAGGGATAATTAGACAGGAAACTGGAATGTTTCGGCACTCCACAAGCACAGGAGAAAGCCCCGTGTCATAACAAGAACCCAGGAAGAGTGGGAGCAAGAGACAGATCTGCGGCTTGGTGAGGTGAGGTGGTATCTCCCAGACATTTTGACTATGAGTTATAGTGGGAAACCTGCCTTAGAAAGCTGTCAACTCTGTCCCTTGAGTGTGAAAACTGGATGGATGCTGTTCCAACTTAGTAGATTCGAAGAGTTATTACATTTAGAATGAAGAAAAGACTGAAATGCCCCTCATGGAAAACAACTGTAGACCAGATTAACCAGAAAAGCTAAGTGGACACAGCATGCTACCGATAACTTGAAGGACAGTGTGACTAAATGTTCGCTGGCCACATAGTGGCATGTACCTTCTCCAGCTCAGGCACTTCCGTCCTACACCGAGGAATTGGATCTTTAAAAAAAATATTTTATTTATGCGTAAGGAGAGAGAGAGAGAATGGGTGCACCACGGCCTCTAGACACTGCAAATGAACTCCAGATGCCTGAGCCACCTTATGCATCTGGCTTTACATGGGTACTGGGGAACTGAACCCAGATCTTTAGGCATTGCAGGCAAGTGTCTTAACCACTGAGCCATCTCTCCAGCCCAGGAATGGGATCTTGACATAAATGTTATTCAGTGAGCTACTGTTACATTAAAAATTAGTGGCTTACAATTATCCTATGTTTGTCTCCTTGTTCCTGAGAGATGAATGTGCTCAGCAAGATGGTTTTCCTTTGGTTCTCTCTGGTGGTTATGATAGGGATGTAGAGTAGAAGCCGGGTGTGGTGGTGTGCGTCTTTAATCCGGGCACTCAGGAGGCAAAGGTGGGAGGATCGCCATGAGTTATAGTGAATTCCGGGTCAGCCTGGGCTATGGCCAGACCCTATGCCACACAAACAATGAAAGAAAAAGAGTAAAGTGGCCCCATTGTGTAGACCTCTAGTCAGGATTACAGGCCTAAAGGGAGTAAGTAATATCTATATGGCCTGACAGAGCTGACAAGCATGGAGATTTAAAAAAAAAAAAAAAACATTTTATTTATTTATTTGAAAGGGTGGCGGCAGGGGGAGGGGGAGAGAATGGGCATGCCAGGGCCTCCAGCTACTGAAAATGAACTTCAGATGCATGCGCCACTTTCTGCATCTGGCTTATGTGGGTACTGGGGAATCAAACATGGGTCCTTAGGCTTCGTAGGCAAATGCCTTAACCACTAAGCCATCTCTCCAGCCCAAGCATGAGATTTTATAGTAAGTCCAGAAATTAGAGTTTTGGAACAGAAATCCCAAAAAGCCCTGACTCATTCTGACTCACCAGAAGGCCAGCTGGCCCACACAAAGTAACCAATCTTTTGTCTGGCTCATCCGCCTCTCAGGAGCCTCTCCCACATTCATTCAAACCTTAACCCTATCAGAAACCCCACACAGGGGCTGGAGAGATGGCTTAGCGCTTAAGGCGCATGGCTGTCAAGCCTAAGGACACAGGTTCAATTCTCCAGGTCCCACGTAAGCCAGATGCACATGATGGCACATGTGTCTGGAGGTCATTTGCAGTGGCTAGAGGCCCTGGTGCACCCATTCTCTCCCTCTCTCTCTCTTTCTCTCTCTCCCTCTGTCAGTCTCTAAGAAATAAATTTAGAAAAACGCAAATACATATTCAAGGTATCAAACTGAATCTTCCCCTTCTTGATGCCTAATAATTCCCCACCTACATTGAAAGTAACCAATCCAATGCAGCCTGACCTGATACTTAATTCACATCCCCAAGGTGAAGAAAACTGCAGATCTGAGTCACTAGACAGCTTCCGGATTTCTACCCCTCCGAGCTTGGTTTTATTCTGTTTCCACTTTATTTGCAAGTTTTCATCTAATAAACACTTGTTTAACTTGCCTTTCTGTCATATCCTCGCTTGTCACTCTGTTCAGAACAACGACCTTGACAGCCATTGGCCCTGGGGAGGTTCCGTGACCACTGGGTGTCCAGCACTCCAACCCTTAAACTAAGCCCACCCAGAACTAAGAAAGGTCCCTGTCACTCTCAAAACAACGTCATCAGTCTTGTCTAGGGTTACAGTTATCCAAAGGCAAACTCATCCGCGTGGTTGGTGGCTGGGCTGGAAGAGTCCGACAGCTGCAGCTAGAAGGACTGGGCTGCTCGGGAATCTCTCTTCACACAGTCTCTCTGGTCCAGCAGCTTCCTGACTACAAGAGAGTCTGGCAGGAGCTGTTCGGCTTCTTGGATATAAGCCCAGAAATCATAACATCACACTTTCACGGTTGAACCAAGCACAGAGCTTGTCCGGCCTCGTGGGGAGGAGACAGAAGGAGTGGAAGTCTTTGCACAGCATTTAGAACCAGAAACACTGCTGAGGGCCAATTTGAACAAATAAAATCTGTCCAAAATGTCGATTTGGAAAGGGCTCTGGAAATAGCTCAGTGGGTAAAGCGCTTGCCTTGCAAACATGACCACACAAGTTCAATACTGATGTAAAAATAATGGGCATAGCACTGTGCCTATAAGACCAGAACTGGGTGGTATGGAGGGAGGGCACTGAAAGATTCTTGGAGTCCGCTGCCATGCAGTCTAGCCGACTGGTGAACCCCAGGCCCACTAGTGACCCTGTCTCAAAAACATATGGACGGTGCTCCTGAGTTTAACACCCAAGGTTGTCCTCTCGTCCACAACCACACCTTCACACATTGCGTGTGCGCACGCACACAGGAATATGCACGCACATACATACAAGCACATACTGTGCACTCACGTGCAGAATAAGTTCACTTGGAAGAATAACAAATTACTTTTGGCAATTCCACGTCGACATGTTCAAATGTACACCTGCACACTAGTCACCATTTGAGGCTCACCGAGGCCAAGAAGACGGATGCAGCCCCATGGCCTCCTCCCACTGCTGAGGGAGCTAAGTGATAAGTGGGGTTATGACCCCTGAGTCCCTGGGCCAGACCGAGTCAGAGCAAGGCCAGACCCCGGATCTCTGACGCCAGATCAGGGCTCCCCTCCCCAGTCTCTTCCTCTCGGTTCTTCACGATTTCCCACGCTTGTGTCTCGGACAGAGCGGAGCCCACAAGTGCCCATGGAGCTCTTTCTCTTAGTACCCGGTGGTGGCAGGGGCACCTGTCAGTCAGGAGGGGTCAGGCTGCATCCAGGCAAGGAGTGAGGTGAACGATCACAGCATCCGCCAGACACAGACGGTGAGGCCGGCCCCAGCTGTGATGATATAGATTGCAGGGAGCTCAGCAATCTAGACAGACAGACATCAGCCATGCACAGCTGCCGTAACAAGGGGGTGAGGAGATGGCTCAGAGAAGACACCTGCCCCACAAGCGTGAGCACCTGAGCTCAGGTCCCTGGAACCCATGAAAAAGTCAGGCACAGTGGTAAGCATCTGTCACCCTCGTGTGCCATTGACAAGAAGAGAGGCGAAGAAAGAATGTCCCGGGTGCTCTAGCCTGGGGAACACAGCAGTGCATAAGGAGAGATCTTACCTCAGAGAAGGCGAATGATGATGACCAACACATGACGTTGTTTCTTCGCGCGCGCGCCTGCGCACACACACACACACACGCGCACGCGCACACACACGGTGTCACAGCACACATGCCCCGTCCTCCCCACACTCGGCGTCATGGCACACATGCCCACCTGGCTATCACCTTTATCTCCTCCCATGGCCAACACCAGAAAGCATTTTTTTTCCCTCTTCTTAAATCCAACCTTGACAATTTGAGGCTGAAACCTTTTTGCAAATCCATTTGTTCTAGAAGAAAATAAAATGAGGTTTTTTTTTCTGTGTGCTAGCAAAAATAATCTGGAAGGTACTTCTTAAGTACTTTTTAGAAGTTCAATCATTTATTTCTGCTGAGGAAAAAATGATGAGTCAATGGAAACTAAATCATGATCTGATGGATTAAAATTTTCCTCAATAAAATGATTTGCTAAAGAAAGGGCAAAGTATTTTGTTGAGTTGGTTTCCAGTAGATTTTATATGAACAATCATCATTTTTCAGTACTTAAGACTTATCTAGCCTATTGTTATGGAAATCGGGGATGGGCTCCCAAATGCAATGGTATCATTTCCCTGCAAGATTAGCCAGAAGGAAAGAAGCAACCATGCTTAAAATTTAACACTCTGGGGATGGAGAGATGGCTTTGTGGTTAAGGCACTTGCCTGCAAAGGCAAAGGACCCAGGTTCGAGTCCCCAGGACCCACGTAAGCCATATGAAGAAGGTGATACATGTGTCTGGAGTTCACTAACAGTGGCTGAAGGCTCTGGCGTGCTCATTCTCTCTCTCTCTGTCTCTCTCTCAAATAAAAATTAAAACAACATATAGTACTTTGGCATTCTGTTAGGTACAAGGAAGAAAACAGCACACAGGAAGGGGTTTCCATTGGCATCTTCCATTTCCAAGCTTCGGTTCCAGGGAGGAAAATCTATTTGGCTGTTTTGCTTTCTGGACGGGCGATCAATGAGCCATATGGACGTCACTGAACCCAGCGTATGAGAGCTGGAAGAGGTCTCGGGGAAGACGTTTCCCTTCTGGCATATGAGTGAATAGCAATAGAATACAATGCCTTGTGGCATAAGTGTGTTGTGTATATGGCTACTGTATGCATGTGTACATGTGTACAGATATGCATGCCCCGTGTGCATGCATGTGAAGGCGAGTGGAGAACGTTGGGTGCCCTCCTTCATTTCTCTTCTGTGTGGTTTTCTTTTCTAATATTTTATTTATTTATTTATCTGAGGGAGAGAGAGAGAGAGAGAGAGGTAGATAGAGAGGAAGAGAGAATGGGCGTGCCAGGGCCTCCAGCCACTGCAAATGAACTCCAGATGCATGCACCCCCTTGTGCATCTGGCTTATGTGGGTCCTGGGGGGAAGTGAACCGGGGTCCTTAGGCTTCGTAGGAAAACACCTTAACCGCTAAGCCATTTCACCAGCCCTTCTGTGTGGTTTTCTTGAGGGGGTGTCTTTCTCACTGGACCCAGAGCTGCTGTTCTCAGTGAGACTGGCTGGCCAGCAAGCCATGGTGATTCTCCTGCCTCCGCTCCCACAGGACCGGGGCTGCAGGTGTGTGTGACCGTGCTCGGCTTTTCCTATGAACGCTGGGGATTGAACTCGGGCCTCCTCGGGCCCTCACCCTTTCACAGCAAGTGCTCTCACTCACTGAGATGTTTCCCCTTTACTTACAGGTCGTAACTGGAAGACTCTGCGAGCAGACGGAATTAGCTCACTCCATTACAGAGCTGTCATCGTTTCAAGTGGTTTTTCTGAAGACAGATGATGGTGGATAGATGATAACAGATAGACAGATAAATGTTAGATTGACTTATGCACACACGCTAAAATATACACATACTCATGTATTGTAAGTTTCCCTTAAACATTTAATCCGTACACTTCCTTAGTGGTTTTCTGTTGTGGTTTGAAGGTGAAATGTCTCCCACAGTTTCATGTGTTTGAACCCTTGGTCCTCAGCTGGTGGCTCTGTTCGGGAAAGTTGTAGGACCTTTAGGAGTGAGAGTTTCATTGGTATAAGTGAGTAACTGGGGTGAGACCTGAAAGTTTATAGCCTGGCTCCTCGTTCTATCCACTTTTATTTTTTTAAATTTTTATTTATTTATTTGCAAGCAAAGAGAGAGATGGAGAAGGAGACAGAGAATGGGCTCGCCAGGGCCTCCAGCTGCTGAAAATGAACTCCAGATGCATGCGCCACCATGTGCATCCGGCTTTATGTTGGGTACTAGGGAACTGAACCCAGGTCGTTAGGCTTTGCAGGCAAGCACCTGAACCACTGAGCTATCTCTCCAGCACCCTCTCCATCTCTTGACTGTGCGTGCGACCAGCCAACTCCTGTTCCTGCTGTCACGTCTTCCCCAAAACAATAGACTGTGTCACCTCAAAATGTAAACCCAGGTAAGTCCACCCTCCCTTACACTGCTTCTTGCCAGTTCTTTGGTCACAACAAGAAGGAAAGTGGCTAATGCACTCTCCTAGTTCCTAACAGCGAAGGGTTACCCTCACTCCTTTGTCACACCACGTGTTTCATGGCCCCCCAGCCTCTCAGAGTAGCCCCTGTCTCCCACCGTCCGCCCACATTAAGGATTAAGCACACGTGAGCAGTACACGTCTTCGTCCATAGCGCGTCCCTGCTATTGCTCTGAGCGTGTAGGCATTTCTACTTTCTCTACCTGGCAAATTCCAACTTGTCTGGGTTAGCCTGGTTTAGAGTGAAACCATATCTCAGGAAAAAAAGAAATAAACGGTGGAGCTATCTCTCCAGCCCCTGCAGATAAGACTTAAGCTTCTAACTCACCTTCTTGAATATTCCCCACATTGCATTTCAGCTGCCATGCATGCGCCTATCTTCCCTGAGGTGGTGATGGTGTGAGGAGACAAAATTGGTCCCTACACGGAGAATATATGGGAAGTCTCTGGGACCTCAGGAAAATGAGGGGTGCTCAGCTGGCAGCTGCTCCACTTCTCTACCCCCCCTCCCACTAGTCCAGCTGTAGCCACCGTTTAACTGCAGCCTGTGAGGATCCCAGGCTAAGCACCCCATCAGAGCCTCCCCGAAGTCCCAACCTGCAGAAGCCAAGAGAGCTGGGATTGTGACTCGCTCTGAACAGCTCTAAGCTCTGGGGTGGCTTGCTACACAGCAGAAGTACATGGAATGAGGAATCTTCAGGTAGAACAATATTGGCTTTGTCTCCCAAGCCTCATGGTCAGTAGAGTACCTGACACCCAGAACGTATTCCACCTAGACGTGATGAACTTTATGGGACGGAGGTGAGTGACAGATACATGTATCACATAAAGAACTCAGGATTAGTGGCGTTGATGGGCAGGAAACTGTTCACAGAGGAGGTGAGCCATCAGGGGCATCCCAAAGACTGAATCAGTATTTTTGAATAAAGCAAAGAATGGGAGGTAGGAGAGACAGCTCAGTTGGAAAAGATCTTTCCTAGTAAGCATGAGGAGCTTCGTTCAATCCCCAGTACCCACATTTAAAAGAAAAAGCCAGGCATGGTGACAAGCACTAGTAACCTCAGTGCTAGAGGGACTTGCTGACCAGCTGGTCTAAGCTGATCAGTAAGCTCCAGGCCA
The DNA here is from genome assembly GCA_036346955.1 of Dipus sagitta. Taxonomy (NCBI): domain Eukaryota; kingdom Metazoa; phylum Chordata; class Mammalia; order Rodentia; family Dipodidae; genus Dipus; species Dipus sagitta. The sequence continues at coordinate 10,364,987 of CM070786.1, forward strand.
ACAAAAGGCTCCGTCACATGAACATGGTGGAGAATGTTCACAAAGGACAGCAGCCAGGATTGTCTTCTGGATTTCATACACACTTGGACACATGTACCTGTACACACATGAATATGCAAACACACACACACACACACACACACACACACACGAAGAAATAGAAATGGGAAGGATGGGCGAGGTAGAAATCCATAGCAACTGCAAGATGCAGAGGACAGAACTGTGGGACAGAAGAGGAAGAACGGAAGTAACTAACGGGGATCAGTGGGACACAGAAAAGCATCCATTGGAAAATGTGGCCGGACAAGCAGGTGGGCCCAGAGCACGAGAGGCCTGGAATGCGCCCCTGGTCATGACGCCAGCAAGGGCAGCTGCATCCTCACCCCAAGTCCCAAGCATAAGGCTCTCCTGGGCCAAGTGCCTTCCCTGCACATCTCCTACTGGATCCACACCAGCATCGGGCATATGGGTCTCTTGGTCCCAGGTCACTGGGAGGGTGGGTGATCTTCACCTAGTGTTAGGTCAGGACACACAAAACAAATGGAGTCACAGCAGGAGGGCAACAGACATAAGGAACTGGGTCATCCACATTCCTCAAGGAGCCACCCAGCCATTATCCCTTCCTTGCCTAACAATGCCCCAGGTCTAGGTTTCCTACCCCCTGATCTCTCAGGACACCAGGTCACTGTTCTGGTCTCACACCCTGGCTATGTGAAATGGCTAATATAAAGAATAAAGGACTTCTTTTCCTCACCTTCCCCCAACTGAAGAGCTCTATACAGCCCACTATGTGTAATCTCAAAGTTGACTATACTCTGCTCTTGAGAGTCAATCCTGGCAGCTCGTGTTTTCCCCAGATAAAAGCTCCCATCTTTGCCTCAGAATGGTCTCCATGGTCTTGGTCAATCCTGAACCTTAACAGTGAGGTGCAATTACTTTCTAGAAATGGAACGCAGAGCCTTTGGGCTCCTGAGGCTCCAAGGATTCCTGAGGTTTTGAAAGAAACTTTCTATATTCCAGAGGTGTGGGCAGGAGAATCTCTGAAATGCATTGGCAACGGCGCTCTTTGCTTCCCAGCAGTTCTCCATGTTTTCTTTCTGTCTCTACGTCCATTCTCTTTTGGTCCGCTGAAAGATAACACAGTTCTCCAACAAATCTTTGCAATGCTTGCTTCCGATGTTGACCGAGTACCTTGGCCTCAGATTCTTGTCACTTTAAGCTACAAACTAACTCTGCTATTATCCATGTCCCGCAATGCTTAGGAGAGACACGTCACAGCTGAGGCTGCGGGTGAAAGTCTTCTGCAGATGCTGTAGAACCTACCAGGGGAGGGGAATTAGGCTGCTGCCTCAGTTGGCTTAGGCTGTGTGTTAGTTTGTTGTGCTGCTATAAAACTATACCTGAAATCCAGGCGTGGTCGTGCACACCTTTAATTCCAGCACTGGGGAGACAGAGGTAGGAGGATCACTGTGAGTTCGAGGCCATCCCGAGACTACATAGTGAATTCCAGGTCACCCTGGGCCAGAGTGAGACCCTTCCTCGAAAAACCAATATATATATATATATATATATATACATATATATATATATATATATATATATATATATATATAGTGTAGCAGTTAAGGCCCTTGCCTATAAAGCCAAAGGACGTAGGTTTGATTCCCCAGGACCCATGTAAGACAGATGCACAAGGTGGCACATGCATCTGGAGTTTGTTTGCAGCAGCTGGAGGCCCTGGCATGCCCATTCTCTCTCTCTCTCTCTCTCTCTCTCTCTCTCTCTCAAATAAATAAATAAATATTTTGAAAAATATACATGAGGGTTGAAGAGATGGCTTAGCAGTTAAGTACTTGCCTGTGAAGCCTAAGGACCCCAGTTCAAGGCTCGATTCCCTAGTACCCACGTAAGCCAGATGCACAAGGTGGCACATGCATCTGGAGTTCATTTGCAGTGGCTGGAAGCCCTGATGCACTCATATTCTCTCTCTCTCCCTCTCTCTCTCTCTCTGTGTCTCTTTTAAATAAATAAAGAAAAATAAACAAAAAATGTGAAATATACCTGAGATGTGGTAATTTATAGAGAAGAGAGATTTTTTTTTTTTCTTATAGCTTTAGGTGGAAGGAAAGCGAGTGTGGAAGAACTGGCATTGTGGCAGGAAATTTCTGCTGTGTCATGGCATGTCAGAGGGCAGTACAAGCAAGAGATCAAGTGTGTGTGTTTGGGGCTTGCCTCCTCTTCTGTAAAGTCAATACTGCCAACAAGGGATTCCAGTCTTATGACCTCATCTAACTCTAAGCACCTCCCAAAAGCCCTACCTGCATATCATATATCATGTCACATATCATATCATATATCATCAGCCTGTGAATTTCAGGGTTCAGGTTTGGACTCATGGATTCTTGGCAGATGCACGTAAGCCAGGGCCAGTGGCTAGAACAAAGAAACATGGGCTGGGGGGATGCCTCAGCGGATAAAATGCTGGCCACTCGAGCCTGGGGATCTGACTTCAGATGCTCAGAACCCTCGTAGAAAGCTGGGTTCTGGAGGCATCTGTACATCTGTAATCCCAGCATGCCTATGGTTGGAGCAGCGATGGGAGAAACTCCCAAAGGCTGTGGCACAGCTAACTGGGTGAAAGCAGAGGCAAAGAAAGAGAGGCCCTGCCTCAAACAAAGGTGGAAGTGAGGACTGACATCCCGGTTGTCTGTGACCTTCATACACATACACACACATATTTGTGTGCCCCTCCCCACAAAACAGGGTTCTGCTATAATCAAAAGTAAACTATGAGGCAATAGCATTGGATATAAAAAGAAATCATAATTTTCAGGTATTATGTTGTAAGTCTCTCTTCTGTGATTTTGTTTTTAAATAAAATTTACCCTGGGAGTCGTGAGGTCTCATGGATCCCTCCTCATCTATAATATCCTGCACATGATTATGGAAGTGATTTTAACTTAAACCAGTGTGTTGAAAAAAAATTTTAATTTAAAAATAAAATAAAGGCTGAAGAGATGGCTTAGAAGTTAAGGTGCTTGCCTGCAAAACCAAAGGACCCAGGTTCGATTCCCCAGGACCCATGTAAGCCAGATGCACAAGGTGACACATGCATCTGGAGTTTTTTGTTGTTGTTGTTGTTTTTGTTTTTGCAATGGCTAGAGGCCCTTGCACTCTATTCTCTGTCTCTGTGTGTCTCTTTTTCTCCACCCCTCAAATAAATAAATAAAATAAGCAACATGTGGAATTAGGATGGGGATCTGATGGAAATAAACAGGTTTTTGTAGGAGGAAAGGGGGAAGAGAGAAGGGAAGCGGGGGATCAAAAGGCATAAACTTGTCAAAAATGGAAAAAATAAATAAAAAGTAAAGAAATAAATTTACCACTTAGTGAATTCATTTTATTAAAAAACAATTTCACCTAGCTAACTAATAATCAAGGAAGTCGCCAACTAAGAAACATCATTTTGGTTCTCTCTCTTTTCTCTTCTGTCACCTGAGTTCTCTTTGTCATTCAGTGAAAGAGTGTAAGGAATTTCCTGATGTCACAGTGTTTTCTTGCAAGAGTCTGTGCATTTGAAATGTGAATCTTTGCTCTGTAATAATCATAATCCAAGTGACAGAGTGGCATAGATAGATGGAGCTAGATCATTATGGAAGTTTCTACACTGAGGCCATAGGGCTAAAAGTGAATTTTCTGCATGTTTTTTTTTTTTTTTTCTTCTTTGTTGGGTCATTGTTCTCTCAATCAGTTATTTTGGAGATAACCATTACAGTTTGATACTTCTTTCTGCAGAGGTTTACAACAAACCTAAATGAAACAAAAGTGCTTCTGGCTACTTCTAAACTAAATATAGTGTATGGTGTACAATGTAATTTACCAAGTCCTTGTTACTATGTCCAGACAAGGAAAGAGAAGCAGTGGAAGGGAAGGGAAAAGGTAGGAAGGAGTGAGGGAAGGAGGGATGGAAAGAGGGAGAAGAGTAGGGGAAAAAGGGGAGGGGGGAAGGGAGAAGTCCATGTGTGCAGAATTTGAACTTGGATGTGATGTTTCCCATGTCTCATGCATCTGCACCCGAACCTTGGCTATCGTAGCTGATGCTCAGCAATGTCTACCCTTTTATAAATGATCAAGACTAGCCCAAGAGAAAACAACTTAAGTGAAATGATTGACACACAAGCTTTACATGATCTGGAGGGCACAAGAGCAGCTGGGCACAGAGACAGGGAGAAAGAGACAGAGGCTGGCGAGTTCAGGAAAGGGCAGGCACATTTGAATATGCACATAAGTGAGCTGTTACTATGCACAATCTCATCAGCATCCCATAAACACCCATTTCTCACTACTGTGCCTGGAGTTTTGCTAATCCAGGCTGTGTCAGGCTGGGTGTGGCCTTGGGTTGCATCAGATCCAACTCTCTCCATGCACCGCTTACTACCTGGGAACCAGCCAGCCACCTATGGTTGTGCCCTCTTCCAAGTGATGGCAAAAGTGTGACACAGACAAGGTGCACATACAGTCCCTCTAAGAAGGGCCAGTCTTGGAACACGAGTGTTGTGACTTCCATGCCCTTTGGTCCAATCAAATCACATGGCCAAGCTCAACATGATCGGGACAGGAAGTATACTGTTCCCATGAAACTGGCAGAAGTAAGGGATAGTTTGTGACCCATAATGGAATCTGTCATGAGCAAGGCAAAGTTCACTAGGAGAAAGGGATGTCCTTAAAGTGAAACCTGCAAACATCATAAATGTACAGGCATATATTACTTTGCAACTATGCAAATGGATAACCTGAGTGCTTACAGAAACACAATATATGATATTCCTCACCCTCAACTTCCAATAGGGGTGTGTGTGTGTGTGTGTGTGTGTGCCTGTGGTGTGGTGTGGTATGATGTGGTGTGGTGTGATGTGGTGTGGTGTGGTGTGATATCATGTGGTGTGATGTGTGTGGTGTGGTGTGGTGTGATGTGGTGTGGTGTGGTGTGATTTGGTGTGATGTGGTGTGGTGTGGAGTGATGTGGTGTGGTGTGATTTGATGTGATGTAGTGTGTTGTGGAGTGATGTGGTGTGGTGTGGTATGGTGTGGTGTGATGTGGTGTGATGTGGTGTGATGTGGTGTGGTGTGATGTGGTGTGATGTGGTGTGGTGTGGTGTGGTGTGGTGTGGTGTGGTGTGGGTGTGTGTTGGGCATCTGGTACTTCTGCACCCTCAGAGCACAATGTCTCTCTGGGGATCTAAGTTGGTAGGCAGCGGCACCTTATCCAGCACACGGTGCTGAGAGCATGTCTTGCCGGGCGTCCTCGGGCCCCACCGGGTGCCGCGTGCAGCCTGCTTGAGAGGCCTGTGCTGTGAGCGATGACTGGCTCATCTCTTTGGAAAGTACCTCTGCAGCACACTGCACCCTGAAAGGAAGATAGGAAATCATTTTACCTCTTCCCTCAATCAGAGATGGGAAAAATAGCAGGATGAGTGATGCCTTTAACTGCACAGTTCTCACAGTAAGCTAAGAACATTACTTACAAAACCAGGCGTAGTGGCTCACAGCTGTGACTCCAACACTTGGAAGGTAGAGAGGTAGGCATATTAGTACTTCAATGTTATCTTACTACCTCATAAGTTCAAGTTCAACTGAAGGTATTTAAGACCCTGTCTCCAGAAAAAAAAAAAAAAAATCATTGGAAATGCTTACAAAGATAAGGAGAGATTCTGGTCTTTTCTTTCGGAGATTAAAAAAAAAAAACAAACCAGATGACAGGGCTAGAAAGATGGCTTTGCAGTTAAGGTATTTGCCTGCAAAGCGAAGGGTCCTGGTTTGATTCCCCAGGACCCATGCGAGTGAGATACACAGGGTGGCCCATTCCTCTGGAGTTTGTTTGCAGTGGTGTTCCCATTCTCTTCCTATTGCCTCTTCCTCTCTCTAATTCTCTAATAAATAAATAAATAAATCAGGTGACAATTTTGCAAAGATAAACCTATTGATCGCCTATGGTTAGAAAATATGTTGTCAGAAATGACATGAGAGTTGGTTCATCTGGCTTCTCACAAGATAGTAAAGGATTCAGGCTTTGCTTTCCTGACTCGCGGCCCCGTCACTTGAGGGAAGACGGAAGATGTTTAAAGCAGGAGTCTTACATTGCTCTCAGCTTTGCACGTACCGTCATTTTCCTTCAAGATTACAAACAGACGGGCGTAATAGCCAGCCTTGCCCAGAGAATTTGTTAGGAGGAAGAAGGATGGCTCTAATTCTTTGCTGATCAAGTATTTTTCCCTCTGACGGTGCTCTGCATGCAGAGTGTCTGCTCGTGATGGTGTGCTGTGACAGAGAACCTGCTGGAAATTAGGCAGATCCTTAGGCAAGTTGTCAGCCTCATTTCCTGCTCTGTAAGACTGAGACAAACTCATTCAACTAAGGATGTTATTTTACTTTATTTATTTCTAATTATTTACTTATTTATTTATTTGCAAGCAGGAAGAGAAAGCCACTGCAAATGAACTCCAGATGTATGTGTCATTTTGTGCATCTGGCTTTATATGCGGGTACTGGGGAATTGAACTGGGGTCATTAGGCTTTGGAGGTAAGTGCCTTAACTGCTGAGCCATCTCACCAGCCCTATTGTATTTTTAATATTTTATTTATTAAATATTGTCACTTTAGGGCTGGAGAGATGGCTTAGCAGTTAAGTGCTTGCCTGTGAAGCCTAAGGACCCCAGTTTGAGGCTCGATTCCCCAGGACCCACGTTAGCCAGATGCACAAGGGGGCACATGTGTCTGGAGTTCGTTTGCAGTGGCTGGAGGCCTTGGTGCACCCATTCTCTCTCTCTGTCTCTCTTTCTCTGCCTCTTTTCTCTCTGTCACTCTCAAACAAATAAACAAAAATATTTTTAAAAATATATTGTTACTTTAATATTGTGTTCATTTACTTTAATCTTTTTTAAAAATATATTGTTTATTTGCAAACAAAGAGAGACATAGAGAAGACAGAGAGACAGAAAGAGAGTAGCACACCAAGTCCTCTAGCCACTGCAAACAAATTTAAGATGCATGTGCCACTTTGTGCATCTGGCTTTAACATGGGCTAATTGGGATACTGAACCAGGGTCGTTAGGCTTTGCAGGCAAGTGCCTTAACTGCTGAGCCATATGCCCAGACCACAGATGTTATTTTAAATCTCAACAGGTAACTTCCACATAGGACATTGGAAAAAAAATTGCCCTTTTGATCTTAACAGTGACAATGTTGATGAGGATGACGTGTGTAGAGGTGTGTGCTTGCCACTGCGCGTGTGCGGAGGTCAGAGGACAGCCTCGGGGTGCTGATCCTCTACTTCCACCGGCTTTGAGACAGCGTCTCCCTTGTCACTTGGCTACAAGGAAGGCCAGTGGATCGGGCTCATGAGCCTTGGGATTCTCCTGGCTGTGCCTCCCATTGACAACGGTCATCCCCACTGAGGATGACAGATGCAGGCGATACTGTGATGTGGGTGCTGGGCCCTCAAACTCCGATTAGCAGGTGTTAAGAGCAAGCGCTATTACTGGTACTCTCACTTTTGGTAGAGAATCTTCTCTTTTCAGATGGCAGTGACCTTGGGATGACTCAGAAGGCATCATGGTGCTGGAAAGAAGTGACAGAGGAGTGCTCAGCACTGCAATATCTCTATCACACCTTCCAAGGCTCAGGATCTAATGCAGAAGAGGTGGCAGAAAGAATGTAAGAGCCAAAGGAAGGGTAGGACTCCTTACAACGTGCTCCTCCAGACACAAAATGGCCTGGATATCCATGACCTCACAGCGCCTGACACTACCTACACAAGACCATCGTGATAGGAGGAAAAGATGATGACATCAAAATAAAAGAGAGACTGATTGAGATGGGGAGGGGCTATGATGGAGAGTGGAGTTTCAAAGGGGAAAGTGGGGGGAGGGAGGGTATTACCATGGGATATTTTTTATAATCATGGAAGTTGTTAATAAAAATTTGGAGGAAAAAAAAAAAGAGCAAGCGCCTTTGACTGCTGAGCCATCCTCCTGGCCCCAGATTTTGCTCTTATGAAAATTTGCATGCCCCTTTATATCTCTTCTTTAGGGCAGACCCTGAATGAGAGCAATCGTGTATCTTCCTGTTTTCCACCTTGTGCTCATGACAGCTTTGTCGAAGCCCCTAAGCCCTCTGCATTCTGGCCCTTGGACAATTCCCATGTAGCCGTCTTCCAGGTAGGGGCTTGGCAACGCAAGGTGTAATCCACCTTCTGACTCCATCGTCTCTAAATACTGCTGGTCATGGCCAGGCCATGGGGAAGAGAGCTGGAGGCAAGGTGAGACCGACCCACTCAGGCTTTGAGGTGTTAACAAGCTAACACTCATCACTGAGAGGCATAACTCGTCCATTACAACGAGTCAGATGACACATGGTCCCTAATGGAAGATATGAAGGAGCAGATGGATGCCCCACCCAATGGCAAATTTCTCTGTCAGTGAGGGTTTGAGGGACCCAGTACTGAGTCTTTGTTAACTGATTCTTGGTCGAACATCTATTTTTCTGGGTACATTAAAGAGACAGACGTGGGCAGTCCTCTGCAAGCTCTGTAATATGACTCCCCCCCTTTCATCAGCTCCACGCCAACAAGACTGATAATTAAATTTCAAGAAAAATATAAGAACTTGGCTGAGATTAGGGGAGGAGCCGTGCAAGTCTGGCACCTCGAAAACAAAGTCTAAAGGATGCCGACAAGAAAAGCAATTTCAGACGCTGTGGAATCTACAGACAGAACTCGTGTCAGAAAAGAGCCTCAGTGAGGCATCTTGAAGGACTATGGTAGGCCAGTGTGATCCTTCTGGAAAATAATTCAGTGCGGTATCAAGGGCTTTCCGAATTTCCAAATACATCAATCTGACAAGCTCAACCTCAACATCCTCTCTTGAGGAAACGTTCCCCTGAAATGCCGAAAAGTAAAAAAATACATCCTAACTTCATCTACAAAAAGGAAAAGCAGTTGGAAGTAACTGGAGTATCGGGGCCTAAATCTTTTGGGAAACTGTGCCATACATATCTACTGGGCTCTCAGACATCTCTAAATGAATTTATTCATGAGAAACTACTCAGATAAATGTCAAGTGAGGGTCATGCTACCCAATGACAGGCCTGGTCACCCCAAAAGTGTTATTTCACACAAGTCAAAAGACAAGTGGCAATCCCTTTAAGGATCATCAACCAACGAGGCATGCCAAGTTCAATGTTCTGCCCTTGAGAGGTTCTGATTTAGAAAGACGTTGTTATAAAAGACATTGTTTGAAACAAGTGGAAAAGTCTAAGTCAGAACATTCATTAGATTATTTCCTTTTACCAATATTAAATTTACTAAATTTAAACACAGTGTCGTGATTACGGTTGAGAATCTTTGTTCTTGAGAGATGCATGCCAAAACACTTAGGAATGGAGCTGAAGAGATGGCTTAGCAGTGAAGGTGCTTGCCTACAAAGCCAAAGGACCCAGGCTCAAGTCCCTAAGACCCACGTCAGTCAGTTGCACAAGGTGGTGCATGTGTCTGGAGTTCATTTGCAGAGGCTGAAGGCCCTGGCATGCCCATTCTCTCTTACTCTTTCTTTCTCTCAAATAAAAAAAAAATAACTTCAAAAAAAACTTAGGGGCTGGAGAGATGGCTTAGCAGTTAAGGCGCATGCCTGCAAAGCCTAAGGACCCTGGTTCGATTCTCCAGGTCCCACGTTAGCCAGATGCACAAGAGGGGGGTGCACATGCGTCTGGAGTTAGTTTGCAGTGGCTAGAGGCCCTGGCACACCCATTCTCTCTCTCCCTCCCTCTCTCTGTCTCTAATAAATAAATAAATAAATAAATAAAAGTAAAATCTTAAAAAAAAAAATCTTTGGAATTAAGGGAATTATGCAGTATTTTGCTCAATCTCAAGTAAATCAAACAAACCAAGTGACGTTTATGATCTACTCAGAACAATCATTATTAACACATATGTAATAAAGATGGGGTTAGTGTGAGTATGTAAACAAGTGGTGAATCTGAGTGATGTAAAAATGAGTTTTTATTGTACAATTGCAATTTAGGTTGTTAAAATTTAGTATGTGTATTTATTGTGTGTGTGTGTGTGTGTGTATGTGTGTGTACACAGTTGTCCACATGTCATGGTACGCTTGTGGAGGTCAGAGGACTGGGACTATTTTCAGGTGGGTCCTCCCCTTCCACCTCGCTTTCATGCAGGGTCTCTCATTGTCATTACTCGTCTATCCTGTTTGCAAGCTTCCAGGAAGTTCCTCTGTCTCCCGTTCCCTTCTCACCTTCGGTACACTGGGACTGCAGAAGCCCGTAACACCTTCCAGCTTCTACAAAAGGCCTCCGGGTTCGAACTCAGGTGCTTAGAGCTACACAGCAAGCAGTGGAAAAAGCTTGTGTCATAATGTAAAACTAAGATAAATGGCTTAGTGGTTAAGGTACTTGCCTGTGAAGCCCAAGGACCCAGGTTCTATTCCCCAGCACCCACATAAGCCAGCCGCACAAGGTGGTGCATGCATCTGGAGCTCGTTTGCAGTAGCTAGAGGCCCTGATGTACACTTTCTCTCTCTCTCAAATGAATAAATAAAAGATGGAAGAAAATATTTTTTAAAAATTTCAGCCAGGGCTGGAGAGATGGCTTAGCGGTTAAGGCATTTGCCTATGAAGCCTAAGGACCCATGTTCGACTCTCCAGATCCCACACGTCCAGAAACAAAGTGACACAGTGTGCAATGTCGCGTGTGCACACAAAGGGGCACACGTGTCCGGAGTTCATTCACAGTGGCAGAAAGGCCCTAGCACACCCATTCTCTCTCTCTCTCACTCTCTCTCTGCCTCTTTCTTTCTCTGTCTCCCTCTCAAAAATAAAATAATTAAAAAAACTCAGGCCAGCTGGGGAGATAGCTCGGTGGGTAAAGTGCTTGCCAGTCAAGCATGAGGCCCTAAGTGTGAACCACCAGCGCCATGTAAAAGCCAGGCACAGACCTGTAATCTCAGCACTGGAGATGCAGAGATAGGAGGACCCCAGATCAGGTCCGCGGGTGCCAGTGAGTAAAACCCTGTCTCAAAATAAATAAATAAAATTCACCTCACATAATCATGTATCCATCAAGATCTTAAGTTTCAAACATCTCTCCATATACAAAAGACACTATTAGAAAGGAAATACTGAAAAATAAACACTTAAGTTTGTTGAGTGGTATGCTTTCACCCTTTCATTTTTCTACATTTTCTTTACATTTTTATTTATTTATTTGACAGAGAGAAAGACGGGGGGGAGGGAGAATGGGCACACCAGGGCCTCCAGCCACTGCAAACAAACTCCAGATGCATGTGCCCCCTTGTGCATCTGGCTAAAGTGGGTCCTGGGGAATCGAACCTGGGTCCTTTGGCTTGGCAGGCAAATGCCTTAACCACTAAGCCATTCCTCCAGCCTTTCTGTACATTTTTAATAATGATCTAGCACTTTTTTAATATTTTATTTTTATTTATTTATTTGAGAGAGAGAGATACAGAAATAGACAGGTAGACAGGGAGAATGGGCGCGCCAGGGCCTCCAGCCACTGCAAACCAACTCCAGACGCATGTGCCCCCTTGTGCATCTGGCTAACGTGGGTCCTGGGGAATGAAGCCTCGAACCGGGGTCCTTAGGCTTCACAGGCAAGCGCTTAACCGCTAAATCATCTCTCCAGCCCATGATCTAGCACTTTTATACTGAAAAAAAAAAAAAAAAGACTAACTAAAAAAAGAATCCCCAACCACCATTGGAAAAGCAGAGTCATTTTCTAACATCTCCTCAACTTTTAACCGGAAGCCAAAATCGAGAGCGATGGCAAGAGAAATGAGTTCAAGCGGTCCACTATTAAGCTGTGAGCCTGTGTTACAGGGGTTGCCAAGTGACCTTTAATGAGCACCTGCCTGAGACAGAGAAATCATAGTATTCCAGGCAGAGGACCCAGTGTATAATTTTGTTTCAGTATCTCAGCAGGGGCTGCTGCGTATCTCCCAGCGTCTACACTGATAGCCAAGAGTCTGAAGAGTAACTTTGAACTTGGCTCGTTCTTCTTGGACTGGAGTTTTAAGTTCACATGTTACAGAAGAGCTCGACTTGATGCCTTATCACAGGTCAGTGGGGCTAGCAAGCCTGTTTCAAGGCACAAGAAGCTGGCGTCCAGGAGTACCCTGGCCTCAGACAGTGCAGAAATTCTAGTTGTCTCACTGGGCTCCACCTCTACAGGCATCTCTTCTCCGGACCCATCTTAGAACAGAATTCCTGCTTCTTATCTGGCTGAAGCATCCCAGTAACTTCAGCATCCTGGTTTCTACCTACGGCTTTGGCTGCGACAATTCTTTAAAGGACTCCCTTTCTGCCGGGCCTGGGGATACTCTCCTAGAATCCATGGTATTGGGGAGGTAGAGGCAGGAAGGATGTGAGTTCAAAGCCAGCCTAGGGTTATCTCAAAAAAAAAAAAAAATAAGCCAAGGGTAAAAGTATTCTTTTCATCTCTTCCATTGTCCAGGGAATTCTCCACAGGCCTCACTACCTCTGATCTCTTGGAAATCCATTTTTCTGTCTTGTTTGAACCGCTCCTCTCTGTGGTATGCTAAGCCGACCCTCTGCCCTTCTAGGCTGACCATCCTCAAAGCAGCCTTGTCAGAGGCACGAGCTTCCTTTCAGACCCAGGGTCCAGCTGAGACTAGACCAGGGCTAACACCACCACCGTGTCCTCACCAGGGTGGGGTTTCCTCTCTCCTTCTTGACGTCTCTCCCGAAGGCTGCAGTCACACCTGGTTAGCTTGTGACAAAAGAGAGCACCCGGACACTGCATGTAAGTCTCATCCTGCCGCACAGGCAAGGGTGTCAGTCAGTCACCCCGAGGACCCCACTCTCTTGTGGCCAGGGTCATAGTGCTGTTGGAACCCCCGAGGCGTGAGCCCTCTCGGGCTCTGAGCTGTGGACAAAGCCTGCTCTTTTCTGTTGAGATTCCTATCAATTTCTTCCTTTCAAACCCATCTCAAAAGCTTTTTCTCACAACCTTCAAACTATTTATCAGTCCTTCTCTCTCTCTCTCTCTCTCTCTCTCTCTCTCTCTCTCTTCCTCCCCAGGCTGACCTAGAGCTCTCTATGTAGCCATGGGTGACCTCGGGTGCCTGGGATTTGCAGGTGTGGGCCACGATTCCACATTCACGCAGTGCTGGGATTGCAGGGAGAGCTTCACGCATGCTGGGCGTCCGTTGCTCCGATGGAGCTGCCCCCTTAGCCTTCCCGGCGGCCTCCCAGGCACCCTCCAGCTCCCTGGTCCCCGCCGTGGAGGTCCTGCGGCTGCCGCCTCCTCCGTCCATCTCCCTCCCGTCCTTCCATCACCTCTGGTCTCCACACACAGCCAGAGCACAGCGACCTGGGAATAGCAAGCACGTAAGTTGGCCTCCTTCTTCAGACAGGCGGTCTAGAAGCTTCCCAAGAGGACACCCAAACACTTTGCCACAGCCTACGTAAACTGACCTGGCAACGTCTCCATTTCCATCTCTCCACACTCCCCTGCTCACCAGGATCCAGTCAGCCTTCCTCTGCCTCTATCCTTAAACGCGTCATGGGTGTCTCTGCCTATTCCTTGCAGCCTCTCCCATGTGGTCCCTCTGCTCCCAAATCTTCACATGACTTCCATCCCTCCCATTCGTTTTAAGGCTCATCTCCTCACAGAAATGGCACCAATTTTCCAGTTATAAATTAAAACTCCTTCCTCCGAGATGCTCTCAACCCTTTGCCCCCCCCCCCTTTTTGACTTCCTAGAAGTACTTCCTTCCACCATGGCTCGAGATCTCCTTCCTTTTCCGGTTGATTGACCGGCGCACTGTCAGTTCCCAACCCGCTGGGAAGGTCCAGCGAGGGCAGGAACCTAACGGGTGTAGCTACCTGTCACAGCCTTGGTACCAGAAGAATACCACCATGCCCGACCCAGAACCCCAAAGCTGTTTATCAATCAATGAATGACTATGTCTCCACTTCACTGCAAACCAAAACTAAACGGAGAACTGAGGGAGGTTTGACAGAGAGGAAAAAATGTCTGGGGACGATTAGGTTTGATGGCAAGGCAGTTATACTCCTGTCCTGCTTGGCTTGCTAACCGTGTTTGACTCCAGAGGAAAGAGGATTAAACACATGACGGTTCTTCCTAAAGAAACGCTTTATCTCCAGCCGACGCCAACCGGCGTGCACTTCTTAAAGGGCTGCTGGAAACTCCTTCGCAGTGGATCAGCCTGTGGCTCTGGATGGCAGGTGTATTCCACCATGTCGGCCTATGGGCTGCTGGGGATCGAACCCAGGGGACTCCATTTACCCAAACTAGTCCCGTGAGCAACCTATTATTTAAACAGGATTTCATTTTTCCCTTTTAGGACAGGTGTAACTTTGTGTGTGTGTGTGTGTGTGTGTGTGTGTGTGTGTGTGTGTGTGTAGAGGCCAGAGGAAAATCTTGGGTATAGTTCCTTAGGCATATTATTCACCATTTTGAAACAAAGTCTTTCATTAGCGTGGAGCTAAACAATTTTGGTATGCAGGCTGGCCAGCGAGCTCCACAGATCACCTGTCTCTGCCTCCCAGAAGTAGGACTACAGGCAAACACCCCGATGCCTAGCATTTTTATAAGGGTTCTTTATTTGAAAGATAGAGAAAGAAGAAGATAGAGAGAGCGAATGGGAAAGCCAGGGTTTCCAGCCAGTGCAAACGAACTCCGGACGCATGCGCCACCTTGTGCATCTGGCTTACGTGGGTCCTGGGGAATGGAACCTGGGTCCTTTGGCATTGCAGGTAAGCTCCTTAACTGCTTTTCAGCCCCCAAAATAGTTTTTAAAAATGGCATCCACCACTGTCTTGGGCAGAGTGACCTGAAGCTGACTTGTTCTCGAGTTTGCGCTTATTAGAATCATCTACCTGGAGCTGGAAGAGTGCTCCAAGGATCCCCAGAGAGTGTGGCTAAGTCAGTCAAGGTTAAACAACAGCATCTGGGTTTTTCTAGTAAGTTCCACAGCTTTAGAGATTTCAGCAAAGTCCAAGTTCCTAGAAGGAGATTGAGGGATTCGGGCCAACCGAGATGGCCATGCGAAGCAAACTAAAGCATATGGACTCAAATGAGCCATCCAGCCTCTGGCCTGCGACACCCCGCCCCCCCACGCCTGCAAAGCGGTAGCAGTCTTCCCTCCCCAGGTCCTGCTCAGGCCCTGCCTGGCCTAGCACAGGCCCACGTCCATCTGGCTGCCTGCTCCAAGCTAAGAGCTCCCTGCAGAGAGCGCGCATGTAACCGCTGCTCTTCAGTGGCCCAGCCGCAGAGCAGAGGCCCCGTTACCTGGACGTCCGAGGAGTTGTCAGGAAGCACACAGCGGGGCTGCCTGGGTGTGATGGAAGCGGCCAGTCCAGAGCCACCAAAGAGCACCGAGTTCCTGAATGTTGCCATGTGGTTGACAAGACACCCAGTAAATGTCACCTTGTCAGCACAGTAGGGAAAAAACAAAAACAAAAAAACGGGATCCTGATGGTGGTGCGGGGCTGGGCCCCTGCCATCCCTTCTCACCATGGGTAAGCAGAGTGTGTGTTATACAGTGAATTCCTCCTAACTGAAAGCAGTCAACAGCCCCTGCCAGCTTTATCCAAAGTAGCTGGGAAAACACAGAGAGGTTTGTAGAGATTGGGCCTGTGGGTATTCCTCCATAGAAGGAAGGGCAAGGGGAAGGTCATCAGACCCTCACCTGAGCTCTCGGGTGCGCCTCCCCGCCCCCCGCCGCCATGCCAGCTGTATGCGATGATGCACGGGGTCTCAAGACGTGGGGGTGGCAGTGTAGTGTATAGAGGGTGGACGATCAAGGATGGGGAGCAGCCGTGTGGAGCTTGTGATCCATGCTCAAATGAGACTTCTCTGTGGTCCAGCTCCTTTGGAGTCTCCATGCTCCTGTAAGGAACTACTCACAATACTCTGTGAGGAACCCCAGTAAACTCATTGGCTCACCCAAACTGGTTTTGGTATAATCATGTTTGGTATGTTGCCTGTGTCCTATCTGGGGTGAATAGATGTATATTTGCAACTCTCCCTGGGGGGGGGGTGAGTTTCATGCAATAGTGTGACTCAGCCATAAACCTATGTGTGTTCAGCAAGAAGGCTATGTCTCACTGGGATTTAAAGAAAATAACTTTTATTTTATTTGTTTGAAAGACAGAAAGAGTCTGAGAGAGAGAGAGAGAGAGAATGGGCGCACCAGGGCCTTCAGCTGCTGCAAACGAATTCCAAAGGCATGTGCCACCTTGTGCATCTGGCTTACGTGGGTCCTGGGGAAACTGAACCTGGATCCTTTGGCATCACAAGCAAGTGCCTTCACCGCTTAGCCATCTCTCCAGCCCTCTCACTAGGATTATACCACTCAATCACAGGAGACCTAGTGGCTGCACAAGTCAATTACCAAGTTCCACTGACTTCCAAAAATCCAGTTCCTATTCTCTGGTACTTGGGTCTTTGTGACTGATGGTTTCATCTGCATTATACATATATATTATGTATATATATATATATATTATAAATATAAATATATATTATTGACAAATTCCATAATTGTAAACAACATCCCATGGTAATTTTCTCCCTCCCTATGCTTTCCCCTTTGAAACTCCACTCTCCATCATATCCCCTCCCCCTCTCAATCAGTCTCTTTTATTTTATTGTCATCTTTTCTTCCTATTATGATGGTCTTGTGTAGGTAGTGTCAGGCACTGTGAGGTCATGGATATCCAGGCCATTTTGTGTCTGTGGGGAGCACGTTGTAAGGAGTCCTACCCTTCCTTTGGCTCTTACATTCTTTCCACTACCTCTTTCGCAATGGACCCTGAGCCGTGGAAGATGTGATTGAGATATTTCAGTGCTGAGCATTCCTCTGTCACTTCTTTCCAGCACCATGGTGCCTTCTGAGTCATCCCAAGGTCACTGCCATCTGAAAAGAGAAGCTTCTCTAACCAAAAGTGGGAGTAGCATTAATATATGAGTATGAACATTAAGAGAAGTGAGTACAGGGAAGTTTGGTGAGCATAGTATATACTTTTAGCCAGACAGCAGCAGACATTACACTCCTAGGGCTCATGACTACCCCTGTTTTAGGTTTTTCATATCAGAGATATATTGCCTCCCATTGAGTGGGCCTCCAGTCCAATTAGAGGGCAGCTGGTTTCCACCATGACAGACGTGCTGCTATTGCACCTGTTGGCTCATTTGGCCTGGCTGGACAACTATAAGGCTTGCAGTGTCCACTTCTGGGTATGTTCACTGATGATTTCTCTTTCTTCCATTGAACTGCATGCAACGTTGCTTTTCTAGCTTTCTGTCAGCTGGTCTACATGGAGGAGGTTTTCAGCTCAGCTCCAGCAGGATTTCTCAGTGACCTTGCCCCCCAAGTATGTGGGGTCTTCAGCAATAGGGTCTTAACATCTATTCCTGGTGGAAAACCAAGGGCCTCGGCAATGGCCTGTAATGTTTTAGGGGACATCAGGGACCTCCCTGGCCAACAACTCACTGGAAGGTATCCCATCCCTAGCACTGAGAATTTGTCTAGTAACAATCTATGGCTCCTGTGTGTCCCATTGTCCAAAAACAAAGTAGGTTTCCATGACTTACATGACGTCGAGAACTTAGTACAGCTGCTCAGTCCTCAGGCTGGAGGCCTTGGCAGCCCCAGTCTGACTCTGAGGGCTGGACAGTTCCTGGAGAGTTGCTGGTCCTCGGTGCATGTTGGAGGGCTGAAGAGGCTGGGATCTGATGTCAGAGGAAGATGGCAGCAGAGCACTCTCGCCAGTCATGAAGTGAAGGTAGGCTGGCAAAAACCTACCTTCTCTTTGTCTTAATTGTGCCAAACAGCACATTAGTGTCATTTCAATGAAATCGACCCCCCAGCAACTTTTTTTTTTTTTTTTTTTGGCTATGGATTCTCCTTTGGTGTTGGGGGCTAAAACCTCCTTACCAATCAAAAATTGCCTAGATCCTTCTCCCATGTTACCTTCTAAAAGTGAAATAGTTTTACATTCTACATTGAGCATATTTATTGCAGAGGGTTTTTGTAAATGACATTACATCTATAACTGGATTCTTTTTTTTTTTTTTTTTTTTAACCCACGGCAATCCTGTTTCCTTAGCCTCTTTGAACAGGCAACTCTTTCTCCATTAACTCGTTTTTGCTTGATTTGTCAAATGCTCTTTGACTGTGTCTGTGTGTGTATTTCTAGTCTTTTCTGTTCCAGTGACCTGCTGCTCTGTCATTTTACCAGTACCACGCTGTCCTGATGGGGTGGCTCTGTGGTAAGGCTCCAAACCTGGCAGCGGTGGCTCCCAGACAAGCTTCCTCCTCAGTGTGGTACTGGCTGTCTGCAGTCTTTGGTTGTTCCACGCATTAGAATCAGTTCATATCCATGATGCAAGCTGCTAGAATTTTTATTTGGACTGCACTTAATCAAGAGATAAACTTATTTTAAAAATAGCCCAGCATCTTTCCTGAATTCTTTTCATTAATATAGGCTATCTTTCCATTTGTTTAGATTTTTAAAAATAATTTGTTCATCAATCCATGCTTTATCAAAAGCTTTTCTTTTTGCTGTTTCTTTTCTTTTTCTTTTTCTTTTTCTTTCTTTCTTTTTTTTTTTTTTTTTTTTTTTTTGAGGTAGGATCTCACTCTAGCCCGGGCAGATCTGGAACTCACTCCGTAGTCCCAGGCTGGCCTAGAACTCACTGAAATCCTCCTACCTCTGCCTCCACAGTGCTGGGATTAAAGGTGTGGGCCACCATGTCTGGCTTCTTTTTGCTTTTATTTTCCCTAAATATTTCTCCTTCTTCCCTCTCATCCTTTCTGTTCTGTCCACTTCCCTCCTGGTGAGATCAACAGTGTATGATGGGTGGCTTTTTTTCTTTCTTTCTATGTCTAAATTATATGTGTAAGTATATTTGCTAGGTGTGATTTTGACTTTCTTTGTATCTGCCTATCTCTTTTACTCTCTGCACATCATACAAAAATGCAAACAAAAATACACACACTACTGGCTGGAGAGATGGCTTAGTGGTTAAGTGCTTGCCTGTGAAGCCTAAGGACCCCAGTTCGAGGCTTGATTCCCCAGGACCCACATAAGCCAGATGCACAAGGTGGTGCATGCATCTGGAGTTCCTTCGCAGTGGTTGGAAGCCCTGATGCGCCCATTCTCTCCTTCTCCCTCTCCCTCTCCTTCTCCTCTCCTCTCCCTCTCCCTCTCTCTCTCTCTCTCTCTCTCTCTCTCTATATATATATATATATATATATATATATATATATATTGCATCTTGTTCATATCATTCAGTAATTCCATATAAATCTCTCAAAGAGGTTGAGTCTGGTTTTAGCCTATTAAAAAATGAAGGGCTGGAGAGATGGCTTTGCAATTAAGGTGCTTGCCTGCAAAGCCTAAGGACCCATGTTCAACTCTCCAGGTCCCATGTAAACCAGACACATAAGGTGACACAAACATGCAATGTTGCACATGTCTACAAGGTAGCACATGAATCTGGAATTCAATTACAGTGGCTAGATTCTCTAGCACAGTAATTCTCTCTCTCTCTCTCTCTTGCATTATGAAAAGGCCAGCCTGTTGGGCTTGCCTAAAAAAGTAGGGGTAAAAAAATTAAAAATGAGGACATGGGGCTGGAGAGATGGCTCGGCAGTTCAGGCACTTGCCTGCAAAGCCTAATGACTTGGGTTCAATTCCCCAGTAACCATGTAAAACCAGATGCACAAAGTGGCACATGCATCAGGAGTTCTTTTGTCATGGCTGGAGGCCCTGGCTTGCCCATTCTCTCCCTATGTCTGTCTTTCTTTTCTCTATATCTCTCTGTTTGCAAATGAATAAAATATATTTTTTAAATGAGGACATAATGTCCAGTATGGTGTGGGTCACTGTAATTTATTCATCAATTTCTTTGCATCTGGTTTTTCATTTTACATTCAAGGCCTTCTCCCCAGAAACATCATTATAGCACACCTCCTTGCAAATATGTTTTTACATATTGTCATATTTCTAGGGCTAGCTTCCCAGGAAGAAAATTTCAGGGTCAGAGGAGCATGTAATTTTTATTTAAGTAGGCATTTCCAGGATGAATGTTCAGAAAATATTGTTAACACTCCATTTTTTTGAGTCATAAAAGTGTAGATAGAAAATTTTACCCATGTTCCCATGATAAATTGCTGTTATCACTCTTTTAGTAATTTTCTCAGTCTAATGGGTCTAAAGGAATATTTCTGTCCTATTTTCATCTTTCTTTCCCTGACTACTATTGGAATTTCATCATTATTTTATATTTGTCAGTCATTTGGGTTATTTGTGTCAATTATATATGCGTTATTGGGTTTTGATTCTGATTAATCTTTCCTCATGTCAGCTTGCAAGAGTCCCTTTTCTATTATATATTTATATGTTTTATCATTTGCCATTTTTATTACAGCTATTTTCTGAGCTATATGTTATTTAAAAAATATTTTTATTTATTTGTTTGTTTTTGTTTTTGAGATAGGGTCTTGCTCTAGCCCAGGCTGAGCTGGAATTCACTATGTAGTCTCAGGGTGGCCTTGAACTCACGGCAATCCACCTATCTCTGCCACCTGAGTGCTGGGATTAAAGGCGTGCGCCACCACTCCTGGATTAGAATATATTTTTAGTTAGCTAACAAGAGAATAGTTCTACACATGGCTTTTTCATACCTGTTAGTTTTGGTAAAGCCTCCTCCTTTTTCTCCACCCACCATGCCTGCTTAAAACTTTCCATTCTCAATGTTCCACCCCTGACCTTTCATATCACATATGTCCTATTACTCTGTGCCCATACGGTTCCCTTCTTATTTTTTCCTCTTCGCACGGCCTCTTCCTAGCTTCCTGGTCTCTTTTATGTGTCATTTTCTTTTTTACTTTGTTTCCAGCATAACGCATCAAGTACTGGCCAAAATATGTAAGGACCATTTGAACTAAAAGAATGGGAATCAAATGAATGACGGGACCATTCATTCTCCAAAGGCTGCTGGATGCTCGTGAGCTCAGAGAGAAGCTAAGACCATTCTTACAAAGAATACTGGGAAGCTGATTAGACAACAAGGGGTGAGGAAAAGCTATAAACAGCTGAATAGAGGGCTAGAGCGAAGGCTCAGTGGAGAAAGTATTCAGTGCACAAGCCTGAGGCCCTGAGTTTGAATCTCCAGTACTCACACGAAAGCCAGTCTTCGGTCTCCTGTTAGCAGGGATTTGTTACAGAAATTAGATTGAGACAGGCATTGCAAGGAAAATTAATACCGGCAATCTGGTCATCTCAAAGCTGTTGAAGGGGCTGGTGAAACGAAAGGCACGACGCCAGCAGAAAATTCCACTTCACTAATGCAATGATAAGTCTCACAGGCTAGAAAGACGCTGTTGCTACCCAGAGGTCAACGTTCACTGTGCTGAACGTGTGCATGTGGGAATTGTGGTTCACTGACATCTAGCCCCTAAGGTACGGGTGAGAGCTATGATAGGTCATGGAACACCAGTCGCCAAACATCTAGTGCAGGGTTAAAGCATCAACGTGGGGGGGGACAAGGACAGGGAACACCTGGTACTACCTGGCTGGCTCCCAGTTCACAGAAGTGAGGCTCGAAGCACACTTCTCAGCCCTTTCTGCTGCGACTGCTTCCGTGGGGCTCTATTGTAATATGAACCCTCGTGGCATTTTTGAATCTTTTCTACCTTTTTTTCTGCCCTTGCGGAAAATGAGCAGCCTTTCTAATACACTGGCTACCCACCCACTGCATCACTCTTACAGAGTCAATGCAAACTGCGGTGCAATGGAAGTCATCCCGCTGAAGCTCATCTTTGTGACAGAAAGCATGCTCCTCAATGCGATCTGCAGGAATTGAAGAGAAACTTCTGTGAGCTATTCGAGTGCTTTGAAAGCTCAACAGGCCCGGCTGACTACGTCACCACCATGCCCTACGGAATGGCTGGTCTTGGCTGCCAACTTCATTGAATCTGGAATCACAACTAAGAGACACGTTCCTGGGTGGGTCTTTGAGGGCATTTCAGGAAAGATTAACAAAGGGCTGAAGACATTCCTCCCGGAGTGTGGTGACACCTTCCCACAGGAGCTCAGATAGACAATAAATAAATAAAATAAATTAAAAAAAAAAAAAAGCAGATCCAGAGCCAGGCGTGGTGGCACATGCCTTTAATCCCAGCACTCTGGAGGCAGAGGTAGGAGGATCACCGTGAGTTCAACCCTGAGATTACATAGTGAATTCCCGGTCAGTCTGGGCCAGAGTGACACCCTACCTCAAAAAAACCAAAAGAAAAGGAAAAAAAAAAACAAAAACAAAACACATGTCCAAGGAAAAACCAATGCTGCCTGTCTATAGGCCTTTGTCTCTTGCTGGTGAGTGCATTTATCCCTAGAGCTGCCGACATCAGACTCCAGATTCTTCAGCCTTCCAATGTAGACCAAGGACTAACAACCCCCAGAAATCTTCCCGGCCTTCAGAGCCAGATACTGAGGTGCCCAGCTTCGTGAGCTGAGCAGCTACCAGGTTCTCTGCCTCACCACCCTGCAGCTGGCCATTATCGGGAGTACCCGGCCTCATATAAATCACTCTAATAAATCCTCATTCCATCCGTTCTGTTCCTCTAGAGAGTCCTGACTCATACACCCTGTAATGTTTCTACCTAGCAACAGAATGAACACCGTGGCCTCTGGACAAAAAGGAAATGAAGAATGGGGGCTGCTTGCCTGGATTAATTTCATCAGGACAGGCAGGTGACCTACTTCCACCCAGTTTATGCACCAATTTCAGAGTTAAGGCCGTATCACGAAAGCTAAAGGATAGGTCTATTCAGAACCGCGAAAACTCACGGGAGCGGGGCTGGTAATGCAGAAATGCCTGTCACCCATCCTTCCTTTATCGTCCCCTTGAAAAGCACACACAGGGGCCAGTGAAGCCGCCATGGAGAGATGCCTGTCAGACTTCATCTCAAGGGACCTGCTGCAGAGCGTAGAGCTGCTGGCTGCTGGGCCCTCTGTCAGGACCTCTGGGGTTGCCCTGCTTAGGCCACACTCCCCTCAGGCAGCTCCAGCCCACCACTGAGCATCCTGTGAGTGGATGGTCCTCCCTTATGGGCATCTCTACTGCTGGCCTTCTCCACTGTACTGACCAAGCTATTTCAGACCAGAGTCTGACATTTCTCCTTCCAAATCTCTCTCCCCACTCTCTTTGTTCTTTTTTTAAAATATTTTTATTTTTATTTATTTATTTGACATAGAAAGGGGGGAGAGAGAGAGAATAGGCGCACCAGGGCCTCCAGCTACCGCAACCAAACTCCAGACCCATGCGCCCCTTTGTGCATCTGGCTAACGTGGGTCCTGGGTGATAGAACCTGGGTCCTTTGGCTTTGTAGGCAAATGCCTTAACTGCTAAGCCATCCTCCAGCCCTCTTCTTTCTTTTTGAGACAGGATCTCTCACTCTAGCCAGACTGATCTAGAACTCACTCTGTAGCCCTGGCTGACTTTGAACTCATGGCAATCTTCCTTCCTTCACATCTCCCTCTCTCTCAGCACAGCAGGCGTTAGATCCACAACACATTCTGGGGTGTTTCCCTGCTCCCCCCTAACTCTTCCCCCTGTATATTTCATAGACATTTCCCACAATAAGTTTCAAGCGCTTGTAACTGGGTCTTGGTGAGTGCGTTCTGGAAAACCTAGTCACACGCAATCAAGACATCTGCTGGACACAACGAGAGTCTTGTTCTAGAGGAAGTTACATTCTGCCTTTGGAACTCTGTTTTTCTACGGTGAGGATTATGATGAGGAGTATGGAATTTGGATGCCCCTTATGTTGCCAACCATTTCACCACTATGACAACACGCATGAGAAAAACAAAACTGAAAGGAACAAAATAATTTTTTGGCTTGCAGTTTGAGAGCATGGTTGTTTTGATCTATCATTTCTGGGCCTGCGGTGAGACAGAACATTCTGCAGAAAGGCCTCGGAGAGCAAGATGCTCGTTGTACGGCAGCCGGGAAGCTGTGTGAGAGAGAGGAAAGGTTGAGGGACAAGGTATGTTTTTCGAAGATAAATCGATCTCCAAGGTTGGGGAGACGACTCACGCGCTGAAGGCGATTGCACTGCAAATCAGAGACCAGAGTTCAGATCCACGGCAACTATATAAGGGCCAGAGACAAAGTGATGTGTGAGTCTGTAAACCCCAGTGCATCTAAGGCGATGGGAGGAGCCAGAGAATTCTCCAAAGCTCACGGGGCAGCTAGTCAGGCCTTCTGGACAGCAAAGCAACCAGAGATCCTGTCTCAAAACAAGTGGAAGGGCAAGAGCCAAGGTGCCCTCTGATCTTACCACGGCACACACACACACACACACACACACACAGCTTTAAAACTAGATTTAAAAAAAGAGATATGTCCCTGGTGGCTTACTTCCTCCAACCAGGCCCCCACTTCTAACAGTCCATTCACTATCTGTGAATTCACTAATTGATTAATCCACTGGTAAGGCTACAGCCCTCGCAATCCCATCTCCTCTCAGCACATCAACCAGAAGCCAAACTTTTAGCACGTGAACTTTCAGGAGATATGGTGTGTGTGTTTGTGTGTGTGTGTATGTGTGTGTGTGTGTGTACATGCATGTGGTTGATGGCCTTCCTCAATGGCATGCCACCTCCCTTTTGAGCCTGGATGAGTATGTCACTTCACCTGGCGTCTAAATGACTCAGTAAGACTAGCCAGCCAGCAGGCTCCAGTGATGATCTTGTCCACCTGCCCAGCGTTGGCGTTACAGGTGTATGCATCCACTTGGTTATTGAGACTCTGAACTCAGGTCCTCGTGCTTGTGCAGGAAAGTTTACCAACTGGCCCATCTCCCAAAACCCAGGAAACATTTTTTTTTAATTCAAACCCAGACAAAGCTACTTATAAAAATTGTCTAAGAAAGCTAATTGCCTTAATTCTGGGGTGAGGGATGGCTACCAAGATGAAAATTCTGGACTGGAAGGATGGCTTTAGTGGTTAAGGCACTTTCCTGTAAAGCCTGAAGACTTAGGTTCAGTTTTCCAGAGCCCATGTAAGCCAGGTGCAAATGCTGGCGCCTGCCTCTGGAGTTTGTTTGGAGTGACTGGAGGGCCTGGCATACCCATTTTCTCTTTCTCTCTCTCTTTCTGTTTAATAAATAAATAAGATAAAACATCTAAGAAGATGATGAAAATTCCTGGTCCTCTCTGAAGCTGATCTTAGATAAAACGTCTTCCATGGGATGAAGCCTGACCTGACCCCAGGTGTTTCACTGCCAAGGTTACCCCCGGAAACTTCCAGGGTCATTTAGAAATGTGTGTGCCCATTATAAAAGGCAGAAGCGACACTGCTCATTTTATTTGTCCCCTGTTGTGACTCTTGGGGCATGTAGTTAATTAAGTAATTATGGATTCTGTTCCATTTAATCCCTGGTTCAGAGCTGGGCTGTTTATACAGTCTCGGATCCCAAGAACTTTCAGTCTTTAGATAAGACAGCTCCCACAGGAAAGTATGTCTATACCATTTTTTTGCACTCATATTCAGAAAATAAGATTTGTGACGAATCACAAAACTGTTATGTTTTGTGAAGATTTCCCCCTCCTTCTCATTAATAGCATGGCATATCAGCTCTTTTCCTTCCTGAGCACCAAAGAACCACAGTCCAGCCTTCCCCCCCACATCAGGAAGAAAGCACTCGTGCAGCTCCTTGTTGAGACCAGTGGATTTCTTTCACAGGAGCAGAGTGGAGTTCTCGGATTCATACCTGGGGACTTGGACAGCAGAGGAAACTGAACCACAGGGAAAGAAAGTAAGTTGTACTAGCCAGAGTTACAGCACCCTTTTTAGCAGGAAAAAAAAACCAAAAAAACAAAAAATGATGCTTTTTTTTTTTTGCCATGTCCTCGGCTTTATTTATTTTTTAAAATTTTTTTGGTTTATTTTTATTTATTTATTTGAGAGTGACAGACAGAGAAAGAGGCAGAGAGAGAGAGAGAGAGAGGGAGAGAGAGAGATTGGGCGCACCAGGGCTACCAGCCACTGCAAACGAACTCCAGATGCATGCGCCCCCTTGTGCTTCTGGCTAACATAGGTTCTGGGGAATCGAGTCTTGAACCGGGGTCCTTAGGCTTCACAGGCAAGTGCTTAACCACTAAGCCATCTCTCCAGCCCCTGTCCTCGGCTTTAAACAGGACATCTGAGCTACCCGTCCAAGACTCAGGGAACCTCACGGGAGAGGGGACAGAAGGAATGTTAAAGCAGGAGGCTGGGGATCAGGACCGTGAAGCACTGTCCCCTGGGCACAGCACTGCTGACACACTTGTGAACTCACGGCAGCTGTGGTCTCCTGAACGACACCGAGTCTGTCTGTACCTCACCCCCAGAGTAGCGAAAGACTAATGGCCGTGGGGAGAGCGGGAGGCAGGCTCACCACTGAGGTAGCCTCTGGTACATTGCCCATTCCACAGTAAAGAACCTTCTACTCATGACCACACAAGCAACCCTACTTTAACTCAATGTTTTTTTGTTTTGTTTTGTTTTTAAGGCATGAAAGTAAGATGGTGATTAAAGGGAAAGAGGATATTCATGGGAGGGAAGGCGGATGAGAGAGGGTTAATAAGGTATCAAAAAATGGAAAAAGAGGGCTGGCGGGATTGCTTAGTGGTTCAGGTGTTTGCCTGCAAAGTCAAAGGACCCAGGTTTGATTCCCTAGGACCCAAATTAGCCAGATGCACAAGGTGGCACACGTGTCTGGAGTTTGTTTGCAGTGGCTGGAGGCCCTGGTATGCCCATTCTCTCTCTACCTTTTCCTCTGTCAAATAAAATAAATAAATAAATAAATAAAATATTTTTTAAAAAAAAAGCCAGGCGTGGTGGCACATGCCTTTAATGCCAGCACTCGGGAGGCAGAGGTAGGAGGATAGCCGTGAGTTCGAGGCCACCCTGAGACTCCATAGTGAATTCCAGGTCAGCCTGAGCTAGAGTGAGGCCCTACCTCGGAAAACCAAAAAAGAAAAAAAAAAAGGCAAAAGAGGGCTAGAGAGATGACTTAGCATTTAAAAACACTTGCCTGCAAAGCCTAAGGACCCAGGTTTGATTCCCCAGTACCCATGTAATCCAGATGCCCAAGGTGGCACATGTGTTTGGAGTTCATTTGCAATGGCCCTTGCACACCCATTCTCTATCTATCTCTACCCCTCCCTCTCCCTTTCTCTCCCTTCCTGTCTCAAATAAGCAAATAAATAAATTTTTTTTAAAAAATGGAGAAAGAGGGCTAGAGAGATTGCTTAGTGGTTAAGGCACTTGCCTGTGAAGTCTAAGGGCCCAGGTTTGATTCTACAGGTTCCATGTAAGCCAGATGCACAGGGTGGTGCATGCATCTGACATTCATTTGCAGTGGCTAGAGGCTCTGGTGTACCCAATCTCTCTCTTCTCTCTCTCTCTCTTTCTCTCTCCTTCGGTCTCAAATAAAAGTAAAGAATAGAAAAAGAAATATTTTTAAAGACTATACTACTCGGATACCTAATGCAGCCATCACAACCTTCACGTCAACACCAGCCCGTTCTGTCAAGTCTGAACGCACACAGCCGCCACTGGAAAAATAAACATGGTGGCACAAAAAGTGACAGACATCCAGGGCCGCACCTCACCTGTCTCATAGTACTTAGAAGACAGCGCGGGGTTCATTTGGTCTCACCCACTCCCTTGCAGCTGAGAACACAGAGGGGCAATCGTGTCACACACTGCCACGGTCGGTGAGGACCAGTGCTCAGGCTTCAAGAGCCCCAACGCAGTGCCCCGTGCCCCAACCTTGCCGCTTCTTGATCATTAAACATCTCTCTGCCTTGCTTGATCTAGCTGCTTCTGTGGCTGGTCCCCGAGGTGCTCTTCATCTCCTCTGAAGTGGACAGCAGGCCCTCACGGGACTTGCCAAAGATCCTGTGATCTATCCCCTGCCCTGGGACCTGTTTCCAGGATGTTCACCACGCACCTTGCCCTCTTCTGACAGACGCCCTCTAACCGTCCTTCCGTGCCATGTACACGGATTAGGCTCTGCAGGGAGAGCTGATGGGAGAAGCGTCCAAACTCTCCCGTTTCAACAGGCAAGAGTGGAGCTCAACGTGAGAACCTTCCCTGGCACATTCGTTCTCTCCCAGCTCCCGCAGCAGCTATTGCACATACTCATGTGTGTCACCAGCCCAGATACTGTATTCCTTCTAGAATTGATGGCCTTTCCATGTGTGGCTGCTTGTTAAGTCAGCTTCTCTAAGCTGCAGCCACAGTTCCTGAAGTGTCCCCCCCCAGCCCCCCACTCTGGTCCTGGACTGAGTTTTCCAGAAGGAAAACTTACATGAGCTTCGGGATAGGTGAGGAAAGGCACTGGCATCTTGAGGCTCTGAGCGTTATGTGGGGGCAGCCCTGCCGAGACTCCCGCTGACCACAGCTCTTTGGCGCAGAGTGACAAGGAGCCTATGGCTCCCGCAGGTCCCCCTGGAAATCCTTCCTTCCCCACCCGCATGCTGGCAAGGGCACCTGCCGCACAGGGAGTTCCCCAGGTGTTCGTGGATGAAAACTGGGGGGTTCCAGAAAACGTTCCAGGCAATTTTCTACCTGGACAACTTCCCTCACCAAATCCTCGCCTTGGTGTCAGGCCCTGCACCAGATGGAGCAGCAAGACGTTTCTATGGGCTTCCCAACAGCTTCCCAATTGCATAACCTTTTTTCTTCTTTAATTTCTTTCTTTCTTTTTTTTTTTTTTTCGAGGCAGGGTCTCACTCTAGCCCAGGCTGACCTGGAATTCACTATTGTAGACTCAGGGTGGCCTCAAACTCACAGCGATCCTCCTACCTCTGCCCCCCGAGTGCTGGGATTAAAGGCGTGCGCCACCACGCCAGGCTCTTAAAAAGATTTTTGACACGCATGTATGTGTGGTGTGAATGCTTGTGTCTATGTCTTCATGTGGGCATGGCATATATGTGCACATGTGCATTTAGGGACCAGAGATCTCTCTGACATCTTCCTCAGTCAATCTCCACCTTGGTTTTCTTTTAACACATATTTTTATTTATTTTATTTATTAATTTGTGATCAGAGATGGAGAGAGAGAGAGAATTGGCATGCCAGAGCCTCCAGCCACTGCAGTCAAATTCCAGACACATGCACCCCCTTGCGTACTTGCATCACTGTGCATCTGGCTTATGTGGAACCTGGAGAGTTGAACATGGGTGCTTAGGCTTCACAGGCAAACACCTTAACTGCTAAGCCATAGCCCCAGCCCAAAAGTTCCCAAATATTTAAAAAAAAAAATCACAATCTTTGGGCTGGGAAGATCATTCAGCACTTAAGAGCACTTGCCAATTACGCATGAGGGAATTCTCAGCCAGAGCTCACCAAGTTCAAGTTTCCAGAACCCATAGGCACCTGTGTAACCCCAGTCCATGGAAGGGAAGAGACAAGGGGATCACTGACTGAAAAAGAGAGCTCTGGGTTGAAGACGAGACCCCCATCTCAAAGAAGTGCACAGTTAAGCTGTAGAGAGTGGCACGGGAAGGCCTCCTCTGGTCTCGGCATGCACGCAGGCATGCACATACTCATTCACACATTCCGCACACCACACACATCATACCACACATGCTCTACACACGTGCATAAGACAAGCAGCAGCCTTCCATTTCATCTCATAATTACTTGTAAGCCACACAAACATCAGGGCAGTTTGGGTTTGAATCTTGGCTCAAATCCTTGTGAATGTGCGAATGCCTGTATACACTATATACACTCCGGCTTCTCATCGGTACGCTTGCAGTGAGGTAGTAACATAACCGGTTGCAGTCGAGATCGAGGTGAAATTTCACAGCAACTATACGGAGTAGGCCCTCTGTCACGAGTTGTCCACGTGGCAGTTCCCTTCTTGTTGCCGGAACAAAACACTTGACCAAAAGCAGAATATGGAAGCAAAGGCTTGATTTTGGGACTTCAGTTTAGAAAGGAAGTCTCATCATAGCATGACTAGGCATCACGTCACACCACAGTAGTTGGCAGATAGTAGCAAGCAAAGGCCATAGAGATTGCTCAGTGGTTAAGGCACCCGCCTGCAGAGCCTCACACCCCAAGTTCGATTCCCCAGTCCCCATGGAAAGCCAGATGCTGCACAAAGTAGTGCATGCATCTGAAGTCCATTTGCAGTGGCTAGGGGCCCCTGGCGCTCATTCTCTCTGCCTGCAAATAAATAAACTTAAAAAGAAAGAGCTAGCATGGGCTAGAGAGATGGCTTAATGGTTAGGGCACTTGCCTTGCAAAGCCTAAGGACCCAAGTTCGATTCCCCAGTTCCCTGTAAGCTAGATGCACATGGCGGTGGCGCACGAGTCCGGAGTTCATTTGCAGTGGCTGGAGGCCCCGGCGTGCCCAGTCTCTCATCCTCTCTCTCTCTCTCAAATAATAAATAAAGATAAATACAATAAAATGAAAGTGTGAGCTACTCTGGCAAGGCACCTTGGGCTATAATTCCCCAAGGACAACCCAAGGCTTTCCCTCCCAAATTGCCTCCAGCTGGGGACTGAGGGTGACGTCTCATCACAGACACATGAGGCTGCAGGGGGCACTCAGCATTCCCGCCCCGTGTGGCTGTTCTACACACGTAGGTCTGTGCGTGTGAGCTCTGCTCCACTCTCTGCCTTCAAGTGTTCGTGCTCGCTTCCTATTCTCACCGTCCCTCATCACCCATCCAGTGACGGGTGAGGTGGCAGGCATCAGCAGTGAGCCCAGGGGACCCTGCACGAGCCGACACAAGTTCTGCTTGGAGATATTCCTATATCACCTCAGCTGCCTTCCAGCATCTCCCCGACTCCCTAAAGCTCACTGAAAGACAAGATGGAAAGAAGGCAGAGCCACCAATAGGAGACACATTTCATGATTCCCCTGAGCCTCTCAGGGGGTGGCCAGAAAAATGACACATTCAGCAACTTGGAGCAGCCAGATGTTCCGTTCAGTTCAATGGCTGTCATCACCATCATCTTCATCATCGCCATGATACTACAAACCTTTCAGCTACTCAACGGAATAATTATAGTATTTATGTCCTGATTTGCATCTCCTACCTCACCTCATTTTTCTTTTGAACGTATAATCTGCAGAAAGGATGTGGGGGGGGGACTGAATTCACATTTCATTGTTCTTGTGGAAAGAGCCTCGTTCATCTTGGAATCTGTGAAAGGAGATGGTTTCGTGCTAACCTCATTTCAGGCTCATCATAGCAGCAAACGCTGGTGATACGCTTGCCGTCGTCCCGAGCGTATGATGGAAATTCATCCAATTAATAGAACTCCAACCCGTGCGGTAGGATTTTACAAAGATTCCTATTGTGTGGATTAGGACGCAGAGGCAGACCAAGTCACCTTTCCAAGATCACACAGTCCCACGCACGGACGAGAGTCCTTTGGCTCCATG
The DNA here is from genome assembly GCA_036346955.1 of Dipus sagitta. NCBI lineage: Eukaryota > Metazoa > Chordata > Mammalia > Rodentia > Dipodidae > Dipus > Dipus sagitta. Next base: position 10,396,534 of record CM070786.1, read on the forward strand.
TCCTCTGCCCTCCGTCACAGGAAGCCACGTCTCTGCACATGGACGTGTTGCTGCTTCACGTCATCGCTCCCAAGACAGCCCTCCTGCAAGTAATTGCTCTCTCCCCCTGAACCCTGAGCCCTCAGAGTTACTGGCTGTCATCTCTAGGAATAATTTCCACTTAATGAATGCCCTCTTTTTTATTGACAGGAATTTCATTAGCTTGATCATCTCTTGGGTCTGGCAGAAATGATTATTGCATTCAGGAAATCGAAGAGAAATGGCTTATTACTTTGGGGGCAACTAGACCGGGGCGGGGTGCAGGAGCGCAGGAAAGGTAGAGAGAGAGAAGTGGGGGAAAAAAAAACGAAAGAAAAAAAGGCTACAGGAGAGGAGAACGGTAGAGCCGTGGCTCATGCAGGTTTCCCTGTCTCTGCCTGTCTTCCTTCCCGATTGGCAGCCAATTACCGGAAGGCTCAGAAGTGAAACCTAAGCAGACATTGTGGCGGTCCCAGGGGAGGCGCAGCTCTGTCCCCTGACCACCCTATCAGGCGACCATGAGAGATCAGCAGCCCGCAGCAGCGGCAACGGCAGGGCAGGGGAGGGAAGTGAGATGAAGGCATATGTCTTGGATGTTTTAACTGGAGGCTTCTGGAAACTTTCTGTGCTATTTCCTGGGAAGCCGGACAGACAGAACGACTGAAAAGAAACCTTCCTTCAGACGGATCCAGGGAAGGAATCGGGATTGCAGGAGTTCAGCTCACAGTCCCTGAGTCATCACGTTCAGGTCCCCGTGGACACGGGTGGTCCTTGAAAACAGAACCTCCTCCTTAATCACCTGGCGACGTTTCCAGAAGTGTTTGCTGACACAGTCCTTCTGGCTGCAAAAGACTGTTCCGGTCTCTGGGGCCCCAGAGGCCAGCCTCATTTCTTCTCTGCCGTCTGAAAAGACTCCTGCTGTTTCTCTGCTGACTGTTGCAGCCGCCCCTCCCCTGGCGCTCATTATACCTGAATGCCTCCGGTAGCCGGCCAGGGCTCTCACCAGCAGATGCAAAACACAACGGCTTCCTAACCCGCCGCCTCCTATCGCCTTCCCTCACCTCTCTCCGTGATCCGCGCCCCAGCCAGAGTTGCTCTGTTCACAAACAAATGAAAACACACTGCCCACTCTTGTCCGAAAACCCTCTTGAGCTAAAGGGGAAATGCGTGCCATGGCCAAAGGCACAGACCCCGGAGCTCCTTTCCACTTCCATTGTTGAAGGGTCTCCGCACTCCTCTCTCTGGCCTCTGTGCTGATCCATGGATTGGAACTATTGAAGATGCTTCTTGGAGACACCATGGTGCCCCTCTCTTAAGGGCTTCTGCACATTCTCTATTGTTACCACGAAGTTTGCTCCCTTTGCTAGTTAACTGGAGATATATATATATATATATATATATATATATATATATATATATATATATATACAATTTATTTATTTGAGAGGGAGAGAGAGAGAGAAAATGGGCCTGCCAGGGCCTCCAGCCACTACAAACGATCTCCAAATGCATGCGCCCCCTTGTGCATCTGGTTTACGTGGGTACTGGAGAACTGAACCGGGATCCTTTGGCTTTGCAGGTAAATGCCTTAACCACTAAGCCATCTCTCCAGCCCTTCTACCAACTTCTGACTTCCACGTTTGTTCTGCTCACCTTTACATTTCCATCCGGACACAGTGTAAGTTCTCAGTAAATAATTATGCATTCAGTGGACAAAATGGGACAATGTCCCTAGATGCAGCTTGAAGCCCTAACGTAAGCAAGAGCAACAGAGCCATCAAATGGGCTGGCCTGCTCCTCAGACAGAAGAAGGGCTTTGAAGGATTTCCAGTGACATCAGAGGTGACTGAACTTCTCACTCTATAAAAGTGTCAATTTCTTCCAAAAGTGGCCAACTGATTGTGCACCAAATAGTCTTAACACCATCAAAGCCTGACCCAGAGAGTAGCAACCAGACTTAAATGACGCCTCAGAAGGGCTGCAGAGCCTCGTGTTGCCGAATAAGCTCTCGTTGATTAACTGGGAAGTAGAATTTGAATGAAATGGAGATTTCTTATTTGTTTGACCTCTTTGATCCTGGTGTCATAAAAACAGGATGACATTATCTGTCTTAATTATTGCTATGAAAATGACAAAATGAAATATATAAATGATATTTGCAAAACTGTAAACACTGTGTCAAGCCCAGCACTGGTTCTTTGGGGAGTGCTGCATATATGAAGTCACAGGATCTGTTTACAGCTGTGAAAAAAATTGAAATAACGTATTTCCTTGCACGACTGCAGAAGTAGGAAGGAAATAACGTAAGAGCCAATGGAAAGGGAGGAGTACTTATGATAGTCTTCTGGACACCATGTGGCCTTGATATTCATGACCTCATAGTGGCTGATGCTGCCTACACAAGACCTGCATAATAGCAGGAAAAAATGATGACATCAAAACAGAAGAGAGACTAGTTGGAAAGAAGAAAAGATTCAATGGGGGACAAGGGGTTTGGGTTAAAGGTGTGTGGGAGGGGATTATGATCATGGTATATTGTTTATATATGTGGAAGTTATCAATAGCAAAGTTTTTAAGATACTTATTATTTGTTTGCTTTAAAGAGAGAAAGAGAAAGAGGCAAATACAATTACAATTCGGAGTCAGAAGTTTAATATGACTCTTCCCAGGTGAATGTCAAAAGATGCTCAGAACTGTGTCTTTCTGGTGACTCCACAGAGGAGTCTGTCCCTTGCCTCCACCTGCTGCTGGCCTTCCTTTCCATGTGGTCACATCACTCAATTGTTCTCCCTCTTCTGGGGTGAAAACTCCCTCTGCCTCCGTCTTAGAGGTACGTTGTCATCACAGTGAATGTTCACCCGGACAAGAGCATCTCAAAATCCTGTTGTAGGCTGGAGAGATGGCTCGGTGGTTTAGGCACTTGCCTGCAAAGCCTAAGGACCTATTCCCTGGTACTCACATAAATCCAGATGCACAAGGTGGCACATGTGTCTGGAGTCTGTATGGAGTGGCCAGAGGCCTGGACACGCCCATTCTCTCTCCCTCCTCTTTCTCTCAAATGAACAAATAATTTTTAACATTCCTTTTGCAAAGGTGCTTTTGTCCTATGAAGTAATGTTTACAAATTATGGGCATTAAGATGTGGTCATCTTGAGGGAGCAGGGAGTATTGTTTCATTTCCATAGGTGGCCTCACAGGAAACCTGGAGCCTTAAGTCCATTAAGTCTTCCTGCTCCCCAACTTCTCCAGGCTTCCACTCCTTCAGTTACTGAAGAAGAGGAGACGCTGGGGGCAGCTGTGACAGAAAGAACCAAAGCCCTAAAGTATTAATGACCGTGTGTGATGGTTAATACGGCCAGCTTGACAAAAGTCTCGAATCACCACAGACACATCTCAGGGCATCTCTATGAGAGATTTTTCTAGGCTAGTTTAAATGAAGTGGGAAGACACACCCTAAATGTGGGTAGCACCATGCCATGGGCTAGGAGTCCAGAACTAAATAAACAGGAGAAAGCAAACTGAGCACCGGCATTCATCTCCACGTGCTCCCCGATCGAGGACCGGATGTGACCAGTGGCTTCATCCTCCTGCCACCACGCCTTCCCCGCCGAGATGGGCTGTGTTCCCTGGAACTGTAAATTAAACAAACCCTTCTCCTTTAAGGTGCTTCCTTTCCGGCATTTTTGCCACAGAGACAAGGAAAGAAAGGAAGACAATATGGCTGGAAAGGATCGCAAATGGCCCTGACGTCTCTCTCTGGTGGAGGCATAAATTTGTGTATGCCCAGGCTCTCACATCTGAATGGCAGGCAGGTCCAAGTCTATGAGAGCAAGCTCTTGGCCTGTGGGTACTTCCAAGAAGGTGGCCTCCTGTCATTCTGCCCTGCCACCTCTCTAAACAGGCAGCATTCAACCATGCCAAGTCATATTTCCCTTCTGCTATCTCCCTATAGCAGTCATCTTCTCGTTGCTGGGACAAACCGGTGACCAGAAGCAGCTTTATGGAAGGAAATGGTTTGTTTTGGCTTATAGTTAGGACAGGAAGTTTCATCACGGGGGAGAAAACGCGACAGGAACAGACAGGCGGCCAGGTGTCCGTCACATCTCCACAGCAGTAGGGAGGGAGCAGTCTGGGAACTGGGCTTGGAGCTGGGCTTCACTACGCCAAAGCCTGCCTTCCCCTCACCCTAAAAATAACTCTTCTGGCAAGGTTCCACCTTCCAAAAAGGCCCCACAGCTTTCCCAAACTGCCACCTGCTAGGGACCAAGTATCCAGAACCCATGAGCTTAATGGGGACATTTCATTCCAACTACCACCCCCCCTCCAGCACTGTCCACTGACTCACTTTATGAATGACCAGAAACAATCAGTTGCCCTGGGGTGTCCATTTGGCCATGGGGTAAGGAGAAGAGAAAGCACCGATTCCACAATTTCTCAGAGCAACTGAAACAGCTCTGTGATCAGGGGACCAAAAAGAGGTCAATTGGCGCAACGAGTCACTAAAGAACACGGAAGAGGGGCTGTGCCGTATAGCCAGGGCCAGGCAGTTGCCTGGGTGAGTGTAAGTATGAGGAAACAGGCATGACATGTTCACAAGGGAAACATAATTCGCAACTAGATTCCGTTTAAACAAATGTCATTGCAAGCTCATTTCACATCCATCGCTACAAATTTAAAGAGACAAAGCATAAAAAAAACAAGGCACAATCTTAATGATGTAAGAAATCCCACCACTCTTCTAAGTGAATGTTGACTGGGTTGGGTTCCCAGGAGGCAGATTCTGAGACAAGAATGGGAGGAGTGCGTGTGGTTCATTTGGGGGAGTCCCAGGAAACACTGACAAGGTGGCAGGGGGGAAAAGACGGGGATTAAAGGAAGCCAATATCAAATGCATTAAGCAAATGAGGTTCAAGGCAGCAGGCACCTCATCTGGGAATCTGTAAAAAAGAATCTCAAAGCAACCCCATTAGCAATGGCAAGCCAACATGTCTGTCTTCCGGGAAAGGTCCCTAACTAACAGAGGGGTGTTCCTTGGGACATGCACTCCTTGACACTTCCTGTTGTCCCAGAGAGGCTGAGCTCGTTCCCACCTTCAGTGAGTTACAGGTACTTGTAGAAACACTGACTCTTGTGCACAGGCATTGTGAGTGATGAGGGATCCAGGAAATTACCCAGACAGTGGCTCTGCCAAAATTGGTGAGCAAGGGCTGGGGAGATGCCTTCATGGTAACAAGCTCGTTGCACGTGCATAAGGACCTGAGTGTAGATCCCTGGAAACCACACACACACACACACACACACACAATGCTAGGTGTAGTGGCATATACTTGTAATCCCAGTGCTGGGGAGAAAGAGACAGGGGATTGTTGGGGCTTTACTGGCTGGCAAACCAGCTGAATTATTGAGCTCTAAATTCAGCAAGAGATCTCCTGCTTCAAAGAAAATAATTGAGGAAGACCTCAGTATTGACCTCTGGCCAACACACACACACACACACACACACACACACACACACACACATACACACACAGGGACAAGAATACACACACTCATGCACACCACACACACATACAGGGACATGAATACATATACTCACACACACCACACACAAACACACACACACACAGGCACTCATGCACACCACACACACTTAGAAACACGCATACACATGCATACACACACCGACACAAATAAACATACTTATATACAACGCACACATGGACACGTATACACATGCTCGTTCACACCACACATGCATGGACACACACTGACATGCATACACATACTCATGCACATTGCACACACATATACACACGCGAACAGGCATGCTCACGCACACCCACACATATGTGTGAAAATAAAGTGGTGAGCAATAGAAAAGAAAGACAACTCCTCAGACATCTTTCCTTCCGTCTGGGCTTCACACTGAGAGCACCTCCTCACACTGGTGCTGAAGGCTGGAATTCCCACCAGTGCAAAATGCCTGCTTCATGCTGCCAAGCCCAGCAGACAGGCAGTTGCCCCAGACTGGTGGCCCGTGATGAAACCTTCCACCCACTTCTTTAGGATGGTCTCGGCAGCATGGGCGACCCCGTGAAACTGTATCTCATGAAAGACAGGAGACAGCAGGTCAGAGGGGGCAGTGGATGGGCACAAGTGTGTTGCAGTTCTTACACAGGCGGGCACAGACAACAGGAACGCCACACCACGCCTTCTATTTGAAGTTCACCTTGTTAGAACCTTTACAGCTGGCAGTCCTGCGCATGTGGCGACTCCACACACTACAATTCTTGCTTTCAAAACTGCCACCAGGGCTGAAGAGCGGATAGAACAGTGGATAGAGCAGTGAGGCCCTGAGTTTAGATCCCCAGAACCCACGTAAAGCCCGCTGTACCATAGTGCCAGCTTCTGTCATCCCAGCGTGCCGATGGTGAGGAGGGAGGTGGCGACAGGAGAATTGCCAGCTAGCCTGGCAGACACAGTGGGGAGCAGTGAAAAGACCCTGCCTCAAGCAAGGGGGAAGATAAAGACCAACACCCGAGGTTGTCCTCGGACCGCCACATGGGTGCTGAGGCAAGTACGTGCCCACGTGAACACACACACACATACACACACACACAGATGAGGTAGACAGAATCAGATGATTTCTCTCTAAGCTACCAAGAGGACTCTGAAGTTCCCAAGAGTTGGGCTACACTCTATTTTCCTCCCCTACTCAGCGCAGTGGACAGACGAAAGGATCCAGGCCATTAGATGTCACCACTGAGATTCTTCTGAAGGGACCGGACGAATGAACCCTTTGCCTATAATCATTCCAAGGGGGCTCCACGTCCCAGCAGTCTCCTTGCTCTTCAGTATCTTGTGTGCTGAGGACTGAACCCAGAGCCTCCTGCATCCTGGACAAGTGCCCTAGCGCTGAGTCGTCGGGGTGGTTTTTAAAGAAACCCAAACGTGTATAACAATATCTCGTGATGTTCATTTTCATGACTGTGTTGACCAACAGTGCTGAAGGGCTTAATTACGTGCTTCTCGGCCAAGCACGCATTTGGTGAAATGGGCGCGGAAATTGCTGGTCCATTGGAAATGGGGTTGTTCTTTTCTTATTGTTGAGGGTTGAGAGTTCTTCATACATTCCATTCTAAATGCAAGTCTTACGCCAGATGCGTATTTTGCAACAATATTTCAGGATTTTCTTTTTATTCCTTTCAGTTCCATGCTTGCTTTTTAAAACATTTTAGTTATTGATTTATTTGAGAGACAGAGAGTCACAGACAGGAAGAAAGAGTGAGTGAGAGAAGGAGAGAATGGGCACACCAGGGCCTCTAGCCATTATAACTGAACTCCAGATGCATGAGTCACCTTGTGCATCTAGTTTACATGGATACTTGGGAATCAAACTTGGGTCCTGAGGATTTGCAGGCAAGTGCCTTAACCACTGAGCCATCATTCTAGCCCTGTTTGATTTTTTTACAGACATTCTTGCCATACATAGCTCGAGGTGGTCTCTAATCTGTGAGTCTCTTGGCTCCAAAACCCAACTGCTAAGATTTTGAGAATGTGCCACCCAGCTGAGAAGTCTGTAATAGAGCAGAGTTTCGATTTTTATGAAATCCAATTTATCTTCTTTGTAAAAAGCTGTACAGATTGAACCATGGTGTTGTATCTCAGACCCCTTGACATAGATCAAAATCATACATATTTCTCTCAATTTTTTCTAAAGATCTGTTTTACGCTTGAAAATTTAGAGGCATGGTCTATTTTGAATGGACTTGTACAAGGAATGACCTTATAAATTGAGGACTTTCCCCCCTCCGGGACATAGATGACCCATTTGTCCAGCGTCATTTGTTACAAAGCCTAGCCTTCCTTTGTTGGAGACATTTACTCCTTACTAAAAGTCAGTAGGCCATATTTACGCATCTCTCCTGGAATTTCCATTCCATTGATGAGTACGCCTGTCTTTTCACCATTATCTTTATGTGATGACTTTATAATGTTATTAAACTTAGGTTCTGTAATTCTTCCAACCTTCCTTGTTCTTTTCCACAAATTCCTTTCATATGGTGTGTGTTCAGAGTAGAGCTGCTGTGCGTAGTGTACACACATGTGCGTGAAGATGTATGAGCACCGTGCACATGTGTGTAGAGGCCAGAGGTGGGATGGCTGGGTGTTCTTCTCAATCTTTCACCTCATTTCCTTGAGACAGAGTCTCTCACAGAACCTGCAAGCTAACCTGTTTTTGGTTATCCTGGCTGACCAGTGAGCCCCAGTGATCTTCCTGTTTCTGCCCACCCCCGTACCATGGTCACATACGTGTGTGGCTATTCGTAGATTTTGACTTGGGTACTGGGGGATTGAATTCAGGTCCTCATCCTGGGCAGCAAGCAGTCCCACCTGCTGAGCCATCCCCTCAGCCCCTGTGTTTCAACATTCTTTTAGCTATTCTGATTCACATATACTTTAAATTAATCAAAAGGACCAGTATCTAGAATATGTAGAGAACTCCTGAAACTCATCAAAAATAAAATACAGGAAAAAATGAGCATAACCTATACACATACATTTTTACCAAAGACATACATAAATGAAAACACATGAAAAGATGTTCAATATATTTCCATTTAGTTATTCCATGTTTTCTTTTTTAATATTTATTTGAGAGAAAGAGCAAGAGACAGAGGCAGACAGAGAGAGAGAGAGAGAGTGGGTATGCTAGGGTCTCTAGCCACTGCAAACAAATTTCAGACACATACACCACCTTGGGCATCTGGCTTTACATGGGTACTGGGGAATCAAACTCAGGTCCCTAGGCTTTGCAGGCAAGCACCTTAACCACTGAGACATCGCTCCAGCCCTCATCCAGGTTTTCTTCCATTGGTGTCTTACAGCTCTCTGAACTGAAATCCTGCTTTGAGAGATAAGTATGAATAGTGTTGCTTTTAGTTTTGGTTTCCAGTTGTTCTGCACTAGTATATCAAGATCAGTTTAAGGCTTGTGTGTTGCCCTTGAATCTTGTGAATTTGTTAAATTCACATCACAGCACTAGAACCACTTTTGAAGATTCCTTTGATTTTCTACACAGATTATAATGCAAACCGCCCAGTGATCGTTTCCTTTCAGCTCTTTCAACTGCCATTGCTTTTTCCCGCTTTACTTCACTGCCTAGCACTTCCGGGGTGATGGTAAGAATTATGGGAGCATACATACATTCTTGTTTTGGAACATAAAGCTTTCTGAAGTTTGCTATTGAGCATGATTTTTTGTTTTGTTTTTCACAGGTGCCCTGTATCGAACTAATAAAGGAAATTCATTTCTGTTACTAGTCTGAGGACAAGAAACATAGTTTGAGTAACTTTTATGAGTGCACTAATACAATTCTATGACTTTTCTTCACTGTTCTATCAATATAGGGACTACTATTTATTGAGCATTAATTGTACCAATTTGTTTAAACTTTAGTTAATCAAGATTTACTATCCTTTTCCATAAAGTTGGATTTTCTTTGCTAAAATATCACTGAGTATTGTCATGTCTATGTTTAAAAAGATGTTGTTTGTGGGCTGGAGGGATGGCTTAGCACTTAAAACACTTGCCTGCAAAGCCAAAGGACCTAGGTTCGATTCCCTAGGACCCACATAAGCCAGATACACAAGGAGGTGCATGTGTCTGGAGTTCGTCTGCAGTGGCTGGAGGCCCTGGCATGCCTGTTCTCTCTAGCTCTCTCCATCTGCTTCTTTCTCTGTCTCTCTCTCTCAAATAAATAAATAAAATATTTTTGAAAAATTGAAAAACGATGTTGTTTGTAGGTTTTTTTTGGTATAATTGTTTGGTTTTGTTTTTCAGGGTAATGTTTTTCTCACAAAATATTCAGAGTGCTTTTAGCATAAAATGGTGAATTCTAGTGTCTGGAAGAAATTTTACAGAAATAGTATTTATTGTTTTGTTAAATTTCTGCTAACATTTTTTTTTTTTAGTAAACCACTTGTGCCTTGATTTATTTGTCAAACAATATTCTACCAAGACCAAAGAGTTTTGTGATGCCAGTGAGGCTGCAGAGGGAGGAGAATCCTTATACACTACGTGGGAATGGGAATTGGTAGAGCTGTTATGTAGATCATTACAGAGGCTCCTAAGGAAACTAGGTACAGGGGCCCCAGATGATCCAGCCGTTCACTACTGGTATGCATCCAAAGGCACTGTCCCAACATAGTGAGAAAACTCCCACGCTTCCATATTTATTGCAGCACAATTCACAGCAGCCAGGACATAGGCCAGCCTAGGAGTCCATCACTTTGTCTTCAACGTTTACTTTTGCTTCATTAGTTGCTTAGGAGCATATGGTGTCATTTCCCGATATCTGAGGGAGGAGGGTAAACATCTATTTCTAATTCAGCTGTGGTGGTGTGTTCACAGGAGTCCCTTTGCCCCATCACTAGTCTTTCAAATGCGCTTTGGTGCTTTTCTGGCCTAGAAGGTGATGCATCTGGATGAGGATCCAGGCGAATGTCAGCAGAATGTGGCATCTGCTGTTGGCTACAGGGTGCTGTGAATGCCAGTTGCCATGGTGGGTGAGAGCATTCAATGGCAGTGCTCCCATCTCCTCTGTTAACACTGCTTTATTTTTCCACACTCATTCTATTGGTAACTCAGAGTAGTGAATATTTTTTGTGAGGCAAGCCCAACAGACTGGCCCTTTTTTAAGAGCAAGAATGAGAAAGAGAGAGAGAGAGAAAAAAAAATTGGCATGCCAGGGCCTCTAGCCACTGTAATCGAACTCCAGATGTGTGCACCACCCTGTGAGCATGTGCAACCTTGCACTTGTGTCACCTTGTGCATCTGGCTTAAGTGGGACCAAGAGAGTCAAACGTGGGTCCTTAGGCCTCGCAGGCAAATGCCTTAACAACTAAGCCATCTCGCCAGCCCAACAGCTGTGGATCTTTTGATGTAATCTCTCAGGGGACTTGTGTGCATACGTCTGCTTATCATTTCATTCTGTCAATTATTGCCTTACATCATCTGAATCTCTGTTTTCAAATAAATACATTCCTATTACTGTTTCTTTGGATGAATTCATCTCCTTATCACTATGAAACATCCCTCTGTAGTCCTAGCACTTTTCCTGTTGTGAAGTCTGTGAAGTTTGATATTCACTCAGCTACTCCAGCTCTCTCTTCTCTCTCTCCCCCCTCCCCTCCCTTTCTTCTCATTGCTGACACAAAACACACAATCAAAAACAGCTGATGAGAAGAGCATTTATTTTGGCTTACAGTCTCTAGGGGAAGCTCCATGATGGCAGGGGAAGGAATGGCATGAGCAGAGGCTGGGCATCACAGGAGGTGGAAAACCAGCAGGAGAGTGAGACATGTGACACTGGCAAGCTAGGGGCTGATAAACCCCACGGCACACCCCTCAGCGACACACCTCCTCCAGCAAGGCTCCACGTCCCAAGTTGCCAACAGCTGAGCACTAAGCATTCCGAACACATGAGCTTATGAGTGACATCAGATTCAAACAACTGCACACTTGCCCTCCTAGTGCTTTGGGGAGAAGAGCTGGAACAGAAGGGGTTTGCTGGTCAGTCAGTCTGACTGGACAAAACATGGCAGCTCTGGGCTTAGTGAGACACTACATCTCAAGAAAAGCACACATATGCCAAGAGGATAACACTGGATGTTCTCCTCGAGCCTCAACACAGTGCATACAAAGGGTGTGCATATGCGCGCGCGCACACACACACATATTTGCATACATTATACACAAACACCACCTACTACACACACACACAAACACAAATATTTTATTAGCCCCTCGCCTAGCCACTGGTTCCACATGTCTTCCCATCTCCCTGGTGCTAATAACACCAGCAGAGAGTGAGTCACAAAGAGAGAGCACAAGGATGAGCCACCATCTCCAGATGAGAAAAATGCTATTGTACCTTGATCGGGGCCGGAGAACTGTCTTTCCCTCGCAGACCATGAACACTGCACACAAAAGCACGTGTGGCTCAGGAATCATGTCCATCTGTTAAAACCTTTGGAAGAGTTATTAGAGAGAAGCAACTCTCTGAGATCTTGGAAAGTGCTTAAGTCATCAACCAGGAACATATTTAAGTAGCCGGTGTATTCATTTTCATCTCTGGTTGGTTTAATGCTTCAAAATACATGCAGGTCCTTTAGTTTTAAAGAATATGAGCTGGAATAAATTCATCCATAAAAACAAAATGACCAGGTTTTTGAAATTTTACAGAATTGCATTTATATGTAATTGAATATCATTGCCAACTATTGAGATTTACATATCAAGTGTCCCCTATACACGCATGTATCTGAATTCTTGGTCCCCAGGAGGTGATGGGGTTTGAGAGGTTGTGGACTTTCTAGGATATGGAGCCTGACTGGAGGAGGGGAGTCACTGCGGGTGTGCCTGGCAGTTTTATAGGCCAGCCCTATTTCCTGTTTGCTCCCTACTTCCTGCCTGCTGATGTGTTGATATAAGCAACGAGCTTCTGCTCCCATGCCTGACTCACCAGGAAACTTCTCCTCAAAACTTTAGGCCAAAGCTAAACAGTTTCCTTCTTTTAAGTTGCTTCTCTTATGTCTTTGTTCACAGCAATGAGAAAGTAACTAATGCACCAACTTTTCCAAAATGTCGAGTTTTCCTATTACTCACATTCTTTATTCCATTGTCCCTTGGCCTGCACTGCAATGCCTTTGACCAGTAATGAGATTTGTGACCTGGACTATTCCCTTGAAATTGATGAGCTCTGAATGATGGAAGTGATCGCTCAGAAAGTAAAGGTATTTCTAATATTAAGTCCAGGAGTACTGAAGGGCAATGGTTCCCCTGGAGTTCTTACACATCAGAAAACTTCCTAGAAATGAATATTTATATCAATGACCCAAGACAGACATCTATTCACTAGAGAAGGACAGGAAGAAAAGTTAAGGTCAGTGTGTGAAGTGGGTTTTTTTTTTTAGATCAATAGTAGATAACACAATGAAAGTTATACAGAAAAATGTATTTGCCTACATATGTTCATTGGTGTATTATTTTTATAGTAAGGAAACAACCTGGAAATTTAATTTTAGGATAATAGTTAATTATGGCACGTCCAGTCAAAATCATTATGTGCAAAGTGAAGCAAATCATGCTTAAAAGGGGATTTTATGGATCTAAAAGGTCTACATTTTTTCATATAAAGTGATAGGATATGTGTGTGTGAGAGTTAGAGAGAGAGAAAAAATAAGTGTACTATCAAGACTTGATTTCATCAAGGAATTGGTTGAGTTCTAGGAACCATTGCAGTTAACAAAACTCTGTGTATGACTAAGTTCCTGATATAAAATGACATAATATTTGTGTAAAACTTATACACATCATCCTGTATATCTCTAGATTACCCAATACTACATAAATGCCATGGAAATAGTTATTATCTTTCGTTATTATTTAGCGAACAACAATATATATATATATATATATATATATATATACACATGTTCAGTACAAAAGCAACGTTTTCACCCATACTTCATACTTTCCTGATTCCACAAACATGAAATCTGTAAATAGGAAGGACCTTCCATGACTCTGTGTGTGTGTGTACCTCTTTACAAAACTGCTTCGGGGAGGGGGGGTAATTGGCAACTTGAGGCTACTTAAGGGATTTATGCATCATCTTTATAATAGTGAATTTAAATTAAATTAAATTAAATTCAAAAAATTTAAGTTCAGGATACCAAATAGAGACCATGAACTAAGTCACTTATGCTCTTTCTAAATATCTGAGTTTGACTACAATGGAATAAATAGGAGCCTGGATTCAACAAACCAGGCAATGGCTGAGGCATCTCATGAACAAATGGTGCCGAGGACTGAGCCTCACTGGTGGTGTGGCTGGGCACCTCACGCCAGGGAGACCAATTAGAAAATTTGAACAGCTTCCACTCCGTCTGTTGCTTGACCCCAACCTAGGAATCCTGGAAAAATAAGGACTATGATGAACTATCACCTTTCCAGTTTTTCTATAAAATAGTGAAAAAGAAAACATACATACACATATAATAATTATATATACATATAGTCATTTTCTCATTGCTATAACCAAAAACAAAATACAATTTTAATGAAGGGAGGATATACGTTGGCTCCCAGTTTGAGGTTACAGTCCATCTGGGAGGGAAAGGTAAGGTAACAGGAGCATGAGGCAGCTGGTCACATTGTGTCTGTAGCCCAGAAGCAGAGAAGATAAACGTTGTTCACCTAACTTCTCCTTGTTGTTCAGTCCAGGACCCCAACCCATAGGGTGATGGTGCCCACGCTTACTGTGGCTCCTCCCATCTCAATTAATGCAATCTGGACGCATACCCAAAGTCTTGTCTCCTTGGTGAATCTCGATCCCATCCAGTTGACAACAGAGACTAGCCATGACAGGAGAGAACTGTGATTTGAAGACGGTGCTAACACTAGATGAGCAAATTTCCATCCGAGAATGACTGCATAAACAATTGGTGACAGCTCCACGGACTGTATCACAACTTAGCAATAAAGGAATGAACTAATGATTCATATCAAAGTATGGACAAATCTCAAAAACACGCCTCCCTCAAAACAACAACAACAACAAAAGCCAGCCACAAAAACATTCATACTATATGATCTCATCATGAAGTTCTCTGTAAGGAGAAATAACCTATGGTGATATGAAATAGATTGTTTTCGGAGGCAGAGATGAGGGCCAGTGTTGACTGCAAAAGCGTACAAGGAAAGTTCTGGTATGATGGAAATATTTATGTCTCGGCTGTAGTGCTGGTGACATGAGTATATATACTTGTCAAAATTCATTGGATGCGATATTTAAAATAGGTACATTTTGTTCTATGGAAATTAAAACGTCAGAAAAAATTTATTAGAATTCTAAAAATAAGTTGGTAGTTCACAAAAGGAAAGTATCTCTCTTATGACAAATAGACATAGTTATGCAATTCCATTAAAGGGTACTGATTTACAACCATGTTTGCTGGGTATATGGTGATCAGTGTGGACTTTCCTGAGATTGTTTGCTCAATGTGAACTGTACAGTAAAACCACGAGAAGCTCAGTTTTATGGTACTGGTATGCAGCCTAGTCCTGTGGATCTTTGGGAGCTTGTTGAGTGAGTGCAGCATGTAGCTGGGATGGAAGACCACTGACCACAGAGGATGTGAATCCCCTTCTACCTACACAGATTCCAACAGCTGAGAATGTGATCAGGGGATGAGCTGCTTCTTTGCCAGGGTGCCCTGATCCTTCTGAAAGTCATTCCACATGGGGCTGGCTTCAGAATTGACCTAAATGTCACCAAGACAAATTGAGGTTCCAAGAGGGGGACAAGACGGTGCTCAAGGGTCTACCTGGGAAAATGATGCTACAGTAATTGGTCAGACTCAGCTGGTCCTAGAAACTGAAACAAATCACTTCCTCTCCATCATATGATGCTACGGACAGGTCTGTCTTTTGCAGCAGAATTATGGGAGGGGGGGAGCGGTGGAAACCAGGTATCATATCTGCCCAAAATGACAGAAGAAGAGTGAAGTATGCCAGAGCAAAGAAAATTGACGCACAGATTCAAAACTCAGTGTCATGCAGTAGTATAAAGATGGAGGCAGGTGATGATATAGAGCCACTGGGAGCCTTATTGTCTTATTCAATTCCTCTGTCCCTTTTCATAGGGAATATCTTGGACTAGAATAAGCCCATGTGATCACATGGTAACTGAGGTTCAGAAAAGTCATTTGTCATGCCCAAACTCACAGTAAGTGACAGAGTCATGATGTGAGGATGCACTTTTTCTAAAATCTATGCCTGCTTTTACTGAACCCTACCATCTTTTTATTTTAAGTTTTTAAATTTCATTTTATTTATTTCTGAGAGAGAAAAAAGTCTCAGAGAGAGAGAGAGAGAGAGCAGAGACAGAGAAAGAATGGGCACACTAGGGCCTGTAGCCACTGCAAACAAACCCCAGAAGCAGGTGCCACCTTGTACATCTGGCTTTACATGGGTACTGGAGAATTAAGTACAGGTTCTTAGGCTCTGCAGGCAAGTGCCTTAACTGCTGAGCCATCTCTATAACCCTCTCCTACCATCTTTTATTAATGTGTGTGCCTGTAGTGTACGCATGGTGTGTGCAGATGTGCGAGCCCCGTGTGCACACATGTGGAAACTGAGGAAGGTGTCAAGTTTCCTCCTCTATCATTTTCCGCTTTACATCTCTGAGGCAGGCTCTCTCACTGAACCTGGACGGAGCCATTTTTCAGTTAGACTGCGTGACCAGTGTTCAGCCAGCCCCAACAATCCTGCCTCCACCCTGCTCAGCACTGAGGTTACAGTAGTTGGTAGCTTTGCCCAGCTTTTCACATGAGTGCTGGGGACTGAACTTGGGTCCTCATGCTTGCAGGGTAAGTGCTCTTACCCAGTCCCATGGCCCCTACTGTCTTGAACGCTGATAACAGTGGTAGTGATAATATAAATATAGTATCCACCAAGAATGTTCTATGTGCTAGACAGAGAGCTAGTATCACATCCATATCTATATCTATATCTAGATCTACACTATATATTGTCCTTCATCTTCATGCCAACTCTTTAAGAGGTTGATGTTATTATTATTATTATTATTTTTTTTTTTTGGTTTTTCAAGGTAGGGCCTCACTCTAGCTCAGGCTGACCTGGAATTTGCTCTGTAGTCTCAGGGTGGCCTTGAACTCATGGCAATCCTCCTACCTCTGCCTCCCAAGTGCTGGGATTAAAGGCGTGCACCACCACTCCCAGCTCATTTTTATTATTATTCTCATTAAATGTAGTATCAATAAGGTTCAAAGGGTTAAATAGTTTTCTCATGGTCACGAAGTTATAGAAGACAAAAGTTATTAAATAATGATCCTCCTCTAAAAACACCTTATCTAATAATGCCAGGCAAGAAGAGCATTTTTCTAAGCTCACTTTCAACCTTAATACCCAGTAATACACAATGCAATTACAGCTTTAAAATACACCGCTTGCCATTATCGATTGCAAATTTGCAATGGCCTGCTTTGGCTGGTTCACGAGAAAGAGCTGGTTAGGGCAAACTCCCATTCGCAAGATCAATGTGAATATCATTACCCATCATCTTAGGAATTCATGGATTAGCAAATGGGAAGAGTGTTTCTGACAGTGTGTGCAGCAGCAGAAGGCACGCTTCGCATCTGACACAGGTAAGGGGGACGTGGGAAGGTGCTCTTGGAGCAAGCGCTGTTGGCTGAAATAGACTCCGGGAAGCGGAGCCTGCCGTCTCTATCCAGTCCGCTTCCAGGCAGCAGCAACCTATGAGCCAGGCCTCCGCCTTTCCCTGACATCAGCAAGTTCTCCCCACGTGAAGCCCCACAGGGCAAACGCCAAGTGTGGAAATGTGAACCAGGTCCAACTTGGCCTCATACATCCACAGGGTGACTGTCAGCTGAGTTTTCAGCCCCGATGCTTTTATTCCTATGATGCGACCTGAACTGGGAGAAATCGCGGAATCTCACTCACTCACTCACAGCCAGTGTGTGTGTGTATGTGTGTGTGCCCACTGAACCATCTCCCCAGCCCACGTAACTGTTCTTATAAAACACATCGAGGGGCTACAGAGAGGGTTAAGTGAGTAAGGTGCTTGCCTGTGTGCCTAAGACCGGAGTTTGATTTCCCGGTACCAACATAAAACAAGATGCACAGAGTGGCTCAAGTGTCGGAAGTTCATTTGCAGCACCTGGAGGCCCTGTGTGCCCTTTCTCTCTGGCTCTCTCTCTTTTTTCTCTTTCCTTGAAAATAAATAAATAAAAATATATTAAAAAGAATAGATCAAAGGGGTCACCCAGAGCCCCTTTGCTGCTGTAGAGGGTGAAGAACAAGGAATTCTCTCAGAAGCAAAAACAACTTTCGCCAGACACTGACTCTCCTGGGCTTCCAAAAAGCACGTTAATTTCTATTCTTTATAAATTAGAGAATGATGGAAAACAAATTTCTAGTATTTATAAATTATCCATTCTAAAGTATTCTGTTATAGCAGTATGAATGGACAGACAAAAGCTGGTCCCACAAACTACTGCTTGAGAGTTCTGCTCACGTTGGCAGATGCTCTTGTTTTCACGTTGGTGTACAGGAAATATTCTGGTTCAAAGGTAAAGGACCCATTGGTAACCTCTTACACATACTTGTATTCCACTCTTCCCTCTTCATGTTTCCAAGTCTACTCAGTTCTCTCTTTTCTCAGCCCAGATTCTCTGAGCATACTCTTTTCTGTACCATGCAGAGGATGCGACCAGCCCACCTTACATTTTTTAGGAATTGTGCCCCTTCTCTGCCTGCTCAGTTACATCTGCACTGCGAGGCCCTCGAGCCCTTCCTGGAGATGCCTACCTGTACCCATAGCCCCGGGCACCTTCAGCATCTCACAGTTCACATCGACAGTGATGGACATTCATTCCTCCAAGGAATTCAACTGGTCCACCTCCAACTGACAATACCAAAGACAACAGGCACCTAAGGAAAACCCAAGTAGTACTTCAGCACCGTTGCCATAGTTTCAGGGGTGGGCTGGCCACCCGGCTGCAGCAATGTGATGGCTGATACACGGCCTGGAGTATGTACGCTGGTCCGAAGGTCTCCAGTGCATACGAGCTGGTGTCGCGCATCCTCCCTCCTACACACACTTCTCCAGTTAGTGTCTCACAGAGGACTATGTGAGGTCCATCCATGTCCCTTTGGGTCTTTTTTCCTATTCCTGTGTGCCCTTCTCCCAGTCTCTATTTTTATTTTTTAGAGCAAGTGAGAGAGACAAGGAAGAGAGAGAGAGAACTAGTGTGCTAGGGCCTCAGACACTGCAATTGCACTCCAGGCGCTTGAGCCACCTAATGGGCACGTGGGACCTTGCACCCGCCTCACCTTTGTGCACCTGGCTTATGTGGGATCTGGAGAGTTGAACATGGGTCCTTAGGCTTCTCAGGCAAGTGTCTTAAACACTAAACAATCTCTCCAGCCCCTGGACTCTATTTTTTTTAATAGTTTCATTCACTTATTTATTTGAGAGACAGAGAAAGAGAGAGAGAGAAAAAATGGGTATGCCAGGGTGGACCCTTGCCACTGCAAACAAACTCCAGACACACCCACCCAGTTTTTGTGTGGGTGCTGGAAAATTGAACCACAGCTATCAGGCTTTGTAAGCAAGTACCTTTAACCACTGAAGCATCACTCCAGTCCCCTGGCCTCTATATTTGATCTGAGTTTGACCATCTATATACAAGTACTCTTGGGCCACTGAGTGGTTCTGCCCACTCAGAAAAGAAACAGACTTGCTAGCTCCTCCCTCTCCCTTGTGAAGCCATTGAGCCACACTAGAAAGTGATGATGGTGTAACTGGCCTGGTAGCAATGATATTCTAGGGCTGCAGAGATTGCTCATTGGTTAAGGTGCTTGCTTACAAAGCCCAACAACCTAGGTTTGATTCCCCAGTATCCACATAAAGCCAGATGCACAAAGTGGCACATTCATCTGGAATTTGTTTGCAGTGGCCAGAGGCCCGGTTCCAATATCTATCTCTCTATCATCTATCTATCTATCTATCTATCTATCTATCTATCTATCTATCTACCTACATACATACATACCTATCTATCTATCTCTCCCTCCCTCTCTCTTTGTAAATAAATAAGTAAAATAAAATAGTTTAAAAAAAAGAAATAAATGATATTCTAAGGGGTCACTGGTGTTCTCCCATTTGCTATTAAGCTAATGAAACAATGGACTCCAAGAATTTGGAAATTTCGCAGAATGCGACACTGCAAAAGGGAAAGGGTGAAGCCTGAAGAGGAACTTCCTTCCCCAAACAGACATTTCACCAATTCTGGCAGTTTGTCAGACCACCTTGCAGGAGAGACAGGAGCCCAGACCACGCCTTGAGCAGGATCGCTCAGTTACACATACTCGGTCCTTTATTGAAATCTAAAACTCACGTTGGGATATAGAAGATGGACTTGGGATCAGGGAGCTCCCTGGACCCCTTTGTTCCTCTTCTTAATGTGGCCACATTGAATCAATCTCCTTTCCCGGATTTCACCATTGCTTGTGTGTCTAGTTGGTCTATTGACGGGTGGCTAAATCTGACTTGTTAGGGATGCACAGGCCTGGGTTTCGACCCTCTGGTGACACTGCAGAAGGCCTGGATGTGGGGCGAGATCTCGGCTATAGTAGCGGGAATGCGGGGCCCCTGGTTCCCATCTCTGTGGTGGGAGGTTTTTTCCCTTCGATGAGGACATCTCTGAGAAGACATTTACATCACACCTCTCCTTCCTGGACCAAGCAAAGGCCTCCCTCTCTGAGACTCTCCATTACTGCTGTCTCACGTGACTCCTCCCAACCCACTCCCACCCTGGCCTGTCCTCCTACTCATTAAAGAAGCTTCGGCCCAGGCAGTCTCGTCTCAGGACGGACTTCTACCGAACCCAGTAGGACATATTCCCTTTCCACTGGGAGACAGAATAACACTGATGGAGCAAGATACACTGGGGGAAGCCGTGACCCTTAGATTCTCACATAAATCCCACAACTGCTCATTCGTGCATTCCATCTCCCTGCCACAGTCGTTTGATTCATCCACTGAGAATGAAAGCCCTGAGAAGTCAAAATCTTTCTTTTATTTTTTTTTTGAACTGGGTATATGGATATATATTTTTTGAAAGAAAGGGGCATTTTCATATACTTACAGCTCATTAGCTTTAAGTGGAAACTCGAGCATTTCAAAGTCATAAGTTTGGCAAGAAGAATCAACACACGTGAAATGAAAAACTAAAAATTGTAATTTTCTGAAGCCGCTAGATAATTGTGTAAGCATTTGAGGAGAAGAGTCACTTTCTAATTAGTAGAAAACTTCTAAGAATCATTGGCTACACTGAGCATTTTGATGAAAATAATGGAAATCAAGATGTTCTTTTAAATTTAAGAGAGCTATGCTCAGGCAACTCAGTGAGTCACGTTCTGTAAGGGGCTTCTATGTGCCCACAAATACATGTGCATGTACTTAGAGCACATGGTGGGCAGTAGGGAAGGTAGGCTGCTCACAGCGTTGTTTCTGGAAGAATTCCACTCACTCTCTGATTGACTCTTCTGTGAGCCATCTCTGACTCTGGGTTCTGCAACAGTAGAGCCTGAGGCATGAGTTCTTGTTTAGGTTTGTTTGTAAGGGTGCCTGTTACCAACTTTTATGGCAAAAGTCCTGGCTTTGAGAACCCCAACAGGCTGGTGTCAACCACCCACCCAGATATGCCAATTAAAGAGACAAGCAACAGTGGGAAACAGAGAGAAAGCAAGTAAGAGGAGAAGAGCAAAGATTCACTCCAAAGTCTTGGGAGCTCCCGGATGACAGGTGCCCCAGGAGGGCAAGATGAGATGAGGGCCCCAGCTCTCAGACTCTGCTCTCTCCCCAGGCTTAGATCTCCTGAGCGGTTCCTGTCTTTCAATGAAACATCAGGGTCAGGATCTCTGTGACGTGGACGAGCGTGGGACAGGGGCCAAGGCAAGGAATCCCGTCCAAGAAGCACAGAAGCAGCCCAGGAACGAAGACTTCATTCCCAAGGGCCAAGCCAAGGATGGGGAGGAAGGGACGGGATGTTCACAGCTAACATCCCGGCCTCATCTGCAGGCCGCAGCAACCCTGTCTGGACCCTTCCCTATCCAAGACAGCTTTTCTGTCAAGCAACTTGCACTTATGCCTGGCTACATACACCTGTCTTTCTATCTCTTAATTTATTTTTATTTTTATTTTTATTATGACACAGAGAGAGAGAATTGTCACGCCAGGGCCTCCAGCCACTGCAATCAAACTCCAAATGCACATGTCACCTTGTGTGCACACACGGCCTTGCACATGCATCATCTTGTGCTGCTGGCTTATGTGGGATCTGGCGAGTGTAATGTGGGTCCTTAACCACTCAGACATCTCCCCAGCCCTATCTCCTAATTATTTTATACCTATGGAGAAGAACTCTCCTGCTAGCTGAGAAAGAGAGAGAGAAAGAGAGAGAGAGAGAGAGGAGAGAGAGAGGAGAGATTTAACGGATGTAGCCACGTGACAAGGAGTCCATTGATCCCAAGTCCCTCCTTGGGAAACATAAGCCTTAGGTTTAAATAGAGGACGGGCTGGAGGAGGACAGGAGGTGTGTGGAATCAAACAGCCACGAGGAAGGTGTGGCCCGGTTAATCAGTGTCTCAGTTCTGGTTCTGCAAGGTGATCTGCTAAGAAGCTGTCAACACTGTCATTGCTTAAGGGGAGCAATTGGGTTCACAGAAGGTAATTTATTCCTGCTCCAAGGTGAAGCTTTCCCATCGTAGATAATTGTCCTAATGTGGGGGTGCCATCTGTCCTGCTAGGCTCATGGTTGCTTGGGGATAGTTTCAGTACCTTGTCATAAAGATGTTTATCTATTATTTTGTCCCTGGAAGTCAAGGTGACTGTAGGAGAGACATTAGAGAAAACTCATCTTTTGTATATTTTTTGACATCTCATTGACAGCCTCCATACATACACACAATATACCATGACCATAATCCCCTTCCACAACCTTCCTTGGCCCCGTTCCTTTCTTCTTCCCACCTAGTCTATGTTCTGTTTTGATGTCATCATTTCCTCCTCCCATTATGCAGGTCTTCTGTAGGTAGCACCAGCCACTGTGAGGTCATGAATGCAATGACCACTTTGTGTCTGGAGGACAGTATTGCAATGCACTCCTTCCCTTCTTTTGTATCTTACATTCTTTCCGCCACCTCTTCTGCAATGATCCCTGAGCCTTGGAATGTGTGATAGAGATGTCTCAGTGCTGAACACTCACTGTCATTTCTTCTCAGATCTCTGGTGATTTTTGAGTCTCCCCAGTAGTCACCAAGCCTCAAATCCAATTAGGGAGCACTTTGTTTCCCCCATAGCATACATGCCGCCGTTGCACCAGTTAGCGCATTTGGCCTGGCTGGCCAGCCTTGAACCTTACATGGCCCACTGCTGGTTAAGACCATTTACGACTTTTCTCCCCCAACAGGCTGCGTATCTCAGAAAGATTAACTTAAAAAGAAAAATAATAGAGCCAGATGGGGACCAGAAGGAGTTAGTTGATTAGTTAATTAGGCCTGTGTAATGGTGAATATTGTCAACCTTGACAGGCTCTAGAATCACCTAGGAGATGAATCAGTGAATCTCTGGGCATATCTTTGAGGAAGTTTCTAGATTAGGTTGAGATGAGAAGACTCACCCCTAATTTTGGGTGTCACATCACCTTCCCCATTGGCTGGAGTCCTGAACCAAATAAAAAGGACTAGATCTGGAGAGATTACTCAGTAGTTAAGGCACTTGCCTGCAAAGCCTAACAATCTGGTTCCCCAGTACCCATGTAATACCAGATACACAAAGTGTCATATGCATCTGAAGTTTGTTTGCAGAGGCTAGAGGTCCTGGAACACCCATTCTCTCTCTCTCTTTCTCTCTCTCTCTCCTTGCAAATAATATTTTTAAAGGACAAATTTTGGCCTGGAGAGATGTTAAGGTGCCTACCTGAAAAGCCTAAGGGGACCTGAGTTGGATTCCCTTGTACCTAAGTAAAGCCAGATACAAAGTGGTGTATGTGTCTGGGGTTCATTTGCAATGGCTAGAAGCCCTGGTGTGCTCCTTTTTTCTCTTTCTTTCATTCCTTCTCTCTCTCTCCTTGCAAATAAATAAATAAAACTATTTTTAAAAAGAACAAAGTTGGGCTAGAGAGATGGCTTGGCAGTTAAGGTGTTTGTCTGCGAAGCCAAAGAACCCAGGTTCGATTCACCAGGACCCATGTAAGCCAGATGCACAAGGGGCACATGTGTCTGGAGTTCATTTGCAGTGACTGAAGGCCCTGGCATGCCCATTCTCTCTCTATCTGTCTCTCTTCTCTCTATCTCTCTCTGCTTGAAAATAAATAAATAACTTTAGCAAAAAAAAGCCAGAAGCTTCCTGGCATGGTGTGGTGGTGATCCTACATTGAAACCACCCCCCCCAAAAAAAAGAAAAAAAAAGAACAAAGTTAGCTAAGTGCCAGCAGTCATCTCTCTCTGCTGCCCGATCGTGGACTGAATGTGAGCAGCTGCCTCACGGCCCTGCCATCCCCCTTCCCACCATGATGGACTGTATCCCCTGGAACTGTAAACTGAAATCAACCATCCATCCCTTTAGTTGCTTCCGGTCAGGTATTTTGTCATAACAGCAAGGAAAGTAATTAACACAGCCAGTGGCTAGTGTCCCCCTTCTGGTCCTCAGATGAAACCTATAGATGAATTAAGTGAAATGAGCCAGGCAGATGAGAAGGCAGGTAAAGATGGAGTTCTAGGTGAAGTCCAGCCTCACCTGATCCCACCATGACCTCTACAGCTGTCCTGCCCAGAAGCAAGGTTGTGGGATCTTGTAGCCTCAGTAAATCATTCATGGGCCAACAGTTGCCTGTTGGTGACATGGCCAAAAGGAGCAGTCACTACCATCATCTCTGTGTAGAGGCATCAGTAAGGACCCAGCATCTCTGGAGAAAGAACAGCAGTTAGTAACTGGCATCCATGATACCCGAGGGTAAGCACCTGGCCTGGTGAAGGGGTGGTGCAGGAATCTTGCCATACCAAGGGTCCTCAAATCCTCCCTGTCCCAGAGGAATCACTACTGCATGTGGCTCCCATCCAGTACTTTTCCAGTAACTTCCCTTTCTTTCTTTCTTCCCTTCTTTCTTTCCTTATTTCTTTCTTTCTTTCTTCTTCCTTTCTTTTCTTTGCCTTATTTTCTTTTCTTTCTTTCTTTTCTTTCTTTATTTGAGAGAGAGAAGCAGAAGAACGAGAGATAGAGAGAGAGAATGGGTGCTTCAAGGCCTCCAGCCACTGCAAACGAACTCCAGATGCATGCACCACCTTGTGCATCTGGCTTACATGGGTACTGGGGAATAGAACCTGGGTCCTTGGGCTTCACAGCTAAGTGCCTTAACTGCTAAGCCATCTCTCCAACCCCTCCAGTGACTTCATTATGGAGGGAAGGAACGAAGATAATCTGAAGAGATGCTTGGGCCCTCCCTTTCACTATCAGATGATTACAATGGTCCTCAAGGAACAGAAGCTTCACCAGGAGACTCATGCAGGGAAGAAAGAAAAGATGAAGGCCTGATGCCAGTCATCGGAGGATCTTGTCTCCCAGGAAGAGATCTCACACAGTTCTGAGAACCTGTCAGACCACCTTGTAGGAGGGCCAGGAGCTGCAAAAATGATGGGTCAAAGATGGGGGGACCACACCTTAACCAAAACTGCTAGGTAATGCATACTTCTTGCTCTGTACATAAACCTAAGCATCATGTCAGGACCCCAAAGACAGACATAGGGCTGTGTCACTAGACATCTCTTATCAGTTCATCTCCCCAGTAAATAAATTAAATGACACTAAATAAATTGCCAAAATGGGGCTGGAGAGATGGCTTGGCTGTTAAGGCGCTTGCCTGTGAAGCCTAAGGACCCAAGTTTGACTCTCCAGATCCCATGTAAGCCAGACACACAAAGGTGGAGAAAGTACAAGGTCGCACATGCCCACTAGGTGGTGCAAGCATATGGAGTTCAATTTCAGTCACTGAGGCTCTGGAGTACCCATTCTTTCTCTCACTCTATCTAAAATAACTTAAAAAAAAGAAAGAAAGTAAGTAAGTAAAAGCAAAAAGCTATTAAAATGAATCTCCTTCCTCTGCCTTTCACTATTACCTGCCTCTTTATCTAGGGACAACAGGTGGCCTGACCTATCTTGTTAGGGCTTCCCAGACCCAGGCTTTGACTCTAACTCTGGTAACAAAATCATCCCAGTATGCTATGACCCAACGCCAGTGCCTTACTGAAACAATGACTTTCTTTTTCTCTGGCAAGGTGGTGGTTTTGCCTGTGATAAAGTATATGTGTCTCTTACAGGGCATATGGTCCAGTAGTAGTGACTTCTCAGCATGCATGAGGCCCTAGGTTCAATCCCTAGTACAAAGAAATAAACACTAATAAAAGAAAATGTGTCTCACCCTTCCCACCTCGCACTTACTATCTACCCCTGGAGCCCACACGAAGGTAAGAGGCCTTCACATGCTACTAAGGGTTTCCTTCTCAGTGCCTGGTATCCTGTTCTAGGACGTCAGGCATGTGTATCACTGGGCCCCGTTGTTCCCAGCTCTGCGTGGTAGGGGCTAAGACTTGAGCAAACCCAGCAGGCTTTCCAGGGCTATACCATGTCACGAGGCAATGCGGCAGGAAGATTCCAGCATCTGTGGATTTCTGTTAAGCCTTGGAAATGTGAGCTCTAAGCCTGAGGGAGGATTCAGTCCTGGGAGGTCAAATGCATTTCAGCCCCAGCTGTGTCTGGGTGGAACCCAGAGAGACAAGGGTCAAGTGCACATCCACCAGCTCAAAGCCCTGCAGAGACACAAGGCCAAAAGGGCACCCACAATCCTTCACGGGCATGCCCAGGAAGTTCAAGGAAGAAAAGAAATGCTACCAGAGACAGCCCAGCCAATTCCAAGGTCCTTTGAATTGAACCAACACTCTGAAATGGTGCGCTGTGAATGGGCCACTTGCAAGCTGCAAGCTGGCCCTGACCTCAGAAGAGAATGAGAGAGACAGTGGGAGTGCTTGGCCTTTGTTACCTGTCCCCTACCTCACAGCTGCCTGTGGAGCCCAGGTCTGTCTGTAGGAAGCATCTCGCCATCCTCCCCACAGCGCAGCTGGGCTGGACCACAGAGCTCTGCATTCCCAGAATTATTTCCTGGGGTAAGAAGCATAAAAGCGAGGTAGTGGGCGATAGGTAACTTGTGTATGAAATGTATTGTGTGTTGGTAGCCTTTTTAGAGCAAAAAAATTAGACCAATTTGTTGACCTAAACCATCCATGAAATAGGATATGATCTCCACCACAAAGAATAAAATAGAAACTCCCCAATGTGATAAAAACAACAACAACAACAAAAATCATCTGGAGCTGAGATCTTATTTCTCCATCGTTGGTCTTGATTCTCAGCTTCCTGCTGAAACCGGAACAGAGCAGTGTTTGTTTCTAGGCCTCAGACAGATGTGAAAATGGGAATGAGGATGGGGGGTGGAGACAGGGACTGAGAAGAAGATGATGAGGACAGAAATAGGGATGGGAACAGAGGGATGGGGCTGGAGACAGGGATGGGATAAAGAGGGAGATTGGAATGTGGGTGGAGTTTGGGATGAGGATAGAGATGCAGAGGGACACCTAGCTAGCTGTATTTTCCTACACACAGAGCTAATAATTTCTTTTTTAAAATATTTAATAGTCCTTTTCTTACGGGCACTCTGAGATTTGGTAAGTCAGTTTTCCCAACCTTGTTAGTAACAAGCAGCATCACTTACAGGGATGCCGACATACTGAAAATACATTGTCATGTATCGTCTCATGAAACCCCTGCAATACCAAATACAGGGGGAAGAAAACAATGAACTGTATTTACACTGAAGATTAGGAAATGGGGCCTCAGGACATTACTCCTCTTGTTCAAGGCCACAAAGCCAACAAAATCTGAATCCTTCTTGGTCCACCATAATGCCTGCATCTTGTTGTGGTGCTTGTATGTGTGTCAGACAGGAGCTTGTGCACATGTGCGCATGTGTGAGTGGAGGCCAGGGGTCACTCTCAGGTGTCTGACTCAGTTGTTCTCCACCTTATTTTTATTTATTATTATTATTATTATTATTATTATTATTATTTTGGTTTTCCATGGTAGGGTCTCACTCTAATCCAGGCTGACCTGGAATGCACTATGTAGTCTCAGGGTGGCCTCGAACTCAAAGCAATTCTCCTACCTCTGCCTCCCAAGTGCTGGGATTAAAGGCATGTGCCACCATGCCCATCTTATTTTTATTTTTTTGAGATAGAGTCTTTCATTGAACCTAGGACTCACCAATTCTGGTAGACTAACTAGTAGACCCCAGTAAGCCTTAGGGATCTACCTGTCCCTGCCTCCCCTACATGGGATTATGTACAACTACCCCCACCCCTGGCATTTTTACATGGATGCTAGGGATCTGAACTGGGGACCTCATGCTTGTACAGCAAAAACTGTACCCACTGTGCCAGGCCCCCAGCCTCGTGGCTTCATTTGAGTGAATAAAGGCACAGTCAAGGTTGTAGCCAGCCTTTAGTAGGAACACAACATGGTGTCTGGATCTTTGGGCAGAAACCAAGGTGCAGAATGTGCTTTCACATGTGAGGAAGTGGGTTGCCCTTAAAGGAATCAGGTCCTCACCAGACAAGGTGGCACATGCCTTTAATCCCAGCACTAGGGTGGCAGAAGGAGGATCGCTGTGAGTTCAAGGCCAGCCTGAAAACACAGAGTCAATTCTAGGTCAGTGTGGACTAGAGTGAGACAGTACCTTGAACCCCCCCCCCAAAAAAAAAAGGAATCGGGTCCTCAGCGGGACAGTCAGTGCTTGGCTTGAGGTTAGTGTGTGGCTGGATAACAACAGTGCTAGGTGGGGACGGGCTCCCAAGATGGAGTCACCGAGGTCAGCAGAATGGTGACAGAGGCATAGGGAAGTGGATTATCCATATTCTCCAAGAAACCACCCAGTCCTTATTCCCTCCTTGCCTAACAATGCCCCAGGTCATGGTTTCCTGCCCCCTTATCTCCTAAGTTACATGGTCACTGTTCTGGTGTCACACCATAGCTATTTTTACATGGTTAATGTAACGATCTCCCCTAAAGGAACTTTTCTGTTCAACTGAACAAATGAGTTCTTTTTCGTTCCTCACCTTCCCCAGTTGAAAAGCCCTATAAAGCCCACTACCTGAAAACTCAGCTTGGCTGTGCTCCTCTTTTGTGAGTTAGCCCTGGCAGCTCATGCTTTTTCCCGAATTAAAGCTTTTATCTTTGCCTTAGAGTTGTTTGTGTGGTCTTGGGTCACTCCTGAACCTTACAAGCAGTACCCTTGACTCATCTCTCCTAGGTAGCCAGTCGTCCTGTAAACACAATGGATCCTTCTCCTTTAAACCACACAGAATCACCTCCTCAGTTCTTCACTCCCTCATGTTTGGGCTCTGCATTGATCTCTTCCAATGAAAATCTTATTAATATTCTCCCCACTGGCTTCTCTGATCTCCTTCTGTCTCTGTCTCTCCTCATCCTGTCTTCTGCTCACTGCCAGACATGGCTTCCTAAAATAGTGCATCAACATTTCACTCCCCTGCTCAGACACCTGCAGGAGCTCTCATTCCTCCTTGGCCTGGGACACTCTTCCTGCTTTTTATTCTGTCCTTGTTGCAGATGTCCTTCCCACCTGTTCCCTCTCTTATCTTATTATCAGCCCCCTTGCATGCAAGACTGTACTCACCTTCCTTGTTCCCTACCAAGGTATGTTTGATTCTCACTACCCCCACAAAGACTGGACTTTCAACCAAATAGCCAACTCCAAAAGATTCCTACAGATGAGATGCTTTAGTTTAGGTCACTGAAAAAAAAAAAATCAAAGTCTCAGATGATATCCTAATACTAATATACGATTTGGACGGTGTAGGAAATTATGATAGGAGTGTAAAAGAAAAAGATGAGAGAGTCAGAGTAGAGATAAAAGGTGTATTTGTCTCATTATTTTTGTTTACATCTTCATTTGTGTGTAGCTGCAACAGTGCAAGGAGGCCAGAATGAAGAAGAAACAGAAGAAAGTTAGCCTTTTATAGACATTCAGACAGAGACAGAGACCCAAAGAGAATAGGGAGATGCCACCAGCCTTGCCCTGGCAAGACTAGGAGTTGGCCTTGGATCCAGTCTCATCCAAGATGGCTGCAAGCCACACTCCCCCAGGTAGCAACTTCCTGCTTCCTCCTCAGCTCAGCTCACCTGGGTGGAGCTCTTGATCCACCAGCCAATCAGGTCTCTCCTTTAAACACCGCAGTCTGATAACAAGGCTCATCAGGATTGGATGTTTGATCTGTGTAAAGGAGTTGAACCACTTGAATAACCCATCTCTTTTTCCCGTGGTTTTGCCTGAGCAGCGGTATGTTAAGTGTCTCTCCGTCTGGCAGGGAGAGAGGGGAGGGGCCTTCCCTCTGCCTGGGTATTTCCCTGTTTGCCTCCTACATGCGTCCTTGGGGTGCTTTCTGGCTTTGTCGCATACATGATTTTTAATCTCTGGGTGCTTCTCTATTTCTTAGTCCTGTCAGGTCTTTTACGTGAAGGAGAACCGTCCAGGTATGGGTGTATGTGCCTCCTCCAGAGTCTTTTTACGCCTGGTGAGTTCTCTGAGGTGGAGGTTCTCTCCATATCCCCTCTCCCTTTCCAACTGGGCAAGGAGGAGAATTCTCCTCTGGCTTGAATCTTCCCAGCTAGCTTCATCCCTGGATCTTAATTCCCCCTATAATACACCTCATAATCCATAATTTACCCTTCTCAGAGTCTGATCACTTCTTTGCTAACATAGGATAAGGACACACAAGAGTTGGGATTCACAGACCCACCCTGAACAGAACCCTGCATCCAGAGGACAAGCTCAATGTCATTCCTCAGGGACCATTGGTGTTTTCTTGTAGACACGGTCTCTCACTGTCCTGTCTCTGCTTGTTAAGTAGACTACGCTAGCTGACCAGCAAACCCTAGTGGTTTGCTTTTCTGCGTCACCCCCACACTGGGATTACAGAATTGTGTTTGCAGAGCCCCAGCTTTGTTTTCCACGTGCTCTGGAGACTGTACTCAGATCCTCATGCACTTGACTAGCTAAGCTATCTCCCCAACCCTATCAAAGTTGTATTACCAAGCTATTTACTGACACAGACCATTGGAACTTAATCCTGTGGGGACTGGAACAACCAATACAGGATTCACACTTCAACTGTCCAGTCCTGGATTGAGGGAGCTTGGGTTTTGATACATCAACTATCATCAGTGATTGCTGTAGGTCTGCTCCCACATGGCGGGAACTCTCCAGAACTTTGGTCCTGTTATCAAAGCAGCTACAGTGGTATTGAAAGGCATCAGAATCTGAAAGGTGGCAAACAGATGGAATTTACTGAAATGGTGAATGTGAGGGGCTACGAGTGGGGCACTGCTAATATCAGTTACAGTACACAAACACTTAATTACACAAACCAAGGTACTTTTGAGAAACAAGAGCAGTAGTGGGAATAATTATCCTGAGATAGGCAAAATTCAGAACTGCCCTGTGAAGATGAGTATGTACCACCTAGTATTTTAGTTATCTGTAGTATGCCTGGTATGGTATGTATGTGGTGCTGTATGCATGTGTGGATGCAGATGTGCATACCCCTCATGAGGGCTGGTGTCTTTCCTCCATTGCTCTTGAGACGGAGTCTCTTACAGATTACAAAACTTGCCATTCTAGAACTTGCCCCAGTGATCCTTCAGTCTCCGCTTCTTATAGGAGTGGAGTTACAGTCATGTATGGTCATGGAGTCCCACCTTGCTTTTTTGATATAAAGTCTCTCCTGGAACCCCAGAGCTCACCAGTTCAGCTAGACTAGTTAGCGGGCAAGTCCCAGTGGTTGTCCTGTCTCCACCTCCCAAGTGCTGAGATTACAGGCATGTGCCACCACACCTGGATTTTACAAGGTTCCTGGGGGATCTCAAGTCAGATCCTCATGCTTGTGTCACAAGCACATTACCATCTAAACCATCCCTCAAGCCTCAGGTATTTAGCCTTCTAAGATGCTATCTCCCCTCCTCCTTGCACATCCATTATCTCACTACCTCTGTTATAAAAGTAGAGCTGTGTAATTCATATTGAGTGTCACTCTAGCCATGCACTATGGATGGTTTCTTTCTTTTACAACCTTTTATTTTACCAAGAGTTAATAAGGACCTTTGATTTTTCTTCCATTTACTTAGTTTTCTCTGTAGTAATTGCTAATTCCTTCAAAACCAGCCAATGGCCTCTCAATCCACTTTTTCATTCAGGGAAATCAATCGGCCCTACCTTCATTTTATTTTCAGTGTCCTTGCAGGATAGGATGGGGGTCTGCTGTACATCCATTCTCTAGGCCAGCCCTTCTCCCTTTGCTTCTCTGATGGAAAGGAGACTCAACTTCCCTAAGACCAATTGTTCAATCTTTATTGTTTTTTTTTTTTTTATTTATCATGGAGAACTCCTTCCAGAATCCTCTGAAGAAGGGGTGCCTGAAAGGTAAGTGGTATGTGTGACTGACATCTGGATGGCCCCCATATCTCTGCAGACAAAGGACCTATCGGAAAACCTGGGCAGAGTTAGGCTGGTAAAAACATCACCTCCTTCTAGGCTTCCAAGCTTCCAGGCTTCCAGGACAATTGGGAGGCTGTGGAGAGGTGGCACTGAAATGGGGTGTTTGGGGTTCAGGAAAGTCCTTGAACCCCAAGGGCTGGGTTCATGTTTGTATTTAACCAAAGAATTGGGCAAACCAAACTGAGAAGGATAATTATTAAATTGTTATATTTATGGAGGGAAGTACGGAACCAGGGGAAGGAAAATGAACACATCACATGGTGGGCCTGGAAGGAACGTAGAAAGAGAGAGCAAAAAGGAAGGACAATACAAGGTGCTCCTGCCATGTGGAGAACGGGAGGAGGTAGAGAGCCCATGTGGGAAGGAGGGGCTGGGGGTCCTCCCCTCATCTCAGACAAGACGAGAGGAAACTCGCCAGAACCTGGAGGTTCAAGAGTGATCAGCCATTCCTTGTAAACATATTTGTGATCTTATAGTGGTGGGCCCTACCTTATGGCTCAGGTGAGCCAGAGAGACAGCTGATTGGTCTGGGCTAGGGGCTGTCTCAGGAAGAGGCTAGCCATGAAGCCAAGTTCTGGGGTCTAAGCTTGACCAACCACAATGCCAGGGTTAGCTTTGAATTCTAGAAAACCAGACCTATCCCCCACACACCTTCCTGCCTTTTTGCTTTCAGGGGCCCAGTCACCCTAACTGCCTACTAAAGCTTCCTGACTCCCTCTCAGGACCAAGGCAGGCACCAGAAAATGGAGACAACCAGGATGCTAAAGAGCCATGAGCCCTACATGTTCCTCTTACCAGTGGGTCACCTTCCACACATCTTACTTTAACTATGTGAACTCACTCCCCATGGGCAGAAGATGATGCGTGGCACTTTTTCCTCCCATTGCAGAGAGTGGAGGAGTCTGAAAGTGATTTCCTCACAGCACATTTGCTGCATAATTAAGCACACATCTCCAACTCCAGATCCTCCAGGAATGCCGACTGAAATCCGCAGCCAAAACAGCTTACGAGAGCAAATGGGGCAGTCCTCTTAGCCTACACATAGAGCTAATAATTTCTTTTTTTTTTTAACTTTAATAGTCCTTTTCTTACGGGCACTGTGAAATTTATTAAGTCAGTTCTCCCAACCTTGTTAATAACAAGTAGCATCACTTACAGGGATGCCAACATACTGAAACTACATCTTAATGTAAGTTGTATCTTTTTTTGTATTTTTTTTATGAGAGAGACAGAGAGAACAAGAGAGAATTGGCACATCAAAGCCTCCAGCCACTGTAGTGGAACTCCAGATGTGTGTGCCACCTTGTGAGCATGTGCGATCTTGTGCACTTGCATCAACTTGTGCATCTGGCTTACATGGGATCTAGATAATTGAACAGGTTTCATAGGCAAGTGCCTAAACTTCTAATCCCTCTCTCCAGCCTTGTAAGTTGTATGTTGAGGTATATTTGCTAAAGTCTCTGAGACAGGCGAATACCTAAGACCCAAAAGAACAGAGGGAGGGGCTATTTTCTGCTACTTGCCTCTATCTGCCCCAGAAAATCAGCCTTGTGATATTGTTGCTGTATGTTCTAAGCACCATCAGCTAATGGACTTGAGAAGACACTCCTTAGTGGCTCTGAATTATAATAAGGGTTCTAAAAGCAGTGGGTGATCCACCCATTCCTCCCTCAGCTTTGCAAAAGAGACGGAAGAAAATTCATGGGTCCTTTTTGATGCCATTTCCTTAGTTCCCAAGGAGGAACAGTGTATTCTTTACTTCTCCTGTGGCTGTGATAAAACATTTGATGTGAAGCAACATAAAGGAAGGAGGGTTTATTTCAGCTTATAGTGCAAGAGAATTCATCCATCATTGCGGAGAAGACATGGTGGGAGCAGAGTGTGAAAAATACCGGGCTCAGCTTACTCCCCATCCTTTTATATGCAGTCTAGAACCCCAGCCCCTGAGTGGTGCCTCCCACAGTTAACGTAGGTCTTCTAATTATCCTAATCTAGAAGTTCCAGTACACACATGTCCAGAGAGTGTCTCCTAGGTGATTCTAGATCCTCTCATGTTGACAGTAATAACCATTACAGACAGCACATGGTTCCCTGTAGCTTCATTAGTCTTTTCCTCCTTCTATTTCCTCTGCATGCCTTTCCAAGCAGGGGCTGACTGTGTGCTAAACTGGTGTTTTCCAAAATTTCTATTCACCCAGAAGTTGAAGCAGTGTGTCTTGAGAGCATAGCAACAGTGCTGAGAAATGCATATGAGAAACACGGGCTTACCTTCTAGGTAGCAGTCTCTTAGGTCTTCGGTACCTTAATGTATGCTAATTCCCCAAGACCAGACATTTCCAAAATTTCTCTGACCACAGAATCTTTTCTTCAGGGGAGGTATGGGATATTTTGTTATATCTCAAACCATTAGTTCAAGAAATGTAGTTCAGCAAAGCATAGGAATGCAGGTGAATCTGACCACTCACTAAAGCTTCCAGCCTCCATGCTACATTCAAACACAGAAGAAGTTGGGTTTAAAGAATAAAAACAGAAACTGGATTTGAAAATTGCTTCAGTGTGCCTTGTCTTGGCCTTGGTGAAGTTCCTTAACATCTAGGTAATTCATTCTTCCTTCTTTAAAATGGAGACAACGGTATTTACTTTGAAAAGAGATCTTTAGAAAATATTGCATGAAAAATTGAATCTGGGGCTGGAGGGATGGCTTAGCAACTAAGGTTCTTGTCTGAAAAGCCAAAGGACCCAGGTCCGATTCCCTAGGTCCCACATAAGCCATATGCACAAGGTGGTGGCACATGTATCTGGAGTTTGTTTGCAGCAGCTGAAGGCCCTGCCATGCCCATTCTCTCTCTCTCTCTCTCTCTCTCTCTCTCTCTCTCTCTTTCTCTCTCTCTCATAAATAAAATTAATTATTTTAAAAAGGAAAAATTGAATGTGGAGTTCTCCCGACTGCTTACCCTAATTGTGCACCAACAATAGCTAATTTTTTCTTTTTTACATTTTTAAAAAATTAACTGACAACATTCATACATATATACACTGTACTCTGGTCATAGCTCTTTCCATCACTTTCCTATATCCCTTCTCTACTATCCGCCCCTCCAATGAACTTTTTTCCAAGTAGTCCCTTTTCCATTTTGATGTCATTTCATTTGCCCTCCCCCATCATACATGAGAGCATGTTGATGGGGCTAACTTTATTCAGGTCTCCTGCAGGTAAAGACGACTGCTGTGAGGTCATGAATAAACAATCACTTTGCATCTGAATGACAGTGTACCTAAGCACTCCTCCGCATCCTCTGGCTCTTGATTCTTTCTGCCACCTCTTCAGTAATGGTTCTGGACTGGAGAGATGGCTTAGCAGTTAAGCGCATGCCTATGAAGCCTAAGGACCCCCATTTGAGGCTCAATTCCCCAGGACCCACGTTAGCCAGGTGCACAAGGGGGCACACGCGTCTGGAGTTCATTTGCAGTGGCTGGAGGCCCTGGCGCGCCCATTCTCTCTCTGTCTCTTTCTTTCTCTCTCTGTCGCTCTCAAATAAATAAATAAAAATGAACAATAATGGTTCCTGAGCCTTGTGGAGTGTACTCTGACCCCAGCAAACATCATGGCACATGCATGCCCACACTCACACACATGAGCATGCCGAGAGAGAGAGAGAGAGAGAGAGAGAGAGAGAGAGAGACTTTTTTCAGCTTTTAGACAGTGAGGGTACTTGAGATAGCACTGATGGCTTCCCAGAGATCCACAACTCCTTGAGGGATAGAGGGATCCAGAAGAAGACAGAAAGGGTCCAAGCACTGGGAGGGGTCTGAATCACAAGGAGTCCATGGCTCGGTCCACAGAGCACATGAGCACACTGCAATAGCAAGACTATCAAGCTGGGTGTGGTGGAACACGCCATTAATCCCAGGACTCCAGAGGCAGAGGAAGGTGGATCACCATGAGTTTGAGACCACCCTGAGACTACATAATGAATTCTAGCTCATTCTGGACCAGAGCAGGACTCTACCTCAAAAACAAACAAACAAAAAATCTTCCCTTACAGCTATGAAACCACACATATATCCTTTTAAGAATTATCTATTTATGTATTTATTTATTTGATAGAGATAAGGAGAATAGGCATACAAGGGCCTCTTGTGGCTGCAAACGATCTCCAGACAAGTGCTCTACCTTGTGCTTTACGTGAGTAATGGGGAATTGAACTTAGGCCATCAGGCTTTGCAAAGAAGCGCCTTTAACTGCTGAGCCATCTCTCCAGCCCCATGTGTTCCTTTGCATTCAGGTCCCAGTATAATAAGAAAAGGAGTCCACGGAAAGAACCCTGAAGAAGGGAGGTCGACCTTAACAGAAAGTTTCACCTTTGAATTAATTCAATTTAAAGCCTGGATTGATTATTGATCCAAAAGGAAATGAAGTTTGAAGCAGAAGAATCTGAATTATTTTGATAAATACCCCCAATAAAAAAGCAAACATAATTTGATTATAGAGAAATAAACTGAATTACGCTGCTCTACTTGCAAACTGTGACTAAATGTTAAGCCAGATCCATGAGAGTGATGCCCCTGGCACGCCCCAAGTGCTCACTGATGGTTACCTCACCTACGACCTTGCTATAAATGGAAGGAAGGATTTATCCGGGGAGACATAAAGGGAAAAACATATTCTGTGCAAGGAACTAGAATTCAACTTTATGTATTTGTTATTTGAGAGAAAGAGGGAGAGACAGAGAGAATTGACACGCCAGGGCCTCTAGCCACTGCAAATGAACTCCACATGTATGTGCCCCCTTGTGCATCTGGTTTTACATGGGTACTGGAGAATGAAATCCAGGTCCTTCTGCTTTGCAGGCAAGCAGCTTAACCATTGAGCCATCTCTCCAGCCCTAGAACCCCGTGTTAAAGAGAGTAGCAAGTATTTAATGTTTCTATTTATCTTTACTGGGAATAACAGCCTGATTTTCCTTTGGGTCTCAACTCTTACCTACTCATGTTCATGACAGTTGAGTAAACTGACCTAACTCACAGGTCTGGGGCTGGGTACATGACCCAGGTCTGGTTAGTCCCAACATGAGCATCTGTGCCCACTATAATCAACACAAGGAAAGAAAAAGAACCCAAGTCTTAGACCAGCAATGGATCCCCAGAACTGTTGTTGGTGCTGTTTGGAATGAGGTTCCCTCTCTCTCTTGGGTTTAATAGGCTGAAAACTGTAAGTCTCTGGATTCCCGTGCTTGTTAAACTATACGTCACCATCCCACTATGGGGTCATATACTGAATGTGGGGGTCAGGGAAATTTTGGCAACATTAAAAGGTTTCAGAATGTTCAGTGGCCAAACATGAATTTAAAATCAAACATGGGCTGGAGAGAAGGCTTAGCGGTTAAGCACTTGCCTGTGAAGCCTAAGGACCCCGGTTCAAGGCTTGATTCTCTAGGACCCATGTTAGCCAGATGAACAAGGGGGCGCACATGTCTGGAGTTTGTTTGCAGTGGCTGGAGGCCCTGGTGCACCCATTCTCACTCTCTCTCTCTATCTGCCCTTTCTGTCTCTGTCCCTCTCAAATAAATAAATAAAAATGAACAAAAAATAAAATTTTAAATCAAACATGTAATCGGTCAGAAGTGTGTCTGGAAATGCTTCCTCGTGTCACATTGCCTGACTTCACTGCAGCCATGGTTTTGGGCCCATCGCGGGCACAGCACACCGTGCATGCTCATTAATGCCACCTGAAATGCCTCAGCTCCGATTCGGGGCGACTGCATGCTGCGAATCCCAGTGTCTTTGCTATGTACACAAAGTTTTCTGCGTGTATATAAACATGGGAGTTTAATGATAGAAAACAGCTTTCATGTTTTTCTATCATAATTCTTCAGCATGTAAATACCAAATTGTTATATCTTTGGACTGTATTGTGCTAGAGTATTTGATTTTTAAAATTGCTGTTTGAGCTGCTGCCTTTCTTCAGTTTCATTAAAAAAAAAATCATCCGGGATGGTGACAAGGATTAGTGGTTAAGGCACATGCCTGCAAAGCCTGAGGACCCAAGTTTGATACTCCAGGTCCCATGTAAGCCAGATGCACATGGTGGCGCCTGTGTCTGGAGTTTGTTTGCAGTGGCTGGAAGCACTGGTGTGCCCATTCTCTCTCTCTCTCTCTAATAAATAAATAAAAATAAATATTTAAAAAATCATCCAGGGCTGGAGAGATGGCTTAGCACTTAAGGCATGTGCCTGCCAAGCCTACGGACCCAGGTTTGATTCTCCAGGTCCCACGTAAGCCAGATGCACAGAGTGGCACATGCATCTAGAGTTCGTTTGCAGTGGCTGGAGGCCCTGGTGTGCCCATTCTCTCTCTCCCTCTTGCTGTCTCTAATAAATAAATAAAAATAAAATCTTTTTTAAAAAAATCAGTGAATTTTGACAAGGGATTTAGGACAGAATTTCCAACAGTTTATCAAATGACGCCAAACATACTTCTAACATTTTGTTCTGGTATTTATGCAAAATGGTAATCTCAGCACTAGTGACTATAATATAAAAATACTAAGGTCTACATCCTGAAGTACCAAAGAGTCGGCCAAGACTGAATTTGTTGTCTATGAGTATGTGCATGTTCATGTGTGTGCAGTTGCTTTGGGGCAGGGGGAGCACATGTTACATGTGAACAGAGGCTAGATGACAACCTTGGCCATTGTCCTTAGGAATGCTGTCCACTTTTTTTTTGAGACAGAGTCTCTCACTGGCCTGAAAGTCACCAAATAGGCTACAGAGATTGAGCAGCAGGCCCCCAGGGATCCACCCATCTCTGCCTCCACAGTGCTGGGATTATAGTTGTGCACCACCATGACTGGCTTTCTTTTTCTTTAGGGGGGTCCGAGGCATAAAACTCAGGTCTTCATGCTTGAGAGGCAAGCACTTCACCAACTAGCTATCTCCTCAGACCCAAGATTTAATTTTTTAAAAATGTTTTTATTTACTCATTTTCAAGAAGAGAAAGCCAAAAAGAGAGAGACAGAAAGATCACACACACACACTCACACACACACACACATATATATGTATACATATATATATATATATATATATATATATATATAGAGAGAGAGAGAGAGAGAGAGAGAGAGAGAGAGAGAAAGTGCCAGGGCCTCTTGCCATTGCAAACAGATTCCAGATTCCTGTTCCATTTTGTACATTTGGCTTTGCACAGGTACTGGGGAGTTAAGCCTTGACCATCAGGCTTTGCAAGCAAGTCCCTTTAACTACTGATACAACTCTTCAGCCTCCCAAGATTTAATTGTTAATTAAAAAAATGTAAAAATAAACAAACACACTCATTTCATTAGCGTGAAAGTTTGCTTTCATCTCTCATAAATGGTAAAATGATATATACACCAAAGAATTGTTTTTTAAATAAATTTTTTTACGATAGATTGCCAGTGAATGTTTGGCTTTTGTACCTATTTTACATGCCTGGGTTTATGCAAACAATCTCAGGTGAACAAGGCTGGAATGAAAAAGCTTAAGAAGCCCCCAGGACAAGGGAGAGCCCGCCTGAAATCAAAGCCGATGTAGAAAACAAAGTGGAAAAACTTGGAAAGAGCCCAGAAATCATTAGTTGTACACCTGGGTCCATTCATGTTTGAATCCTTTTCTGTTTTTCCCTTAGGCAAATCATATTTCTTTCACTAGCAAATGTTGTACCCCGATATACCATATGTATATGCACTTGCTGAGTTCTCTTAGCAACAAGGACCTCATCCCAGTTGCAGTGCCCAGCCCAAGGTGAGAGCTGGGGAAAGGGATGGCAGGATGAAGCAAGCCCAGGGGTGTGATTTTTGTCCCAACAATCAGTAAAATCAGAGAAGACTGAAGAAAGAAGTAACATCATGGAGGGAACATGGTTTATTTATGGTTCATGGTTTCCAGGAGAAATTCATCATGGCAGGACCAGAAAGACAGAATCACATTGTTGTATCAGCAGGGAGGAAGTACAGAGAGCAATGGAGGCTGGTGCTCAACCAGCTTCCTCCTCTGCATATAGTCCAGGACCCTAGTCCTTGGGATGGAGCTGTCCTGCTCACAGTTAGGGTACGTCTTTGCACCTCAATTTATCTAATCTAGAAAATCCCTCATGGATTTGACCAAGTTTGTCTCCATGGTGATTCTAAATCCTGCCAAGGATGGGCTGGAGAGATGGCTTAGCAGTTAAGACATTTGCCTGCAAAGCCAAAGGGCCCAGGTTCGATTCCCCAAGACCCACATTAGCCAGATGCACAAGGGGGTGCAAGCATCTGGAGTTGTTTGCAGTGGTTGGAAGCCCTGCCACGCCCATTCTCTCCCTCCCTCCCTCTCTCTCTCTCCCTCTTCTCTGTCAAATAAATAAATAAAAATAAAATATTAAATCCTGCCAAATTGACACATAGAGGTTAAACATCACAGGCTCTGGATGTTTACAATCCCTTTTCAGTTATTGGACTCACGTGGTACATGGTCAGCCAGTCTCTGGCTTATTACTCTACTTATTGTTAAATCCATTCGTAGCATTCCTTCACCCCAGCAGATGAGTCACATCTTGGTTGCACATAAGATTCTCCTGACACAGAATATTCCTTGGAGGTTTGTGGAGACATTATTCAACTAACTGGTAGTTTGTAGTGTGGCCAAATGTAAGCGCAGGTGAACGTCTGATCCTTATTTTCGACATAAGTAACTTTTTCTATCTTGAGGTTTATAGGATTTTTCTGTTCGCCCGTTACAATCAACAATTTTATCAGGCTGTGCTGAGATGCATTGCTTTTTTTCTTCAATACTGCTGCCTACTACTTGGGACATATTTCACAGCTCTGCAGACTAAGGGGTTTCTTCAGCTCCAAGCCTCTCGTCAGCTTAGATAAATTACTTTTCATTATTTATTTATGAAGAAGCTTTCCTCCGTTCGTTCTGGACAGTCTGTAGTTCGGATGTTGGGACCCACAGATATGGGCTCCGACATTCGCTCAAATTGGGGTGTGTATTCCGTCATGACTTCTGCCTGGTTCTTCCTTCTTGCTGTGGACTCTTGACCTCTTTATTCTTGGGATCAAGACCTCCGGTGATGTTCTAAGAACATCTACGAGGCATGCTGCCTACTATGTGTCATAACGGCAGTGCTATAGAGAAATTAAGCTAAGAGCAGAAGCACCCAGAAATCAACGTGTGCCTTTTACTCCCCGTGCACAGCGGGACACAGCACGTGTCCGCGATATGGCACATCCACCTCCCTAAAAGCTCCTGTTTCTTTGACTGCTGTAGTCGTTGTCAGGGGTTCATTGTGCGTACGTAAGCTTCAGATTTAGGAGGTGTTCATGCCGGGAAGAAAGGTTAGCTGGTAAAGCGCTTGGCTTGCAAGCATGAGGACCTGAATTTGGTCCCCAGAACCAACACACAAATGCCGGGCGTAGTGGCGTGCCCTCGTAACCTCACTGTTGGGGACGCAGAGAGACCCATCCCCGGGCTCACCAGCCAGCCAGTCCCTCCTAATTAGGCAAGTGCCCAGGCCAGTGACAGACCCTGGCTCAAAAAAGGTGAATGGGGGGGGGGGGAAATGGCTTAGTGGTTACGATGTTTGCCTGTGAAGCCTAAAGACCCTGGTTTGATACCCCAGGACCCACGTAAGCCAGATGCATAAAGTGGCGCATGCGTCTGGAGTTCCTTTGCAGTGGCTGGAGGCCCTGGTGTGCCCATTCTCTCTTTCTCTCTGCCTCTTCCTCTCTCTCAAATAAAGAAAGAAATAAAATATTTAAAAAAAAAGCAGGCAGATGGAAGGCTAGAGAGATGGCTCAGAGGCTGAATGTGCTTGCTTGCAAAGCCTGACAGCCTGTATTCAATTCCCCAGTACCCACATAAAGCCAGATACACAAAGTGATACATGCATCTGGAGTTCATTTGCAACGGCAGCAGGCCCTAGTGTGCCCACTTATCTCTTTCTCTCCTTGCAAATGAATAAATCAAATAGTTTTTCAAAAAAAAAAAAAAAAACGGTGGATGGCACCTGAGGAGTGACACCCAAGGTTGTTCTCTGGCTTCTACAGACATGTACACGTACACACACACACACTAGGATGTTTGTGTTAAGTACTTTCTAATACACCTTTGGTTCGGCTTAGAAGATGCTGTAGTTTGGAAGCTGGACGTCCGCCACAGATCAGCGAGTGAAAGGCCCCGCGCTGGGCAGGGTTCTCTAGAGGAGCAGAAGTTAATGATATATTAACATTGCTTTACATGGCATGGACGCGGGTGTTCAGACAGTAACCATTTGCAGGCCGGTGAGGCTGACACCCTGGCAGCTACCGAGTCCACAAGGCTGGGTGCCTCAGCAGTCCCAGTATAGGGCTGGAAGCCTGGAAGTTCCCAGAGAGTCTCTGGTACGGAGTCCACACTGGAAGGCGGGAGAAGGTGGAGGCTGCTGTCGGTACATTACGGCGACGGCGATGATGGACAGACGCACTCGGGAAAAAGCCAG
Source organism: Dipus sagitta (assembly GCA_036346955.1). Classification (NCBI taxonomy): domain Eukaryota; kingdom Metazoa; phylum Chordata; class Mammalia; order Rodentia; family Dipodidae; genus Dipus; species Dipus sagitta. The sequence goes on from CM070786.1 coordinate 10,439,346, forward strand.
GGGAGGCAGACAGCGCTGCCCACTTTGAGAGGGGTTCTTCCCCCTCTCACAGACATGCCCAGATAGGTGTCTTCTAAATTCTGTCACACTGACAACAAGGATTAACTCCCACAGGTTTGGTCCCCAGAGTGGTGTGGGCTGGAGGATGCTAGACGTGGGCTTAGTGGGAGATCCTCGGGCTCATTGAGGGTGGTCTCCAAAGGGGGTTATGGGCCTCGTTCCCCCATCCTTTATTTTTGCTTTGGGACTGTGAGCGCTTGTCCTGACATTCACTCCCACAGTGATCTGCCTCCCTGACCAGAGGCTCAAACCCACAGGACAACCCAGCCTTACCCTTGAACCTCCAGGTGCTCGGCCAAAATAAACCTTCCAGACTTCATATCCTATAGCAGATGTTTTGTTACAGAAACACTGGTGACTAATAGAGAAGCTTTCACAAGTGTCTCCATTATACAGCCATAACCCCATCACACCCAAGCTGAATAATGAGTTCCTCTGAAGAATCAGTTCCCAGTGGTTTAGAATTATCTCAGCTTGCTTCAGACGAAGTTCGCATCTACAGTCTCTGGGGCACCACACAGTCCCGTCTTTGAGCTACAGACTCTAGGAAAACAATCATAGCACAATAGTTGTAAATGGGAAGAAACAACCTCATTCATGTGAGTTCTGTTACTATGTGAACACTGAGAGTTTTCATTTGTGCCAAATATGTTTTCAAATAATAACAAGTGTGGACTAAGAGCCTTGCATTATTTTTATTCAGGAAATGAAAAGTTCACTTCATAAGTGAAATATTTTACTGCTTCTGTGGCATTAATAAAATTGAGCTCTATTCTTCTGTATTAATTGCTGTCTGTTTGAAGACTAATTAGATAATGATGATTACAGAATACTATGAGATTGATTGTAACAGGAAATAGTATTGTCCCCCAAAAAGGAGGGTGTGATGGTTTGAATAAAATATCCCCCATCGGTTCATGTGCTTTAAACTCTTGATCCCAAGCTAGTGACAATTGGGAGAGCCTTGGGGAACCTTTGGGGAGGTGGAGCCTTGTTGTAGGAAGTGTCTCAGGACCTTGAGGGTTATTAACACACCTCACATGGTGTTCAAAGCCCACTGGGTGTTCAGAACAGCTCACTCTTGCTCTGCCCCTCACACACACACACACCCAGCCGCTGGGACAAGATGTGATACTCCAGCTATCCGCTCTGCTGCGCCTTTCGCCACGGTGATGAATCTTCCCCTGAGACCGTGAACTGAGATATTCCCTATCCTCCGGGACACCGAGGCCGGTCAGATGTTTTGCCTCAGAAATGTGAAGGTAGCTGCTACAGAGGGGATGTTAAAATATGACCCATTCTGAGTTTCAAAACCAGGAGGCACTCACTGAGCGCAAGCCCTGGGCACGTGAGCTGGCCCGTAATGTGGCACCGTCCGTCCCAGGAACCAGTGATGAACCAGCTGGCAAGATGCCACCGAGGCGGAGTCTTAGGCTCCCTGGACTCATCATCAAACACCAACGCCCTCTAGTCCCCAGATGTGGGGAGGCTATCCCCGCCGTGTTCGTATCCGTCATAAGATTTTCAGGATCTGCCGCCAGCAAGAGGTTGAGGACGCACTCATTGGTCTAGTTCTCTCTCACAAGGCAAGAGTTATTATTAGGACCCCCCGTGGTGTGGGTGGGGAAACTAAAGCCTGGAGAGTGAGTGATGTCCCCAAGGGTGCACTAGTCAATGACAAGACTGTTCCTGAGCTGTGTCATCTGGCTGCCAGACGTCAGCTGTCTGACACTGACAGATCCCACCCTTTGTAACGCAGCAGTTAGACAGTCATGGAGTGCACTGCCTGGGCTTGGGAGGAGCTGGGAGAGGCAGGGCCCTGTTGGGCTTTCTCTTAGCTGTCTTACCACGAGTGATGCTTGAGTGGCACCTTCAAGGACGAGCAGATGTTCATTCCTCCACATAAACTGGTTCGAAGAGCAGGTGGCAAGGGCCCAAGGGTGCCAGGCAGTGTGGGGTATGCACGGAATGGTGATCAGTTTCCAGGAGGTTGGACCCCAGAAAAGTAAGAAAGGAGGAGAGGGCGCTGTGAGAACTAAGGCTGGCAAGACTGCAAGGGCCAGAGATTCTCAAAGGGAGTGCGGAACTGCTGCAGAATACGAGTTCCCCGATATGGCTTTGAGCAGCGTGTCCCACCCGCAACTCCTGTCGCCCACTGGAGGCTCTCCCAAGGAGGGCTCCAACAGGATCACACAGGGGAACCTCATCCACGGTGAATTCCCTCCACCGAGACGAGCCCTTAGCCCTCCAATACTGAGAAAGCACGCCCAGCTCACTCCGCTGCTGTCTGTGGTGTCCCTGCACGCATCATTCATTCTCCATCAGGATCTCTCAGGAACTGACAGATACCTTTGTGGAGGCGGATTGAGTGACAAGAGAGGTTTGAAGCACATACAGCCTGCAGGACACCTCTGTCTTTCTGTCCTGTGAAGTCATGTCCATGTGCAGGGCCCAGGGGACAGAGAAGAAAAGCGACATGGGAAGTTGGAGAGGAAAGCCAAGGTGCTCATTGATTCTCTGACCCAGAAAGAAGTCGGACTCCAGATGGCACCCTCACACTTGAAGACCTCAAGACAGCAGAAGCACGCCTCCTCACTCCAGGGGCCTGACTGGCTTAAGTGAGAGAAGCTTCTAGACTTGGAGTCCACCACCACTACGGCTGTGCTCCTCCCTTTAAAGAGTGGCAAAGGCCAGGACATGGGAGGTGGCTGAGTGGGAAAAACATTTGCCTCACTAGCATCTGGGGACCTTAGTTCAGATCCTCACACGCAAGCTGGGAGTGGTGATACATGCCTGTAACCCCAGAGCTGGAGAGGTGGAGACAGGGGATCCCTGGAGAAGGCTGGCTAGCTAGGGACGAATAGGGGAGCTCTAGGTCTGCTGAGAAACCTTGTCTCTCTGGGCCTAGAGAAGTGGCTCAGTGGTTCAAGGCACTTGCTGGCAAAGCCTGATGGCCCACGTTTGATGTCCCAGTACCCCAATAAAATGGCGCAGGTATCTGAAATTTATTTGCAAGGGCAAGAGGCACTAGAGTACCTCTCTCTCTCTCTCTCTCTCCTTGTAAATAAATAAATATATTTTTATAAAAAGACTGTGTCTCTAAAAATAAGGTGTAGAATGATTGCACAAGATACTCAACGTCAACCTCAGGCCTCCACATGCACACATGATACACACACACACACATGCAAAATAGATAGCTAATAAATAAGTGGCAAAGGCCTTCACTTGAAGTATCAACTTATCAATTAGCATTTATGTGCTTGCATTCCTTACATCCCCAAAGTGATGAATAAAATTAGCTAAGGAAACCAGCTGAGGAGATATCACAGGCACTATGTGGAGCACAATGGAAAGAAACTCCTGACAGACACAAGCACGTGAGTGCACACACACACACACACACACACACACAAACACCTTTCCTTCTCTGGCACAAAGCAGGAGGTTAATAGGCTTACGTGGAGTGATAGATTGAGAAAATGACTGACGTAATGAATCAATGACCACCTTAATCAAAATGTGACATATTCCTTGCCCTTTCTGTGTCTCTGTTTCTCAGGTAAGGATAAGAATTGGACCAGTTAACCCAACTTGGCCATCATGTTAAGTGAAAAACCCTTCCTATCATATCATATCAACCTGCAAAAGGGTCAAGGTTTTGTCACCTAACAGATAACCATCTGCCAGGTTGCTCTCCTTCTCCCATCACCCCTTGTCTCTTCCCTGCTGCCCTATGAGAGGGTTCCCCTTTCTCCTGGCTCAGCAACTGTATGCTAGAGAAAAAGAAAGTCTCAGGGCTTTTGTCTCAAGAAAAAAGTACCCGAAGACAGGGTAGGAAGATGTCTCAGTGGTTAAAGGTGCTTGCCTACAAAGCTGGTTCAATTCCCAAATCACCCACAATAAGCTGGGCACAAATAGTGGCATAGGCATCTGGCATTTGTTTGCAGTGGCAAGAGGCCCTTCTTGCCCATACACACACATGCACACATAAGTAAGTAAAAATTTTAAGTTCCTGAAAGAACCCTTAGCAAATTGGACCTTCAATACCATGCAGAGGCTCCTCAGGGCCGTTCCACAAAGGTGTCTGCACCCAAGGCAGGACATTATATGAGAATATTTGGTCCTGTGTGTATAGGTACAGGTGATACACAATCCTACAGGTAGCTGTAGGGAAGAGGTTGGGTGAGATTCGTGGGGGTGCAGAAGATGAGAAAGGACTTCACTTCCAGACAGAGTGAGATGATTGATTACAGACTCTAACTCAAGTTTCACCAGGTCAAGTGTCCACAGGCTCCTAGAGGTAATGTAAATGGGAAAGGGGCAAAAAGGATTGAAAAATGGACTCTGCCATCTACAGTAGAAGACAATTGATGGGTGAAGTAGTTTGGGAGACCTCAACTTCCTGCCCTATCAAAAAGATACACACAGTCCCATGTAACTCTACGGGGTTGTGCCTTTCATAAAAGGGGCATCTGTCAAAGTCTGCCACAGTTGCCTACTTTTGGAAAGTTTTTAGACTTTTGTAGGATATATCCAACAGGCAGCAACAAACTTAGAAGGAAGAGGAAGAGAAGGAGGAATGAAAGGGGGAGGAAGAGGAGAGTGGGAAGGTGAGGGGGAGGAAGAGGTTCTGGGGAAATAGTTCACATAGTAATTGCTTGCCTTTCGAGGATGAAGACCTGAGTTCGATCCAAGAACCCATGTTGAAAACATTGGGCATGGAGGTGTGTGCTTGTAATCCCAGTGCTGGGGAGACAGGGACAAGTAGAAACCTGGAACTCACTGTCTAGCCACTGTAGCCTGCTGGGCAAGCTCCAAGTCAACAAGAGGCCTTGTCTCTACAACAAAAATAAAGAGGGAAGAGGGTAGATGGCACCTCAGGTGGAAACATGTAAACCCAACCACACATGTGCACATACGCACAGATGAATATGCACAGCAGAAAAGGAGGAAGGAAATGGAAGGGAGGAAGGAAAGGAAGACAGGAAGGATGGAAGGAATGAGAGCCAGAAAGAAGCGGGTAGGGGAGGAGAGAGGAATGGAAAAGGAGGGAGAGGTAAAGAGAGAGAAACCCATTCAAAACCTAGGGTATCCCCTAAAAGAGACAAGACTGAGGCAATTCCCCAAAAGTCTCCTGAGAAACAACAATTGGCATTTGCTATGGGATCTGAAAATTTTCTTTTCTGGACAAAGGCGAGTGGATCATCTCAAATCTGGTGTGATGAGACTTTAGTGACCTGCCAAAGACGGGAAACCCCACGTAAGCCTGACTTAAGGGAGACATGGGTGCCAGGCATGCTGGGTAATAAGCCCTGTGCATCCCAGCAGCAGAAACTGTGGCGATTCTCCTTCCCTAGAACTGAGTGCTGACCAGCTCTCTGCTTACAGGATGTTGCAGTCAGCTTCGCGTTGCTGGGGACAAACATCCAGCCAGACACAGCTTATGGGAGGAAGGTGTTTATTTCAGGCTTATAAAATCTGGGAGAACACAGAAGATGCTGGCTCCCTTCTAGAGATCCAAGCACAAAGGCACCGCCAATAGCCAGAACCACACAACCAATAAGCATGAACCGTCAGAGCTCTAAGCGTTCTCTCCCCACCTTTGGACTAGACTTCAGATCTGCCCCAAACACACCTTAGGGCTAGACTCAGCCCGGGGCCAAATGACATAACCCCCATCCCTGCAGCGGGGATCTGCTGGGCAGGGGGCTCACACTGCAGGTTCAATTTTAATAAAACACCTAAGCCTATGGGGCCATCCATTTACACAAACAATCACATTCAAACCACCACATAGGAGAAGGTGGCGGATGTAGGAGTGCACAGGGACTATCCCCAGTGTTTTTCACAGTAGTCTAGGGAGAGCACAGAGTGAGTTGGTGGGAAACCAAGACACAAGATTCATTGCCCCTTGGGAACAAGACTCTAACGCAGTTACAGTTTGAATACAAAATGTTCCCCACAGGCTCATGTGCTTGGTCATTTTGTCGCCAGCAGCTGGTGCTGTTTTGAGAGCCTGTAGAGTCATTAGTAGGTGGGGCCTAACTGAAGGAAGATGAACCCTGAGGCTTTTAAGCCAGGCCAGAGTCCCCCAGCATCTCTGCTTCTTGTTTTCCCAAGATGTGAGCGGTTCCAGCCATGTGCACCCGGACTGCCTCTCCTCAGACTGTGAGCCCCCACGTTGCTCTGTCAGGTATCTAGTAACAGACCTGAAAAAAATGTAACTAGGGCTGGAGAGATGGCTTAGCAGTTAAGCACTTGCCTGTGAAGCCTAAGGACCCCGGTTTGATTCTCAATTCCCCAGGACCCACGTAAGCCAGATGCACAAGGGGGCACACGCGTCTGGAGTTCATTTGCAGTGGATGGAGGCCCTGATGCGCCCATTCTCTCTCTCTCTCTCTCTCTCTCTCTCTCTCTATCTATCTGCCTCTCTCTCTGTCTGTCACCCTCAAATAAATAAATAAAGATAATATTTTTTTTAAAAGTAACTAATACTGTCACCTTACTTCAGTGTCTCCAAGACCAAGCATCAGGCCCATCAACATGGGAATTCGCCATTGTTGACCTAAATGCATGCCTGTTCAAGTGAGATCCCTTTGGGAAAGTCGCCCATTTTCTTTAAAGTATTTTTTCCCTTTTCTTCTATTGCCTCCACCAGTCCTTGGCTCTTCCTGCTCCCCGCACACCCTAGCTCCAGGGCCAGTGGAGTTCAAAGTCATTTTAGATGTTAAAAATCATTCCAGAACCATCTGTCAGGGAGCAAGCCTGCTCTTTACCCCGCTACCCAGGGAGTGCAGAAAGATGAACACAGTGGGAAGAAACCAAAATGGATTAAAAACTGCATTTATTGGCAAGCAGAGAGAGATAGAAGAGAAACAGACAGAGAGAATGGGCGCACCAGGGCTTCCAGCCGCTGTAAATAAACTCCAGACGCAAGTGCCACCTTGTGCATGCGGCTTTATGTGGGCACTGGGCAATTGACCTAGGGGGTCTTTAAGCTATGCAGGCAAATGCCTTAACCACTGAGCCATCTCTCCAGCCTCGTGGAATTTTTTAGAAAGAAATTAAGGAACAAGGGGCTGGAGAGATGGCCCAGTGATTAAGATCATTTCCTGTGTAAGCATGAGAGCCGAGGAGGCCTTAGAGACCAGCTGGGTTTGAGTCCATGAAGGCCTAACAGCTAAAGCTGGGCATGGTCATGCATGTCTGTAACCCCAGTACCTAGGGAACTGAGACTGGAGGAACACTGGCGCTCTCCAAAAAACAAACAAACAAACAAAAAAAAAAGAATGGCAAGCTCAGAGCTGAAATCAGTAAGATATCCTGGCTCAAGTAAGAATGGGCAGAAGAGGGCTGGAGAGATGGCTTAGTGCTTAAGACCCGTGCCTATGAAGCCTAAGGACCCAGGTTCAATTCCCCAGTACCCACATAAGCCAGATGCACAAGCCGGCACATGCATCTGGAGTTTGTTTGCAGTGGTGGGAAGCCCTGGTGTGCCCGTTCTTTCTATCTGCTTCTCTCTCTTTCTCTCAAACAAATAAATAAAGTATTTAAGAAAAGAATTGGCATAAGATCAATACAAGGGACACCCGACACAACATTCCCCTCCGGCTTGCAGAGGCCAGTGCAGCCCTACCACAGGCAAGAGGAGAGACACCACATGGATACACACACACACACACACACACACACACACACACACACCATCACCACCGCACAAACCTACACCACATTATACACATAACCGAGAAGAAAGAGATTAAAGAATAAAAGGAAAGAAGAAATAAAGGCCCCAACTCGTGCTGAGCTTCGATTGCCCAAGGTTATATCAATGCCACCTTCCCTAACGCAGACACCCAGTCAGCAAAGTGCACTACAGCCCCGATCTCCTGGACTCAAGTGATCCTCCTGCCTCACCTTCCTTTGATTCTTTAAGAGCCCCGTCCGGCCTCTTATGCTGACTCACTGGCCCGCGCCACACGTTTCCTTCTCTGCAGTTCTGAAACAGCGCAGAAATACAAGTGTGCAAATTGTCTCTGGGGCTGATCGCTTTGGCACAGGTAACCGGCAGGTTACCAAAGTGGATTTCTTCTTCACTTAGGGCATTTCACCATGAAACGACTCCATTCAGCAACAGTGTATTAGGTACCTCGCGAGGACATTGAAATCTCCATGGTTAGGAAAAAAGGAAGGCAAAAACAATCCTCAAAATGGGGCATAAACTCTACTTGAAAATGTTTTTCTAAAAACAAAACAACAACAACAAAAAAAAACAGTGATTGCAGAGGCCTGTGCTAGGATAGCCCAGAGCAAGCCATCAGAGTCCTCTTATAAGAGACAGCTCCCAGGGCTGGGGAGATAGCTCAGTGGTTGAGTCTCTTGCTTGCAAAGCATACTGGCCAGTGTTCAACTCCCCAGTTCCTACGTCAGTCCAGATGCACAAAGTGGCCCATGCATCTGGAGTTCATTTGCAGATGCTGGAGGCCCTGGCATACTCATTCTCTCTCTTTCTCTCTGCTTGCAAATAAATAAATATTTTTTTTAAAAAAAAGACACAGCTCCCTGTACTGTCAACAGACCACATATGTCTTAGCATCTCTGAAAAAAAAAATGTTAAAGCAATAAGCTACCTAAAGGCTGCTGAGAAAACATAAAACTATTCTTAAAAAAAAAAAACAAAAAAAACAAGAATAGGACCCCATTGCCAGGGTGAGTGAAATGGAAGTCTTGGAAACTTCTAGAAGCAGAGCGTCATTTTCTATCAACACCCAACCCTGTGACCCTGAATTCTGATATCTGAAGCATGCGGCTCATGGGATAGGAAACGCATAGGTCCTGCTCTGTCCAATCAAAGACTAAGACCCCTGCAAAAACATACATAAGACATGGGTTAGAGGAGCTGGAGGGATGGCTTAGCCGTTACAGCATTTGCCTGCAAAGCCAAAGGACCCAGGTCCGATTCCCGAGGACCCACTGAAGCCAGATGCAGAAGGGGGCGCATGCATCTGGAGTTTGTTTGCAGTGGCTGGAGACCCTGGCGTGCCCAATTCTCTATCTATCTTTCTCTCTCTCAAATAAATAAATAAAATAGATTAAAAAAAATAAAACATGGGTTAGGCCAGGCTGGTACTCCAGTATTAAATTCTGAAAGGCATTTCTGACTGCAGAGTGATTTCCGAATGCAGAGTGGTCCCTTTATCAGCACAAGTTTCTTGGAGCTTCCAAAACATTATCTACCGTTGTGCCTGGAACTTGACACAAGACCTTTCTCAATCTGGCCAAGCCAGCATCCACACGCTCACTGCGAGCTGAGGACAGGGCAGTAAAGCCAGCTTCCCGGGTCTCCATCGGGACGGGAAAGTACTCCAGCCAGGTCTCAATCCTAAAGCATCCAGTTTCTGTTACATGTTTGTCTTTCCTTCCTCATCCAGGAGCTTAGTGCCTTCATCAGACCCACCCCTGGTTCCTTACTGTGGGAGACCCCTCCCGTAACATCCTGGCTCTTGTTTCATCTCTTCTACACATTGTGACACTACTAGGTAGGGCAAAGCAGAGATACATTGAGAATTTCCCTCTCTCTACTTTTAGCCCAAACTGTAAATGAACTCACTCTTCCATTCTCTGTGTATCATATCACTTTCTATCCCCGCAGGCCGGCATTCAGACCCAAGAGTCAAGCCTTATGTTGTGGCTCTGGTAACATGCCCTAGCTGAAAATTATTCAGTGTTTTAAGAGGGCTTTAAAAGAGTCAATCCACCACATAATTGCAACAGTGGCAACCCTCATAATAATTCACTGTGCTTAATAATACATCCGAGTCGCTGACAGTAACAATTACTCCAGAACGCGTTTAGCAGGCAAAGGATTACTGGGGTTCTATCGCAATGTGACTGTCTGTGCCTGTCATTGCCGGTGCTTTCTTTGTGATTACCTAAAGACCGTATTCAAGGGACGAGGTCTGGAGAGAAGCTAGAATCACACTCTTGCCTGTGTGCCTGCCTGTGTCATCCATGTGCTGCTTGCTTTACGACCCAGAGGTATCTCTGTCACCCCAGTGGCGGTCAAGCTCATGTTTTCTCTTTTCACAGGAAATCCACAGCGCTCCCCAAATGTTAGGTCTGAGGTGCTTGTCAGACCACGCCGACCCTGACCGACAAGCTCTTACCACAGCAGTGGCCTACCATCCTCTCCCTTCCCCCTTGTCGCCCAGGAACCAGAGACCATTCACTAGTAAAGTGACTGTACTAGCTACTCCACTCATTGTGACGAGACGCAAATTAAGGAAGGCAGGCTTGATTTCAGCCTACAGTCTATCATAGCAGGGAAGGTATACAGCAGGAGCCGAAGGGGACCTTCTGCTCACATTGCATCCAGTCAAGAAGCAGAGGACAGACAGAAAATGAAACCAGGGGCTGGAGAGATGGTTTAGCAGTTAAGCCTAAGGACCCAGGTTCGATTCCCCATTACCCACGTAAGCCAGATGCAAAAGGTGGAGCATGTGTCTGGAGTTCTTTTGCAGTGGCTAGAGGCCCTGGTGCGCCCATTCTCTCCTTCTCTCTCTCTCTTTCAAATAAATAAAATATTAAAAAGAAAAAATGGAGCCAAGATATAAACTTCAAGGCCAAGTGACCGGCTTCCTCCAGCAAGACTCTGCCTCTTGTGGTTCCCCAACCTTCACAAACAGAGACACTACCTGGGAATTAATGTTCAAACACGTGAACCTATGGGGAGGGGGCATTATCCATTCTAACCCCAACACAACCTGAGCATATACTGTGGGCTACTCATTAACTAAATCCTATCTTCTGGTGAGATAGGAACTGCTCCTTTGAGCTTTTGAAGAGGAGAAGCCCCTTGTCCAGGGGAACTGAGCGCTCTCTTTAGAACCTCAATTCTATCTGGAGCATTGATGTTACTAAGCCTCATCAGTAAACCTTTTACTTCAAGGGTAATCTGACTCATTGTCCCTCTCCGGAGTCCAACCTTACAATAAGCTTTTGACCGTTTCCAAAGCACTGCCCCCTCGTAGAAAGATGTTTGTGTAGCCCTTGTGACAGCCCTGGGAAAGAGTCATGTGTAGTATTATCATGGAAAAGCCCTGTAATACGGGATAAATAGAACCCCAAAAAGTATTGCATAAAACATGAGAATGTGTTATTGTGAAGTTAATTAATACGTACATTTTTATTTCTTCTTCCAATTACCCTATGGAAACAAAATATGTTTTCATTTAAAGGTGTAGAAATTAGGCTGAATCTTATAAGCAGAAAGTGCCCTACACTTTAATCCCTGTACTGGATGGAAGAGCTTTCTTGAACCTTAGTTTCATTATATGTAGTATAGCTAGAAAATTCCCACTAGCCTTCCTGGTACTATCAAAAATGTCCCCAAGCTGGGCGTGGTGGCACACGCCTTTAACCCCAGCACTCGGGAGGCAGAGGTAGGAGGATCACCATGAGTTCGAGACCACCCTGAGACTCCATAGTGAATTCCAGGTCAGCATGGACTAGAGTGAGACCCTACCTCGAAAACTGAAAAAAAAAAAAAAAGTCCCCAAAAGGATCAGAAATTTCTAGTCACTTCTGCTGCAGCTGGTTTTGGGGGATCACAATTAACCTTGCAGCACTGTCGCCATTTGTAGGTGAGCAAACAGACTGAGGAAATCAGTGGTCTCCACAAACTGATAGTACTATGATTTGCTCATAGCTAGAACTGGAAGCCAAGAATTAGTTTTCTTGCCGCTCCCCATAGTTCAGCTATCTCCTGGCATACTGACTTCTCTTCCACACTGTAAACATTCATCACTCAGCAAACATTTTCACTTCAGGTAATCAAGTCCTTGATATCATGTGACTCTAATAACTTTCTTTTGCTTTTTGTATTTTTGAGACAAGGGTTCACTCTGTAGCCTAGACTGTCTTAGAACTCACTATTCTGCCCAGCTCGGGCTCAAACTCACAGCAATTTTCCTACTTCTGCCTCCTAAGTTCCACCACACCTGGCTCCAACTCTAGGACCTTCTATTCCTTGTTCTTTTTTATTATTTTTTTTTGTTTATTTTTATTTATTTATTTGACAGTGACAGAGAGAGAAAGAGACAGAGACAGAGAGAATGGGCACGCCAGGGCTTCCAGCCACTGCAAACAAACTCCATACGTGTGCCCCCTTGCGCATCTGGCTAAAGTGGGTCCTGGGGAACTGAGCCTCGACCGGGGTCCTTAGGCTTCACAGGCAAGCGCTGAGCTGCTAAGCCATCTCTCCAGCCCTCCTTGTTCTTTTGATAAGTCTACTTCAGCATGTTGTCTTAGTCAGCTTCTTGTTGCTTGTTTGTGAAGGGGGCAGTGCAGTGAAAAGATGTACTGTCTTGCAGAACTTTAAGGATACCAATCACAAGTATTACAGTATACACCATGGAGTTAGCAGTACAGAGCCTACATGTTGTAAGTTGAACATAACTCCTGTCAGTGTATGCCACATGTATTTCATATACAAAGATATCCTTCCATATCTATGAGCATAGACCTACTTCTTCATGTGACTTAGTATAGGTTCCCCACACCATATTTAATTACCCCCCTAGCAACTGACATTTAGTTGGTTTCCTAATCATCAATCAAGAGTTTTGGGGCTTGATTTTTTTTTAAGGTAGGGTCTCACTACTCTAGCCCAAGCTGACCTGGAATTCACTATGTAGCCTCAGGCTGCCTTCAGACTCACAGAGATCCTCCTACCTCTGCCTCCCAAAAGCCTGCTTGATAGAAGAAGAGGGCATCCACATACTTTCATGCAGGATAGTTTACCCCGTTTGCCAAGGTAGCATTTAAGGACTCAACAGTTTCAGTCCTGGGAAGCCATCCTAAAGAAATGTGCTTATCTGTGTGCACACACACACTTGTGAGTGCACATGCATGCACAGTGACATGCACAGACTGTTTATTGCAGTATTATTTGTACAAACAAAAGAGAAAACCAAATGGAAATCAACTCAATCGCCATGAAAAAGACAGCATAACAGAATACTCCACAGTCGTTCAAAATGAGTGACATTGCTGTAACTGGGACAAAAGCCCACGTTATATTTTTAGAGTGAGAAAAATAAGGTATTAAAAAAAATGTGGCTTCGTTCCATGTATCTAACAGAAACATGTATTTTTCTTTTCGCGTTTGTGTAATTGCAGAAAAACTTTAGAAGGCTATCATCAAAAGTTACTCCCATAAGAGAGGAAATGTTGGATTGGCAGACAATGCCGTTTTATTTCCTACATTCTCTTCCCTTGGATTTGTTATAAGAAACGTGTACCTTCATGATTTTAAAGAGTCCTGGTTCTGAGGAAAAAAATAAAGTCTGCTTTAGCATGTGAGTCTTGCACACCCAGGCAGGGCAGTGTCCTGAAGAGGAAGCCAAGGCCTGTTGACCCCTCAGCTGGACTGGGAGAGGGGTAGCTGGAAACCCTGATCTGTAACGGTCCTTGATGTTTCCTGGTGTAGATATTCCCACCAGGTTTCCCTTCCAGTGATCATAACCTTCTTATTGCTGGACAAAGCCACCAACCAAAAGCAGCTGATGGGAGGGATGTTTTTGCCTTGGCTTACAGGCTTGAGGGGAATGTTCACGATGGCAGGGGGCAGCATGACATGAGTAGAGGCTGCACATCACCCCTGCCCCAGCAGGTGGAAGACAGCAGCAGGAGAGTGAGACGAGTTCTGGCAAGGGGGAACTGGCACCCATGCCAGCAACACATCACCCTCAGCAAGCACCCACCTTCCAAATTGCCACCCACTCAGGACCAAGCATTCAGAGCACACGAGTTCATGAGGGACATTTGATTCAAACCATCACAACAATATTCTGGAATTTTTAACTTAAACGTTCAATAAAGAAACGTTTTAAAACACGTGTTGAAGACAGTGCAAATACCCAATCACCAGATAACCCGAGTTAAGTCAGAAATCACTGCAGTGTGGCCTGGGGATATGGCTTAGGAACCGAGATCTTGTCTGGCATATGTGAGCATGTGTTCAATCTCCAGTACCTGGAAAAAGGAGACAAGAAAGAAGGAAGAAGAAAAGGGAAGGAAGGAAGGAGGGAGACAGGGAGGGAGGGATGAAAGGAAGAAGGAAGGAAGGAAGGAGGGAGACAGGGAGGGAGGGATGAAAGGAAGAAGGAAGGAAGGAAGGAAGGAAGGAAGGGGAAAGAAGGAAGGGAAAAAGAGACAGGAAAGGTAGGGAAGGTGACACAGGAGAGGGAATCTTGTCTAGAGGGGCAGCCCTCAGCCTGGGTTCCCAGCATACTTCTCCCTCCACTTACCACTCAGCAGTTCCAGTTCGAAGCCTCCTGGGCCGCCAGGTTTTGCAAGGTTACGACCCTCACCAGCCCTCCAGGAGAAGGCTCGCCGCTAGGAAGTAGGTCAGCGGAAGGAAAACATGCAGGGAAAGGTTCCTCATTCATTTCCAGGCAACTGAATTCTGCAGATGGTGCCCAGAGGGAGAGACTGGGAGGCGCTTTCAGACTGTATAAAAAAAATACCTCTCCAGTGCCGATGAGGGGGCTCACTAAGTAAAGCACACGCCCACCGTGAGGACCTGAGCTCAGATCCAAGTTCAGAACCTACGGCCAGCCAGATGAGGCAGGCAGCCTGCATGTGTGAGCCCAGCACGCCTGTGGTGATTTGGGAGACAGAAGTCTCTGGAAGCTCATAGACCAGCTAGCCTAATGACAACAAGAGACCCTGCCCCAACCAAGGTGGAAGGCGAGGCCTGGCACTCAAGTTGGTCCTCTGGCCTCCACTGTGGCAAGCATATGCCCACACTCACACACACAGAAAGAGAGAGAGGAGTGTAAAAACAAACACATCTGCAGGTGGGAAGACAGGAGAGTTGCCACACAACCTCATCTCGGGGTGTCACTCTACACCTTAGTTAACAGCACAGCCTGTAGCCACTCACCGGGCTGTATCCTGGCTGAATATTAAGAAAGGTGCCCCCAAGTCCATCAGTGCAATGACCCAGAAATCGAAATGACATTGCAGAGTAAGTGCTGTGAGAGTCAGACCCACCCCCACGAACACCTGTGGGCACCATACAATTTGCCTCTTTAACATACTCAGATGCTATCCAAGGGCATTTGGGCAAGGAATCACATGATCTAGTCCACTCAGAGAAAGATCCAGAAGCAGAAGTGTTCTTGTTGACTTTGCATTATTGGTACAAAACACATGCCAAGGGCTGGAGAGATGGCTTAGCCGTTAAGGCATTTGCTTGCAAAGCCAAAGGACTCAGGTTCAATTCCCCGGGACCCACATAAGCCAGATGTACAAAGTGGTACATGCATCTGGAGTTTGTTTGCAGCAGCTGGAGGCCCTGGCATGCCCGTTCTCTCTCTCTCTCTTTCTCTCCCTCTCTTTATTTTTCTCTGTCTCTTTCTCTCTTTCTCCTTCTCTTTTTCTCTGCCTCTTACTCTCCCTCAAAGACAAATAAATATATTTTTAAAACACCAAAAGCACCTGATGGGAGGAAAGGGTTTATTTCTGCTTACAGTCTCTGTGGGAAGTTTCATGATGTCTAGGCAAGAGCAGGGGCTGGGCATCCCTCACACAGCACCTGGCAGTGATTCAACAAGAGTGAGCTGTGCTCTGGCGAAGGGCGGGTTGGGTTACACCATCCCCCCAAAGCCTGCTCCTAACACACCTCCTCCAGCAAGGTTCCATCTCCCTAACTGTTGCCAGCTGGGGACCAAGCATTCAGAATCCATGAGGCTTTGGGGGACATCTGATTCAAAGGACTACAGAAAGACGCTTCATCCCGTTGGAGGAATGCAGCCCACCAGGGATCTAAGAAAGGGATTCAAAAAGCAAGGGACCACAATTGACTTGGAAGCATTGGAAACTGAAGTGAAATGTGGAGACTAGCCAGCCTGCACGTTACCAGGGAAGGAAGTGAGCCTTGGCAATGCAGCTCAGCCGATCGGGGCATAGAATTCCAGACACAGGACCCTTGCTCTCAAGGACTGCTCCATGCTGTCTGCTTCCTTAACTCAGAGAAAGCCCTCTGACCTTAAAACCTATGAAAACTTGACTGGACAGATGGTTCTGAAGTACCATGAGGATCTGTGTTCAAATCCCCAACACCTATATAAAATTGTCAAGCCTACTGATGCATGCCTCTAATCCCAGAGCTGGGGAGGCAGAGGCTCTGGATTACTGGCTAGCTTGTCTAACTAAATCATCAAGTTCCAGGTTCTGTGAGAAACCCTGCATCACATAAATAAGGGGCAGAGCGATTGAGGAAGGTGGCCAACATCAGTGACTGGGCTCAACACCCACATGCACACATGCGCACATGTACCTGATACACAGATACCACTCTCCCTCTCTCTCTCTCTCTCTCTCTCTCTCTCTCATGCACACACACACACACACACACACAAACACACACACACACACAACTAAGAAAACCAAATATAGTTGGATATATCCACAGACTGGTGATCCTTGGTCCTAAACCCCTGGACAGAACCTATACTTGGGAGCAGATAAAGATGACTCTAAGGGCTATGGTGACCAGCCTGGCTCCTGTCCCACCCTCTCCTTTCTCTTTCTCTATGCCACTGCAGTTCGCCATCTTCCCAGCAGACTCCTAGAGACAGACAAGACTGCCAAAGGAATTAGCCTCACCACACTAATTGGGGTAATGAGTTAGCAGATAATCCAATTGCAGTTCTATGAGAGTTCTCTTAAGGCCTTAATTTAACCTGAAATGGGTGATCAAGGAAGGAATTGTCAGGATGAAAACAGGCCACTTGGGAAGAGCTGGAAGGTCTTTCAAGGTTATGTCTCTAAGGGAAAGCCTTGCACCTCCCAGTCATATTTCAGTGTCTCTAGGTCAAAGACTAGCAGACTTTCTTTGCAAAGGATCAGTGTGTGGTAGTTTGAATATATGTCCCTCCAGACTCAGGTGTTTGCAGCTTCCGCCCCTAGCAGGCAGACTCCTGGGGGTGGAGGGGGGGTCCCTCCTGCTGCCCTTTTGGTTGTGTCTCTCTGTGTGCATCTGTGAAAGAGGGCCAGCTTCTTCCACCATCAATGGAACATCCCCTGGATCTGTAAGCTTCAAATAAATCCCATTCCTCCCATACACTGTGTCTGGTTTGGAGGTGCGGCCCAGCAATGTGGAGCTGTCTGCCTACAATAATCAGCAAGCAAATATTTAAGACTTATATGTCAGATGGTCTCTGTCACAAACACCCAGTTCTGTTGTTATGGCTCAAAATTGGCCATAAATAAAATGTAATTGGATGGGCGAATGAATGGAGCCTGGCTGTGTCCTAATGTCACATTATTTACTAAAACGGCTGATAGACCCATGGTTAACAGACCATGGCTCTAAACAAGGAGAATGGACATAACTGACCCCAGGGAGTCCAGGACTTGTGGTCATTGGACCCTTTCGTGATGTCCTAGTATCTTACTGACTTTTGGAAGGCGCACACATATCTGGATTTACCCATAGACCACCAGTCTATCCTGAGATTTGGGGAAGACTGTATAGCTCAGTGGTTGAGAAATATCAGAGGGAAACTAGTAAGCGTTGTGTTAGTCAAGCTAGACTAGATACGCCACAGCTCTAAGTTAACCCCTTCTGTTTCAACACAACAAAGGTTTCTTCTTAAATCACATACTTTCTCATTGCTGAGACAAAATACCTGACTAGAAGCTGTTCAGGAAAGGTTTCAAGGGTAAGTTTATCATAGTAGGGAAAGCATGGAAGGGGCAGGAAGCTGGTATTACATCATCACATCCTCAAGGAAGAAGTAGTAAGAGAACTGGAATTGGTGCCAGGCTATAAAACCTCAAGGCCCACCTCTAGTGACATACTTCCTCTGGTAATGCTCCGTCTCCTTAAAAGTTTCCAGAGCCTCCCTAAACAGCACTACCAACTGGGGTTTAAGTATTCAAACACATTTATATGAGGGACATTTTACATTCAAACCACCACATTTCTTCCCTGAGTTATATGCCATTTATGATGGGCAGCTCTGCTCCACACATTTATTCAGGGACCGAGCCTCATGCCATGTTCGTTATAGGCTCAGATGTGAGCTCAGAGGGCACCCAGTGAGCTTTCCAGGGACTTGTGTCTGATAAAGAATTGCACCTGGTTATTAATAGAAATGGAGACAGTTTATTAAGAAAGAGAACACTCCTGGGAATAGGGGTGAGCTGGTGAGTGGAGTAAGACATTTGTTCAAAAGGGCTAGGCCATGAGTGTCATGACCCTTTATAAGTCATTCACATGGTATTTGCATCGTCTGTGGTCACGAATGGTGGGTTTGTATCTTGCACGTGCTCTGTTTGTTGCAAGTAGCCCCGGTGAGGAAGTGTTTCCAGTCTCTGGCCGAATAACAACATTCATAGGTTAATCTTCATGCCTCCCTCTCCTGTGCCACTAGGTATCACCACAAACTGAGAAGGAATGTGGAAGGATCACATACACCCTCAGCCCAGTAGGAACACATGTCACTTCTATTTACCTATTGTCGTAAGAAGTCACAAGGCCACATGTGACTGCAAGGGACTCTGGGATACAACAGGAAACAGATGGAATGTTTCATAAACCTCCCTTCTGTGCCGAGTTCCTGTGTGTCCTTGGACAACGTATTGCAGTATTCTGTGTTTCAATTTCCGTCTTGGTAAAGGAAATATAATAATCTAATAATAGCGGCTGACTGAAGCATACTGTGGTAATAAGAATTGATAATGGGCTATTAAATCACAGTGTCATGCACTTAGCAAACATTCAGGAAAAGTCAGACACCATTGCTTGTATTATTACTTACTGCGTGATTGTGAGGAAAAAAGTGCATTATCCCTCTGGGTCTGTGTCCTCTCATTTTCACATCAGGTGCACCAATAATACTGCTTAGACCAGCTATCAGATCAAATGGCATAATACATTAAAAGATCCTATCGTTGTGCCTGACATACAATAAACATTTAATAAAAGTGATTTCCCCTTACTGTCTATAGTCATGAATTGATAGTCCTTTTCAGGCCTGCTTTTTAAAAAGGGCTCCTTGGTGAGTCTAATGGGTTGTGAGATATTTCAAGATACTGAATACAAATACATACTACTTCAAAGGAGCAGTGATTCTGTCATTCTAGAGGCATGGCATTGTGCAATGTGTAATGTTGTTCTGGTTACAGTTGGTACTACGTTCCCCAGAATTCCTTTCTTTGTATAGTCTGGGTTACAGCAGCCAAAAGTGAGGAACAAGATCCGGGATATGGAAGTGAGGCAGCAGCATGCTGATCTAAAGTCCAATGTTGACAGGAGGTGTTTGGAGGAGATACAGAGGTGCGGCTGGCTACGGTATGTACTTCCAGTTCCTTCTGCACATCCAGATTTCCTTGCTGATTACCTGCCTTGTCTTTTTATGTTTTATTTGTTTATTTATTTGAGAGATAAAGAGGGAGAGATAAACAGGTAGAGAGAGAGAGAGAGAGACAGAGAATGGGATGACCAGGGCTTCCCGTCACTGCAAACAAACTCTGGATACGTGCGCCATCTTGCATCTGGTGTGTTTGGGTCCTGGGGAATCAAACTTAGGACCTTAGGCTTCGCAGGCAAGTGTCTTAACCACTAAGCCTGCCTCGTCTTTTAGTATGTGTGGTGTGTGTTTGCATGCTCATGTGGTGTATGCATGTAGGTGTAGATGTGCATGCCCCACGTGCACACGTATGAAGACGAAAAGAGCTCTCCTTCTCTACCACTCTTGCACCTCATTTCCCTGAGATAGTGTCACCCTGAACCTGGAGTTCCCCATTTTTTCAGTTTGATTCACTGAGCAGGAAGACCCAGCAATCCTCCTGTCTCTGCCCACCTCAGTACTGGGCTTACAGGTATGTGTGGCCCTGCACGGCTTGTTAACTGGGTTCTGGAGATTGAGCTTGGGACCTCAGGTTTGCACAGAAATTACTCTTACCCACTGAGCCATCTCCCCAGCCCCAAATTGCCTGTCCTGATTAGCAGCGCTGGGCTTCCAGGCTTAGTACCACTTACCAAGTGTCCATCACAGACAGCCTGGGGGCTGTAAGGATTTCCCCATCAGTTTTCTGTGGCTTTTTTTTTCCCCTTTGGCAGCTGAATGTGACTATCTTCAGATCTCCCTGACTGCTCGGCTCATTCACTCACAGCAGACTGGAGAGAAACCTGCTTAGGGCTAAACACGTCCCCTCTTCAATAGCCATGCACTGAGATCCCAACCCCAGAACCTCAGAATGAGAGTATATATGGAGATAAAGTCTTTGAAGTGGTGGATAAGGAAAAATGGATCACATTTATGGGCTCTGTGACCCACTGGAAGGACAACTGACATATGGCCAGATGCACAAAGCGGCACATGCATCTGGAGACTGTTTGCAGCCGCTGGAGGCCCTGGAGCACCCATGCACTCTCTGTCTGATTCTCTTCTATCTCTGTGATTGCAAACGAATAAATAAAGTAGGATCTGAGTGTGGGTCCTCACTACCCATGTGTGGTGGTTTGAATGGATGTTCCTCAAGAGATTCAGGAGCTTTATTAAAGCTTGTGATTTAGATCTCCCCCTACCTGGCTGGAGGAGGGGTCACTGTGAGTAGACCTTAGGGTCCAGCTCTAAGGTGTGCTTGGGGGAAAATCTGAACTCCAACCTAAAATATGCAAAGTGCCAGAATTCTGCCACATGTCCCTGGAGTGTGCTTGCTTAGGGTGCTGATGGTAGTGGCTTTTCTCCATGCATGGTCCTGTGGAAGTGGGGCAGCTTCTCCTGCCATTATCGTGCTTCCCCAACATCTGTAAGCATCAATAAATCCCTTCCTCCAATAACTGTGCCCAGTTTGGAAGCCCATCCCAGCAACCTGAAGCTATCTACTACACTCTGTAAAATGCTAGAAATGGCGGTGCGTGCCTATAATCCCAGTGGTTGGAGGTGGAGACAAGAGGATCCACAAGACATTCTGGCTACTTTGTTCAGTCAAATCAATGAGTACTGGGTTCAGGTTATCCCAAATTAAAATTTCATGACATTTTTTTTATAGCTTATGACAGAGTAAGTTTATAAACCAAGGTGCTTTTCAAAAACATTGGTGGAAACATTAGGTAAGTGGGTCACAATGAAGTTGACGAAATCTCTGTGGTCGGTCTCTGATGTGACCTGGTGATCTTCTCAGCTCTCAGGTTCATGGGACCTAGGAGGTCTGTTGGCACATTCCAAAGAAAGATCTACTAGGTGAGACAGTTTAGGGGTAATAGGGCTCCAAAGTGAATAATGTTCTCTTGGCTAAATGTGGGAATTGTCCTTGATGCCATAGGGGAGACTCGGTCATTTCACTTTCCTACAAGTCAAAGCTATCAAAAAGATCAGGCCTTTTCTTATCTCTGTCCCTGGAGGAGTCCTCCCACTCTCTTCTAAAATGTACCTCTCTGGGGGAATAAGATTTCTGGGATGATTGCCCTTTCCCAGAAATCCTGACCTCAGGACTGGACTGACTAAACCAGCTGCCCATCCAGGGGACTCACCTTAAAAAAAAAAAAAAAAAAAAAAAGCTCAACCTGAGTCCCAAAGTGGGCTTCTCAAACCTCCTCTGGTCTAGTTAGGCAAGAGATATGACTTTCTTCCTTTCCTTAAACTCTCCTTCTCTTAATGATCACTCTGCTAAATCGCTAAGCTATAATAAAATCTTTCTGAAATTTATCCTCTAGCCTGTGGATTTCATTCACTGAATTCATAAGACAAAAGCCCAGAGGGGGTTGGAGAGATGGCTTAGCCATTAAGGTACTTGCTTACAAAGCCTAAGGACCCAGGTTCGATTCCAAAGGAATTAGCCTCACCACACTAATTGGGGTAATGAGTTAGCAGATAATCCAATTGCAGTTCTATGATTTCCTCTTAAGGCCTTAAATTTAACCTGAAATGGGTGATTAAGGAAGGAATTGTCAGGATGAAAACAGGCCACTTGGGAAGAGCTGGAAGGTCTTTCAAGGTTATGTCTCTAAGGGAAAGCCTTGCACCTCCCAGTCATATTTCAGTGTCTCTAGGTCAAAGATTAGCAGACTTTCTTTGCAAAGGATCAGTGTGTGGTAGTTTGAATATATGTCCCTCCAGACTCAGGTGTTTGCAGCTTCCGCCCCTAGCAGGCAGACTCCTGGGGGTGGAGGAGGGGGTCCCTCCTGCTGCCTGTTTGGTTGTGTCTCTCTGCGTGCATCTGTGAAAGAGGGCCAGCTTCTTCCACCATCAATGGAACATCCCCTGGATCTGTAAGCTTCAGATAAATCCCGTTCCTCCCATACACTGTGTCTGGTTTGGAGGTGCGGCCCAGCAATGTGGAGCTGTCTGCCTACAATAATCAGCAAGCAAATATTTAAGACTTATATGTCAGATGGTCTCTGTCATAAACACCCAGTTCTGTTGTTATGGCTCAAAATTAGCCATAAATAAAATGTAATTGGATGGGTGAATGAATGGAGCCTGGCTGTGTCCTAATGACACATTATTTACTAAAACGGCTGATAGACCCATGGTTAACAGACCATGGCTCTAAACAAGGAGAATGGACATAACTGACCCCAGGGAGTCCAGGACTTGTGGTCATTGGACCCTTTCTTGATGTCCTAGTATCTTACTGACTTTTGGAAGGCGCACACATATCTGGATTTATCCATAGACCACCAGTCTATCCTGAGATTTGGGGAAGACTGTATAGCTCAGTGGTTGAGAAATATCAGAGGGAAACTAGTAAGCGTTGTGTTAGTCAAGCTAGACTAGACGCGCCACAGCTCTAAGTTAACCCTTTCTGTTTCAACACAACAAAGGTTTCTTCTTAAATCACTTACTTTCTCATTGCTGAGACAAAACACCTGACTAGAAGCTGTTCTGGGAAGGTTTCAAGGGTAAGTTTATCATAGTAGGGAAAGCATGGCAGGAGCAGGAAGCTGGTATTACATCATCACATCCTCAAGGAGGAAGTAGTGAGAGATCTGGAATCGGTGCCAGGCTATAAAACCTCAAGGCCCACCTCTAGTGACATACTTTCTCTGGTAATGCTCCGTCTCCTTAAAAGTTTCCAGAGCCTCCCTAAACAGCACTACCAACTGGGGTTTAAGTATTCAAACACATTTATATGAGGGACATTTTACATTCAAACCACCACATTTCTTCCCTGAGTTATATGCCATTTATGATGGGCAGCTCTGCTCCACACATTTATTCAGGGACTGAGCCTCATGCCATGTTTGTTATAGGCTCAGATGTGAGCTCAGAGGGCACCCAGTGAGCTTTCCAGGGACTTGTGTCTGATAAAGAATTGCACCTGGTTATTAATATAATAGAAATGGAGACAGTTTATTAAGAAAGAGAACACTCCTGGGAATAGGGGTGAGCTGGTGAGTGGAGTAAGACATTTGTTCAAAAGGGCTAGGCCATGAGTGTCATGACCCTTTATAAGTCATTCACATGGTATTTGCATCGTCTGTGGTCACGAATGGTGGGTTTGTATCTTGCACGTGCTCTGTTTGTTGCAAGTAGCCCCGGTGAGGAAGTGTTTCCAGTCTCTGGCCGAATAACAACATTCATAGGTTAATCTTCATGCCTCCCTCTCCTGTGCCACTAGGTATCACCACAAACTGAGAAGGAATGTGGAAGGATCACATACACCCTCAGCCCAGTAGGAACACATGTCACTTCTATTTACCTATTGTCGTAAGAAGTCACAAGGCCACATGTGACTGCAAGGGACTCTGGGATACAACAGGAAACAGATGGAATGTTTCATAAACCTCCCTTCTGTGCCGAGTTCCTGTGTGTCCTTGGACAACGTATTGCAGTATTCTGTGTTTCAATTTCCGTCTTGGTAAAGGAAATATAATAATCTAATAATAGCGGCTGACTGAAGCATACTGTGGTAATAAGAATTGATAATGGGCTATTAAATCACAGTGTCATGCACTTAGCAAACATTCAGGAAAAGTCAGACGCCATTGCTTGTATTATTACTTACTGCGTGATTGTGAGGAAAAAAGTGCATTATCCCTCTGGGTCTGTGTCCTCTCATTTTCACATCAGGTGCACCAATAATACTGCTTAGACCAGCTATCAGATCAAATGGCATAATACATTAAAAGATCCTATCGTTGTGCCTGACATACAATAAACATTTAATAAAAGTGATTTCCCCTTACTGTCTATAGTCATGAATTGATAGTCCTTTTCAGGCCTGCTTTTTAAAAAGGGCTCCTTGGTGAGTCTAATGGGTTGTGAGATATTTCAAGATACTGAATACAAATACATACTACTTCAAAGGAGCAGTGATTCTGTCATTCTAGAGGCATGGCATTGTACAATGTGTAATGTTGTTCTAGTTACAGTTGGTACTACGTTCCCCAGAATTCCTTTCTTTGTATAGTCTGGGTTAGAGCAGCCAAAAGTGAGGAACAAGATCCGGGATATGGAAGTGAGGCAGCAGCATGCTGATCTAAAGTCCAATGTTGACAGGAGGTGTTTGGAGGAGATACAGAGGTGCGGCTGGCTACGGTATGTACTTCCAGTTCCTTCTGCACATCCAGATTTCCTTGCTAATTATCTGTCTTGTCTTTTTATGTTTTATTTGTTTATTTATTTGAGAGATAAAGAGGGAGAGATAAACAGGTAGAGAGAGAGACAGAGAATGGGATGACCAGGGCCTCCCGTCACTGCAAACGAACTCTGGATACGTGCGCCATCTTGCATCTGGTGTGTTTGGGTCCTGGGGAATCAAACTTAGGACCTTAGGCTTCGCAGGCAAGTGTCTTAACCACTAAGCCTGCCTCGTCTTTTAGTATGTGTGGTGTGTGTTTGCATGCTCATGTGGTGTATGCATGTAGGTGTAGATGTGCATGCCCCACGTGCACACGTATGGAGACGAGAAGAGAACATCAGCTCTCCTTCTCTACCACTCTTTCACCTCATTTCCCTGAGAGAGTGTCACCCTGAACCTGGAGTTCCCCATTTTTTCAGTTTGATTCACTGAGCAGGAAGACCCAGCAATCCTCCTGTCTCTACCCACCTCAGTACTGGGCTTACAGGTATGTGTGGCCCTGCACGGCTTGTTAACTGGGTTCTGGAGATTGAGCTTGGGACCTCAGGTTTGCACAGAAATTACTCTTACCCACTGAGCCATCTCCCCAGCCCCAAATTGCCTGTCCTGATTAGCAGCGCTGGGCTTCCAGGCTTAGTACCACTTACCAAGTGTCCATCACAGACAGCCTGGGGGCTGTAAGGATTTCCCCATCAGTTTTCTGTGGCTTTTTTTTCCCCTTTGGCAGCTGAATGTGACTATCTTCAGATCTCCCTGACTGCTCGGCTCATTCACTCACAGCAGACTGGAGAGAAACCTGCTTAGGGCTAAACACGTCCCCTCTTCAATAGCCATGCACTGAGATCCCAACCCCAGAACCTCAGAATGAGAGTATATATGGAGATAAAGTCTTTGAAGTGGTGGATAAGGTAAAATGGATCACATTTATGGGCTCTGTGACCCACTGGAAGGACAACTGACATATGGCCAGATGCACAAAGTGGCACATGCATCTGGAGACTGTTTGCAGCCGCTGGAGGCCCTGGAGCGCCCACGTGCTCTCTGTCTGTTTCTCTTCTATCTCTGTGATTGCAAACGAATAAATAAAGTAGGATCTGAGTGTGGGTCCTCACTACCCATGTGTGGTGGTTTGAATGGATGTCCCTCAAGAGATTCAGGAGCTTTATTAAAGCTTGTGATTTAGATCTCCAGCTGCCTGGCTGGAGGAGGGGTCACTGTGAGTAGACCTTAGGGTCCAGCTCTAAGGTGTGCTTAGGGGCAAATCTGAACTCCAACCTAAAATATGCAAAGTGCCAGAATTCTGCTCCATATCCCTGGAGTGTGCTTGCTTAGGGAGCTGATGGTGGTGGCTTTTCTCTATGCATGGTCCTGTGGAAGTGGGGCAGCTTCTCCTGCCACTATTGTGCTTCCCCAAAATCTGTATGCATCAATAAATCCCTTCCTCCCATAACTGTGCCCAGTTTGGAAGTCCATCCCAGCAACCTGAAGCTGTCTACTACACTCTGTAAAATGCTAGAAATGGCGGTGCATGCCTATAATCCCAGTGGTCGGAGGTGGAGACAAGAGGATCCACAAGACATTCTGGCTACTTTGTCCAGTCAAATCAATGAGTACTGGGTTCAGGTTATCCCAAATTAAAATTTCATGACATTTTTTTATAGCTAATGACAGAGTAAGTTTATAAAACAAGGCGCTTTTCAAAAACATTGGTGGAAACATTAGGTAGGTGGGTCACAATGAAGTTGACGAAATCTCTGCGGTAGGTCTCTGATGTGACCTGGTGATCTTCTCAGCTCTCAGGTTCGTGGGACCTAGGAGGTCTGTTGGCACATTCCAAAGAAAGATCTACTAGGTGAGACAGTTTAGGGGTGATAGGGCTCCAAAGTGAATAATGTTCTCTTGGCTAAATGTGGGAATTGTCCTTGATGCCATAGGGGAGACTTGGTCATTTCACTTTCCTACAAGTCAAAGCTATCAAAAAGATCAGGCCTTTTCTTATTTCTGTCCCTGGGTGAGTCCTCCCACTCTCTTCTAAAATGTACCTCTCCAGAGAATAAGATTTCTGGGATGATTGCCCTTTCCCAGAAATCCTGACCTCAGACACCTGACCTCAGGACTGGACTGACTAAACCAGCTGCCCATCCAGGGGACTCACCTTAAAAAAAAAAAAAAAAAGCTCAACCTGAGTCCCAAAGTGGGCTTCTCAAACCTCCTCTGGTCTAGTTAGGCAAGAGATATGACTTTCTTCCTTCCCTTAAACTCTCCTTCTCTTAATGATCACTCTGCTAAATCGCTAAGCTATAATAAAATCTTTCTGAAATTTATCCTCTAGCCTGTGGATTTCATTCACTGAATTCATAAGACAAAAGCCAAGAGGGGGTTGGAGAGATGGCTTAGCCATTAAGGTACTTGCTTACAAAGCCTAAGGACCCAGGTTCGATTCCCCAGTAAGCCAGATACACAAGGTGGCACATGCATCTGGAGTTGTTTGCAGTGGCTGTAGGCCCTGGTATACTCATTCTCTCTCTCTTTCTCTCTCTCTCTCTCTCTCTCCCTCTTTTTCTATTTGTCTCTCTCTCTCTCAAATAGATAAATAAATATTTATTTTTTTAATATTTATTTATTTGAGAGAGAGAGAATGGGCACGCCAGGGCCTCCATACACTGCAAACGAACTTCAGACGCATGTATCACATCGTGCATCTGGCTTACATGGGTACTGAGGAATCAAACCTGGGTCCTTTGGCTTTGCAGGCAAGTACCTTAACCACTAGGCCATCCCCCAGCCCCAAGAAATAAATATTTTTTTAAAGGCCTCTGACTCAGTGGAAGTTCTGTGTGACCGCTGAGAATTCTGGCATCCTGACCCAAGTCATGGCCCACCCAAGAACCTAGACATGACTTCAATGCTCTCAAGCTTTGAAGCCGTCCTAACATTCCTGTATCAAAACCTTATACCCCATCCCCAGCAGGCAGGGCTGAGTTGTGTAACTGATGGAGTGCTGTGTACGTGATGCATAGGATGGTGTGGTTTGGGGATGGTGTGTTCTCTGAAGCGCCTATTGGAATGCCATCTCTGTGATGACATACTCTCAGATGGGACATTGGAACAAGGCAAGGTAGAGTTTCAGAGATGCTTAGAGCTCTACTTAGCCTGATTAATGGATGAATGGGTTAACAGGTTGATGGGTTATCTTGAGAGTACATGTGCTATAAAAGCCAATTTGGCTGATCTGCCCACTACTCCAGTCTCTCTCTCTCTGTGGCTTTGCACCACCTTGGGAGTCGACCAGCAAGAGATCCCAGATCCATGCATGTCACCTTGGGCCAGAACCATGAGCCAAATAAAATCTCTTTTCTTTACAACTGATGGAGAGTGTAGTATTGTATTGTTACCAACGGAAAATGGACCATGCCCTGCGACTTTCAAGGGTACGTTATAAAAAGGAATTCAGGATTCTGCCTTACCTTCTTAGATCGCCCATTGATGGAGAAGCCACACACCATGATGTGAAGGCCCTCCAGGCAGCCTGATAAAGTTGTCTACATGATGAAGAACTGAGGCTCTTTTCCAATAACAGCCCTTGCTCACCAGGCATGGGAGAGAGCCATCTTAAAAGGGGGTCAGCGAGAGGCAAGTGCTCACAAGCACACAGTCCCAGCAGACGTCTTGAGTATAATATTGATGTGCGTGAGAGAGAGAGAGCTCTGTGGGACTAGAACTTCCATGCCAGCAGCTTGTAAGTATAGAGTTCCTATCCACACTAGTGAAGGTTTGAAAACATGGACTCAGAGAAGGGTAAATCATGAGATTTATTTTAGGGAGAGTTAAGAGAAGAGGGAAAGCAAAACAGGAGATCTGCCAAGCCAAAAGAAGTTCTCTTTTCATCCTAGCCTGGGGAGACTGAGGAAATCTCTCTCACATAAGGAAGGAGAAAAGAGGGGGCTGACAGGACATTGACTTAGGAAGGGTCCACCTATGGGGCTAAGACCACGACACTGGGAAGGGGAAGCCGCTGCCATTGCTGAGGAGGGATTAGGAAGTTGTTGCTTGCAGCCATCTTGGATGAGACTGAATCAGACTTGAGTTCTGTCGCTCCAGAGTAGGCAAGGTGGAATCCATGTTTATATGGGCCGGAGAGATGGCTCAGCAATTAAACATACTTGCTTGCAAAGGCTGATGCCTGGGTTAGATTGTCTACTACCCACATAAAGCCAGATGCACAAAGTGGTGCATGCATCTGAGTTCGTTGGCAGTGGCAAGAGTTCCTGGCATACCCATCCCCCCTCTCCCTCTCTCTTTGCAAATAAATAATAAAAATATTAAAAATAGGGCTGGAGAGATGTCTTAGCTGTTAAGTGCTTGCCTGTGAAGCCTAAGGACACTGGCTCAAGGCTCAATTCCCCAGAACCCACGTAAACCAGATGTACAAGGTGGCACATGCATCTGGGTTTGGTTTGCAGTGGCTGGATGCCCTGGGCTCGCCCATTTCTATCTATCTGCCTGTTTCTCTCTGTGTGTCACTCTTAAATAAATAAATAAATGTATTAAAAATAAAGAAAAAGCTACCTTGCTCTTAATGCGTATCAGTATCACATGAGAGACTTTGAAGGAGTCTGGATAAGCTGCTCAAATTCCTGGCCCATAGAAATTGTACAAAATTGTACAATTTTACTGTAATTTTTACAGGAATAGGTGATGTGCCATCTGCATGATGACGGGTCTCAGAATATACCTTGTTTCATCAATAATGACAATCATCCTTTGTATTACATGTCAAGTTCCCACGACCTGTTAGATGCTCTGCTAAGGCTTTTGTAACCATTACCTTATTTAATCCTCATAACCACCTTATTTGATGAGTGATTAAATTAGATGTGTGCTATTCATAGTCAGGCTTCCAAATAAGGAACGTCAAATCTGGAAAATAGTTATGCGGCCAAGACTTAAAAGACTCACCCCATGTCTCTAGAATCGCAGGTTGGGGCTGTCTTCATTTGACACCCTATTGTTTCTCACAGAAGATGTTTCCTGAAAAGTCACAGTGCAAAGCCTGGGGCCCACTGCTTCCTGGGTAACAGTCTTCCTGGGGGATTCTAGGGCTCACAACTAGGCATGTGTGATGGTTTCAATCAGATGTCCCTCATAAACATGCATTCTGAACACCTGGCTCCCAGCTGATGGCAACTTGGGAGGTGGAGCCTTGCTGGTGGAGGTGTGTTGCTAAGGGTGGGTTGTTGCTAAGGGTTATTATTAGCCCCTGGCTTGTCAGTATTAGTTTGGCTCACTCTCCTGCTGCTGCTGTTGTCCACCCACTGTGGCAGAGGTGATGACCAGCCTCTGCTCATGCCAAGCTTTCCCCTGCCATCATGAAGCCTCCCCCCTTGAGACTGTAAGACAAAACAAGCAGCTCTCCTCCCATCAGCTGCTTCTGGTCAGAGGCTTTATTCCAGCAATGAGAAGGTAACTACAATAGCATGAGATAGAGTTGTTTACCTGCACCACATAACTGCCGTTGAAATCCTTGAAATTCTCTCTTTATCCCTGCACTGAAATTCCATTTCCTGTCTTTCTCGCTTCTCTGCCTGAGGAGGAAGATGAAGATATTTCACTGAGAGCCACTTCATACTTCATTCTAGACACCTGTCCTATGCTTCAGTGGAGGACACAGCAAAGCAGGCAGTCCGTTCAGCAGGTTACTGATCGTGTTATGAAAACACACGGCTTTGAGGTTTCAGAGCTATGAATATTCTCTCTGGGTCTTTCTAGATATAAACACTCGGTCTTCATACACTTGGACTTCATACTGGTGTCATTTTTTGCTTGACCAAGAAGGAAACATTTTTGCTCCAATAATCATCCAGTTACTTCTTCTTTGTAAATTTTCTTCGCCATAAAATGTCTACTTGAGGCTTGTTCTCACAGACGATTGAGGCAGCTTGGGGATGACAGGACTCCAAAGTGAATAGCTTTCTCTTGGCTAAATGCAGGAATTGTCTTTGAGTCTGTAGGGGGAAATTTAGGTCTTAACACTTTACTACAGTTCAGAAACGTCAGATGGGACTCTCCTTTATTTATGACTGCTCACCCATCCCTCTCAGAGAAGACCCTTCCTAGAGAAATAAGATTTTTGGGAAGATTGCCCTTTTCCAGAAATCCTGATCCCAGACACTTGATGTCAGTACTAGACTGATTAGACCAGCTGCCCATATTGAGGACTCATATTATTTTTTAAAAAATTTAAAAAAAAAGAATTTAAAAAAAAAACAATAATAAGGGACTGGAGAGATGGCTTAGTGGTTAAGGCACTTGCCTGCAAAGCCTAAGGACCCAGGTTCCATTCCCCAGATCCCATGTAAGCCAGACCCTTCCTTCCCTTACACTCCTCTTCTCTTAAACCTCTCCCTCCTAAAATTCTAAGCTGTAAGCTCTGATAAAACCTTCCTGAACCTTCATTATCCTCTGGTCTGTGGATCTCGTTCATCTAATTCATAAGACAAGCATCTGGAAACAGCCTAAAATTATCGGTGTGTTGGAGTATCATAATGGTGTGGCAAGGAGCCCTAATGTCTGTATCACTATTTCCTAAAATCCCCTAGAATACACTGTAAGAGAGACTTTCTTAGGTTCCTGTCTCCTAAACATGGTAAGGCACCAGCAAATCTATCTTGTTTTCCCCCAAGCTATACCTACAATACAGTTCGTTGATGTACATCTATTCAATATATATATAACATGTATAAACAGGAAGCTCTTGAATCTCATGCCCTAGAGGTAATCATTGCTAACATTTTGGAGCATCTATATTCGACTTTGCTTTCCCACACATGCTAACATATTTTATTTTCATTTTCTTCTTTAAAAAGCAAAACGGGTGTCACATTATACATACTGTTCTCCCATATGTTTTTTTTTTTTCCTCTTAGCAATATTTCTTGGAAACACTTCATTTTAAAAAGCTGTTTCTATATTAGTATGTATACATTTTCTTTCTTTTAAGTAGATCATGATTTACCATAAGATGTTCAATTATTTCCATATGGAAGGATATTGTGATTGCTTCTTTTCTTTGATCAATGACAATCTATACTGAAATGTCCATTCTTTTAAAAATTTTATTTAAATTTTTTTTATCAGAGAGAGAAAGAGAGAGCAAATGAGAGAGAGAGAAAGAGAGAGTTGGCATGCCAAGGCCTCCATTCACTATAATTGAACTCCAGATGCCTGCACCACCTTGTGCGCATGTGCAACCTTGTGTGCTTGCATCACATTGTGCGTCTGACTTACATGGGACCTGGAAAGTCGAATATGAGTCCTTAGACTTCACAGGTAAGCACCTTAACTGCTAAGCCATCTCTCTCTAGCCTGAAATGGCCATTCTCGTACACAGGCCCATCATTGTGTTTCCAGAGGCTGAATTCCTTTAAGATGGGATTTGAAGAAGGAATGCTTGCTATACTAGTCCATGTTCCTACCACCCAAACCAGGGGTTGTCTACTTCTCCATCCCTTGCCAACACCGCACACCGACTTTTCTTCTTTCATTTTGCGTTTATGCCTAGCTCATTATAATTAACATGGGTGAGAATCACAATAGATTCTTTTTCTCTCCTTTACAGATGGATTGGAAAAGAAATTCCCTGAGTGGTAAATAGGAGATTAACTTTGCTCAGGAGTAATTAGCATTTATATAGCTCCCATTCTCAGAGGTAATGCAGCCTTAACGAACTCACATTTATACACAAACAAAAAATTTGATGCCTGAGAGAAATGTGCAGTCCCTTCCTGGGAGCTGGGAACGAACGTTCTTTGGAAAAAAAAAAAAAAAAGCCACTTCTGGGTTGAAGATTCTGCAGGCTGATGGGTTGACTAGAACCTTGAGACTGTGAAGAGAAGAACGTTGCAGATTGCACACCAAAATTATGTTAGGCTAGCTTTAGTCCCCATAATAGCCATTTACTAGAAACCTCTGTGCCTGGCCTAGCATCTCCGTGGCTATCGGGTTCAACTTTGAGAATGCATTAGCCTAGCAGACCGTTAGCTTCCGCCAAGCCTGAAGCAAAGAATGCTATAGTTGGGTTTCGTTTCAGGGTTTGCAACGGAGGACCAAAAGGGATGGCTTCCTGGCTCTAAGACTTTATTGTAACAGGGGTGAGGGAGTGTGGCTCCTGGTCGCCCTGGGGTTGCTGCGCATTGGTTTCCCAGGGGCGTCCACGCAACTGCAGAGCAGGGTCTTGAGTGGCCGTGAGTGCGACGGGGAGAAACATCCAGGAGACTGTGTCAGAGAACAGCTCGTTTATTTGTTGGGGGGAATGGGCTTATAAGCATTCATGTAGTGGCAGGAAAAGGTACAGGGTACGGGTCACAGGGGGGATTGGCTGTGTGAGGGCTGCTGCCTGATACCTCATTAACATATAGGGACCTTCCGGGTGAGAGGTAAAAGGTCACATGGCCACGGGGAAACCGAAACCTAAGTCTTATCAGGACATCCAGGTGTCCCGGGAGAAGGAAGGGAGCAGCCCCTTGCCTGCCGGTCTCCAGGCGAGACTATTGGGGTCTAGGCCTGCTGCAACCACCTGCGGCCTGGGGCCCTTAGCAGAGCTTGATAGCTCAGGCCTACTTTAGCCTCCAGTAGCCTGGGGCCCGTAACTGTGCCCAACAAGGGAGAAAGGAGGCAAAGAGAGAGAGAAGGTGGGGGATAGAAAGAGGGAGGAAAGAGTAGACGGCCAGCACCTGAAGTAGGAGAGCTGAAAACAGAGCAAGTGAGCACTAGGAAGAGGATTTTATGGTGAAAGGAGAGAAATTGCCCTGTGTAGGAGAGGCTGTGTGTGGCCATGTGCAGCAGTAGGAGCCTGAGGAAGGGGGGGATTCTCTTCTCTTAGCCCAGAGGTATCCTTAATTACCTCACTAGAGCCCCAGGGCTAGCCTGGTCAAGTGGTAGGGGAGACAGGGGGACAGTGGAGAGCTTTGGCAATCTAACAGTTATCAGATAGTGAATGAGAGCTGTAGACGAGATTTCCCTACTCCGCTGTAACCTACCTGGTGTTGTTACCACTGTATTTGGTAAATACACTAATTATTGACTTTCTTTTGTTCTGTGATTATAAAAGTCCATGTCACCTTGTAATGGGGTGTTAGGGGTCCTTGAGCTCCTAAACTGTAGGTCCGTCCATGTCTACTTTTAATCAAAGAATTGAATAAAAACAGACTCAGAAGGATAATTATTAAATTATTATGTTTATTTAGGGAAGTACAGAGCCAAGGAAAGGCACCCACATGGCTAGAGATCCCATGTGGAGGGCCTGGGAAACTCCTGGAGAGAAAAGAAAGAAAAGAAAGTTCAAAGAACTCCTGCTCTGTGGGGAACTAGAGAGGGGAAAGAAGCCATGTGGAGAGTGGGGCAGTGGGGGCCTCTCCCCTTTGGTCAGTGAGGAGGAACTCACCAGCACCTGGAAGTTCAGCAGAGGTCAGGCAATACAGCGAGTGTGCCCTCCCCTTGTAAACGTATGTGTTACCTTATGATGGTGGGCCCTACCTTCCAGCTCAGATGAGTCAGTGGGTCAGCTGGGTGGTTAGGGCTAGGGGCTGTCTCAGGAAGAGGCCATCCCTGACACCAAGTTCCAGAAGCTGAACTTGACCAACCACCTTGTTTAAGTCCTCTGAAAGACCACCATCCCAGGAGGGGTCCTAGTTGTTTGTGGAAAAACAGGTTTAGGGACGCGAGCAAGAGATAAGAAGTCAGATCATCCTCTGATTTCTAGCAAGTCCAGATCATCCTGCCTTTTTACTTTCAGGGGTCCAGTCACCCTAACTGCCTACGAGAGCTACCTGGCTCCTTCTCTACCTCTTCCATGGTGGAACATGTCACCCAGAGCAGCCTGAGTCCACGTCCCCCCCATGTGTGGTCACTTGTACTGGGGCTCAGAGTAAATTCTCTCTTATTTGCTTTAGAGCAAGACTTGTGTGTTGTATCAGCAGCAGAGAGAACTTTATGGGCTGCTGTTTGGTTCTCATCTGACGACCTGGAAGCAGGTGGCTTTAGGACAGATCAATTTGTTGTTTTTCATTTAAGAATCATTTGCGAGGACTCTGAGAAATGGAGATTCACACTCTTGCTGAGACGGGAGAATGGGGTAGAGAGTGAATGACATTGAGAGCTTACTGCAAAGGCTGCAAAATGAACCAAAAAAAAAAAAAAAAAAAAAAAAACACAAAATCACACCCAAGAGGCCAGGGGAGATGGCACCACTGTTGGAGGTGCTTGCCTGCGCCTGCACCAGCCTGAGTTCAACTCCCCAGCACCCATGTAAAGCCAGATGAACACAAAGTAGCTCAGATGTGTCTGTGAGTCCAGTGAGCCTCCATCAATCGGAGGTGGAGCCAGGGGATTCCGGAGCACATGGCCAGATGGACTGTGCAGGTGAGCAGAGAAAGGAGATAGCGAGGTGCTAGGTAGGTAAGGGCAGAAGCAGCTACTCCAGTTGTGCTGGTTTATCCCAGAACTTTAAATCACCCCTGGAATCTATTTTGTGTGGAAATATATATAAATTGAATATATAAATTGACTATTTTAAATAAAAAATATAATGCATTTGGATTCTGTTGCAGTTGCCTTCTTTTTGCTGGGACAAAACTCCAGACCAGAGACTGCTTATGGGAGGAAAGGGTTTATTTAAGGCTTACAGTGCTGAGGGACACTTTGTCATGGCGGACAACGCGTGGTGTGAGGAAGACATCAAGGGAAGGTGGTCCCATTGAGCTGGCCAGCACTGGCAAGCTAGGCTAATAACCGTCAAGGCACACCCCAAGAGACACACCTCCTTAATTTTATTTATTTATTTATTTATTTGAGATAGATAAAAGATAGAGAGAGATTGGGTTGGTCAGAGCCTCTAGCTGCTGTAAATGAATTCCAGGCATATGCGCCACCTTGTGCATCTGGCTTGTGTGGGTCCTGGGGAATCAAACCTGGGTCCTTAGGCTTTGCAAGCAAGCACCTTAACCATTAAGCCATCACTCCAACCCTACACACCTCCTTTAGCAAGGCTCCAACCTCCCACATTGCCAATAGCTGGTGATTAGGTTATGAGGCTTAATCACATACATGAGGCTATGCAGGACATCTCACATCCAAACTACTGCAGTATAGGATATGTATTATATAAAGACTATAAACAAATTAAGTTGTCCTAAACATTTTTCTGTTTCTTACTCCCCCACCCAGCACACCATTATTTTGAAGTGCTTCCCCCCACCCAGCACACTATTATTTTGAAGAGCTTTCCCCCCCACACACACACCCAGCACACTATTATTTTGAAGCATTTTCCAGATTGCTTGTGGGAAAATGCCCCCAAATCTGTTTCTTCCATTGCCGCTTAGTGTACCCTGGGACCACACTGCTAACACCCTCCCCTTATCCATTCTCCTAGGGATGGACAAGTAAGTTGAGTCCACTTCCACTTTTGGCTATTCCAAACAAAGCTGCTAGGACCCACCACATTCTCTTCCCAAGTGAGAAAGTCTCTGGTGTTTATGTTCAGGAGTTTGATTGCTAGGATTAGGCAATTGATTTTTTTTAACTTCTTTTTTTTTTTCAACATCCTTTAATGACAGTTTACAAAAATAGAGAAAATAGTACAATGAACTCCCACATGCCCAACTGACAGATTTTTTTTTAAGTCCAATATTTTGTTGTAATTTAAATCAGCAGTTCCCAGAGAAGGTGTCTTTAATTATTCCAAATTTTTCTTATTCTTTCGGTTACATTTCTTCTCTTTCTTCATGCCATTCACTTTCTTTTGATGCATACAGGCATGTGCTCATATATGTGCATGTGTATGTGTTTGTGCATGTGTTGCATAGATCAGAGGACAACCTTAGATGTAATATTCAGAAACACTGCCTACCTTTAAAGAAAATTTTAATTATTTATTGATTTTTTATTAAAAGATTATATTTTTAGACCCCTTCCCCCCCACCCCAATTCTGCTAAGGGTCTTCTTTGGTGGGGTTATTAGTATTCATTGCGGGGAGTCAAGAGGCCTCAATCAATCTCTGCAGGAGTGGGGGAAATATGGTTTCTCAGGCTATTCCCACCCACCCACCTTAAAGCTCTTACAATCTTGCCACCTCCTCTTCCACAATGTTCCCTGAGCCTTACTGGGCAAGATCGGGATCTGATTGTTTTCTCTGTAGACTCTGGATCTCTATTTTGATGAGGTTTGAGTGACCACAGTGTCTGTCCCCACTCCCCTGGGACTTCAGGTTAGCACTGAGAGCACCATGTGTGTCACTGCTTCCTCTGTAATGATTTCCGGGCCCAGAAAAGATGAGATGCTGGTGACCCAGCTCCTGGTAGACAGTCATCTCTCGCTTCTTGATGTATTGATGTATTCTGGTTCTCCCCAGTATTCTCCTCCATCTGTAAGATAGAACAGATTCTGCTCCCTGGAAGCCACTGCCCACTTCTTTGAGATAGGATCTCTGATTGGCCTGAAGCTCACCAAGAAGACTAGACCAATGAATTCCAGGGATTCTCCTGTCCCTGCCTCCCCAGTGCCAGGATCTCAAACATGCACCACCACACCTGCTTTATTTTTGTAGGCGCTGGGGATCAAACTCAGGTCCTCATGCTTATAAGGCAAGCACTTTAGCAACTGAGCCACCTCCCCGGTCCCCACGCCACTGACTTTCAAGAAACCAACCAGGCTTCCTGATGGTCTTTGCTCATTCTACATTTGTCTGGGTGTGTTCTCAACATAGCATTAACTTGCCCTGCTCTGTCCCCAGTGCTTCCCTAAAACTTGAGGTTAATGGAGGGCTGGCATCACTTGAGGAGGTATGGAAGATCCCTTGACTCACTTCTGTTGATGGCAAGGCCATCAGTAGGCTTTGAGCCCAAAAACTCATCT
Organism: Dipus sagitta; assembly: GCA_036346955.1. Classification (NCBI taxonomy): domain Eukaryota; kingdom Metazoa; phylum Chordata; class Mammalia; order Rodentia; family Dipodidae; genus Dipus; species Dipus sagitta. The sequence goes on from CM070786.1 coordinate 10,476,928, forward strand.
ATGTAGTGGCATAGTCTTCACCTGTAAGTCCTCTAGTAGTTTGAGCACTGTCTCATGAAGGTTTATGAACAGCAAATTTTAGATTACATCACTCCTTCTAAATATATTATCAAAAGTTTTCTATGAGGCAACTTTTTCCCTTATCTACTAAAGAGGTTATTCTGAAAAAGTCCCTACAATTTTCCTTTTATGACTAATTATCAATATAGAATATTAGTAACCTATCTACCTCCCATAGGGATCCAAGGGATCTTAGTTTAATTTATTTGTTTGTATTCTGATTTTTTGTTGTTGTTGTTGTGTTATTTGAGGTAGGGTCTCGCTCTAGCCTAGGCTGACCTGGAATTCACTATGGAGTCTCAGGGTGGCCTCAAACTCATGGCGATCCTCCTACTCTGCCTCCCAAGTTCTGGGATTAAAGGCGTGCACCACCACACCCGGCTCCAATATTTAATATTATTTTCTTTTTCTTGAGGCCAAACCTCACTCTAGGCCCACTGACCTGGAACTCACTATGTAGCCCAAGCTGGCCTCGAACTCATATCAATCTGTTACCTCAGTCTCTCAAGTACTGGAATTAAAGATGTGAGACACCACATCTGGCTAATGATGGTTCAATTTCTGATGCTGAGACATTCTCATCTTTACCTAATAATTTCCTTCCCCTCGACCTCCAGTGGCCTTTGGCATGGTTCACCTTGCTTTTCACTTCCTCCTTGAATGACAGGGAACCCTGCAGGCTCCTCTTGTCCACTTCCCACTCCAAATATGGAAGCAGCCATTCCTCTTGGGTCTGACCTCCCAGGCCCCAGGTGCCCCATACCATGAGATGGAGCTGTTTCTGGGCCATGTCAGACAACAAGGATTAAAAGAATGCACTGTTACTAAGAAGAAAAAAATAATAATTTTGAAGTATTCTAATTTCTTTAAATTTATTTATTTTTAAACAGAGTCACACAATATAGCCAAGGCCATCTTGAACTCAGGATGACTCTCTTGGCCTTAGTCCCAAATACTGATGTCATGTTCCATCATACCTGGCTCTAACTTCCCTGATTTTTTTCTTTATTCTTTTAAATTTTGCATGTGTGTATGAATGTATGTATGTATGTATGGATGGATGGATGGATGGATGGAAGGAAGGGTGAATGGATGGAAGGATGGATGAATGGAAGGAAGGATGTATGTATGGATCCACTTTATGTGTCACTTTGTATCTAGCTTTTATATGGGATTTATTAATTAATTTATTTATTTAGCTTTTATTGGGGAATAGAACCCAGGCTATCAGGCTTCACAAATAAGGGCCTTTAGTCACTAAGCCATCTCCCAAAGCCTGAATTCTTTGATATCTTTACCTGTTGTCTGTCACATCGATGCCCCAGTTTCCTAACAACCACTATAATGATTTGTCCAGTGCCCCATCCTACAGACACAGAATGCTTTCAAAACATGTGTGGAAATGTAGGTAATAAGAGAAATTTAACAAAATGAAGTTTAAAATTTACCTGAAGTTCTTTATGCCTATAGAATTTATTCCATTAAGGATGTACAATCTGGAAATTCTAAACCCAAATAAAATATTTGCATCCATTTGTGGTTGTATCAATTGTTGACGGGATTTTTTTTCCTTTAAAAGCCCAGATGGGGGTTAGGAAGATGGCTCAGTGGGTAGGAGCTCTTGCCATGCATACATGAGGAACTGAGATGACCTGAGTTAGATTCTTAGGACCCCAATAAAAAGCTGGGCATGGCCATTCATGCCTGTAACCCCAGCCCTGTGGGGAACGGAGACCACATAATTGCTATGGTTTGCTGATCAGTCAGTCTGACTGAAAAAAAATATAAAAAAATATAGCTACAGACACATATATAGATAGATTAGATAGATAGATGATAGATAGATAGATAGATATGTAGGTAGATAGATAGATAGATAGATAGATAGATAGATAGATAGATATGATATAGATGTAGATAGTGCAGCTATAGGTTTAGTAAGAGAAACTCCATCTCAAGGAAATAACACAGATCAGTGGTGGAGCAAGACACCTGATAGCCTCCTCTGGTCTCCCCATGTGTGTGCACACATCTGCATACACATACACATGGCAGCCGTCAGTGATGCGGAAACCAAGGACCTAACTGGGCTTCAACAGAACTTGTGTTTGTAACAGTGGGTTGATGCTGGGATAAATCCCTGGACCAGAAGCAGCTTATGGGAAAGAAGGGAAAATTCCAGTTTAGTTTCACAGGGAAGCTTCATCATGGTAGGGTAACCATGGCAGAGCAGGAAACTGGCTCACATCTTGTCACATCAGCTGGGAGGATGCAGCAAGAGTGAGCTCACCAGCACCAGAAGGGGGCAGGAATATAAAGTCCCTAAGGCCCATCCCTAGTGGCTCATGTCCTCCCAAGGTTCTACTTCCCAAAAGATCCAGTGGCTGGGGATTGAATATGGGCTCTAGTGACAAACACATGAGGCTATGGGGGACAATTCACATTCAAACCACCACAGCGAGCAATAGGCTTCTTTGGCCTTCCAGTCTGTGCTTTGCCAATCCTCAGGTTATATCACTGATGTCACACAGAATTAGCTACAATGCCTCGTGTCTAGATTCTACTTGGCCTCCAGGTCCAGGACCCCCAAGTGCAAAACTAGGCAGAACTAAATCATGCCATTTGAAGTTGGGTGAGGTAATGGACAGATGGGGACCAAGAATGACTTCTGAGGCCTTACCAATTGTGCGGGAACTGATTTAAATGGCACACTTACCTCATGACTGTTAATTAAGATTCACATTTACGATATGTCCATATATTGTAACATCAGGAAGCCATTATAGTTAGGGGTTGGGGAGATGGTTCAATGAACAAAACACTTGCTGTGCTAGCATGAGGATCAGTGTTCAGATCCCCAGCGCTCTTGGAAATGTCATGATGTCTGCCTCTAATCCCAGCACTCAGGAGGCAGAGACTGAGGATCCCCAGGGCAAGGTGGCTCCCTGAACTAGCCAGCGTGAGCAGACCTGCCTCCCACACCCACCGCAGCAGTGAGGACCAGAGTTACTTTCCACTGCCCGTAAATGCTCGTGTTGAGTGGAACTTATCGGGAATCCCTAGAGACATGGCAATGGCACCAGTAGTGACGTGCAGGCCCCCTGTGGAAGAGCAAAACAGAATATTTGATTTTATGTATTTTTAAATTTTATTTGCAAGGAGGGAGGAGGTGGAACACGCCAGGGACTCCTACCTCTGCAAATGAAGTTCAGATGCATGTGCCACTTTGTGCACCTGGCTTTACATGGATACTGGGCAGGGGAACCCAGGCTGTCAGGCTTTGCAAGCAAGCACCTTTCACTGTGCAGTCATCTCTCCAGCACAAAGGAGAATATTTAAAAGTGATTTGAGAGCCGGGCGTGGTGGCGCACGCCTTTAATCCCAGCACTTGGGAGGCAGAGGTAGGAGGATCACCATGAGTTCGAGGCCACCCTGAGACTGCATGGTGAATTCCAGGTCAGCTGGGCTAAAGTGAGACCCTTCCTTGGGGGAAAAAAAAATGTGATTTGACTGTCTTTCAGGCTGCTGGTGTGAACTCTACACATCAATAATAATATGGATCATTCTCAACCCAGTGCCTCTGGGTGGAGATTCGGAACACACGTTCATCAGTTTTCTCCCTCGCGGGGCTCAGGCTCATCAGGTAACCATCCTGGAAGAGCTCTCTCAGGGAAAGGCCGTGACTCACAGCTTCTTCTCCTTCAGCCTCCTCTGCAGGTGTCTGAGGAAACACTGGAAACCTGCTAACAGAGAGGAGCAGGTGTATCTGGGAAGGAAAGTGCTGTCGGTCCCCAGGACGTAATTTTGAGGGCAAATGGACAGACACTTCCGCTAGCAGATGGTGCCTTCCTGCCAACCTCTCCCAGGGAGCACGGGGCTCGGTCAGTCAGCCTCCTCACAGCTATATTTAGCAGGCCAAGGTTCGCCTCTCTCAGGACCCAGGAGCTCACTTTATGCAGCTTCCTGCGGCTGTTCACTCGCAAGCTTAAGGTGGGAATTCTTTCAGCACTGAGGACTTGCTTTCCGTGGGACACATGGTGTTTCTGTCACACACCCTCACTTTCCTACACATATATGTTTTTATAACCTATAGGGCTCTTCTCCTCCCCGATTGTCCCTTCTATAGCCTTCAGGTTCACGTAATTCTATCCCAAGCCATTTGCCCCTGACATTCCAATAACTCCAAGTTCTCCCATTAAATTTCTCTTGGCAGGCTGAAGGGATTGCTCAGTGGTTAAAGGTACTTGCTTGCAAAGCCTAATGATCTGGGTTCAATTCCCTGGTACCCACTTAAAACCAGACACACAAAGTGGCCCATGCAGCCAGTGTTTATTTGCAGTGGCAAGAGGCCCTAGCACACCCATTCATTCTCTCTCTCTCCTTCTCTGCTTGAAAATAAACAAAGTATATATATATATATATATATATATTAATTCCTGTTAGCTAAACACCTTTCTTGCCCATCCCATGCCTCACCAACAGATTTCAAACCCAGTTGAAGTGACACCTTCGACTGCCCAGAGAAAAACTCCATTCTCCAAGGCATTACGGGTCCAGTCGCAACACTGGGCGCCCGTGCCAGATGGCTTACAGGCTCTGGAACTTTCTAAATTTAAAATGTAATGGGATACAAAGGTCGCTGCACATGACTGGAAAAATTAAGCCTTAGTTGTGCCCTTTGTTCCTCGCATGGCACGCAATACGCCCTCGTATTACGCCTGGCACAGATTCTGTGCTCGGTGTGTGACATGAAGGCACGAGAAAGAGTAAAAGAGGAGCAGGAGACAGTGTATTTCATTGTAACCCAGAAATGTCCTGCACAGTTTAAAATTGATTTGTTTGGCAAGATTCTTTATGACTAATTATCACAAGGTTTATTAAAAAAAAAAGAAAAGGTTGGCTGGGGAGGTGGCTCAGTTGGTTAATTGCTTGCCACATAAGCCTAATAACCTGATCTCCACCCCCAGGAGGGACAGGAGGCTCACGGACCTCCCTCGTCAGCTGGTCTATCCACAAAACAGCACAAAGCCCAGAGTCAGTGAGAGAAAATGAGGTGGAAGAGCAGTAGAGGAAGACAGCCAATGGCTTCCCTTGGTTTCCTCATGCCTGAAGACAGGACTCACGCACGTGTGTACCACACACACTACACACCCTTGCCAAAAACACAGGAGTCCCCTGAGTGATATTGTACCTCTTCTCGGATATTGAAGGCACGAAGAAATCCTTCATCAGTAAAAACATATTTGATTTTTGACTTTCCTAAAGCATTCGATGAAATTCTCTTCCCACCATTGGCGCACATTCTAGGACAAGTGTTGTTCAGAGCACCCTTCAACAAACGCAGCTGTAGCTCGCCCAGACTGCTCATAGAAATTGATCCTATTCAAAGAGCTAAAACCGTAGTTACCAGTGATATGTGAATGCCTCTGACACTGGTCAAGTACTAGAATACTTCCTTGTAACGGGCTTCAGAAGGGTAGTTCAGTGGAAGATTAATTGTCCACCATGCACACAGGCCTGGGTTCAATCCCAAGAACCACAATCAATCAATCAATCAATCATTTAGTCAATCAATTTCACTCATATGAATTCTCCAGCATTATGATCTATTATTCTGTGATGGTTAATTTCTGGCTGTCAACATTCTAAACCTACTTTGAGTCTTTATTGAGAGAATACCTGTTGAGTTCCTGTGGTTTACAGCTAAAGTAACAAGAGACAGTCTCATTGGAGTCATGGGATGTTTAATCATTCACTCTGGGATCATTAAGCATGAAGCTTGGGATTGAGAAACACATTTACCTGTGTGTCATCTCGTCTTGCCATTAATTCTATCCTATGTCATTAACTTAGCACAGTAAAACAGGCATTGATTACTCTCCCCCATTCCATGGGAACCCACCACGTTTAATGAGAAGGAAGCAAGAGATTACCAGAACCAGAGTCTCCCAGTGTCAATCTATGTCCAAAGCACTCAGAGCCCACCCTACATTAAGTGGAGCGAAGACCAGACTGACAGGGACACCCTTCATGTCACTGGGAGGAAGGTGGCTATGTAACTTGACCAATCAGGCAGGTTTTTGTCTCTTTTGACACCAGATGGATGCACTACCTGTCCCTTCAGTGTGGGGTGACACTGACATCTACTAGGCATCTACTAGGCTGTTCAACTGGCTACAATTACACTACAGAAATTGGTAAACTACATAATAAGGGTACTTGAAAAGATACGGCAAGAATAAAATTGGAAGTATAAATTGAGATTTCCAATTTTGTCATGATCAGAATCTATGACTTCATTTCATATTGAAGTCAACAGTATACCTTGTAGGCCTTTTCTCATCCTGCTGTCATATGAAATACACGGGTTCATAATTACATGGCTACCAAAATTAATAACATCCCATATAGACAAAGGGAAGTAATCTACTAACCAAGGGACCAAAAGATGGAATGAGATGTTTTTTGTTTTTGCTGTTTTTGTTTTTTTGCTTTTTTGTTTTTTTGATTGTTTGGAAAAGAGAGGTTTGCCCACAATAAATTACTAAGCAATAGCCAATTGCCAATAAGGAATTTTAAGATTTTGAGGAAATTTGCTCAAAAACAATTACAAAGCTAAGAAAATTGTCCTAGATGCTAGCCTGACAGGGGAAATCAAGACATTTGGAATCGAAAGAGGTCTGTGTGTATCTAGTTTCTCTTGTCTCATTGATTCAGAGATGTAGATCCTCCGGATCTGGTTATTGAATGATACCATGTAGGAAGTAATTAGTGTTAAGATGCGAGAAAAAATAAACAGCATCTTTGACTCTCAAATAGAGAACCAATGAGAAATAGAGCAAAGGAATAAATGAGACAACAGACTTAAAAAATACAAGTTTCATAAAAAACAACACAAGTTTCACACTTGGTACAGGAGATCAGAGAATCTTCTTTTTTAAAAAAAAATTATTTATTTGTAAGTGGGGGGGAGGGGGAGAGAGAGACAAACAGACAAACAGACAGAGAGAAATGGGCCAGCCAAAGCCTCTTGCCACTGCAAACAAACTCCAGATTCATGTGCCACTATATGTATCTGGCTTTACACAGGTACTGGAGAACTAAACCTGAGCCTTGAAGCTTTGCAAGCAAGTACCTTTAACCCCTGACCAATCTCCCCAGCCCCAGTAAATGTTCTTCAACCTGTGGCTAGCATGAGCTTTTCCAACACTGTCTTTTCCTACTGGATTAAGTTTAAGTGGTCACAGCACTTATGTCTTATGCTTGTGAAGTTCCTACTTTTTCCAGAATGTTACAGATTAGCCTCCATTTCTTGTTTGTATTCTTCCTTTATATACATTGGTTAAAAAAAATATTCAAAAATTAGAAATTAACATAAATGGGAAATAGGGTGTCTTTTCAATGTCTGTAGTGGTTTAAAGCAGATGTGCCCCATAAACTCATGTGTTCTGAATGCTTAACCCCCAGCTGATGGCAATTTGGGAGGTGGAAACTTGCTGGAGAAGACGTTTCTTGGGGCAGGATTTGGGATGCTATAACCAGCTCCCCCTTGTTAGAGATTGGCTCCCTCTGCTGCTGCTGTTTCCCACCTGCTGTGGCAGAGGTGATGTCTGGCATCTTCTCGTGCCATGCTTTCCCCTGCCCTCATGGAGCTTCCCCTCGAGACTGTAAATCAAATAAAACCTTTTTTCCCATCAGCTGCCTTTGGTTGGTTGCTTTGTCCCAACAATGAGAAGGTAGCTACAACAATGTCCTGCTAGGATTTTGTTTAATATTTCTACACAAAGGGTTATTTCCTTTCCTGGGAGCACAAACTGGCTGACTGCTGATTATTGGAATAGAACCATAGCACTGTGATGTTTCTTGCTAATCTGTAGGGTTTTGTACTGAGAGATGGAATATGTAAATGAATGTTAATCAGACCGTATATAACAATAGGACTCAACCCATTATGTGGAGTAGTCAGCCCTGGAAGCCAGCCGGCTTCTGAGTCCCAGCCAGGCTGATTGCTAGGAAACCAGACCTCTGTCTGGAGTACCCCGTCCAGCAAGGCATAAACAGCTCCATGACCACTGGACCCAATAGCTAGGGCTCAGTCAGTAACTACAGCCAACCAGAGAAAACCAAACGCATGCCCCAAACTGACCACAGAGAATGCCTCATTTCTAGATAGCCCACCCACAGCTTCTACGTGCCAGTGGCTGATTCCCTTCCCCCATACAGTCTGTCAACAGCCTGTGTGCTTTCGTGGAATTGGTTTCATTTACTCCTGCTGTCCAATAGAGAAAAGGACCCCAAATGTTCCTTTTGATTGTCCCATCAAACATTAACCAGCTTTGTAGATAACCCAGCAATCATCTCGTGTGAACATCCCTTTTGCCAACATCTAGAAATAAGTGCTCCTCACATGCCCTGGGGTCCAATTTTGATATCTTACTTGTTTCCATGTTAACAAGCTGCCCGAATGGTTGGCATACATTCATTCTAAATTTGTGTAAAACTTGTCTTTGCCATGTTGAAAATTACTCATTGACAGCAAAAGAAAAAACAGAATGCTTGAAAACACCTAAGGAGAAATCCAAATCTATATTTGATTAAAATCGATCTTGGGGCCGGGTGTGGTGGTGCCACGCCTTTAATTCCAGCACTTGGGAGGCATAGGTAAGGATCACAGTGAGTTCATGGCCACCCTGAGACTACATAGTAAATTCCAGGTCAGCCTGGACTAGAATGAGACCCTACCTCAAAATAACAAAAACAGAAACAAACAAACAAACAAAAAAAAAATGAAATCAATCTTGGGGCTGGTAGTTATCTCAGTGTATAAAAGCACTTGTCATATGAGCATGGGAACCTGAGTTTGGATCCCCAGCACCCACATAAATTGCCAGGTGGCCCTGGACGTCCACATGGGATTCCAACACTGGTAAAGCGGAGGCTTTTTTTTTTTTTGAGGCAAGCCTAACAGACTGGTCCTTTTTTGATGAGAGGGAGACCAAGACAGAGAGAGAGAGAGAAAATTGGCACCCCAGCACCTCCAGCTACAGTAATCGAATTCTAGAAGTGTGCACCACCTTGTGTGCACATGTAACCTTGCTCATGCATCACCTTGTGCATCTGGCTTACATAGGATCTGGGGAGTTGAACATGCATCCTTAGGCTTTGCAGGCAAGTGCTTTAACCGCTAAGCCATCTCTCCAGCCTGCTATCAATCCTTTTATAAGACGGGGGTCACTCATTGGCCTGGAGCTCACCAATTAGGCTAGACCAGTTGACCAGCGAGTCCCAGAGATCCATTTGTCTCCTCCCCCCTGTCCCTATAATTACAAAGAGCTGGAGGGTTCCTGGGAGAATGTCCCACCATCCCTAAATTTGAAAATCATGGGTCCTTGGGCTAAAACTCCAGTCCTCGTCAGGTTCACATAAGAAAGCACCTTACTGATTGAGCTGTCTCCTCATTCCTAGACATTTATAATTTTGGACCATTATTAACCACAGGTGACTAAAATCACAATAAATGAAATGGATAATGAGATTACTGTGCTCCTCGTATCAAGGGGTGAGCACACAGAGGAAGGGAACCTAGACCCATCTCTCAATTGAAAGAGTATCAACGAATTGGGGACAGTATTTAAAAATGCCACAGGCAGTCTCTAGACACCAGCCATGAAGAATAGAGTGATAATGTCACCAGAAAAGAGCATGGATCCTGGGAGAAAGTAAAAGGTTTAGGTTGTTGTTATAATCCATCTACTTCAGTAAAGGCAGAAGGGAGGGAGGAGAGTTCTTGTTCAATGTTTCTTCTGTTCCCTTTTAACTAAGTTATTATAGATTTGTCCCAGCCACATGTTAGCTATGACATATAAAAAGATAAATTTAGAAATACTACTCCTAATATTTCAAAGGCTCAGAGGATTTTACATAGAAAGCTTTTATACATTCCTCCTTTTTTATTTAGAAATAAATGCTAGCACTTTAGTTCCCCTTGAAGGATGTGAAATTGTGTTTTATTGATGGGGTTGCTATTATAAAACAACAGCGCACGCAATCATTTTATTCCACTTGACAGGATGAACATAGCCATTTTTACACAGAAAAGACAGTGAAGTACTCAATTATGGCTGTGTGGGGAATGCAAAGTCTCTCATTCACATGATCTGCAGCGTCTTTGATTAGACATAGTAGGGAGCTGTGGAAGCCACAGACACTCTGAGTTTTATTTAGGCTGGATTCGCTCAGCCTTATGGATCACAACTGAAATGACCTAAGGTCCAGCTGTATGAGTCAAGGTTCTCCAGAGGAACAGACCTGTAGAATGAATGTGTGTTATAAAAGGGATTTATTAGATTAGCTTACAGGATACAGACTGGGCAGTTCAACAGTGGCTGTCTGCCAGCTAGAGAGTCTTAGAATTCAGTAGCTGCTCAGTGGTCAAGGGTGGGTAACTCAGCAGTCCTAATATGGCACTGAAAGCTTGAAGGATCCCTAGAGAGCCAGTGGACTTTAGTCCCAATCGGAAGGCTGATGGAGCAGGGTTCCAACAGGGTGGATGTACAGACCAGTGACTGGCATTAGCAGTGAGGCAAAAAGGCCTTTTATTCTCTAGCAGCCTTTGTATATGTGATCCACCACCAGAGGGCCACCCACTCTCTGGAAAGTTCTTCTTCCCTCCTGCAAAGCCTTCCTGGAAAACATCCTCACAGAAGTGCCCAAGAGGCGTATCTCTTAACTTGATTGCTAACCTGATCAAATCGACAACAGTACTTAATTCCCATACCAGCCAAACAGAATTGCCCATTGGACTACCCCAGGCGCATTTCATAGCTGTTCAACATGGATCCATTGAACACAACCTAAGCATCATGCGTCCATCACATGCCCAAGTGCCTGTTTGCTCTGCTAACACGGACTCTCATACGGCACAGGCTGGTCCCAGCTCACTACACGGCTGAGGATGACCTTGAACTTCTGGTCCTCTTGTCTCCAATCTTCCAATTATGGGATCATAGACATGAGCTACCATGCTTGGTCCCTGTTTTCTATCGGAGGGTAGCCCTGTCTTCATGGGATTCTCAGGTTTTCTCAGCTAGAACTCCTATCCCCATTTCAGCCAAAGAGATTTGACATGTAAGAAGTCCCCTAAAATTAAAATATCTATGTAGCCATGCAGTACGGTCCGTTACTTTTATCCATATACTCCAATCACACACCACCCCTTGGAGCCCTCGAGCGGCAGAGGCTGTGGTCCACTGAGCCCAGTCCCTATATGTGGTAGACTTTGCAAATGTTTGTGGTTGAGACTGTATTTGCCAACCAAAAATCATTGCACATGGTATGCCTGAGAAACGAGCCCTCCTGCCTTGTTCTAAGGAAACAGGGGCAGGGCCGGGCAACGTCACACCACACCGAGGCCCCAGGCTTCTTTCTGGTGGTGTGTTTGTAGTCTGTGGAGCTTTGTTTCCTTTTGGTCTCTTTGTCTGTCACTACGGTGCTGCATGCTGGCAGTTTCCCATGTAGGCTGAAGCTACTAGGACCATCTTCCTGGCAGACCAGAGGGAGGAATCACAGCCAAAGAGGGAAACAGGAAGCAGGACCTGTGCAGTGTATCCGCCTCGGGAAGCCGGTGGAGAAGATGCTCTGCAAGTACAGCCATCCCTGGCCTTTTAAGTTCCTTGAGTCACCACTTTCTATTTTTGCTACATAAATGGGGAGAAAGCTGTGGCCTTCCAGAAGTGAAGGAGCCTTAACTCATGCAAACCCTGCTGTCAAGATGAGGAGATAGGAAGGCTTCCAGATCCACCTAAAACAGATCCACCTAAAAAAAAAAAAAAACAACTATTAGTCAGGACTGGAGAGATGGCTTAGTGGTTAAAGAGCTCGCCTGTGAAGCCTAAGGACCTATGTTCGACTCTCCAGATCCCACATAAGCCAGATGCACAAAGGTGAGGCAAGCGCAAGGTTGCACATGCCCACTAGGTGGTGCAAGCATCTGGAGTTTGATTGTAGTGGCCAAGGCCCTGGCGTGCCAATTGTCTCCTCTCTCTCTCTCTCTCTCTCTCAATGAAAAGTTTTTTAAAAATTTAAATTAGGGGCTGGAGAGATGGCTTAGCAGTTAAGCGCTTGCTTGTGAAGCCTAAGGACCCCGGCTCGAGGCTCAGTTCCCCAGGGACCACATTAGCCAGATGCACAAGGGAGCACATGCATCTGGAGTTCGTTTGCAGTGGCTGGAGGCCCTGGTGCGCCCATTCTCTGTCTCTCTCTATCTGCCTCTTTCTCTCTCTGTCTGTCGCTCTCAAATAAATAAATAAAAATAAAATAAAAACAAAAAAAATTAAATTAGTAATTGTGGTGGTTTGAATAAAATGTCTCCCATCAGCTCATGCATTCTGAATTCTTGATCCCCAGCTGGTGACAATTTGGGAAGGCTGTGGGGCCTTTGGGAGGTAATACCTTGCTAGAGAAGGTGTAGGACTGGAGGATGAGTTTCGGGTCATATAACTCAGCTCTAAGCCCAGTAAATAGACTGCTTCCTCTCGACTGATGTGAAGATGTGACTTGGGGCCCCTGCTATCATGCTTTTCCCACCATGATGAAACTATTCCTGCAACTGTAAGCCAAAATAAACCTTTTCTTTCCATCAGGTGCTTCTGGTCGGGTATTTTGTCCCAGCAATGAGAAAGTAACGGCTATGATCATAGACTTGCTCTTTGCAGTTCCATAGTGAGATTCATAAAGTAAGTATTCATAATATAAGAAATTACTAAATTTGTAGAAAACTACAAAAGTAGTGGGTAGGTGGAGATATAAATCCTGAATGCTTATAATCGTAACAGAAGACTTAGATGTACTGAGCTAATCATCACGGTAAGAACTGAGAAAGAAAATAGCACAATAAATTTGAATAAAGGAAAAGGATTATTAAGAGAACCAGAAACAAGTACAATAAAAAACAAAAAATAAAATAAAGAGGAATAAAATCATAATGTCTGCTCAAAAATATCATCCCTAAATTATAATGAGAACACTATCAAAATTTACAGGTAAAAATAGACTTGATACATGGAAGGGAATTTATATTTCATATATTTATATTTTCATGTTTTCACTGTGTGTAGTTGGAAGGGAATTCTACAAGTTTATTTACTGAACATCCAGCTTAGACATAAAAAAAAAGAGGAGATGATAAAACAAGAGGAAATCCGAGAATGGAACAGAAAGCCAGAAGTTGGTTCTCTGAAAAGATGACTTTACGGACAAAAATCTAGTGGAGGAAAGGGAAGGAAAAAACAAAGAATAAGACTTAATTTACAATATAAAAATGAAACCAAGGACATATGGAAAGATTCCATAGAGAATAAAATAGTTTATTTTTATGTTAGTGGTAAAATAGAAGAGAGTCCTAGAAACATACAGCAGCATTGATTGAAGAGGAAAGACAGCCTGAGCAGTATGAGAACTACTAAGGAAATAGCATCCGACATTCAAAATTTTCACACAGGCAATATCTGTTTTTTCAGGAAAGTTCCATCAGATTTGCAAAGAACGTATCATTCCAAAATGCACAGACCATCCCAGAGAATAAAAGATGGATTACACAGCCCAGCCAAGGCTGAAGAACTGTCACTCAAACTGGAAAAGAACATGAAAATGACCAGCCCACGTCATTCATAGAATATTATTGTAAGGTAAAGAAAGAACAAAAAATCTTTGAACAACTCACAAAAGGAACTAAACATAGGAGAAACAATTAAAATTTCCATATTAAAACTAATATCTATTCATCAAAAAAATTAACTGTTGGCCTGGAGAAATTGCCCAGTGGTTAAAGGTGCTTGCATGTAAAGCCTAATGGCCCAGATTTGATTCCCCAGCACCCATATAAGGCCTAATGAACAAAGTGGCACATACTTATGGTATTTGTTTGCAGTATCAGGAGGTCCTGATGTGCCTGTACTGTCTCTCTCTCTCTCTCTCTCTCTCTCTATCTGCCTCTTTATCGCTGTCTTTCTCAAACAAATGAATAAAACATTATTTAGAAAATTAGCTGTGCATAAAGACAAGTACAAAATAGGAGAAAATATTTTAACATATGTGCAGCAAACAAAGAATTAATCTAGACTGTAGACAATTAGGAATGTAGCTCAACTGGTATAGTGTTTGTCTAATCAACACAAAGCCTGGGTTCTATCCCAGGCACCACATGATCCAGGTATGGTGGGAGCCAAGTGAAATCCCTGCATTGATCAGGAGGTAGAGGCAGGAGGATCAGAAGTTCAAGGTCATCACAGCTACAAAGAATGTTTGAGGCCAGCCTGGGACACAAGAGATACTGTTTGAAACATGTACATATATATGTATATATGTATATATAAAGCATTCTTCAAGTCTACTTGAAAAATGAAAATGAAAATTTAATGAGCAAAAACATGAGTTTAATATTTCACATAGAAAAAAGAAAATATGTATGAATATCATAATAAATGTAATTTTAAATGGATGAAATTGGTAAAAAATTAAGCACTCTGATAACATAGTATCCCAAAGGATAGGATTCAATGAAAACGTATACACTGCTGACAGATGGTAAATGTGAAAGCCAATGCAGCAAGCACCTTAGCCCTCTCTTATCAATGACAAAATCCAGATATTCTGAGCCACAGCTATTCCTTCCTTGGGCACACCCTGGACAAACTATTTCACATGTGTACCTGGATACAGTCAGAACTTCGTTCACAACACAATTATAGACAAGCAAGGGAATAGCCAAAAATGTACACAGAAAATTCTACACACAAATCATGGGATATTTACATCAGTGAACATTTTTGTAGCATTCAAAGTTCAATGAAATATGGGTGTGGTGACAAATATTTGTAATCCCAGCACTTGGGAGACCAAGGAAGCAGAATCAGGAGTTCAAGACCAGCCTGGGTTACACAGTGACAGAATGTCTTTAATAAAATGGCTGAAGAAATGGCTTAGCAATTAAAGGTGCTTGCTTGCAAAGCCTAACAGCCTGTGCTTCATTCTCCAGGAAGCCATGGAAAGCCAGGTACATGAAAAAGGTGTATGTGTCTGGAGTTCATTTGCAGTGGTGGGAGGTCCTGGCATGCCCCTACTCTCTCTCTTTCTCTCTCTCTCTCTCTCTTTCTCTTGCTCAAATAAATAAATAAAATACTCTTTGAAAAGAGAATGAGAGCCAGGGAGAAGACCCAGTGAGTAAAGTGCTTGCAGTGCAAACATGACGAGCTTAGTTCGTATCCCCAGAATCTATGCAAAGGTGGGCACAAGGGCAAGCAGCTATACTCCCAGTCCTCCTAACATGAGATGAGAGGCAGAGAGTAAGAGAATCCCAGAAGCTTGTGGGGCTGCCAGCATGGCATTTGGGGCAATACACACGAGACCCAGCTTCAAACAAGGTGCCAGGACCAGCGCTTGGGGTTGTCCTCTGAATTCCACACATCTTCCACGGCATACTCGTGCCTGTGCTCACATGTAAGAACACACACATATGCATACGTAAAGGGACTGGCAAGATTACTCACTGGTTAGAGACACTTGCTTGCAACACCTGACAGCCTGGGTTTGATCCTCCAATACCCATGTAAAACCAGGTGCACAAAGTGGTGCATGCATCTGGAGTTTATTTGCTGTGGCAAGAGATCCTAGTGCATGCACACACATGTGCACCAGCACATAGATAAATAATAACAATTACAAAAATTAAAAATAAACAACAGATCTTAACTAAATTCACAATATAGCTACTCTTCATATGGATAGTATCCCTAGTTCTTTTTCTTTTTCTTTTTCTTTCTCTTTCTCTTTCTTTCTTTCTTTCTTTCTTTCTTTTTTTTTTTTTTTTTTTTTTTGGTTTTTTCGAGGTAGGGTCTCACTCTAGCCCAGGCTGACCTGGAATTCTTAGGATGGCCTCGAACTCATGGTGATCCTCCTACCTCTGCCTCCCAAGTGCTGGGATTAAAGGCGTGTGCCACCAGGCCCAGCTTCTAGTTCTTTTTCTAAATTAAAAAAAAAATTATTTATTTACTTGCAAGCAGAGAGAGGCACAGAGAAAAGAAGACAGAGAGAGAATGGTCACTACAGGGCTCCTAGCTGCAACAAACAAACTCTGGATGCATGTGCCACTTTGTGCAGCTGGCTTTACATGGGTACTGGGGAACTGAACCTGGTCATTAGGCTTTGCAAGCAAGTGCCTTAACTGCTGAGCCATCTCTCCAGCCCTCCAATTTTTTTTTTCTTTTCCATCAACCATGACAGAATGTTGACAGGTCCCAATATGGTGCTGGTCTTGTGTAGATAAAGACAGTCACCGTGAAGTCATGAATGCAACAGCCATTTCTTGTCCGGGAGACAGTGCTACACAGCACTCGTCCTGTGCTCTGGCTCTTACGTTCTTTCCACTCCCTTCCTTGGAGGGGGCGATGTGGATGTCTCATTTAGCTCTGAACACTCAACAGTCAGTAGCTCTCGACACTCTGACAGATGATATCTCTAATTCTTAAGTTGGGCTGTGAATAAAGCATAGGCAAGTAATTTGTTAATGGGCATTGTGATTTACATAATATCTTACAGATGTACTCTTTTGAGTGCGTCAGATAGTACACAACTTTTCATTTTACATGAGAGATAAGAAAGATCTGAAAACGACCTATGGAACCAGAAAGCCTCCGCTGCAAAGCCGGCTCCTGGGCCATGCGCTGTCTCTCCTACAATCCATACCAGAGAAACGTCTGACTCGTCCCCTGCAGCCTCTCCAGCTGAACACATCAGAACGCAGTCGGAAACGATGCTTCACAAGCTCATTCAGAGCATCCGTCACGCCTGCTGCCATCATTGCTTAGCACAGTACTGCAGGCGCCACGAGACCAGGAGAGAAGAAATGATATGATCGATTACACACACACCACAAGAGGACGAAGAACTGATTAGAACAGCCACGGTGTAAGCAAGCACCCACACACCTTGCACCTAGATTCCACCACCGATATTTTCGCTAGACTTTCCTCCTTACGTTACATGTCCATATCTCCCTGTCCATCAGCCCAGCTTAGTTTGGGGAAATGCATCTGAAAGTAAGTTGCAAGCATCACTGCAATTCCCCTGTTAATACGTCTGCATGTATATCATTAATGAGACTTCAATATTGATTTGCAGGGCTTTTCCTTGGAGGATAACATGAATATTAATATATATATTATATATGCAATAAACACATGAATCTTAAAAGCATACAAATCAAGCTTGAAAAGAAACTTCAGATATATTTTTACCCCAAGCCTTTAGCAAGATATAGAACATGGTTAATTTCTTAATGTTGACTTCTTTTCTCTTTGGTTGTACAGATTTGTAGCTTAGACCTATATTTATTTCATACTTCTTTTTTTTTTAAGTAGAAACTTTGAGCAGAGAGATGGCTCAGCAGTTAAGGTGCTTGCCTGCAAAGCCAAATTACCCAGGTTTGATTCCCCAGGACCCACATAAGCCAAATGCACAAGGTGGCGCATGTGCCTGGAGTTTGCAGTGGCTGGAGGCCCTGACATGCCATTCTCTGTGTGTGTGTGTGTGTGTGTCTCAAATAAATAAATAAAAAAATATTAAAAGGGCTGGAGGGATGGCTTAGCAGTTAAGGTGTTTGCCTGCAAAGCCAAAAGACCTAGGTTCGATTTCCCACGACCCACATTAGCCAGATGCACAAGGGAGAGCACACGTCTGGAGTTCGTTTGCAGTGGCTGGAGGCCCTGGCATGCCCATTCTCTCTCTCTCCCTCTTTCTCTGTCAAAAAAATAAACAAACAAATAAATAAATAAAAGTAAGTAGAAACTTTGTATGGGCACATCACATGTTGGTACCATCACTTCCCTCCTCCCTGTCCCCATTCCACTTAAGGTCTTCCTCAGTGGAATTGCTCGTATTCCCCGTGGGGATGTGGGTTATGAGCTTGTGAGAGCAACAGTCAGTCATTGTGGGTGGGGACAGTGCCTCTGGACCTTCCCTTCCACTCTGCAGCTATTACAATCTTCCTGTCTGCTCTTCCACAAAACTCCCTGAGCCGTGGTGGCTGTGCTTTAAGTCTACATTAGTGTTGAGCTCTCAGAAGCTTCTGGATTTCTGCTTTGATGCATTCTGAGTGTCCTCAGTGTCTGTCTCCTTCACCCTGGCGCAGGTTGTCAGGCTCACGGTGGAAGCAGCGCTCTTGCTCATCTCGCCAGTTCCTCTGTGGTTTCACCTGGGCCCTGGCTGCTGTGTGAGGGGCGGCTCATCTCCTGCCAGGAGTCAGCTACCTTTTCTTGTCCTGCTGAGAGATTTTGGTTGGTTCTCGCTGTCTTCTGACAAGAAAAACAGATTCTCCAGTGGAGAGTGAGATCAGCATAGGTTAAAAGGGAAAAGCGTTGTTAATTTAGACAGATTTTGACGGGTTTAACCTTTCTTCTTGGCCATAAACTAGTGGGAGCTTCCAGCTGGAATCCATAATCTTGGTCTTCATAGGATTCTGACTTGGTTGCCATTTCCAGCAATGGTTTCCCTTCCACTGAGGGGATCCTTGAGTCAATCAGAAAGCCATTGGTTACCCTCCTATGCTGGGTGCCACATTGCACAGGCGTGTACTTCTTGTCAGGCTGCTTGCTTTCCTAAAGCAGTGTCCCCTGCTTGCTCACAATGGTGTTGGGCAATTTCCCCCAGCAGCTCATAGTGTTTGTGTAGTGTTTTCCAGCACTATACAGGCTAACCATCTGGGAACTGGCTTCCTTCCAGACTCCAGCCAGATCTCTCTATGTTCTGTGTCGGCAACATGTGGTGTCTTCAGCAATAGGGACTTACTTTTACCTCAGGCAGGAAATCAAGTGCTTTGATAGAATCTTGTCTTGTTTGGGGGACCTCGTAGATCTCTCCAGTCAACAGCTCAATGTGGGTTGTAACTGATCCCTGGTACTGGGAGTTACTAGTCAGAGCCAAATGTTTTAGGGTTAGGCTTTATCCCACCCTCTCCAGGGCCCTTCTTACCAGATGATTCCCCCATGCTCCTACTGAGGGTGACATCTTTAGTCCACTATCCAGGAGGAGGGTTTTTATGATACCAATTCAGTTTGGATTTAGTTTTGTGAGATTCTCCCACTGCCCTTCCATTCCACTCTCCCAGAACGCTTCCATCCCTATTATCTGTCTCTCTAGTACAGTATGTAATTAGTGGAAGCAAAGCAAGGGATGCAGAAAACTCATATGTCTTTCTTACATCCACAACGTTAACATTAATTATGGGATTGAAGATAAAATGTTACCAAACATTTCATCGGTAAACAGGTGAGCCTGAAATACAAAGTAAGATATGTGAAGAAGACAAAAACCATATCTGGAAAATTTTCATATTTTAAAAGATAATCTTGGGCTGGAGAAGATGGCTTAGTGGTTAAGGCATTTGCCTGCAAAGCCAAAGGACCCTAGTTTCGATTCCCCAGGACCTACGTAAGCCAGGTGCACAAGGAGACACATGCATCTGGAGTTCGTTTGCAGTGACTAGAGGCCCTGGCATGCCCATTCTCTTTCTCACTCTCTCTCTACCTCTTTCTCTCTCCCAAATAAATAAATAAAATATATTAAAAATATAAAGAAGATAATCTTATGTGTCCTCTCTAACAAGAAGGAGAGAATGAGAGAGAGGGTGCCCATGTTGTCCTGGAGAATCTTTGATAGAGAAACATCTGTTTTACACATGAAATCCCAAAATTTAATAGTACTGTTCAAAGGGCTCAAAACTGTCACTATGGTATAGAAAGCATTTTTAGATAAAGGCATATAAGTTTCTGGAATCTTTATCTATCCAGACCTCCCCCCAAAATTTACCAAATGAGTCTATGGTTATAAATCCCTTCCTAGAAGCAATTCTAATCATCTCAGAGAAACCCATAGATATTCAAAAGACATCACTCCCCCCCCCCTCAAAATATACTTCCTATACGTTATGCTAAAGGTCCTCCCACAAATCCCTTTGTTTTCTAGTAGGTGTCCTGCGCCCCCACTTCCGTGCACTCTTTCTCCCCTGTGTTCCCCCTGTTTCGTGCGCGTCTCTGTATGACTATGACCACATCCAGCTCGGGCCTCTGCACACGTGTGCACAGGGCATGTGATGTGCACACACACGTATACACCATACAGATGCGGGACGCACACATCTCACACACATACGACCACACCTACTCACACACGGCAGAAAGTAAAAAGAAGTTAGGAGAAAAAGGGACCCACAGACCCAGGCGTAAGTGTTCACCGAGTCCAACGATGCGATGAGCGACTTGGCAGCATTCACTTCTGACAGCACAACCCCGAGACTCTCTCTCAAGTCCCTGGGGAAGATACACAAGGCTTATTATTTTTTTTGCATCATTGTTTCTGAAAAATAAGATTCATCTCTGTAAGAATGCGTAAGCAGACTTTGACAAGTGCAGGTGATGAACACTATGTAAGCGTCAGAAACAATAAACCCAATTTACCAAGTGCGCATAAGCAGTCCTTTAAAAAGAAAAACAAAACAAGCACTGAGTGGAAGAAGAAAAGGAACAGAATTTGATTTAGATCTCAGTTGCACCACGTAAATTTTTAAAAACACACACGACACAACCCACTGTCAAATCTACAGTAACACCAGAATAACTAGATTCAAGCAGGCTAGGAAGTGCACGTGTTACATACATCAGAGTGAGAGTCCAGGAGATGAAATGGCAGTGGGAATGGAGACAAAAGGGGAAAATGATAAAATTAAAACAAAATAGGAGGAGCTGTGAGTAGAACAGAGTGGGTGACCAAGTCACAACAAATCCCTAGAGACTGATATCTATTTTACTGGGCAGCTGAGAAACACGTACGCAGGTATGCGTTCAAAGAACTTACAAATGCCTTGAACCTTCTGATATTACAACCTTTATCTCTCATTGTAACTACAAAGCTATCGGAGGAGACTGTCAACTGCCTTGCTAAAATCATGGCACATTATGGAACACCTTCAAGCTATTGAAATAACCATATTTTAATATGTTTTATTTATTTATTTGCAAGGGGAGAGAGAGAGAGAGAGAATGGGCATGCCAGGGCCTCTAGCTGTTGCAAACAAACTCCAGGTAGATCTGGCTTTACATGGGTACTGGGGAAATGAACTCAGGTCATTAGGTTTTGCAAGGCAAGCACCTTAACCTGCTGAGTCATCTCTCCAGCCCCAGAAATAACGATATTTTTAAAAAGTTGTGATTGATCAACATTCATCAACGTTCATTATTAGTGATCAAGTTCGTATCTACCAGTAACGGTTAAATTCTTCTAATGTGTGCTAGTGGAACATTTCTTTGCTCTAGAATTTTTTTTATGATTTTTGTTTTTTGGTTACACCGGGATTTAGAGTTCTGGGGAGATGGCTTAGTGGATAAAACATCTGCTATGCAAGCATGAGGGCCTGAGTTTGAGCCCCCAGATGCCTCACAAAGCTGGACACTGTCATGCTAGCGTCTATAACCCCAGTGCACCTGGGGGAGGGGGGAAAGGGAGGCAAAATTGGAGGATTTCCTGCAAGCTCACTGGCAAGCTAGCCTGGTGAATAAGTGCAGATGTGAATAATGAGACCCTTCCTCGAGCAAGGTTGAAGGTCAGGACTGACACCCCAAGTTGTCCCCTCACCTCCACAAGCACCAGGGTACGTGTGCACCCACACTCACGTGCAAAGGGTTGGTATGTGCAATTTCTACTGTTCTCCCTTTAAAAATAAGGTCCTGAGATGAAGAGATGGCTTAGTGGTTAAGGCCCTTGCCTGCAAAGCCAAAGGACCCAGGTTTGATTGCCCTGTACCCATGTAAAGCCAGATGCACAAGGTGGCACATGCATCTTGAGTTCATTTGCGGTGACTAGAGGCCCTGGCATGCCCATTCTCTCCCATCCTATCTATCTATCTATCTATCTATCTATCTATCTATCTATCTCCTCATAAATAAAATATTAAAAGATAAGGCCCTATTTTCTTTGTGATTTTCCTATTCTTTGAAATTTCTCAAAAAAAAGACAATAATAGTAATAATCTTAAAAATAACAGACATTGGCTGGAGAGATGACTCAGTGGTTAAGGTGCTTGGCTTCAAAGCCTAAAGATCTGGGTTCAGTTTCCCAGTACCCACATAAAGCCAGATACACAAAGTGGCGCATGCATCTGGAGTTCCTTTGCAGTGGCTAAAGGTCCTGGAATACCCATTCTCTGCCCCCTGTTTCTCTCTTTTCTCTCCCACTATCTCCCACTGCCTCCTTCTCTCCCTGTCAAATGAATAAATAAATAATGTATTAAAAATAATAACAAACATAAGATGAACCCAACAAGTTTGTTGAGGACTCGAGGGTGCATTCCATCTGGGCATGGATGGATAAGTGCATTTTAATAACCTTTGTGAGTTTTCATGTACTCATTAATGTTTGATTATTTTGACTCCACAGCATTAACTATTCACTATGCCATAGCCTTTACAAAGGGCCTGGGTAATTTAGAGTAACACATTGAAAACACAAACAGAATGTGGAGCTGGAGCTAGCAGGGGAACATGAAACCCCTGGTCCACCACTCAACAGATTATATTTAAAAGGGATTTAATGGTGATGGGGTGAATAAGAATCAAGAGATGCGAATCCTATTTCCAACTCATCCACTAATGACCTTCATCTGTAAAACAGCGTGACACTTGTGAGGATCAAATGAGATAATGGATGTGAAATGCCTTTATGAACTGTTGAATAAAAAAAATAGATGGATATTTTAATTTTTATTTCTAAAATTGTGTCCGAGGAAATGGAAGGCTAAAATGCTTCTGGACACATAGAAGAAGCCACCCAATTACAACTGGCCCTGGCAGTAAAGGGAATTTATTAGCATAATTATGTCTGAAAAGCTCTGAGGGAGGCCAGGCGCCTGGCTCACACCGCGCAGCCCCGTATTCAACCCGTCAGCATCACAGCCCCGGCTCAACAGGCCACGGAATGCTTGTCGATGACCATGTGGGGCTATGTATTTCTTAGTGCAGTTCTGGAAGGAATCAACTTACAACCCTAGGAATTTAAATTAAATCCCTGAAAAGTATCTGTCTGTAATTTCCATGTGACGTCTTCCCCCATTGGCTCCTGTGTTTGATCACTTGATCACCAGAAGGTGGTGCTGTTTGGGAAGGCTGTGGCACCTTTAGGAGGTGGACCCTTGCTGGAGGAAGTGCGCCACTGAGGGTTGGGGTTTGAGGTTTGTAGTAAGGGGTGCTGGGTTCCTTTTCTGTGCTGAAACAGAAGTTGAAGGCAGGAAAATGTTTAAGAGAATAAGGTTTACTTCAAAATAAGAGGTAAAGGAAGCAGAGAGAACAGACTCCTCTGGAAGAGGGGATCAAATCCACAGTCCCCATGGGAACTGGGCTTTTATCGGATAAGGGAAGTCCACCCGTCCAGAGTCAATGATTGGTCAGCTTAAATGAAAGTGAAGGTGCTGGTTTGTCCATAATACCATCCAATACTGCCCAAGTCCCAGAAAGTTGGCCAAGCCAGCCTTCTAGTGGGAAAATTCATTTAGGCCAGGAAGAAAGAGAAAATGGGGTCAATCCCTTCACTCTCTGTACTACCACCTATCAAGGGCCCTTTTTTTCAATTTTTATTAACATCTTCCATGATTATAAAAAATATCCCACGATAATACCCTCCCTCCCCCCCACTTTCCCCTTTGAAATTCCATTCTCCATCATATCCCCTCCCCATCTCAATCAGTCTCTTTTATTTTGATGTCATGGTCTTTTCCTCCTCTTATGATGGTCTTGTGTAGGTAGTGTCAGGCACTGTGAGGTCATGGATATCCAGGCCATTTTGTGTCTGGAGCGAGCACGTTGTAAGGAGTCCTACCCTTCCTTTGGCTCTTACATTCTTTCCTCCACCTCTTCCGCATTAGACCCTGAGCCTTGGAAGGTGTGATAGAGATATTACTCAGTACTCCAGTCACTTCTTTCCAGCACCATGATACCTTCTGAGTCGTCCCAAGGTCACTGCCATCTGAAAAAAGAAGGTTCTGTATCAAAAGTGAGAGTAGCATTAATATAAAGGTATGAACATTAAGAGAAGTGCTTACTGGGCAGTTTGATAAGCATAGTATATACATTTATCCAGACAGCATCAGACATTACACCCCTACGGCTCATGACTACCCTTGTTTTAAGTTTTCAGTATCAGGGATATATTCCCTACCATGGAGCGGGCCTCCACTCCAATTAGTGGGCAGTTGGTTTCCACCATGATAGACATGCCACTATTGCACCCGTTGGCTCAATTGGCCTGGCTGACAAAATATAAGGCTTGCAGTGTCTACTGTTGAGTATCTTCACTGGTGATATCTCTTTCTCTCAAGGGCCCCCCTTTTTTTTTCCTATCTGTCTGCCTAGCCAAGGAAACTGCCGATGGCCTATAGTGTTTCAATAGCCCTGCCCTACTTCCTGTCTTCTCTCTGCTTCCTGACCACAGATGCAATGTGACCTGCTGCTTCAGGCATACTAGGCAAATGCTCGCCCACTGAACCACACTCCCTCCAACAGAGCCTATCCTTTAATTGTCTATCCAAGGGGTTGTCCTCAATCTGGGCTCCATTACTCTTGCCTGGGGGCAAGTCAAAATTGCACTGGAAGCAAGGAGAGATAGAGCATATCACGATAGGAAGGCATGGCCCTGGAAGTAGAGGTCACATTGCATGTGCACTCGGAATTAAAGAGGTGAATGCCCAGGCTTTCTCCTTCACTTTTTAACATTATTTTTGTTTATTCTTATTTATTTGACAGTGACAGAGAGAGAAAGAGGCAGAGAGAGAGAGAGAGAGACAATGGACACGCCAGGGCTTCCAGCCACCACAAACGAACTCCAGACGCGTGCGCTCCCTTGTGCATCTGGCTAACGTGGGTCCTGGGGAATTGAGCCTCGAACCGGGTCCTTAGGCTTCACAGGCAAGCGCTTAATCACTAAGCCATCTCTCCAGCCCTCTCCTTCACTTTTCGTTCATTCTCAGATGGCAGCCCATGGACTGGATCTGCTCACATTTCGGTTGGGTCTCCCCCTCCCCAGTTTAAACTCTCTGGCGACTCCCTCATAGACACACCCAAACGTGCACCTCCTAGGTGGTTCTAAATCCAGTCAAGTTAGCCAGGAAGATGAACCAGCATGACAAGTTTCCTAAGATTCTCAAGGGGATCCGTGGTATAAGTCACATGATCTTAAAAAGGGGGAGGGAGGAACCTGGCATGTGACTATTGATCGTCAGGGCCTGCAAACTGACTTCCAGAAATCTTTCCGGGGAACCTTTGAAGGTTCTAGGCCTTTGTAGCATTTTAAGGTACCACGATAAGCCCTAGATACCACATTTATGAAGTCTTGGCTGTATTTGCTAAACCTCCTTCTCACAGTGGGAAGGACCAGCCGTGGGCTGCTGTCCAGCTCTGAGGTTCCGTGCGCTTGAGCGCAGGTGCGGGAAAACAAGCCCCGCTCACCTTCACCCAAGCATGCAAATGCAAGGAATTGGCCTGTGAGCCTTGACAACGCCCCTCGGGTCATGAAGTCCCTCCAGCGGAAGCCCACCGGTGCCAGGGAAGGCTGCGTCACAAGGCGACTCCCAAACACGCACCATCCCTGGATGGAGGTGGTCATATTCTTCTTCTCCGGGCTGGCTGTATACAAAGTACCCTGCTTACCTTGATTAATGACTTTCTCCACAGAGCCAGTCTTGGTGACGACATGACAAAGCTCTTCTGTCTCCGTGTGTTAACGGTGCAGCGGGACCATTAACTGTTGGCAAGTGTCCCGAAATTGCTCTGAAAAACGTAGTGGGAGGCTGATGAAATGCATCGTGTTGGCCACAAAGGAACACACTAGATTTTTGAGAGCTCGCGATTGCTGCTCCCCCTTTGCAGACTCTGTTCTATCCAGCCTTAGGAAAAATAGACATTCCCCATGCAAGCAAGAGAAAACCTTTCAAGTCGTCTTACCTTCTCTGTGTTTTCTAAATTAAATTTTTAAAATTTTTTATTTATTTGTTTGCTGGTGAACCGATGAGTTTATGGGGTTTTCTTACACAGCATAGGTGTAGAGTTACTTACAGGAACGTGGACAACCCAAAGCAGCCATAGCATTGAAAGTTCTCATGCCGGCATAGATGATGACTTCCCCATAGGTGCATAGATGGAGGTCCGTGGCCCGTGAACTGCCTCCCTCTGTTTACTCTATGGCCCATGAGGCCTCACGATCTCTGGCATGACTATACCCATGGAGCATGTATCTGGCCCAGGCGATGTGTGCCACCTCAGATGAGGGACCTACAAGACCCTCCTCCCCACCCACTCCTCGTATGGGGCAAATGTCAACAGGTGCGATCTCAAGACTCTCCTGAGTGGTCACAGTCGCTTCTGGTAAAGGTGGCGATCGTTCTTCTCAGCAGACAGCATCACACCACAGCCAGCCACCGAGCCTCTCTTGTCTGCGGACAGTCAAGTACATGACACACTGGAATCGGATTGTCAATTCCTTGTGGCACAATGTCCCAGCTGGTGTCGGTCACTTCTAGGTCCTGGCTTCAGGTATGACCCGATGCACCCACTGAGTTAATTCTGTCCAGTCTTTCTTTTTGAAGCAGTAGGGTGAGTTCTAACCATGCCTGTGGCAAACAAGTACTATTGCAGGGGAAAGAGAAAGACCGAGAGAGAGGCTAGCACTAACTGATGCAATATACTCAATGACTTAACCACCATGCCCCTGGCCAATGGTTTCACTAGTCACCCAAGTTCCTGATTTCAGCATTCAACACCTCCCGACTGTCCCCAGACCTACTTCAGCTCCTCTCAGTGGCTTTTGTCCCTTCGTGATGGCTCTGGTTCTGTCTTGCCTCCAAGCTAGACTTGCCTCCCTGCCTAGCCATTCTACACTGACCCTCCGTTAAGACAGTCTGTGTAATTTTTCAGTCCACTGTCTCCCACATCATTCAGATATGCTTAACTTCTTACACATATGCCACATCTAGTCTCATCTCCCACCAGCTGGGCAGTCTGGTCCAAAGATGCTTAAGATAAACTGAATTACAAATGCCAGTCTCTCTTTATAAACAAAATGAGAATGATGGTTTGGACGGTACTGTGAGGTTTCTTGAAATTTTAAGGTATTGAAAGCACAGCCTCTTACTCAGAGATCTTTATAAGCCCATAAACAGGACCCTGGAAATCAAAGAACTCAGTGATCAGTATTTTCAAATAGTACTGCTCTAATACTTAAGCCCTGCCAAGCCTACTGCATATTTGTTCAAAATAACACACTTATGATTTAGCATTTTCTACTTTGTTTTTCAGAATATAGGTTCTATTTTATTAATACAGAATTGGCCTTTCTAAGATAAGCAATTCAGACTGAGGAGAGACAGCTCAGTCCTAATGTGTTTACCTTGCAAGTATGAGATTCTGTGTTTGGTCCTCAGAACCCACATAAAAATGCTGGGCACTGAGCCAGGCATGGTGGGGGCGCGCCTTTAATCCCAGCACTCGGGAGGCAGAGGTAGGAGGATCACCGTGAGTTCAAGGCCACCCTGAGACTACATAGTTAATTCAGGTCAGCCTGGGCCAGAGAGAGACCCTACCTCAAAAAAATAAAATAAAATAAAATAAAAATGCTGGGCACGGTGTAATTCCAGTGCTGGGAAGGCTGAGACACGTGGACCCTTGGTGCCTTCAGGATGGTCAGTTTGGCCTAATTGGTGAGCCCTACACCAGTGATAGACCCTGCCTCAAGGGGGGCGAGGCTAGAGAGATTGCTCAGTGGTTAAGGCGCTTGCTTGCAATGCCTGACAGCCTGGGCTCAGTTCTCCAGTACCTATGTAAAGCCAGATGCACAAAGTGGTGTATGCATCTGGAGTTTGTGTACAGTAGGTAGAAGCCCTGGCATGCCCATTCTCTCTCTCTCTCTCTCTCTCTCTCTCTCTCTCTGTATCTCTTCCTCTCTTTCTCTCTGTGTTTGCAAATAAATATTTTTTAAGAAAGGGTAGATGATATGTAGGTAATGATGCCTGAAATTGTCTTCTAGTTACCACACACTGCATGTGCCTGCACACACATGCACGTGCACACACGCATGTGCACACACACACACACACACACACGGTTATGCGAATTCCCAGGACATCACCCTGTCGACATCCCTACAGTCACCTCCCCACCACAGGGATATTCTTTGGATGTCAAGATCAGTGGAGAGCTACCCATGTTCAACATCCTGGTCTCATCTTCCTCTAGACCTTTCTCAAAACCCATGCTCCAATTCCAATCAAACAGGCCCCCTACAATTCCAGGGTGTCCCGATTTTATTTCGTCTTGTTTTATTGTTGTTGTTGTTGTTTTTTTCTGTTTTCTGTAACCAATATCCTTGCCCACCTTCATTCAGCAGAGATACTAATTGTCCACGACGGAGCTACATTCTCAGCTCCTCACTTAGTGTTTGATTGCTACCCATTGTCGCTGCACCCTGCACGTGGGAGGCAGACGCTGGAGGACAGATGGCAGAGACGAGATGTTTTCCACTGACACCCAAGAAGCGCTCAGTGGCACTCGCTGCCTGGTCAACGTGCTAGTCCCAGACCAGTGCAGTCTGAAGCTTTGCTTTGTAGAGCACCCAAGAAGCAGGAGGGATACAAGGGCAGGCACTTGCTGTGGCTTGGATAGAGTTCGGGTGTGCCCCTCAAGAGGTCAGACTGGTCCTTAGTGTAGTAGTGGTGAGAGGCAGGGGCACCTTTACTGGGTGAGGTCTAGGGCTGGGGAGATGGCTTAGCGGTGGAAGAGCTTGAGTTGCTGGTGTACCTGACAGGCAGCACAAGGGACAGATAATAGGGATGGAAGGGTTTGGGGTGAGGGGAATGAGAAGTTAGGGAGATACAAACAAAACTAAACCCAAAAGGAACTGGTACCATATAAACCTTTCTCCTGAACAGTAGACTAAAATATATAACACTCAACAGGAGCATGGGGGGTGGGGATCATCTTGGGAGAAGATCCCTGGAGAGGGTGGAATGAAGGCTAACCCTAAAACATTTGGCTCTCGATTATAACTCCCAGTACCAGAAATCGGTTCCAATCCACATTGAGCCATTGGTCAGAAAGATCTACAAAGTCCCTAAAACAAGACAGGCTCTGTCAAAGCACTTGACTACCCACCTGAGGTAAAAGGTAAGACGCTATTGCTGAAGACACCACATGCTGTCAACACAGAGCATCAAGACATCCAGCTGGAATCTGGAAGGGAGCCAGCTCCCAGATGGTTATCCCATACAGTGCTGGAAAGCACTACATGAACTGCTGGGGGGAAAATGGCCAACAATGTTGTGAGCAAGCAGAGGGACACTGCTATATGAAAGCAATCAGCCTGACAAGATGTAGACACCCGTGCAATAGTGGCACCCAGACTAGGTGCGCAACCAGTGACTCTCTGATTGGCTAAGAGATCCATTCAGTGGAAAGGAACCCATAGCTGGAACTGGGAATCAAGTCAGAATCCTATGGAGACTAAGATTATGGACTCCAACAAGAAGCTCCCACTAGTCTTTGGGCAAAAGAGAAGCTAAACCCATCAGAAATTCTCTAAATTAATAATGCTTATCCCCTTTAACCTATGTGACCTCACTCTCCATTGGAGAATCTTTTAATTTTTCAGAAGGTAGTGAGAACCTGAGGACAATCAAAGGCTATCAAGACAAGAAAAGACAGCTGACTCGCTGGCAGGAGAGGAACCACCCCTCACACATCATCCAGGGCCCGTGTGAAACCACAGAGGAGTTGGCGAGATGAGCAAGAGCACTGTTTTCACAGCGAGCCTGTCAACCTGCACCAGAGTGATGGAGACAGACACTGGGCACACGCAAAAAAGCAGAAATCCAGAAGCTGATGGGAGCTCAACACTGAAGTAGACTGAAAACACACCCACAAAGGCTCAGGACATTTTGCGAGGAGAGGGGCATAAAGATCGTGAGAGCCATACAGTGGGAGGGAATGTCCAGAAGCATTGTCCCCGCCCCCACACACTGTGACTGACTGCTGCTCTCACAACTCCATGGTGAACACCAGCAATCCCACCAAGGAGGGCCCTCAGTGTGGTGGGGACAGGGAGGAGGGAGATGATGGTACCAACACATGATGTGGTCATACAGAGTTTCTACAGATCGCTAGCAACTCAGTGTATGCCTGGTTTACTTTAACATCTTCAGACATCAAAGCCCCAAGATGGATTTAAAAACCTCACGTCGTCAGGATCATAATGAAGGTCAGCTAAACAGAGAAGTAAAGAAACTCAGGGTGGGAGCTGCATCAAAACACCGGGAAGGCCCAGCGTGGAGGCAGACGCCTTTAATCCCAGCACTCGGGAGGCAGAGGTAGGAGGATCTCGGCATGAGTTCGCGGCTACTCTGACACTACACAGTGAATTCCAGGTCAGCCTGAGCTAGAGAAAGACCTTGCCTCAAAAAACAAAACAAACAAACAAACAAAAAAAAACCCCACTGGGAAAACTGTACCTCCCCAGGGTTCCCAGCCAGTGGGGAAGAAGGAAAAGGGACCCCATTCAGGGAAAATAAAAGTCACTTTCCGTGCTCAGCTAGTGCACAGCCATTTTCTACTGAGCTGCTCCTGACCTTGAAAGATCAGAAGTAAGCTGTACCCCTGTTGCTGTTCACAGCCTTTCAGGCTTTTGACCCAGAAAGGTGGGTGTTCCCTCTTGGTTCACATATCATTCACAATCTTCAGGCAAAACCTCCAGTCTCTAGATCCTGTCCCACCATCAGTATACTGGGATTGCAGAAACCTGTCTGTCTTGGTTTCTGGCTTTTAAATATTTTATTTATTTATTTATTTATTGAGAGGCGAGAGAGGCACAAATAGAGAAAATGGTGCACCAGGGTCTCTAGCCACTGCCAATGAATTTCAGATACAGGTGCCACCTTATGCAGCTGACTTTACATAGGTCCTGGGGAATCAAATCTGGATCTATCCCATCCAGCTGTCACTTTATCACAGTGCAGTTCAGAGTGGTCCTGATGATAGAGACCAAATGACAGGTAAGCACGAAGCATGTTTTCCCCAAGATGTCACTAATAGAGTTGTGTCTCTAATCTCCCTCCTTATTTCCAAAAAGAATTTTAGCCAATTTATTTTTTAAACCGCATAAGCTATCAGGCTGGAGAGATGGCTCTGTAGTTAACGTGCTTGCCTACAAAGACCCAGGACCCTGATTTGATTCCCCAGTACCCACATAATGCCAGATGTACAAGGTGAAACATGCATCTGGAGTTCGTTGATGATATATAGAAACTGAAAAAGTTGGTATGAAAAGAAAATCAGACTTGAAAAACTAAGATTATTCTAAGGACGAAATCAGTGCCTTATCATGGGGAGGTATTTACTTTACTGTTCCCAAAACTTTAATACAAAAGTTAAGAATTTCTGCTATAACTACCTCCCAAGTGGAATCTCCATTGTAGAGAGATCCCAAATAGGAAGGCGTGTGTGATGGTTATTAATCTTCAGTGTCAACTTCTGTAGATTTGGAATCACCTAAAAGATATACCTCTGAGTGTGTCTGCGAGGGTATTTCCAGGGAAGGCTCCCTAAGGAGGGAAGACCCACCCTGAATGTGGGTGCCACTATGCCATGGTCTGGGGTCACAAAACAAATAGAAAGGAGAGAAGAAGACAATGATTATGAGGCCAGCCTGGGGCTACAGAGTAAGTTCCAGGTCAGCCTAGGCTCTTATGAGACCCTACCAGGAAGGGAGGAAAGGAAAGAAAAAAGAAAAAAAAAAAAGAAAAGTGAGCTGAGCACCAGCATTCATCTGTCTCTGCTTCCCCACTGGGTTGTCATTGTGACCAGCCACCTCTTGGTCCTTCCCCACTTCCCCATCCTTTATAGATTGTACTGCAGCCCATGAGCCCAAAACAAACAAAAAAGCCCCTCCTTTCCTTAAGTTGCTTTTGTCAAGTGTTTTATCACAAAAATAAGAAAAGTAGATAACAGAGAAAGGATGGGTACAAAGATCTCACTCTATAATAAATGAAGGAAAATAAAAACATCCTTACATTTTTAAATATAAAGTTAAGATATGAGTGAAATCTGCAACTGATCAGCATAGCTGCTTCCAGGGCACAGATAAACCATAGGGAAAAAACGAGAAGGAAATATTATCTTCCCAGAGTCAGGTCTCAAACAATTCCTCCTTACCCATCAGCTGAGAGGCATCCGGACAGCAGAGCTGTCAATCAAACTGCCATACTGTGGACCTCCAATATACTTACAAAATGATTTATACTGAACAAAATAGATTAAAGTTGAACTGAGTGAAATTCATTTCCTGTCTAGGCAAGCACCTTAACTGCTGAGCCATCTCTCCAGCCCCTTTCTTTTCCCTTTTTAGAGTTCTCACTCACTATGTAACCCTGGCTGACCTGGAACTCACTATATAGACAGTCAAGCCTCAAACTTGAGGTGATCTTCCTGCTTCTGCATCCCAAATTCTGGGATTACTGCCACGATGCCTGGTGCACTGTGGGAAATGAGCCACTATTCCCATTGTGGACCACACAGAAACTAGAAAGTGCACACTTTGAATATTCCCATTTCCCTGCTCATGCAGCTCTGTCCCATGTAAATAACCATCATTCTATAAACCAGCCAAGTTCAAAGTGGTCCTTACTACCAATGCAAGATTCACAGTAGGAGAAATTGCCATGGGGTCATTAGTTGCTATCTGTTATCGAGAACTGCTACTTGGAAAGCCACAAGTAAAACACCTTGGCTAAGCGGGGGGAAAGAAGGTTAAAGAATTCATGGTTAGCCTGATAAGCAGTGAAGGTGTTTACGTGCTAAGCCTAAGGACCCAGTTTCAGTTCCCCAGTACCCATGTAAGCCAGATGATGTACATGGTGGCACATGTGTCTGGAGTTCATTTGCAGAGGCTAAAGGCCCTGGAACACCCATTCTCTCTCTCTCTCTCTCTCTCTCTCTCTCTCTCTCTGACTCTTTTTTTTTCTCTATCTCTCAAATAAATAAAAATAAAAATAAATACATTTTTAAAATGTTAGTTTAAAAAAAATTCATGATCCAGGTGTGTGGAGATCATAGGTCCAGGGTATGGACTAAATGACTCCTAATGGTTCATTCTAAGTCTGTAGCTACTAAATAAGTAATTATAAGTTGCCTGGCCAGGCCATGGCCCAACCTTTAGATTTGTGCATCTCATCTTATTTCACATTGGATTCATGAACTCTTTTTTATTAACTTGACAGTGAAACTTGGGGGTTTGCAGGCAGTTGGATTTGGGTTTTACTTCCAAATCCAAAATGTGATATTGATATAGGTCTTGAGTGAGTTACTTAAATTCTCTTAGCTTCAATTTCTTTGTCCACAAAAGAAATGTAATAGCATTAAATATTAAACCACATTATCACCACTACGTGATATCCATATATAATTTATTTATATAAATTTTAATTACATATTAAGAAATATTAAAAACCCTTCCAGGGATTGTGTGAGTGCTGTATGGTAGGAACATGGTAGTCATGGTAATACTCACCTCATTAAGTCCTTCTCAGATTGACTACCACCATTGTGAGGGATCACTGAAGAGAGAAAGGAAAACGAAGTCTTTATTTTCTAAGAAAATACGCACACCCCAATGAAACGGACAAAAGCATTCGTACATATAATGAGTAAGACCAGTTTTTGTACTACGTGAGCTGACTTCTATAGACATCCTAATTGAAAGACGTAAACACATTGTCAAAGCCTATGAATATGTGGTAAAGATGAGAGATTGGAACAGGAAGAAGCAGCAACCCAACAAAGCAAGCTCAAGTTCTTAGGGGAAAAAAAAGTTACACAAAATGAGGACAAGGAAGGTAGAAGCCAGATGTGATTGCTACTCTTGGTGGTCAACTTGATGGGACTTAGAATCACTAGGGAAACAAACCTCTGGGCATGTCTGTATAGGACTTTCTGGATTAGGTTAACTGAGGTGGGAAGATCCGTCTAACTGTGGGCAGTACCATTGTATGGGCTTCTGTCAGAGACAATACATAACCAGATTATGGGAGGAAGGAATTAACTTCAAGCTAACAGATCCAGTGGAAGTTCCATCAATGGCAGAAGAAGCTGGATCCCCTGTTCATAAATCCAAGCAGAGAAAAACCACCAGCAGCCAGCAAACACCAAAAAACAGCAAGCAGGGAGCCCACCAGAGCTGAAACGTGCCAGCACACCCTTGGGCTGGAATTCAGATCAGCCTCCAGTGACACACTCCCTCACAGCAGGAGTCTGCCTGCTAGGGGCTGAAGTTGCAAAGACAATTTTAATAAAGCCCCTGAGTCTATGGGCCCATATGTTCAAACTACCACAGCTGGTGTCCTAGACAAACCAAGCTGAGCACCAGCATGGGCCTCTGCTTCCTCCCTGCGGATGTAATATGACGAGCTGCTTCCTGCTCTTGCTGCTGTGCTCCCCCCCCCCCACCCTGCCACCATGGACTGTAAGCTCAAAGGAACCTTTCTCCCCCAAAGTTATTCCCTTTAGGTATTTTGTCATGGCAACAAGAAAGGTAACTAATACACCAGACTAAAACAGAATAAAGGCTTGGGCTGTGTCCAAAAAAAAAAAAAAAAAAAATCCATCATACCCTGATTCAGATGTCAAGTTTATCTCAGAATTTATGGCTACCTGACCTTTACCGTGTATTGCTAAGGGTAGGAAAGCTTGTTCAAGAAGTCCGTGCAGCACAATCCTGTTACTAAGGCACGGCTTAGGTGATGGTCTTGGATAACCTGCATTTTGTTTAGGGGCAGAGGTTGCGTCATTTATGCTAGACAAGTTTTCTACCACAGGGCTACATTCCCCAGTCCTTGACTAAACTTTTTTTTCTTTTTTGGTGTCATAAGAACACATCAAGATTTCACAAAAGAAATCTGGAGACAGTGTGATGTTTTATCTTGATCATAGCCTTGACAGAATTTAGACTCACCATGGAACACACTTCTGGGCATGTCTGTGAAGGTGTTTCCAGAAAGCTCTAAGAGAAGAGGCGAGACTTGTATGTGAGCAGTACCGTCCCACTGGCTGGGGTGGGAAAAAAAGGAGAAAATGAGCTGATCACTTGCATTTGTCTCGACTTCCTGATTGTAGTGGACGCCTTGTGACCAGCTGCCTCACACTCCTGCCACTGGGCATTTGCCACCACGATGGATGTGCTATGGGAATTTGGGGTGTCTTTGAGACTGACAGAGCCTTTCTTGGCTCTTTGGGTGGTGGGGGGGAACAAGTCAGGAGCTAAGGGGCTTGAAGTCGTTATTACACAGAGTTTTCACTGAGTCACTGGCTTCGGGGTCATTGTCTTTAATGAATTTTGATGAATGAACTTCAAGGACCAGAGAGTTACATTTAGAAAGATTTTATTATAGTGTGTGTGCGGGGGGGGGGGGAGAGCTTAGAGCTAAAGAAAATGGGAAATGCAGTACTTGTGCCCAGTGAGGCAGAAGCAGGGTTCCTCGAAGTCAGAAAAGCCAACCTTGAGACCCAGACTGGGGTCTTCTATAGGACTGGTTAGTTCAGTCCCAACCCCAGGTTTCTGGGTAAGGGATTTGGTTTTCTGGAAAAGGGAAATCTTCCTAGGAGTGCTAAAAAGGTGTGATTATCTCTCCTAGCAAGTGAGAACCTTGCTGGGGAAGTAGAGATTAGAAAAGGGCAGGCACTTTGGACATTTCTGACATCTAGCAAAGTGGAATGATCCAGATTCTAATTACCCCCCCTCACCACCACCATACACTGGTTCACAGACATTCCTTGATTCTTTTTTCAGATAAGAGGTGGGGCTGTTATCCCTAAACTGCCTCTGTGTGATGATTAATCTTGACGATCACGATCACCTTGGTAGAATTTAGAATCATCACAAGACTTATCTCTGGGCCTGTCTGTAAGAGTGTTTCCAAAAACGGTTTAACTGAAGAGGCAAGATCTACCCTGCATGTGGGCAGTGACATCCCATGGGTTAGGGTCCTGGGCCGAAGAAAAACGAAAAGAGAAAAAACCAAGCTGAGCACTGTTCACCTCTACGTTCTGACCGCGGGCGTGGCATGACCAGCTGCATCACACTCGGGCCACCATGCCCTCACCACCATGACCATCTCAAATCATCTGCCGAAAGAAATCCTCCCTTATGATGCTTCTTGCTGAGTTTTGTTTGTGGGGGGGAGGGGAGGTGGGGGTTTCAAGGTAGGGTCTCACTCTAGTCCAGGTTGACCTGGAATTCACTATGTAGTCTCAGAGTGTCCTTGAACTTAAGGTGATCCCACTGATGCTGGGATTAAAGGCGTGCACCACCACACCTGGCACTTCTTGTTAAGTACTTGGTCACTACAGCAAGTAAAGCAGCTAATACAGATGGCTGGAGATAGTCAGTTGGGCCTTGACCAATTGAAGGTCTTTCTACCATCTGAGAAGTGACCTAACAGTACCCCTACCTCCAGACAAGGCATCTTAGAGCCCAGACTGCTTTCTTTATTCAGCTCTGAAGTAAGGTGACCCCTCTGGGCAACAATCAGAGGGAAGCTACTCCTTGAGACACTTAGTATTTCCATTTCCTGGAAGGCCTCTCAGGCACGGAAACCTCCCAGCAAACAGAAGTCTTATCTGTTTAACCAGTGGTGAGGCATAGCAACCAGTTTTCCAAAAATAACAAAACTGAGCAGAGCAACGAGTTCTTCCTGGAGCAGTAGGGAAACACCTTTACCATCTCCACCGAGTCATCCGCTGAATGTGGAATTCCTGTGGGAATGTTGGCCCCGGCCAAGGCCTCCTGAGATCTAGATCATGCGGAGTTACCGCAGTCCCCAGAGCAGGTAGCCTCGCCCCCACAGAGACCGAGAGAAAGAAAATGCTGAGTTGAAGGAGCCCCAGAGCCATGCCCCCAAGTCCTCCTGCCCAAATTCTTCTGCTGCAGAGAACACCTGGCTTACTTGCTCCCTTGGCTGCAAAGAATAAAAGCCAAGTATGGTAACAGAGACATCAGCAAGCTATTGTGAATGCTAATTCTGTGCCAAGCACAATAAGAAGTGCATTATTCTCTGTAATATTTCCCTGATACTGTGAACTAAGGTGCTATCTAGGATGCATTTCACATATGTGGCCGTTGAGGTCCAGAACAGATAAATAACACACCAAGACCACACAACTTGTACTGTCACAGGAGAACAGGATTGCTCAGTGGTTAAGGCACTTGCCTGCAAAGCCCAAGGCCCGGCATTCGATTCCCAGGACCCACCTAAAGCCAGATGTACAAAGTGGCAGATGTGTATGGGGGTTGTTTGCAGTGGCTGGAAGGCCCTGAAGCACCCATTCCCTCTATCTGCCTCTTTTGCTCTCTCACTTTCTCTCAAATAAGTAAATAAATAAATACTTAAAAAAAAAAAAAAAGATTGAAATGTGAAAGAGGCCACTTAGCAGAGAAAGACTAGAAACTCTTCCCTATCGTGGCTTCATGCAAAACCCTAAATAAATAAATGACACCCTCCAACATAGGAGAGACCAGCGCTACATAAGTGACTTCTGAGGGTCGTGAGACTCCTGGCCCAGGCCAGCACTTTTGAGTATATCTTTTCCTAGCTCATTAGTTTACGCCCATTCTCCATTCTCGAGAGTGTCTTTCTTAATAAACGGTCTCTAGTTCTATTACCCTACCATGTGTCCCCAGTACCAATCTTTGCTCTGGAATATAAGAACCTTACAATCCTAGTGGTGCCCCCAAGACTCTACTCTGCTTCTATAAGAGTAGGAATTTCAAAAAGACTGCAAACTGAGCTTTTTGGTGCAACACCCATTTTCAACCATTCTTTTGCTATCTCTTGGAAAACAGAAGTGTCCTGATCGGTGTTCATTTTCCCCGAACTTCAGAACCATCTGTGATGACTTGCAGTAATTTTTAACTTGAGAGGAAACTAGAATCACTGGTGAGGGATTGTGTGCTTTAGGCTACTCTCTGGGCTTGCCTGTGAGGGACTGTCTTGATTAAGTTAACTGGAGTGGGAATAGGAATCTTAATTGTGGATGACAACACCCATGGGCTGGGGTGCTAGACTCTATAAAAAGGAGAGAGACGACAGAGCAGCAGTATTCATTACTTGTTTTTTTTCTTCACAGTGGACTGACTGAATGTGACCCGCTTCCTCCGTCTCCTGCTGCCATACTTTCCCCTGCAATGATGGGCTGTAACCTAGAATTGTAAGATGAAATAAACCTTTCCTTCCGTGAACTGATTTTTGGTCAGCTGTGGATGCGGGAGAGAGCTCTCTTTGATTAGAACTCCCATTCCAAGTATTAGATTCTTTTATCTACATCAGCAAAGAATTAAGCCTTGCTGGAAATGTAGAGAAGACGGAGGCACAGGTGTGTAAGGGAGGGACCTGATTGGTTGGTGGGCTCAGGAGGCTGACTCAGGAAGGACCAGTCCAGGGATCTGATTGGTTAGTGGGCTCAGGAGGCTGACTCAGGAAGGACCAGTCCAGGGATCTGATTGGTTGGTGGGCTCAGGAGGCTGACTCAGGAAGGACCAGTCCAGGGACCTGATTGGTTGGTGTGCTCAGGAGGCTGACTCAGGAAGGACGAGTCCAGGGACCTGATTGGTTGGTGTGCTCAGGAGGCTGACTCAGGAAGGACAGACCACAGGTTCTAAGCACAGGGCAAAGTTAAGGGAGAAGCCGGAAGCTGTGGCTGGAGTTGTTGCTTACAGCCGCCTTGGACGAGGATCAGACACGAGTTTTAGTCTTGCCAGAGCAGGCACGGTAGCACCCAAGCCCATGGCCATCCCTAGCTAACGACCTCGCAGGAGAGCTGCTGCCTTGTTCCTAATCAGTATCCGTATTTTGTCCCAGTAATGTATAAGCTAGCCCGGCAGGAATCAAAGAGGACCGGGTAGGAAAGGGAAACAGGAAGCTCTGAGGAGACAGGACGGGAATTCACTTAACAAGCAGTTCTTTAGTTTGTATACTTGCTAAATATAGTCCCTCTTCCCTTAAAACTTCTTTTTTATAGAACAGAAGAAATTTTAATGGGAGTCTGGTGAAAAAACAAAAAAAGACAAGAGAGCAAATAAATTGTCATCTGTAGATAAGTGCGCACAAAGTAAGGCGCCCTCGGGTATGTGGAGCTGGAAGAAATTTAGTGAGTGCAGTTTCACACAAGCCAACTCGCTGCGAGTCTGCAAAGGGCTCAGTCTGTATGGTAACTTCAGTTTTTTTTTTTTTTTTTCAATCTTTTTTTTTTTTTTCCCCCACAAGGTGATTGAACCTTGCTTGGACCACTATTCCCAAGAAGCATCCTGGGGAAATGAAGAAAAGAAGGATGACTACAGAGGCAGACGGCTTGATTCTGTTCGAGGCGAGAGCTAAGTGCTTAGTCATTTGGCAAATATTTCTGGAGAAGTTCTGTATGCTGAGAGCAAGTAAGAAGCATGTGAGGACCGTGACGTGGCGCCGCCTACGACCTAGGGCCGGGATCAGCACAGTTTTCTCGGTGGAGGGCCACGCAGGCCACAAAGAATCCGCCCCAACTAATCAATATCGCTTTTGCGGTACAAAAGCAGCCAGACATAGCAGGATCGAGAGCTCAAGGTTGAGATGGAGAGATGACTTAGCGGCTGAGGCGCTTGCCTTTGAAGCCTAAGGACTCATGTTTAACTCTCCAGATCCCACATTAGCCAGACGCACAAAGGTGAAGCAAAGCGTAAAGGTCACACGTGCCCACTAGGTGGCCCAAGTGGCTGGAGGTCGATTTCAGTGGCTGAGACCCTGGCATGCCAATTCTCTCTCTCTCTCTTGGTGTCTGTTTCTCTCTTGCTCTCTCTAAAAACAGAGTTCAAGGTCATCCTCAGCTACAGAATGAGTTTGAGGCCAGTCTGAGCTACATGGAGACCTGTCTCAGAGAACTCCCTCCAAAAATTAAAAGCCATATGTGGTTGGTTACAAATAAGTATAATTGCACTACTGTAGAGTCTGAGGCAGGAGCATGGTTCTAGGCCAACCTAAGCTATATAGTGAGATCCTATGTCTCAAAACAAAACAGTCCTCACACGCTAGGCCCTGGATTGCATCCCAAACACCACAAAAATAGAGTAGCCCTTATTGCTTTCTTCTCCAATTTTATTTCCCAATGTAGACCAGGTGTTACTTGTCTACTGAATGAAATAATAGAAATGAGTGATGAGGGCTGGAGAGATGGCTTAGCAGTTAAAGCATTTGCCTGCAAAGCCAAAGGACCCTGGTTTGATTCTCCAGGACCCATGTAAGCCAGATACACAAGGGGGTGCATGCATCTGGAATTTGTTTGCAGTGGCTGGAGGCCCTGGCACTCCCATTCTCTCTCTTCCTCTGCCTCTCTCTCTCTCTCTCAAATAAATAATATTTTTTTAAAAAAGAAATGAGTGATGAAAGTGTTTTAGTTTATCATTAAAATCGGTCTCATTAAGCTGGGTGTGGTGGCACATACCTTTACTCCCAGCATTCAGGGAGGCAGGGGTAGGAGAATTGATGTTTGAGGCCACCCTGGGACTACATAGTGAATTACGGGTCAGCCTGGGCTACAGTGAGACCCTACCTTGAAAAACCAAAAAAAAAAAAAAAGTCTTGTTTAAAAAAAAGATAAAACCCCTCTCAGACTGGAGAGAAGGCTCAGCAGTTAAAGCACTTGCCTGCAAAACCTAAGGACCTGAGTTCAATTCCCCAGTACCCACGTAAAGCCAGATGCACAGGATGGTGCATACGTCTGGAGTTTGTTTGCAGTGGCTAGAGGCCTTGGCAAACCTCCTCCCTCTCTCTCTCTCTCTCTGAAATAAATAAATAATTAAAATATCTTTTAAAAAGCAGCCAGACAAAATGTAAGCAAATGGACACAGTCGTATTCCAATAAAACTTTATTGCAAAGCAATAACAAAAAAAAAAAAAGAAAAAACCAGACAGCCTGCAGGGTTTGAGCCCAGGGCCATGCTCTGAAAACCCTTGTTGTAGGAGACATGCCCACAAGAGCTGTTCTGATTTGTGCCTTTATCCTTGGATAGATTTTGCCTGGATATCAAATCTCTTGGTGGTGGTGGTGACGATGGCATGGTGTGTGCACTTGTGTGTCTGTGTTAACAGATGTCAGAGGAGGGTGTTGGGTGTGTTCTTATGTTGCTATTTCCATAAGCCAGAGTCTCTCACTGAAAGTGGAGCTATTTTATTTTATTTTATTGGTTTTTCAAGGTAGGGTCTCACTCTACTTCAGGCTGACCTGGAATTCACTACGTAGCCTCAGGGTGGCCTCAAACACACGGCTATCCTCCTACCTCTGCCTCCCGAGTGCTGGGATTAGAGGCGTGCGCCACCACGCCTGGCTCACTCATTTATTTTTGTCTGGATAGACTAGACTGGCTGATCAGTGAGGCCCAAAGATGCCTCCCAACTCAGGCCCCATCCATGCTGCGGTTACAGCCATGCCCAAGGTGGGTGCTGGGGACTGAACACAGGCCCTCTTACTTTACAAGCCACTTTCATCCACTGAGCCATCTCCCTAGCCCTCGATAGCAAATCTTTTAATTCTGTTTAGTTCCTTGAGTGTTTTGTAGCTGGTACTCCGTGGTCTTCTCGCACTGACGACAGCTGAGAAAAATCTGCAGCCAGCTGTCTTGTCCTTATAAGTGATTTTTCCAGTGAGTTCTCCAGGAAACTTACTTGACTATGTCTTAGTGACTCGGATAATCAAAGCCCTTTATCTTTTCATTGCTCAGCTAAAAATCGCCAATGGAAAGATAAGGAGGACAAGTATGGTAGTTAAACTATTTGATATTATTTCTCTAGTTTTAAAAACTTCAACGTGCCATCCCTTGATCTATAGTTTTCATTTATTCTAATGCTTTCTATTCCAGTGGCTACTTTGATGACTATAATGTGTATAGTGCCCGTCCATTCTTTACTGGAAACAGTGACGTTATCTGTCTCCTCATTGCTCTTTCATGTCCACTCTACAATTCTAGTCCATTATGCTTAACAGATACTTTCGCAACATTTAGTTATGTGATTATTTAATATTTTCTTTCATGCTTTTTATTGAGGCTATATTTGATCTACTCTTATATGCCTACTGTCCGCTGGGAATTGTGAGCCTGAAATTTCTGTCTTGAAGCCTAAATCCCCAGCCTCGAGTGTTACCACTTAGGGAAGTAATTGGGCCATTTGTGTAGCCCTTTATGAATGCAGTTAGATACTTATAAGAGGCAGAAAATAATGTTCTATCTTTCTTCTCCTCTTCCTCCTCCTCCTCTCTCTCCCCTTTCTCAAAATATAATAAGAATATGGCCATTCCTCAAGAAGTGAGAACACCAAACAGTGGGCCATGAGAAATAAATTCTCCTTGTTTAGCCAGTCTATAGCATCATGTTATATCAGTCCAAATTGGGTAAGGTACTATTTTTCTCTCTGAGCTCTTACATTTCTGCTTTGAGGTCTAACTCCAATTTATGGTAGACTTTTTATTATTATCTTTTTATCTTTATCTTTATTTTTTTATCTTTATTTTTGTTTTTCGAGGTAGGGTTTCACTTTAGCCCAGGCCGACCTGAAATTCACTATGTAGTCTCAGGATGGCCTCGAACTCTAAGCGATCCTCCTACCTCTGCCTCCCAAGTGCTAGGACTAAAGGCGTGTGCCACCACGCCTGGCTATTTTTAAATTTTTTATTAATTTTTAGTGCATATGTAATATGCGGTGTCTGTGTGTGTGGTGGTGGCGGCGGCCTGTACAACTGTGTGCAGATGCTAGTGCCCCATGTGCGTGCACACAAAGGTCATCACGTGTCCTTCTCTGTGGCTCTTCTGCCTTATCTCACTGAGATAGAGTCTGTCCCTGACTCTGGAACTCCCAATTGTCAGTTAGATTGGCTGACTCTTGAGCCCCTGCCAGCCTCCCGTCTCCACCAAATTTAGCTCTTGAATTATAAGCATAAGGGGAGAGAGAAAGAGAGAGAGAAAGAGAGAGGAGGGAAGGAGGGAGGGAGGGAGGAAGGAAGGGAGGAAGGGAGGAAGAAAGGGCACATCAGGGCCTTTTGCTACTGAAAACAAACTCCGGATACATGTGTCACTTTATGCATTTGACTTTGACTTTACATTGGTACAGAGGACTCCAACCCAGGCAGTCGGACTTTGCAAGCAAAGGTCTTTAACCTCTGAGCCATCACTCCAGCTCCCCTGCCTGCATTTTATGTGGATGCTGCGGGTGAAACTCAGTGCTCTTAGCCACTGAGCCATCTCCCCAGTCCCACTCTTTCTTTTCATTTTGATCTTTTTTCTTTGAGGCAAGCCCAGCAGACTGGCCTTTTTATTATGCGAGTATAAGAGCCCATCCGAGAGAGAATTGGCACCTCAGGGCCTCCAGCCTCTGCAATCAAACTCCATATGTTTGTGCCACCTAGTGGTCGTGTGCGACCTTGCATGCTTACATCATTTTGTGAGTCTGGCTTACCTAAAACTAAGAGTCGAACATGAGTCCTTAGGTTTTGCAGGCAAGCGCCTTAACTGCTAAGCCATTGCTTCAGACCTCTTTTTATCTTTTTGATGGGAACATCTTTCAAAACAGGCCTGTTTCGTTGCCAACTGTGTCCTGTTGTTTTCCATCACCTTTCTAGTCTATCCCCCGCATGGGCCCTGGGTTACGCATGTTTCCTTACTCACTACTGAAGTTGCTGTTTCCTGCAACACTGTACTTACAATATGTGTGTTGGGGCTGGGGAAATGGCTTAGGGATTAAGGCACTTGCCTACAAAGCCAAAGGACCCAGGTTCGATTCCCCAGTACCCACGTAAGCCAGATGCACAAGGTGACGCATGTGTCTGGAGTGCGTTTGCAGTTGCTGGAGGCCTTGGTGCACCCATTCTCTCTCTATCTGTCTGTCTTTCTTTCTCTGCTTCTCTTCTGTCTCTCACTCAAATAAATACATAAAGAGACAAGTTCCTTTTAAATAAAAAAAGAATGTGTGTGTTCGGGTGGATTTCCTGTTCAGTTTCATGCATGTGACAGACAGCCTTACCCTCTTCCTTCTCTCCTCCCAGCTACTGGGGTTAGAAAACTATCGCGTTTTCACAGCATGAAGACTTTTCCACCTTCACTACCATGAAACCAAGCCTGCCTCCTGCAAAGGGCTTCACTCCCGCTCCTCCGTAAGCTCATCTTCGCTCTGGAAGGGAAGGCAGGGCCGGGGCATTGACAAGCACCACTGGGATTGGGACGTTCTCTTGCAGGCACGCTACCACTTCCCACAGGCCTCTTGTGTCTAGCCAGCTCCAGGCTCTCTGTGTGTCGTGTTTCCCTTTCTCCTGCCACTGCTCCGTTTTTACCCCTCCTTTGGACAGCTCTCCCTCTCCTTGGTGGCATGAATTTTCTTGCTATCTTAATTTCCTTCATAATAGAGTACGTGTCTATATTTTTCACTCTCTTCCTTTGAAGAGTTTCTAGAAAGCAAAGATGGGAATGTTGGCTTTGCCATCTATGTTCAGGGCAGAAATCCCAGTGTGAACACTGACAACTCAGAAATGTGAATGTGAATGAAACTATAAAACAGCCTGGGGGGA
This sequence comes from Dipus sagitta, assembly GCA_036346955.1. Classification (NCBI taxonomy): domain Eukaryota; kingdom Metazoa; phylum Chordata; class Mammalia; order Rodentia; family Dipodidae; genus Dipus; species Dipus sagitta. Next base: position 10,521,693 of record CM070786.1, read on the forward strand.
CGGCTCAGCAGTTAGCGACACTTGCTTGCACAGCCTGCTGCCAGGGTTCGATTCCCCAGTACCCATGTAAAGTCAGATGCAGAAAATAGCACATGTGTCTGGAGTTCGTTTGTAGTGGCAGGAGGCTCTGGTGTGCCCAAAACCTGTCTCTGCTTATCTCTCTATGAAATAAATAATTTTTTAAATTATAAAATTGACCTAGGGAACCAAAACAGGGACGTGAAAACCAAATAGAGAAAAACATTTTCAGGTTAATAGTTACTAAATAGACCAGAGCCACACCCTACCTTGAAAAAAAATACAAACAAAAACAAAGTGACTAAATGCATAATCTCCCGAGGGAAGGTACAGGGGTACACATCAGTGCCCTGGCAGCCTTAACAACCCAGACATGGCCACCTGTCCTAAATAGGCCGACTAAGCAGACAAGTAATATTGACAGTCTGAGTGTCTCAATCAACTTCTCATTACTTGGACAAAATACCTGACAAAAATCAGCTTATAGAGCTGGAGAGATTGCTCAGAGGTTAAGGCTCTTGCCTACAAAGCCTAAGGACCCAGGTTTGATTCCCCAGTACCCACATAAGCCAGATGCACATGGTGGTGCACGCGTCTGGAGTTCGTTTCCAGTGGTTGGAGGTCCTGGTGCACACATTCTCTCTCTCTCTCTCTCTCTAATAAATAAATAAAAATGAAATTTAAACATTATCAGCTAAAAGGAGGAAGGGTTTATTTCAGTATATTGTCCCAAGTTACAGTCCCTCGTGGCAAAGAAGGCATGAGAGAGCTGGTCACGTTCAGCACCGTGCTGCCCGCAGTTAAGCTGTATCTTCCCATCTCAATGATCCTAATCAACATAATCCATCATAGACATGCTCATGTTACAAAATTACATTTTAGCATGTGTTATGCATTGTCTTTGCACAGGATAGGATAAAGTCCTACAATTTGTGGTTGATGGATACCAGGGACTCTGTATATATTAATATAGCTACACACACACACACACACACATACACACACACAAACCTTAATAGAAACTGCCAAATTCTCTTCTGAAAAATACACACTTCATATATACCAGTAGTGTATGAAAAATCTCTTCTCCACATGCCCTTAATAAATATTTAAATCACTTAGCTCTGATTTATACTATTTTCCTTATCAATGTTGGCATAATTTTCTCCTTTTGCACAAACTGGTGTCATGGAAACACAACAGGCAAGGAGAGACTCAGAGGGAAAAGTCACAGTGCCCAGCGGTCTCCCATGGGGACCTTGGGGAGCATTTAATTCCACAAATGCTTTTGCAGAAATCTGTGATATGTGCAAAAACTGTAAAGGTTGATAGTCAAAATTTAAAATACATAAATATCCCCTTTAGAAGCATGGTGTCTACCTTCAAATAAACTAGAAGATAGCACGCCCATCCAGGAAGGCCAGGCATCTATGGTTTTGATGTGTGTGACTTTGTAAAAACCTCAACTTTCTAAGATTTCTCATGTAAAAAATGGTTTCTCATTCTACCTGCCCATTGGGATTGGTCTGTAAATTACCCAACATAATATATGTAAAACGCTAGGCACCGTGTATGTCATGGAGGAAGCACATAATAAGTGGTAGATGGTATCATAATTATTACTCAATATGAGATTGGTGGATCACATGATTAAATTTGTAGTTTGGTGCCACAATGGAGAAGACCTTAAGTATCAGGTTGAGAAATCTTATCTTTTTATTTTTATTTTTTATTTTAGAGAGAAAGAGAGAGAGAGAGAGAGAATTGGTATGTCAGGGCCTCATCCACTGAAATCGAACTCCAGACACTTGCGCCACCCAGTGGGCGTGTGCGACCTTGTGCTTGCCTCATCTTTGTGCATCTGGCTTATGTGGGATCTGGAGTCGAACCTGGGTCCTTAGGCTGCACAGGGAAGTGCCTTAACCACTAAGCCATCTATCCAGCCCAAGAAATTTTATCTTTAGACTGTGAGATCAAGAGAGAGAGAGAGAGAGAGTGCCAAGCATGGTGGCGCACGCCTTTAATCCCAGCACTCTGGAGGCAGAGGGAGGAGAATCACTGTGAGTTCAAGACCAGCCTGAGACTACAGAGTGCATTCTAGGTCAGCTTGGGCTAGAGCGAAGACCCTACCTCAAAAAATTTTTTAAAAATGAGAGAGAGAGAGAGAGAGAGAAAGACAGAGGTCAGAGATAGAGACAGAGATGATGATGATGATGAAGAAGAAAATGGTCTTCTAGGAAGGTTTCTCAGTCAGTTATGAATAGTGAATAAATTACAAAATGGAGGTGCCGGCAACAAATGTCTGCCAGATGATTCTTCACAAACTAGTATATCAGAAACATTTTTTAAATGCCGCCATATTGGCAGTGCCCATTTAAAATAGGGGGCCAAGTTATCAGTGGATGTTGGCACTGCACAAACCACACTGCCTCTCCGGTGCTTCCAAGACAAGCAGCAGGCAGGCCAGGCGCTACGCAGAGAACTACCTTCCGCAGATAGCTTAAGTCATGGGGTAGTGACGGCGTCAGAGTCATAGTCAACTACTTCTCTCATGGCTGTGACAAAATGCCCGGCAGAGACAGCTGAGGGAGGAGCCGGGGGGATGGCTCGGTGGCGAGAGGCCCTTGCTTGCAAAAACGACCGCAGGGAGCGATGGTGTTCACCTTACCCACTGCTGGGAGAAGACGGTGGACCCAAAGCAGCTGACGGGAAGAAAAGGTCTCTTTTGGCTTATTCTCCAGGGGAAGCTTCATGACAGCAGGGAAAGGATGGTTCTAGATCAGTGACTGGACACCACAATCTTGTCACAGCAGGTAGAGAACAGCAGCAAGAGGGTGAGCTGTGCTCTGGCAAAGATGAAGAAGGAGGTCACGGGGGTCGCGGCTCTGAAAGTTATATCTGATCCTGGTCACTTTCTTTCCCTCTCTTCCTCCCTCCTCTTCTTTCTCCTCCTCCTCCTCCTTCCCCTTCTTCTTCTCTGTCTCCCTCCCTCTCTCTCCCTGCCCTGTTTTGTTTTGTTTTGTTTTGTTTTGGGCTGACATGATGTGACCAACTCCTCCCCACCATGAAGATCTGTTTCACTAATGGTCTAGAAACAACAGAGCCAGCTGTGGTGGACTAAGTCCTCTGTAATCACGAATCAAAATAAACACGTCCTCTCTTTAAGTTTATTTTTTTCCTTTTTTTTTTTTTCAGGTATGTTTGTCCTCACAATATGAAAGCTGTTGCCAGAAGTGGGGTGGTTGCTATGACTCAGCCTGACCTTGTGGGAAAGGACTTAGAACAGGTTAGCTGGAGGAATTTGGGAGATCCAAGCTGGAGACGCCCTGGAATGCTGCAATTTCAGCATCCAGGATGAGTCGCTGACAGCACAAAGGCGGAGGAGCTGCGTTACACAGGAGGAGGGAAGAGCGGCGCTGGTCACACCTGGCGGTCTCCAGCACACCAGGCTCCTCTGGCCACCTGGGCTCCAGACACCAATCTTTACCTCAGTGATGTCAGAAAAAAAAAAAAAAGGCTGGGGAACTAGACCTCTCATCACTGGGAGTTTAAGTCTTTCATCTTCCTTTCAAAAGAAAAAAAAAAAAAGGAAAGAAAGAAAGAAAAATGAGTCATTTCAGCATTCCACTCTGCCATGATTAACCTACCACGAATCTGATCTGCGTATTTCTCATGTGAAATGGGGTTGATACATCTTAATTGCTCACGAGGGGGATAACATTTTTCATAATGCCTGTGGATCCACACTGCCCTCTCCCTTCGTCTATCCAGAGCTCAGACATAACGACGGGAAGAGGAAGGAGTGGACAGAGCATCCGACAGCCTCTGATTGTACTCCACCGGCCAGCTGCCCAAATGCCACTTGTTAATACCCACAGGCTCTGTGTGGGCCAGGCAGACAAGTGATCCACAACTCAAGGCCTCACGAGAATTGTTTTTCAGGAGACAGAACCTGGATGCAAGTGGTCTTCTGTTTGAATGTCTGATGGAAAAAGGAAGCTCTCTTGACAGCCGGGAACTGCCTCAGGCCGGCCTGGGCCTCAGGCTGTGACCTGGTCTGACACGTTTCTTACTTAACCTCCCCTGAACCCCGCAGTTCACTGAGACTCCAGCCCACAGATGACCCCCCACCATACAGAGGTCACAAAGACAGAACCTCCCTGGGCTGAACTTATCAAGCCGTCCAGTCAAGATAGGAAAAGTGTGAAGACAAGGGTGGGAGAAGAGCCACCTCCACACTGGGGCCTGCTGTCATGGCTGCCTGGTGTGTGTGTGTGAGAGAGAGGGAGAGGGCTGAGGTGGTGAGTTTGCCTTCCGCTGCTGTTCTTTTATCTTTGTTGACGTGGAAATAAATTGGCTTCACTTTTTATTTCCTTCTTTGGAAGTCCTTTAAATTCGAACGGGGCGCATGGAGCCGGTTCCGTCTCCCACCCCATCCAGGTCCATTAACCCCCACGCTGCGTTTCCCAGTCACCTCGTGCCCTTTCCAAACCAAGCCATCCTTCACCTTCTCCTGTGACCGGGAGCCACAAGGGGAGAGCGCGGCAAACGGCCCGGAGCTCGCCGGCCTGTCGAACTTGGCCTTGCCGCCTTGCCGGACCAACACCAGGAAGACAGGCCGTCAGGAGGGGGCCACCTTTGAGCATCTCTAAGAGTGAAAGCCGAAGAAGTGAGAGGTCTGGGGCTGGAGGGATCACTTAGTGGTTAACGGGCTTGCCTGCAAGGCCAAAAGACCCAGGTTCGAGTCCCGAGGACCCACATAAGCCACAGGCACAAGGTGGCGCATGCGTCTGGGAGTTCGTTTGCAGTGGCTGGAGGCCTTGGGGAGCCCATTCTCTCTCTCTTTCTGCTTCTTGTGCTCACTCTCTCTCTCTCTCTCTCTCCCTCTCTGTCAAATAAATAAATGAGTAAAATATTTTTTTAAAGAAGAAGTGGACAGTCTTGGTGAGCCCCATCCTTAAAACCAAATGCCAAAGGTCTTCCACAGAATACTACTACTACTAGTACCTCTAATAATAATAATAATAATAATAATAATAATAATCAGTGTCTCAAACCTCCAGCTCCTGTCTCACTCAAGAGCTAAGTGTTGCACACCAACAGTGACACTTGGGAATGGATTTAAGGCTTTCCCTGCTGTCATCTTTCCCCTGTATTTTGTTTTCCTCTCACTCCTGAGTAGGGAAGTACTGTATAGAAGGAAACAGGGAAAACAAAGCAAAATAACCGAGTCATGTCCAGTTGGATTCGGGGGAACAGAAACCAGAGAACAGAGTAGCTTCAGCTAAAAGGGGAGAGGAGGTTTAAGTGAGACCCCGGGGTGCTTCTGGAAGGAAAGACAATGGCAGCTAGATGCTGGGAGCATCGGGTCAGTCGAAGCAGTCCTGGGCTTGAAGTTCGCACCCGTAACCACTGAGCCATCTCCCCAGCCCTGGTACTTGGGTTGAAATCAACAGCTGCATAGCCAACATGCTACCTGCTCGCTGTGGGTGGGGACCAAGCACGGGCAATATGACTGCTTAGGAATAACACACTTGCTAGATCTTAAAGACTTTTCTTTCTTTTTTTTTTTTTTTTTTGCACGTGCATGCCATATATAGTTTGTATGTGTGTTTGCTTGTGTGTGGGCACATATGTGTGTGTGTGTTCAATCGCATATGTGCATGTATGGGGTGTATAGAGGCCACAGGATGAGTTGACGTGACTTCTCAGTTGATCTTCGCCTTAGTCATTGAGGTGGGGGCTGTCGCTTAAACCCAGAGCTCGCTGGTTCGGCCAGTCTAGCTTCTCAGCTTGGCCGGGAACTCACCTGTCTCAGCCTCTCTGGTGCTGGGATTACACACAGGCTGTCACACCCATCTGACATGAATGTCTCCAAATTCGAGTCCTGAATCTTACACAGCAAGCACTTCATCCACTGAGCCAACTCCCCAGACCTGAAGGCTTTTATACACAAACAATATTAGGTGTTCATCGGTTGTTTTTATATGACATGTGGAAATAATAATAGCCTTAATATGTTGTTTTAAATTAAATGTTCTTGAAATTATTCTCACTGGGATGGGGAGATGGCCCAGCCCAGTATTCGTTGCTTAAGCATGAGGTTCTCATAGACTGGAAAACACCAAGTTCGATTCCCCAGGACCCATGTAAGAAGCTGAATGTGGCCACATGTAGGGGAACCAGAGACTACAAAAATCACTGGGGCTTGCTGACAGACAGCAGCTCCTGGTTGAGGGAGAGACGCCATCTCAAAATATGCGCAGATGAGTGCAGTTAAAAGATACTCAACATTTCTCCTCCGGCCACCACAGGCATGCCGATGGGGCACAAACATCTGCACACGTGTGTGTATATACTACACATCACCCACTGCACACCCACCACGCCACACACACACACACAAAGTGATTATTCTCACTTATTCACTAGTAACAATATTATGTCTCTATGGACACCATGAAAAGGGATATATGATTTCAAATTCCTCCATAGGCAAGTTCACCAGACAGAAACTTCCTTCCTTGGACCCTGAGCCCCATGCTTCCCTGGGAAGCTGTTAGTTCAATCCCAGCAGGGCAGTCAGAAGAGATTTTGGCCCTGGACAATGATTCATTGAATCCGCTCAGATCTTCCTTTTGATTCCAAAACCAAATGGACTTTGGCAGATGCTTAAGATGCTGGAAACAGGAAGCTGGAAAGAGGTGTCGATTCCCTTGTCTGCCCCCATTCATTGTTCATGCTTCGTGTTAGCTCTCTCCAAGGTGGGCATTCACCTCCTGTAGACCAGGAAGTCCCTGGAGAGGAGCTCCTGCGGGAGGCGCCCAGTTTCCTGGCTTTTGTGCTGGGATTCCAAGCTCAGAATCATATGTTACTCACCTTCAGGAGGCAATTTAGACATCCTGGAAACAAAAACTATTTTTTCCCTATTTTCTCCAGTACTAAGGTTATTCTTTATCCCATGGACTTATTTCTGGGTTTTGGAGAACATTTCGTGATTACTGTTTGAATAGCAGGTTTTGATTTAAAAAACCTTTTTATTTTTTTTTTTAAGTTTCACTTTTTTTTTTCTTTTTCAAGGGAAACCATTCATCTGGTTAGCAAAAATAATGACTCGTGCAATATACAGGCATTTCATCAGATACCTTGCTCTCCTGATCTCACAGACTAATTGAGTGAGACAGATTTGTTTAATTAAAAAAAAAAAAAAGACTTAATGATCCCATGACAGAAGTCTGTGTAGCATACAAAGGCATACAAAGAAAGGGGAAACAGTTTTTCTTTCAAGAGACTGGGAAAGTCTCTGAGAACCTCACCTCACCTTTCTGCTCCAAAACTGCACTTTTCTGAACATCTCCACCTGGGGGACAATGAGATATAACATGAATACAGCATTTCTAATGTTGTTTCAAAAAAAAAAAATTCCCCCACGACTGGAGAGATGGCTTAGAGGTTAAGGCATTTGCCTGAAAAACCACAGAACCCAGGTTCAATTCCCCAGGACCCACGTAATCTAGATGCATAAGGAGGTGCATGCATCTGGAGTTCATTTGCAATGGCTGAAGACCCTGGCATGCCCATTCTCTCTCTACCTCTTTCTCTCTCTCAAAAAAAAAAAGAATCCCACTCTTTTCCCACTCTCCCAAATTCCCTGAGTTCTTCATTTCAACGCGCAGCTCCGTTACCTACTCCATTCTAAGACGTAAGGTGAGGATCAGCCTTCCTTTTTTGCTCCTCCACATCAGTCCTGAGCCCTGAGCCCTGTGTGGACACGCCTCTTCATCACCCCCGGCCCACTATCTTGTACCCAACACCATGCCTGGACTTTGACCAACCCAACAGATCATGTCACTTCCTTGCTTGTACCCTTCAATGGATCTTTACTGAACATAAAATACAATTTCAGATGTTCCTCTTGGGATCTACAGAGATAACTCACACAGGATCCAGAAAGCAGTAGTTGGGTAGGAGAACGTGACCAATTAGATAAATTGATAAATTTTGTCCATCAACAAAAGTGAAACTAGAGGCCAGGCATGGTAGTGGATGCCTTTAATCCCAGCACTCAGGAGGCAGAGGTAGGAGGATCGCCATGAGTTCAAGGCCATCCCGAGTCTATATAGTGAATTCCAGGTCAGCCTGGGCTAGAGTGAGACCCTACTTCCAAAAACTGAAAGAAAAAAAGAAAAGTAAAACCAGGAGTGGTAGCACATGTCTGTAATCCCAGAACCTGGGTGATTAACATAAGAACACTGCCATAGGCCAGCTCTGATCTACATATATACTGAGTTCCAAGCCAGTCAGGGCTACGCAGTGAGATGGTATCTCAACACACACACACACACACACACACACACACACAGTGAAAGGACAACATGTACAATGAGCAGTAATCAACTGTAGAAAAGCACATCGAGCCGGGCGTGGTGGCACACGCCTTTAATCCCAGCACTCGGGAGGCAGAGGTAAGAGGATTGCCGTGAGTTCAAGGCCACCCTGACACTACATAGTGAATTCTATGTCAGCCTGGGCTAGAGTGAGACCCTACCTCAAACCCCATACTCCCAAGAAGGCCCATGTCAGCCAAAGATCTTATATATGGAAAATAATTCACATAAGTTGTAAGAAAAATAGAGACTATCCAAATAGAAACACCAACAAAATACTTAAGTGCTTGACAAAGAGAGCATCCAAAAGCCAATGTATGTACAGAGAGGATTTCAGCCCTCCTAGTCTCCAGAGAGTAGAGAGCCACAGTGCACTGCCATTAGAGCCAGAAGAATGACAAAGAAAAAAAGACGGGGTGGAGGGATGGTTTAGCGGTTAAGGTGTTTGCCTGCAAAGCCAAAGGGCCCAGGTTCGATTCCCCAGGACCCATGTTAGCCATATGCATAAGGGAGTGCATGAGTCTGGAGTTCATTTGCAGTGGCTGGAGGCCCTGGTGTGCCCATTCTCTCGTTCTCTCTCTCTCTCTCTCTCTCTCTCTCTCTCTCTCTCTCTCTCATTCCCCTCTCTCCCCCTCTTTCTCTGTCAAATAAATAAAGAGGCAGATGGCATGATACCAGAGTCTGGCAGGCTGTGAAAACATTATAGTGAGTGCCCATATCTAGACTCCTGGGTACTGACTAGTTAGAAGACTACTTGGAAGTAACTATTGAAGTCATGTGAGTCCTTTCCTTATGCCTCAACAGTGTTACCCTTAAGTATTTGCACTCATCCCACCAAACGTATTTATATGCATACACACACACGACACACACACACACACTCCCCAAAAGACAGGTGCAAGATTGCTGTGAGTCCACTGAGAAGCTGACTAAATGCCCATGATAGACGCATCGCTTTTGGTATAGCGACACTGTCCGGGACGTGGGGACTGAGACACAGCTCCACACCGTCGCCCTCAGCAGCCTAAAAGAGTTCCCTTGGGCTTTTAGGGACCACAACTGAGGCTAAACCCCTCAAGATTCATGACTTTGACACGTAAAGAATTTTCAGTCTGACGGATATAAAGCAGAGCCAAAGGTATCAGGAAAAGGGCTCCGGAAGAGGACAGTCCACCCGAGAGCATGAGTGTGGACATCGCTAAGACACAGCTGCGGCTAAGTGTCCTGGCTGTATATCGGATTTTAGAAGGTTTTGGAATTCCATAGTTCAATGGGTTTCTAAGGGACCCTCCTATATCTATGTCCTCTTGTTAAAAATTGAGATTAGGGCTGGAGTGATGGCTGAGCAGTTAAGGCGCTTGCCCATGAAGCCTAAGGACCCAGGTCCAATTCCCCAGTGCCCACGTCAAGCCAAGATGCATGTATCTGGAGTTCATTTGCAGTGGCTGGAGGCTCTGGTGTGTCCATTCTCTCTCTTTCTATCTGCCTATTTCTCTCTAATAAATAAATAAAGAAAAACATTTTTTTAACAATTGGGACAATAGTGTGGCTACAATCTGATAAGCTAAAATGAGGAGCCGTGAGGTTTGCACAACAGATGTGGGTTTTCACTGTAAATGAGGTTTTGGGTGAGATGTCTGGAAAATTGTACATTTACAGCTAGGAAGGAGAAAGGCATTCAGTAGTTGTCAATGTGTCTGGATTCTTGCTGCTGCGCTGGAAAGAAGCTTCCATCACATATTTAGCGAGAGAAGGGTCTCCTCTCCTCTCTTCTGTCTCCACAACTTTCCCTGTCTTTCTATCCTGCCTCCCCACAATGGAATGTCTGATAAAAACAAAATCAAGCACGGGGAAAAAAAAAGTACGGTTGAAATCCAAGCTTCAGTTTAGTAAAGGATAACACAAGAGGGAGTGGAAAGATGGCACGCATGCAAGCACGGTGGCCTGGGGTGTACTGAAACCACTTGAGGTTGATTCCCCAGCACCCACTTGAAGCAGTGGCACATGGCACACACGTCTGTAACCCCAGTCTTGCGCGGAGCAGAGACCAGAGAATTGCTGGGACTCGGGAAAATGGTAAGTTCTGAAATCAGTGTGAGACCCTGTCTCAAGGAAACATGCAGATGAGCAAGGGAGGGAGGGATTCCCAGCATCCTCCTCTGCCTCTGCCTGTGACGTGTAAGTCTATACACACACATGCATGCGTCTCACACACACACACACACACACACACACGCACCACAGGTCACATACTATACATACGCACATGACAAAGAAAAGGTAACACAAAAGTGTCTGTTATGATTTGTTTACACTACATTAAAAACCAGGCAAAGCCAGGCGTGGTGGCACACGCCTTTAGTCGCAGCACTTGGCAGGCAGAGGTAGGAGGATCGCTGTGAGTTCAGGGCCAGCCTGAGACTACATAGTGAATTCCAGGGCAGCTTGGACTATAGAGAGACCCTCCCTCAAAAAAAAAAAAAAAAAAAAAAAAAAAAAAACAGGCAAAACTATAACACTGTTTCTGTGTATCCATGTTTTCTTTTTTCCTTCTTCTTTATGACAATACCAGACACAAACAACTTACAGGCAAAAAAAGATTTTATTTTATTCGTGGTTTCTGAGCTTTCTGTCCATCAGAGCAGGGAAGGCGTGGTGGATAGGGTCATGTCATGGTAAATAGCAAGCCAAGAAGTAATACCAAGGGACTAGGATAAGATTGAGTCCCCAAGGACTTGGCTTCCAACTTCACATCCTCCAACTAGGTCTCACCTACCAACAGTGTACTCTGACTTTGAACCCATCAAGGACGTGAGCCTTTCGTTAGGTCAGAGTCTTCATGCTTTACTCATCTCTTCCTTTTAAAAAAATATTTATTTATTTATTTATTTGTATGCACAGAGAGAAGAAAGACACACACAGAGAGAGAGAGAGAGAGAATATGGGCAAACCAGAGCCTCCAGCCATACAAATGAACTCCAGACATATGCGCCACTTTGTGCATCTGGCTTTATGTGAGTACTGGGGAACTGAACCCGGGTCATTAGGCTTTGTAGGCAAGTGCCTTAATGGCTAAGCCTTTTTTTCCCTAGTCCCAGTTCTCTTTTTTCAAAAATTTAACTTAATTTTTTTTTCTGGCATATGGAGATGACATATCATTCATTCTGGCATTTTCAAGTGCAAATAGTTTGAGCTGATTCTCATCCCTGCTTCTTTTTCTTTTTGCGGGGCGTGGGTGGGTTTGAGATAGAATCTCCCTCTAGCCCAGGCTGACCTGGAATTCACTATGTAGTCTCAGGCTGGCCTCGAACTCATGGTGATCCTCCTACCTCTGCCTCATGAGTGCTGGGATCAAAGGCGTGCGCCACCGTGCCTGGCCCTCTTCCTCTTATTCCTCCTCTCCCCAAAATTTTCCTCCCCTGCAGTGTCTTCCACCCTTTGGTTTACATGGCATGGGCTCCACACTCTGCCACAGAGACACTTGCACTTCCCAAGCAGTTAATCTAATCGAGCCGACAACCACCATTAACACTTCATGCTGTTAGAACTCAAGCTGGTCTGTATCCTGGGCGCAGTGGGACCATCAGCTCCGGCAGGAAGACAAGAGGAATGTGGCTACTGTCTCTGCTGTCTCCTGATTGGGGTGGCAGTGGTCATGGCATGCTGAGTACGAGAACACCCATGAAAAGCATGCCTAGGAGCTTGGACTTTGCCCTACATGTCTTGAACATACACAGACCTTTCATTGAAAATGGAAGATTTCAGGGACTGCAGGAGATGGTTCAGTGAGTAAGTACTTGCCTCACAAGCATGAGAAGCTGAGTTCACGTCTCTAACAGCCATATAAAATGCCAGATATGCTAAGTACATGCGTGTAACCCCAGTACTAGGGAGGAGGAGAGAACAGATTCCCTGGGACTTGCCTGTCTGCTAGTCTAGTTTTATGTGAGTTCTGGGTTCTGTGATATGAATATATGATATACTCTGTACCTTAAAAATAAGGTGTGGAAGAGATAAATGGAGACACCCAAGGTCACCCTCTGGCTTCCACGTGCATATGAACATACATATGAGCACCTACACACACACACACATGCACACCACACACATACACACATGCAAAATGGAGGACTAAATAATTCCAACTTTCCAACTACAACCTACAACACCCCTTCCCTACCTAACCCAGGCTCTCTCCCCTGGCGCTCCCTGCGTCAGCCCAGTGCTGATTTTAGCTCCTCCCTCACCTGTAGATGTCTTCCCACCCTTCCACTCTCGCGGACATAGCTTCGTTTCTCCCTTGTGCCTCAGTTTGCACATCTCTTCTTGATGTTGGCGATATTTGTTTATTCTGAAATATTGACTTATGGGGCTGGAGAAATGGCTTAGCAGTTAAGGCGATTGCCTGTGAAGCCTAAGGACCCAGGTTCAATTCTACAGGTCCCACGTAAGCCAGATGCACATGGTGACACATGTGTCTGGAGTTCGTTTACAGTGGCTAGAGGCCCTGGTGCACCCATTCTCTCTCTCTCTCTCTCTCTCTCTCTGCACAAACCCATTTATTTGTCTCAAATAAATAAATTAATTAAGTAAATATTGATTTATGTACTTAAGAGGGAGCAAGAAAGACCGGGGCAGAATATGGGTGCATCAGGACCTCTGACCACTGCAAACTCCAGACTCATGTGCCACCTTGTGCATCTGGCTTTACAAGAGTGCTGGGGAAGCAAACCCGGTCCCCTTCATCACTGAGCCATCTCCCAAGCCCCATACTGACAGCATTTGAAAGATGCTTCTCTCTACTAGTTTATACCATTAGCTCTTGTTTTCTTCCTTTAAGGCACTCATCACAATGTGCACGATGATATTTGCTTCCGTGATTTGGGGAGGTGTTCCGACTAGCTAGAATGTTAGCCTCATGAGGTTGTAGACCATTAATCATCTTCTTGATTCACCTGAAAACCTCAGAACTCAGTAGACCAGCTCTATAAGTCAAGGTTTCCTACAAGAACAAAATGATACAATGAATACATATTACAAAAGAGAGAAAAGATTGGCTTAAACACTACGGGCTGAATAGTCCAGCAATGGCGACCTGCATCCTAGAGAGGCCCGGAGCCCTGCAATTGTTCAGTGCATGAGTCTGGAGGCCTCAGCAGTACTGAAAGCCTGCAGGATTCCCAGAGAGCTGCTGCTTTTTCAGTCCACGCTGGAAGGCCGAAGAAGCTAGGTTCAAGTGTCAGTGAGGGACGGCAGTGACGGTAGAGGTGCTCACCAGCGAGAGTGGCCAGGCCGTAGCATGGCTTCCCCTAGGACGTCTTTGTGGATACGCTGCCACTGGAAAGGCTCCCACTCCAGAGAGGCCCCCATCCCAGTTATTCCTTCCTGGAAATGTCCTCGCAGACCTGCTCAAAGATGTATCTCTTCCCTGATGATTTTTTCATTTATTTGTTTAAAGAAAGAAACAGAGACAGAAAGAGAGACCAAGTGACTATTGGGTGCCAGGGCCTTCTGCCAAGGCGAATAAACTCCAGACGCATGCACCACTTTGTGCATCTAGCTTTACCTGGGTACTGTGGAATCAAACCCGGACCATCATGTTTCATAAGTGCCTTTAACCACTGAGCCATCTCTCCAGCTATGATTCTTTCTTTTTTTTTTTTTTTTTGAGGTAGGGTCTCACTCTAGCCCAGGCTGACCTGGAATTCACTATGGAGTCTCAGGGTGGCCTCGAACTCACAGCGATCCTCCTACCTCTGCCTCCCGAGTGCTGGGATTAAAGGCGTGCGCCACCACGCCCGGCTAATTTTTTTTCTTTCAAGGCAGCACCTCACTGTAGCCCACGGTGATCGGAAACTCACTCTGCAGCCCGGGCTCGCCTTGAACTCACAACAATCCTGCCACCTCGGCTTCGCAAGTGCTGGGATTAAAGGCACGAGCAGCCACATCCAGCTCACTTGACTCTTGATCCAGTCTGGTTGACAATAGATACTGACCATCACCCCAACTAGTCCTGTTTGCCCAGGACTATTCCAACTGTGCAATGTCTCCTATAACCTCGTGCTTTTGAGTAGCTGGTCCCCAGCTTCCCCTTGCCAGATATCAGCTCACCTCTTGCCACTCTCCGCATCTGCTGTCACAGCCTCTGTGTGATACACAACCTCTGCTCATGCCACGTTTCACCCCCAACCCCCTGCTCCGACATCACGGGGTTTCCTCTAGGGACTATAAACCCTTCAGCCGCTTTGGGTCAGGGATTTTGTCCTGGCAACTCAAAGGTAACTACAACGCCAACTTCAAAACCTAAAGATCCACATCGTCCCGGCTGAGGGGGAGAATGAGATGCCTGCTGTCACTAAGTGATACTGAGGAAGCGAATAAAATAAATAACTCCCCTGCAAGCCAGCAAGGCCTGCGCTGTTCAGAGCCCATCGACGTTTTGACAAAGGGAAAGAGACAACATAAAGAACCCGAAAGGGGCAGGTCCTCAGTGGAGTGAGGGTGGGGAGGGGGATAAAAGAGGATAACAGAATGGGAACATAATACTGCTTATTCATATTAACGTTCTCAACTTATAGTCAGGCATGGCGGCGCAAGCCTTTCATCCCTGCGCGGAGGGAGAAGGATCACTATGAGTTGGAGGCCAGCTTGGAGCTAGAGTGAATTCCAGATCGGCCTGGGCTAGAGACCCTAACTTGGGGGAGAAAAATGTAAATAAAACATGGTGATAGAATAGAAATGTCACACATTTTTAATTTTAATTTTTATTTTATTTGCTTATTTGAGAAGGGGGACAGTGACGGGGTGGGGATTAGAATAGGCATGCCAGGGCCTCCAGCCACTGCAAACAAACTTCAGATGATGTGTTACCTTGTGCGTCTGGCTTATGCGGGTACGGGGGAATTGACTTGCACTCCACAGAGGCAAGCATCTGAATCGCTAAGCTCCATCTCCAGCCCTAACTTTTTTCTTAATTTTTTATAAAAAAATTATTTCGAAGGAGAGAGAGGGAGAGGAACAGAGCAGAGGGCGCCAGTTTCCCGCATGGCCCTGGTGACGTGTTTGTGTTCGCTATATTTGATTAGATGCTCGTGTGACGCTACAGTAAGTCTCAGGGCTTCTGCTGTCCGCAAAGCCAGCCTTTGCTTAGGTGGAGAGGAATCTGCCTGAGAGGCAAGGCCGCAGGTGCTGTCTAAAAGCGCCCTGGTCAAAACACTTCGCTTAAATGATCGTACCTGACTGGCAGCGCCAGACAATGGAAGGCCTTCAAGAAACACATTGTCATACTGCCAGGTAAAGTAGCATTTATTTTTTCCCGGCTTCCACGGCCCCGGGAGCAATTTTCATTTCCTTCTTGCGTATTCCTTTTGGAGCCCAGTTTCCTCAGCAGGTGAGGCTGTGGTTCCTGAAATTGAAATGACGACCTAAGTGCTCCCTTCTGCGGCTCTCGCCGAAAGCTTTGTCATAACCTCCCATTAGAGCAACCACTCCTTGACCTGGTATTCTTTCCCCTCGTGTACTTATGAAAGGAATCAGCAAGCCAAGTGCGGCTGAAATGAAAGGGCAGAAATATTTTCATAACTTGGAGGTAAGAGGCCATCCAACGGGAAATCCCTGAGCAGACGGCATTCTGGTAACTCTTCAGTTCTCGTTTCTCCACACTCGCTCCCATCTTTCCTGTGCTCAGTCATTTCATCTTGGCTTTTTTAGGAAAGAATACACGTTACGTCAGTATTTCCAATTCTTCTTTTAAAAAAAAAAAAAAGCAACTTCTTTGATGAGAGAATTGGCGCGTCAGGACTTCCAGCCACTGTAATCGAACTCCAGGACGCATGCACCAGCGTGTGCACATGTGCAACCTTGCACTTGCGTCACCTTGTGTGTCTGGCTTACGTGGGACCTGGGGAGTAGAACATGGGTCCTTAAGCTTCCCAGGCAAGCACCTTAACCACTAAGCCATCTCTCCAGCCTCCAATTCTTTACCGTATACATTGAATGCTTTGATTTTTCATTTTAGCCAGTTAAAGGTAGAGGGCATTTCTCCCAGATCTAATGTAAGAATGAACCATAAGACTTAATTTAGCCACTTGGATGCGGATGGTGTCAGACAGATTGTACTACTCTTTCTTCCCTCCGCCACACTCTCCCCTCATGGGTGTGTATAACTCACTGGATTCTAGCAACTGAGGGCTCTTGAGCTTCCACAGAGGGGACAGTCTTACCCAACTGTGCTTTATTGACTAAGACCAAAACAACACCTAACAACATCAAAGACTATGAAAAGTGACCATTCAAGTAGTAACTTTTAAATATGTTCCAGTAGGGAGAGATGGCTTAGCAGTTAAGCGCTTTCCTGTGAAGCCTAAGGACCCCGGTTCAAGGCTTGATTCCCCAGGACCCACGTTAGCCAGACGCACAAGGGGGCGCATGCATCTGGAGTTCGTTTGCAGTGGCTGGAGGCCCTGACGTGCCCTTTCTCTCTCTCTCTCTCTCTCTCTCTCTCTCTCTCTCTTTCTCTATCTGCCTCTTTCTCTCTCTGTCTGTCACTCTCAAATAAATAAAAAAATTTAAATATGTTCCAGTAGGAAAGGAACAAGGAGTTGTCAAGTGTTTGATCTGCAATCTTTTAACCACACCAGTTGAGTAAGACAAGAAGGAAAACAGTACATTTTACACAGGTGCTTTCCGTGAGCGCAAGGCTCATCAAGTTGGCTCGTGATTCAAGGAGGTTTTGTACAATCACGAAGCCTTACATAGAAGAGAACCTTGACTATGTAATCACAAAGAGAAATTTCCAACGTGATTGGGACGCACACACAAGCTGAGAGACCCGCGGTGCCCCCAAGCTAGGAAACAGGACGGTATTTCCAGCTCTTGCCTCACACACATGGAGGTACGCGCCTGTTTCAGCCTCTGCTGCTGTAGAGCACTGTTCACTTTAAGATAGCGCACAGAGGTCACATAGGGCATCACCAGGATCATCTGAGAGACAATGCCACACTCAACATCTCCATATGAAGTGAGTGCCCTGGCTCTGGGTGTAATATTGTAAGACACACAAGAGGAAGTGACCTGGCAGTATTTGGAGTGACGTTTGAATAAAAAAAACAGTCTGAAGAGCTGGAGAGGTGGCTTAGTGGCTAAGGCGCTTGCCTGTGATGCCTAAGGACCCATGTTCGACTCTCCAGATCCCACCTAAGCCAGATGCACAAAGGTGAGGCAAGTGCAAGGTCGCACATGGCCACTAGGTGGCAAAAGTGTCTGGAGTTCGATTTCAGTGGCTGAGGCCCTGGCGTGCCAATTCTCTCTTTGTCTCTCACTCTCTAAAATAAAAACTGACAGGCAACAAACCCTAAGAATGCCCTGTTTAGCCATCTTAAAGTTAGGGCTAGAGGGATTGCTCAGTGGTTAAAGACACTTGCTTGCAAAGCTTGAATGCCCAAGTGCAATTACCCAGTACCCGTGTAAAGTCAGATGCACAAAGTGGTACATGGGCCTGGAGGACATTTGCAGTGGCAGAAAGCCCTAACATGCCTATACTCTCTCTGTGTCTGCCTCTTTCTTTCTTTCTCATTCTCTCAAATAAATACATAATTATTTTAAAAAAGAATCTTGAAGCCAGTCCTCTCTGTATTCTATCACCCAGGGCTTTTACATAACACAAGGACCACAAGAAAATTACTTCACGTCTTTGAAACTATGTATCATTTTAAAAATATTTTTTAGTTGCAAGAGAGGAAGAAAATGAATAGGTGTGCCAGGGCCTTTTGCCACTGCAAATGAACTTCAGACACATGCAATCACCTTGTGCCTCTGGCTGTACATCCGGGTACTGGGGATTTGAACCAGGACCTGAAAGCTTTGCAAAGAGTGTCTTTAACCCTGAGCCGTCTTCCCTACCCCTAGAGCATGTGTATTTTATAGAAGGGGTTGAGTGGGTCGTTTCTCTTCTCTGTGAGGAACTATCAATGACAGCTTGTACAGTGATCTATACATTAGTCAACTTCTTATTGCTTGGACAAAATCCATGACAAAGATCAATTTAAAAGAGAGAGAGGAAGTGTTTACTTCAGCTTATAACTCCAGGTGACCATGCACCATGCCAGAAGACACGGCAGTAGGGAGCTTGGGCAGCTGGACACATTCGGTCCAGGAAGGAAGCACAGAGCAATGAATGCCTGAGCTCAGATCGCTTCTTCTTTTTTTTTTAAAAAAAAAAAAATCTTATTTATAGCCTGGCATGGTGACGCACTCAAGGAGCAGAGGTAGGAGGATAGCCATGAGTTCGAGGCCACCCTGAGACTACATAGTGAATTCCAGGTCAGCTTGAGCTAGAGTGAGACCCTACCTCTTATTTATTTATTTATTTTAAGAGAGAGAGGGAAAGAGAGAGGGGGGAACAGGCAGATAGAGAGAATGGGCACACCAGGGCCTCTAGAAACATGTGCCATCTATGTACCTGGCTTTTACATAGGTCCTGAGGAATAGAACTCGGGTCCTTAGGCTTCGCAGGCAAGTGACTTAACTGCTAAGCTATCTCTCCAGCCCAGGTTTCTTCTTTTTATACAGTCCAGGATCCCCAAGCCGTGGAATGGCACCACCCACAGTCAGGGCGCTTTCCTGATTCAGTTAATCGAATCAAGGTAATCCGTCACAGACATGCCCAGAGGTTTGTTTTCGTGGCGATACTAAATCCTGTCAAGTTGACAAGGAAGATGGACCATCACAATGTTGGAAATACGAGCTGTTATTTGCTTTGCAAGTCTTTTTAAGGCACGGACATAGGTTACTTTCCATGTTTCATCCTGTTTCTCAAAAATTGTAAGAGACCAGAAACAGTTGGTGGTTGATACTGTGTGGAATCTGTCTCAATGCCTGATGGTACCTCCTCCCTAGTTCTCTCTGCTCAATGCACGCTCTGATTTCCTGGACTAGCTTTGAGTTTTCCTCTTCTACGAGAGACCTGAGTGGACTGACTGTTGTCCTGTTCAGGAGTGACCAAGACCACGCAGACCACGCTGAGGCAAAGATGGAAGCTTTTATTCGGGAAAAGCACGAGCTGCCAGGACAGACTCTCAAGAGCGGAGCACAGCCTACCTGGGATCGCACACATGTGCTATATAGAGCTCTTCAGCTGGGGGGGAGGGGGCAGGAAAGGGGAAGTAAAAAAAAAAAAAGATTTCTTTAGGGGAGATCTAAGATAGCCAGGGTGACACCAGAACAGTGATCAGGTGACTCACAAGATGAGGGGGGGCAGGAAATCATGACCTGAGGGGGGGGCATTATTAGGCAAGGAAGGGATAATGGCTGGCGGTTTCTTCAAGAATGTGGATGACAAACTTGCTTGTGTCTGTCTCCATCCTGCTGACTTTGGTAACTCCATTTTGGGAAGCCCATCTTGACCTAACAGCGGTGTCCCTGAGAACTGAATGGGTTCTATCCGCTTCTGTATTCTGACTCCACATACTGTGTACAGCAGTTACCTTCTTGTTGCTGGGACGGCTGGTAGGAGGACAGGGGTTAAGGCTTTCGGATCCCAGGGGAAGCTTCCTCATGGTGGAAGAGGCTGTCTCACTGTGCCGTGCATCCACAGCAGAGAGAGGAGACCCGGCACCAGCAAGCATGAGCCTGAGACTCTGAGCTCACACCTAGGGCTAGACTCGAGATCTGCCCCTGGTGACACTGCCCCCTCCAGCAGGGCTCTACCTGCAGGAGACTAAATAGGAAGCTTAATCAAAAATACCTGAGGCTTGGGCTTCAGAGATGGCTTAGCGTTTAAGCGCTTGCCTGCGAAGCCTAAGGTCCCCTGGTTCGAGGCTCGATTCCCCAGGACCCATGTTAGCCAGATGCACAAGGGGGCACACGAGTCTGGAGTTCGTTTGCAGTGGCTGGAGGCCCTGGTGTGCTCATTCTCTCTCTCTCTCTCTCTCTCCCTCTTTCTCTCTGTCGCTCTCAAATAAATAAATAAAAATAAACAACAACAACAAAAAAAACCCTGAGGCTGAGCTGGAGAAAATTCTCAGTGGTTGAGGGCACTTGCTTGCAAAGCCTGATGGCCTAGGTTCAATTTACCAGTACCCAAATAAAGCCAGACTTACAAAGTGATGCATGCCTCTGGAGTTCGTTTGCAGCGACAAGAGTCCCTGGCACGCCCATTCTCTCTCTCCTCCTCTCTTTCTGTCTCTCTCTCTCCTTCCCTCCAAATAAATTAAAAAAAAAATTTTAAATACCTGAGGCTATAGGCAAGTTACATTCAAACCACAATACTGTGTGTCAAAACCTAAGGTCAAAAGACTAGATTCTGTAATCTGTGTGTAACCTCTAACCTGCTTAGTGGACTGTCAGGTCTCTGAAACCAGCTGTAGCTCTAACTATATATGTATATGTATATGTATATGTATATGTATATGATGTATATGTATGGTCTCTGAAACTCTGAAACCAGCTCTAGCTCTAACTATATATAAATATATATATATATATATATATATATATATTATATATATACAGTCTTTTTACAAGTCTGATTCTATACCTTGTGTCTATTAAACAACTATATCATATATTATGAACTCTTTATTTTCTTTCATGCATGTTTCATACATCAGTTACTTTATCATTGCAGGGACAAAATAAATACCTAGCCAGAAGCAGTTTAGCGAAGGAAAGGATTTACTGTATATGTATATGTATATGTATATGTATATGTATATGTATATGTATATGTATATGTATATGTATATGTATATGTATATGTATATGTATATGTATATGTATATGTATATGTATATGTATATGTATATGTATATGTATATGTATATGTATATGTATATGTATATGTATATGTATATGTATATGTATATGTATATGTATATGTATATGTATATGTATATGTATATGTATATGTATATGTATATGTATATGTATATGTATATGTATATGTATATGTATATGTATATGTATATGTATATGTATATGTATATGTATATGTATATGTATATGTATATGTATATGTATATGTATATGTATATGTATATGTATATGTATATGTATATGTATATGTATATGTATATGTATATGTATATGTATATGTATATGTATATGTATATGTATATGTATATGTATATGTATATGTATATGTATATGTATATGTATATGTATATGTATATGTATATGTAAAGAACCTGAGAGGTAAACAATTAAGTAATTTTCCCAGAGTCAAAAACTGGTGGGCGTAAAGCGCAGACGCAGACGTAGCTGACAATCAGCCCTGTTTATCGTCACAGCACAGTATTTAATTTGTGTGTACGTGTGTGTGTGTGTATGTGTGTGTGTGTGTGTGTCTTCAGTTCATGTTTGCTATTAGTTGGTCCATTAGTCCTTTGTCATCTGCTTTGGATAGCAGGTCTTGAAAGACAGTAGCATCTTTTCATTTGCCTCTTACTGTACTTCATGTCTCAGCTCAGACACAGACCTGTAATGAGAGTGAAATGCCCAGGGGGTGAAAGGTTTTCAGTAGTATAGAATGCCTCGTGTGAACGTTGAGGACATCCCATAGGTCCGTATCCAACACGTGGGAGGGTTTAAGTGAACAGGGGCAGCGTGGAGGGCTGAAGGCCAGATGAGCCCAGCCAGAAAAAAGGGTCTTTTGGACAGTAGATCTCTACAGAGTCTTTTCTTCCCTCCTTCCTTTTTTATATTATATATATTAAGAGAGAGAGAGAGAAAGAATGTTCCTCCTAGGGCCTCTAGCCAGTACAATCGAACTCCAGATACATGTGCCACGTTGCGCATCTGGCTTTACATGGGTACTGGGGAATCAAACCCAAATCCTTAGGCTTTGAAAGCAAGCACCTTAATCACTGAGCCATCTCTCCAGTCCGTTCTTCCTTTTTTTTTTCCCCTGTGCATGTGTAGAATGTGTGGTATATGGTACATGTATGCAGATGCACACAGCATATATGTGTAGGGCAAAAGAGAATGTTGGATATCTTCCTGTATTTCTCATCCACATATTTCTTTGAGACCAAGTGTGTCTGTCAACCAGAGCTGCAGTTTTTTTCTGTTTTGCTTTGTTTTGTTTTGTTTTTCATGAGCCCCAGTGATTCTCTAGTCTCCTCTCCCCACAGGACTGGAGTTAAAGATATGTGTGGATATGTCCAGCTGTTTATGAGGGTGTTAGGGGACCAAACTCAGACAGTCTCAGACCTTTTTGCAGGCTTTCATGCTTGTGCAGCAAGTGCTCTTAGCCACTAGGCAATCTTCCCAGATCCTGCTGATTTCTAAGACAAGGTCTTGCACGTAGCTCTTGCTCAAGCGGTGCTCATCTCGTAGCCCAGGCTGGCCTCAAAGTCACTGCAATATTTCTGCCTGTCCTGAGGGCTAGAACTGAAGGTGTGCAACACCATCCCTAGCTCGGCAGCCTCTTCTGACTTGCTAAGCACAAGACAAGAGATGGAGATTCCAACCACCAAGACAGCCAGAAGACCCACACTGTTACACATAGACTACATCAGTCCCTGGCAGAGTAAGAAGGGAACACACTCACTGAGCATGATGGTGTGTGTGTGTGTGTGTGTGTGTGTGTGTGTGTAATCCCAGCACTTGGGACCCAGAAGCGGGAGTATCAGGAGTTCAAGTTGGTTCTTGGCTACATAGTGAGTTTAAGGCGAGCATGGCCTATTTAAGGAAACGTCTCAAAATGAGAAAAAAAAATGTGGCTTGGGAAATGGCTTAGTCTGTGAAGATTATGCTGTATATGAAATAGATGTCCAACGTTATTTTTGTAAGTACTCTCATTCAAACTGTGAGGAACTCGACACTTCTCCATTGGAAACCGAGTTCAGGTTAGTAGAGACACTCACAGCCGTGGCGTCTGAAACTGAATGGTAAGACGTAGTTCTTAGTGCCTTCTGAAATCTTTACATTTCCACACACTTTTTAAAAATTTGTTTGGCAATTTCACCCACATAAATAATGTATTTTAATCACATTCACTGCCCTCTCTTTTCTCACTCCCAACATGAAATTATGAGGAGTACTTACAAGTTGGGAAGAATATGTTGAGCCCATCATAATGCCTTCTACACGTATTTATGCTGAGGAGTCAATGTGGTTCTCACTTTCGGGTAGAGGAGCTTCTTTTTCCAGATGATAATGAATACTGGGCAGACCCAAGACTCACTAAGATGACGGATAGCCGAGAAAGTCCATTGCTTAACACTGGAAGAGGCATATCTGTGATATCAAGGGAAGCTCCAGGAACATTGCCAACAAGGGGCTGGGAAGAATCTAAGAGCCGAAGGGTGGGAAGGAGTACTTTAGGGCACCATCCCCCAGACATGAACGGACTGGTGCATTCATGACCTCAGAGTGGTTGCCATATCTCCCATCAGACCTGTACCATTATAAGCCCTTCAACATTTTTAAAAATATATTTATTTTTGCCGGGCTTGGTGGAGCGCGCCTTTACTCCCAACACTGGGGAGGCAGAAGTAGGAGGATCGCCATGAGCTCAAAGTCACCCTGAGACTACATAGTGAATTCCAGGTCAGTCTGAGCTAGAGTGAAACCCTACCTTGAACAAAAAAAAGAAAGAAAGAAAGAAAAGAAAAAGAAAAAAATATATTTATTTTCAAACAGAGACAGAGAGAGTGAGAGGGAAGGAATGGTCACACCAGAGCCTCTTGATGCTGCACACGAACTCCAAATGCAAGTACCACTTTGTGCATCTGGTTTCACGTGGGCACTGGGGACATTGAACCTGGGTTGTTAAGCTGTTCAGGCAAGCACCTTAACCACTGAGCTACCTGTCCAGTGCACCCTTCCACATTTTGACATAGAGGACATGAGAGGACCGAAAGATGAGGCATCACAACAGAGGGTGGGCAACTTGGAAAGAGGTGGGTAGTCAATGGAACAGGGATGGGGAGGAGGACAAAGAGGGGGGGGTAACAGGACAAAAAATATGATTAAATCATAATGTGTTCATGTATTAAAATTTTCAATAAAAAGTTTTTTAAAAGAATATTTAAAAAAAATCTCAGGGCAAGAAAAATATCTCACCAAAAGAAAATGAGCTATGCTTGCGGATCCAAGAGTAACTGTTTAAGAGAAATCCCAGAGCAGTTTCATCTCCTTGCCTGGAGGAACACTCCATCCGTGAAGATTTTAACAGTTTCTGCTTGGTTTTCCACTTGTTTAGAAAATTAAGGCAAAAATGAGAAGACTTCTGTTTCCCTGTACTTACTTAGAGCCAAGAGTCTCTGGTTTTGATTCGTACACAGGACTGAGGTCTCCACAGTGGCTCAAATTTCAGAGCAGTGCTTGAAGTATTGAGAAGACCCCATGCCACCCTCAGAAACCTGGCATCTGATTAATCCTTCTGCGTATCCCAGAAGGCATGCGTCCCGCGCTGCCCACCCCAGAGTTTCCCAGTGCTGGACAGTCAGCCCAGCTGCAGGGAACACCCCTCGGTACCCTGCGATGGTTTTAACAAGCCTGTCGTTTCCCATTTAAAAGTCAGCTCTTACTGTTGGAGTCTTTTCAAACCAGCCTGAAATCCTTGGCGAGAATTCTGTTGGACACTTCCCCCTGGCTTTTTTAAAAACATAGCAAAAGGAATTGAAACCCAGTGGGAATGGCTGCCTGGCTGTAGCTTTCCTCAACTGTACAGGAAATGTCCCTCAGGACCACGCTGGCCCTAGGATAATTGGACCATTTCATTGCCTGACAGCGCCAGAGGAAACAAAAGGCCTTGCTATCTCCTGTGTTGGGTGTGGTGTGGTTTTTCCTCAGGAGTGAGACATTCCCTATGGAGGGAATCAGGTTGGAGGCTCAGGAAACTCACAAGAAAGGTAGTCTCCTCAGCCCATCCAGGGGTTACATATGCACTAAATGCTGGGGAGGAGAGACTTTTGGGTGGACCTGCCTGCAAGTTGTGCCAGGAACCCTATCTATGTAGCTTTAGTGAGTGAGGTCATCCCCCAAGCTGGGACAGGCTTTTTGGCGAGGCACCTGCCGAGGGTCCTATGCACCTGTAACCCTCCAAAACTCCCTGGTTCACTCAGCTAGACTTGGGTAGAATCAGTGCCCTTTTGTCTGCCCTCTCAATGTGCTACCTGGGGAGAATAGACATGCATTCTCGTCTCCCTAAGAAGTCATGGAACTGGCTGGGCGTGGTGGCGCACGCCTTTAATCCCAGCACTTGGGAGGCAGCGGTAGGAGGATCATCGTGAGTTCAAGGCCATCCTGAGACTACATAGTGAATTCCAGGTCAGCCTGAGCTGGAGTGAGACCCTACCTTGAAAAACCAAAAACAAAAACAAAAAAAAAAAAAAAAGAAGTCATGGAACACTGGAGTTTGGAGCATCTGTGTAGAGAACAGATGGAGGTCCTCCATGCTATCTGCTTCCGGAGGTACCTGAGGTATGCTTTTGAACCCTGAGACCCACTTAAATAAAATGACTGTCCCCCATGCTTGTCCTAAACTACATTTACGAATAGGTATGGAAAGTTACAGACACCCTCCCTCTGCCCTTGTTCTTGGCTTACTGGGCAGACATCTACTTGCCTTTCAAACTCAATTCCTTTTGGATGTCGCCCCGGCCCTTGTTCCAGAGCCTTTCTCAGAGCCCAGTGTTCTCTCATCCGTCCTGTTTGGCACCAATGCTAACCAAGGCATTGGGTTTCTAGAGATAAGCGGCCAGCGGTCAGGTGTGTCAAAGCCTGTGGGCATAAGACTGGGCCTTTAAAATTCTGTCCAGTAGAAAAAAAAATGGTATTCAAGATCCCCACATAAAAAAAAGGACAGAAATCCAAAATCAGCCAGGGTCTTATGCTGTCAGTCTTTCTCATGTTTCAGCATCCCTACAACCCAGCCAGAACACCCCGGATTCAAAAGCAACTGGAAGGAATATCTTCCCAGCCACTCAAGTGCCAACTGTTCCCCCCTGGGGAGCAGCAGCAGCAGGTCCCTGTGGAAGAAGACATGAGGCCACCTCAAGGCCATCAGGTTGATCTGGACGTGCAGTCCTTTGTGATCAAGGCCACTCCCTGCAGCCAGATTTTTCGACTGCACTGAGATCCTTCTGTGATGGTTCATATTGATTGTCGAAGTGACAGGACCTAGAATCGCCTGGGAGGGATGATGTAGATGAGGTGAGTCTCTGCACGTCTGGGAGGATGGTCTTCATGAGTTAATTGAGATGGAAAGACCCCTCCACACACACACTTAACTGTGGGCAGCACATCCTGTAGCCTGAGGTCCTGGGCTGTGTAAAAGGAGAGCTGGCTGAGCCCCAGCGTTCATCACTCTGCTTCCTCACTGTGGACGGAATGTGAGCAGCTGCCTCGAGCTCCTGCTGCCACGCCTTCCCCGCCGTGATGGACTGTGACCTGGAACTGTAAGCTGAAGTAAGCCCCTTCTCCCTTAAGCTGACTTTTTTGTCAGCTATTTTGCCCCAGCAAGAAGTTGACTAATCCAACTTCCAATACATCAAGAGAAAACAGAAGCCCCGCCGTCCCCCCCCCCCACACACACACAGACACTCCTGCGGGGCTTTGCAAAATCTCAGAGGTTTCGATCCAAAATTCAGCAGGAGAGGCACAGCTGTCCCTCAGACATCAAGCCTAGTTTGCGAAGCTGTCAGTCACTGCTGTGAACGATAGTCATCATGTGAACTGGCCCGAACCCAGGAGAATTTCCACAATGAAAATTCAGGGAATGGATTGCAGGAAGCCCAGAGAATACATGCATATTCTATGTGGGCCAGGCTGCCCTTGAACTCACTATGTAGCTGAGGAGAATGACCTTAAATGTCTGATCTTACTTCCTCCACACCCGGAGTGCCTGGATTATGGGTGTGTACCACTACATCTGGATTATGCAGGGCTGGGCATTGAACCCATGGCTTCGTGCATGCTAGCTAGGTAAGCACTCTTACCACACAGCTATACCTTAGCAGGAATTTATAATTTTTAATGTGTGTGTGTGTGTGTGTGTGTTTATTTGTAGGTAACATACACCACGACACGTATGTAGAGGTCAGAGGACAGCCTCACGTTTTTCTCCTGTCCTTCCGTCTTCTTTTGAGACAGTGAACTGTCTTGTGTTGTTTCATCACTGCTGCTGGGAGCAACCAGATTCCTTTGGCTCTGCTTCCCATTGCTGTAGGCATATTGGGGTTACAGGTGTGTGTGCCACTTTGCCATTTTGCTTTATGTGGGCAGCAGGGAGGACTGAACTTGGGTCAGTAGTCTTGCAAGCAAGTGCCTTTAACTGCTGAGGCATCTCCCAGCCCTAGGAATTATATATACATACATATATATATAATTTTATGCCTGTATATAGATAGATAGATAGATAGATAGATAGATAGATAGATAGATATTATTTGAGACAGGGGAAAGGGGCAGATAGAGAGAATAGGCATGCCAGGGCCTCTAGCCACTGCAAATGAACTCCAGACGCATGCACCACCTTGTGCATTGTGCTTATGTGGGTCCTGAGGTATTGAACCTGGGTCCTTAGTCTTCTCAGGCAAGTGCCTTTCACTGCTGAGCCATCTCCCCAGGCCCCAGGAATGCTGAATAATGCACAGCAGTGGGTCAAGACTCAAAGACCACATCAGGGTCCACTTTTCAGCCCCATCCCTATTTCCTCCTGCTGCTAAGGTAACACAGAACATAGGCTAACTAGAGCAGTTTGTTTGCACGTGTGCGTGCGTGTCGTGTGTGGATGTGTTGGCATGCATTGTGCATGGGTATAGTATGAGTGTGTGTTCATATACGTCATGCATGTGTGTATGTGCAGGCAGGTGCATGAGGAGACCAGAGATCAGCATTTAGTGTTGTCCTCAATCTTTCTTCCGTTTATTTGGTTGAGACAAGGTCTTACACTGAATCCAGAGTTCACTAACTCACAGCAAATTTCTCCTGTCTTCACCTCCCCGGCTTGGAGGTGCATGCCACCATGCCCATCTCTTTATGTAGTGCTGGGGATCCGAGCTCAGGAACTGTGCATCTTGGTTTTTCTGTTTGTTTGTTTGTTTTTTGGTTTTCTTTTTGATACAGGATCTCCTCAGTCTCCCTTATTAGAGAGGTTTTGGGTTTTTTTTTTTTTTAATTTTCACAAATCTAAACTTCCACAAGATCACTTACATGGATTTATTTCCTTTTTCTCCCCCTTTTATGAGAAAAGGAAAAATAGCTAGCTGTTGTACTGGATTTAATTTCTTAGATAAATTAATTTCAGGGGGGAAATACAAGTCAATGCAAATTCAATGTTTATCTGTTTACCTACCTAAGTTTGCATAATTCAATAAATCCTTCCTGAGCACCCAGCATGGGCCGTGCCTTTCTCTCCTCCTCTGCCCCGGATCAATGTTTCTACAAATTTATTTCACTCCGGCTTCCGTCGGGGTTTAAGCACCGCTCGCAGGCCCTCTAAGCTTCCCTGGTCAGCACTCTCTCCTACTCCCCACGCTGGCTGTACACATCTTCACACGTTACTCAGAATAGCTCCTCACCTCCTCCTGCAGGAGGAAACAGGAGCCACGGGCAGAAATCCCCACATCCACCTCCAAGTTCAAGCGTAGCGGGCGCACAGGGACATAGGTATGGGCAGTGGATGGCTTTGGGTCCCATTCTACTCTCTTCCACCTTCTCAGGAAAGGTGCCAGGACACCAGTCCTCCTTGAGTCAGGTCTTTGCCTCCATTCTCCGTCGGTTCCTGTGCAACAGTACTAAAATACACCTTGGTTCTTCTGTCTTGAAATGAAAGCAGACAGACAGACAAAGGTTGACCTGTTAGTACTGTCCCTTCCTCGTTCTCTCTCCCCATTCCCTCCTTCACCCAGAACGAGCTTCGGCTCCTCACCCCTCTGTCCTCTGCAGTAAGGTGACGGCGCTTAACTTAAAGCCCACTTGACTCAGAACTGTTCTCCCCTACTGATTTCTGCAATGGTGGGCGTCATATTTACTTCTATGCATCTCGTTTTGTTTGTTTGTTTGATACAGGATCTCATTTTGTAACCCAGGCTGCTATGTAAAGCCCAGGCTGGCCACGAACTTGCTTCCTGCCTCAGTCTCCCTAGTGCTAGGATTACAGGTGTAATGTTAGAAAAGAGCTTAGCACAGTGCTGGGCACATAGTATACACCCCCCCAAAAAAAAGGAACTGCCACTACTTTTAGCCTTAAAATTGTCTTGTCTAGCTATTCCATTGGCACTTCTACCCCTTCCCCCCACCACCACACACATATGCCAAAACTCTTATTGATGAATTCAGTGAGAGATGAATTTTCCAAATAATCACACTCGATCCCTGTGGGACACTTGGTGGCCTTTTCTTATGAAACAAGCTCTTCTTTGTGCATTTCCTCTAGTACCCAGATGCCTGTGCCCACTTCCTCTAGTACCCAGATGCCTGTGCCCAGCTCTAAGGGTTTCATCCTCCATCCTCGACATTCCTGCTCTTCCCACACTCTCTGACTTTTCCCCATGTCTTTTGCAAATAAACAATGGCCAAATCCATCTGGACAGCCCAGAACTTTCTCTCAAGTCTCAGAATCAAAGATACAACCATCTGTAGGGCATCGTTACTGATATAACTTGTGGGCACTACAAACTTCCCCAGCCAGACATAATCATCTCTTCTCTCCTCCAGTATGGGCCATCATTTGGCCAGATGCTCTTCTAGGAAGCTTAACAACACCCGTTTCCAATCTTAGCTCCACCACATGCATAGATGTCCATCTAAGTGTTGTATGAGCCACAGTGAGCTCGTGGTTTCCTCTGTCTGTGTCACCATTACAAATTCCGAGCTGATGAATGTGTTCTGTTCTCTTTAGACTCTTCTATACTCTGTAGCCGGAATGGGCTCATCTTTAGCATGTGAGTCAGGATTTTAAAAACGCAGAACAACATGAAGAATGGTGAGATGAGCTAGGTGTGGAATGCACGCTTGTAATCTCAGCACTCAGGACTATTGTCACAAGTTCAAGGCCAGCTAGGCTATGTGATGAGACTCTACCTCTGAAAATGATACAGAGATCAAAAAGAAGGGAGGGAGGGAAGGAAGGAAGGGATGGAGGAAGGGAAGGAAATAAAAGGGAAGGGAGGGGAAAGGAAGGAGGGAAGGAAGAAATGGAGGAAGGGAAGGATATAAAAGGGAAGAGAAGGAAATGGAGGGAAAATGAAAGGAAAGGGAGGGAAGGGAAAGGAAGGAAGGAAGGAAGGTGAAAGAAAGGGAAGGAAGGAATGACATGAAAGGAAGAAGGAAGGAATGAAAGAAAGAAAGAAAGAAAGAAGGCAGGCAGGCAGGAAGGAAGGAGAAGGGAAGGGAAGGGAAGGGAAGAGAAGGGAGGGGGGAGGGGAGGGGAGGGGAGGGAAAGAAGGGAAGGGAGGGGAGGGGAGGGGAGGGGGGAGGGGAGGGGAGGGGAGGGGAGGGGAGGGGAGGGGAGGGGAGGGAGGGAAGGGAAGGGAAGGGAAGGGAAGGGAAGGGAAGGGAAGGGAAGGGAAGGGAAGGGAAGGGAAGGGAAGGGAAGGGAAGGGAAGGGAAGGGAAGGGAAGGGAAGGGAAAATGTACATCTCATTCCTTTCTGGCATCTGTACTTGAGCCGAGGCTATGGCAGCTGCTATTCAGCATCATCTACGCACATCTCTAAACAATCAGGAATCACCCAAGAGAAGGCAGTTTAAGTGGAATGATCTGCGTGGACGCTTTACATAATCTGCAGGGATCAAAAGGAGGTGGACCCTGAGCAATGGGTCACTGGCAAGGGGGCTGATTCCTTCCCAAGCTGGCTTTACTTACCAAGGACTCCCTAGACGGAACCCTTCCTTCCTCTCCTTACATTTCTGCAGGCCCCATCTTCCCAGTGTGTTTTGTCCAGGCTTCCTCCAACACTGGCAGAAGTTCCTTACCTGGTTGGTGTAACCACAGATGGTGTTGCTGCAGCTGCAGGAGTTTTTTTTTTTTTTTTTAATCTTTTGTTTACTTATTTGAGAGAGAGAAAGAGTGAAAATAGGCACCCCAGAGCTTCCAGCCACTGCAAACAAACTCCAGATGCATGTTCCACCTTGTGCATCTGGCTTTGGTGGGTCCTGGGGAATCAAACCTGAGTCCTTAGGCTTCACAGGCAAGCGCATTAACAGCTAAGCCATCTCTCCAGCCCTGCAAGAATGCATGAGTTTTTGTGGGAAGGGAAAGGAGGGGAGGGGAGGGAGGGGAGGAAGATGAACTTATTCCTACTACCCATTAATACTTATGGTTTTGCAGAACTAAAATTTTACCATATCACCTGTCTGTCAAAATACTCAAGGTTCCCCGTATCCTTAGGAATGCTTTTTGACTCCATGGGCGAGTTAATATGAATCTTCTTTATTTCCCACCTCATCTCCCCACTCAGCAATCAGAAGTCCAGATCACAAAATGCGTGTGCTCCTCCTCTGGTACCATGAGTCCTCCCCCCTCCAGGCCTTCCTACCTTGCAGGAGGAAAGGGAGTTGCGAAGTTGCCCTGTGTAATGGAGAGGGCAGAAGTAAGCCTTGAAAAGCAGCGAGCGGCCAGCCCGTGGACATCACCCTCACAGCTATGCCTTCGATTGTGACAGCGAGAATCTTACACTTGCCTGGAAATGTATTCAAATCCAGCCTCCCCTGCTGTCCACAGCTGAACCTGACCAGCACACCTTCAATGAAAGGTAATAAAGTACAAGCAAGGGATGTTTTGCATCTCATTGTTTTTTAATGTACTCCAAGGAGGGTGTATAATACGTGGAGACAGATGATTCTAATTCTCCGAGGCTCCTGTGAGGCAGAGAGTGGTCCCTTGGCACCCTTTCCACGGGGTAAAGGTGATCTTTGAAGGAGAAGAGAGGAAGGGTGCGCACTTCAATTAAATGGTTCTTTTCCTGAAGACAGAAAGAGCATCAGAGGTTCTGGCCTCACCTTTATTTTATGGAGATAGTTAAAAGGAAACCAAGAAAAAGGAGAAATCTGCCTCAAGAACAAGCCTGGAAATTTGTCTTATTTTAGGGAAACTAGTACTTTTTTTTTTTTCTTTGCTACCCAGGTATGGTAAATGATGCCGAAAAGACACAGCAATTATAAACCAAAATTCTAAGTCCAAACGTGAAGTGTGTTTTTTTAAATTTTTATTTATTTAGTGTGTGTGTATGTGTGTGTATGTGTGGGTGTATGTGTGTATGTATATGTCTGTATATGTGTGTGTGTATGTGTGTATGTATATGTCTGTATATGTGTGTGTGTATGTGTGTGTGTATGTGTGTATGTATATGTATGTGTGTGTGTGTGTATATGTATGTGTGTGTGTATATGTATGTGTGTGTGTATGTGTGTGTGTGTATGAGTGTGTGTATGTGTGTATGTGTGTGTGTGTATGTGTGTGTGTGTGTATGTGTGTATGTATATGTATGTGTGTGTGTGTGTATGTGTATGTGTGTATGTGTGTATGTATATGTATGTATGTGTGTGTGTGTGTGTGTGTGTGCTGTACGTGAGTGCAGGTTTACACTTGCCACGGCACATACTTGGAGGTCAGATGACAACTGTCAAGTCTGTCCTGCCTTCTGCCTCCTGTGAGGAGGATCTCTCATTGTCATTCACTGCTCTGCTCATCAGACTAGCTCGTCCACCAGCTGCAGAGAAATTCTCCGGTCTCTGCCGCCCTTCTCACCGCAGGGGAATTGGGATTAGAGAAGCAGGCCACAACTCGTTGTTTTTCTCAGGGGTCTGGGGATCTAACCTCAGGTACTCAGAGTTGCTTACAAGCCCGTTACCCACTGAGCCATCTCCTCAGCCTCCACACTGAAGTCTTCTTCCAAAGATACCCCTACCTTGAGTGACTGGATTGGTTAAAAAAAAAAAAATCAGTGAAGTGTCAGTGTATTATGTAATCATGGAACCAGAATTGGTTATGGAATAGGTAACTAGTATGGAAGACAGTGGAGAACACAAGTAAGCTGTCTGTACCAGTCACTTTGCTGTTGCTGGAGCAAAATACCTAATGCAAAACAGCTTAAGGCATGAAAGGGTTTACTTCCAGCTTATAGTTTCAAGGGCAAGTGTCCATTATGGTAGGGAAAACATGGCAGGCCTGAGCAGGAAGCTGGTGTCACATCTCTATATCAGCAGAGAGGAAGGAGAGAGAGAGAGAGAGAGAAAGAGAGAGAGAGAGAGGGAGGGAGAAAGAGAGAGAGAGAGGGAGAGAAAGCAGGGCTAGGCTATAACATGCCCCACATGGCCTCCAGGACAGACTTCCTCCAAGAGGGCTCCGCTTCTTAACGATTCCACAGCCTCTCTTAACAGCACCACCAATGGGGATAAGGTACTCAAACATATGAGCCTATGAAAGCTGTTTTACATTCAAACCACCACACTTCCTAACCCACAGACTTGTAATGACAATTGCTCTGATTTCTATAGATTGACTTGAGAATTTTTTTTTCCAAAGTCAATAGTTGTTAACGGTTCACATTTCTGCTTTTACAATAATTTCTGCAAACCAAAGGGACTCTTTCCTGTCTTAAGAAATAGTAAAGCTGAAAGAAAAGGAAAGACAATTGTGTTCGAGCCCTAGGCATGTTTCCTGGGATTTTTTTTGGGGGGTGGGGGTGGGGGTTGACTTTCTCCATTATCTAGGAGAATGCTTTTCTTGGTACATCACAAACTTCGCAGTAAAGTGAACTATTTCAAAGTACCACCATCCTCATTATGTAAAAAGTGCACTTCCTCTTAGAACAGGTGTTTTGGAAGAAATTAAATGTGTGTCAAGAAGGATATTTTAATTTGCAATAGGAAGCTAACACAGGTGGCTTTCATGAGGGCTCTAAATTATCCTATAATTCATTATTCCAAACTTTATACCATTGTCTACGTACACCCTCAGCATTTCTGACCCTTCAAGCACAGTTTGGAGCAGATGAGCCCAAAGGCATCAGTAAAACACATAAGCAGCACTTTGAACTGTATGGGGAGGGAGACAGAAGGTTGATTAGAATGCATGTTATACGGAGAAAATCTGCGAGATGCATACCCTCTATATGATGTAGTCCTTGCTATTCATTGAAGGCACACGTATGAACAAGCAGCACACACACACACACACACACACGCATACATGAGTACAGAGACATTTTGTCAGGAGCATTCCAGAAGTGCAATAAGGGAGTTGGAACATGGTAGCTCATGTTTGTGCCTAGAAATATCATTCATAGGCATGGGGGAGTCAAGCCAGTCCCTTGGGGTAAATGCAGAAGTCACCAACTATGGACTAAACACCATGACTAGTCCTTCATAAGCATGAGTTCAAAGCCGGGCGTGGTGACGCACACCTTTAATCCCAGCACTTGGAAGGCAGAAGTAGGTGGAGCGCCGTGAGTTCGAGGCCACCCTGAGACTACATAGTGAATTCCAGGTCAGCCTGGACTAGAGTGAGACCCTACCTCGAAACCCCCCCCCCAAAAAAAATGCCTTTGGGGCTGGAGAGATGGCTTAGTGGTTAAGGCATTTGCCTGCAAAGCCAAAGGATCCCCATGCGACTCTCCAGGACCCACATAAGCCAGATGCACAAAGGGGCGCATGCATCTGGAATTTGTTACAGTGGCTAGAGGCCCTGGCATGCCCATTCTCTCTCTCTCTCTCTCTCTCTCTCTCTCTCTCTCTCTCTCTTTCTCTCTCTCAAATGAATAAATAAACAAAATAAGCATGAGTTCACGGTAGTCTCCAGACAACCATCTTCAGCACGCTGTACTTGCACCCAGAAGAAAGCAACTATGTGCTTCATCAGCAGCACTCCCATATGACCTTGGAAAGAGCA
The DNA here is from genome assembly GCA_036346955.1 of Dipus sagitta. Taxonomy (NCBI): domain Eukaryota; kingdom Metazoa; phylum Chordata; class Mammalia; order Rodentia; family Dipodidae; genus Dipus; species Dipus sagitta. Next base: position 10,556,939 of record CM070786.1, read on the forward strand.
GCAAGGTCATTTGTATGTGACTGTATTTCTTTTGTGGGAGATGGCTTCCTAACGTCAGTAAGAATCACATGTGATTGCAATGGGCTGGGGAGCTACGTCAGTGGGTAAAGTGTTTGCCACATAGGCATGAGGTCCTGGCTTCTGCTCACCTGTGCCCATGTAAAACCTGAGCATGGTGGTGCTCACCTATAATCGCAGTGTTGGGGAGGTAGAGACAGAGGGATCCTGAGGCTCACTGCACAGCTTGACTGGCCCAATCAGTGAGCTCCAGGTTCAGAGAGAGATCCTGTCTCAGAGAATAAGGTGGAAAATAACAGAGGAGGAAACTCAACATCGATTTCTGGCCTATACACACACACACACACACACACACACACACACACACACACATTTGAAAAACAGGGAAAAATTGATTTTATGTCATATTTATTAGTTTATCCCAAGGAATCAATAACTGGGATACAGAGAAAACTATGTGTTTTATTTGATTACAACATAATCATTCCTTCCGGTCACAGTTGGAATAAACATTGGGAAGAACGCCACTGCGCAAGGTGTTAAAGATGGTTGAGGATGGCAAAACAATAAGGCTCAGGCTGGAGAGATGGCTCAGCAGTTGGGGTGTTTGCCTGCAAAGCCTAACAGCCTGGGTTCGATTCCCCAGTACCCGGGTAAAACTAGATGCACAAAGTGGCACATGTATCTGGAGTTTATGATGACTAGAGGCCCTGGCACGCCCATTCTTTCTCTCTGCCTCTCCTTACAAATAAATAAAATATTTTTAAAGAGTAAATAAGGCTGGAAATAGCAGCATGCCAGCTCCATGCACCATCTTCAGGAAGCTGAGGTTTATCGGACAGTCAAACAAGCATGTTCAAGCCCTTTGGTCGATAACTATTTGATTTAACTCCATTTCTGCCTCCTATACTGATGAGACCTCTTACACCTAAAATCCTTCCGGAATCTGTGGCCTCACCAGGTGTTCAAAGTTTATTCTAGAAGGGGCGGGGCTCCTGGCGTGTGTGGACTCTGCCAGCCAGCCAGGCTGCTCGGCAAGGCACCACCTGTGCTCGGCTTCGTCCGCTCGCCCCGTCACCCAGCCCGAAGGACAGGATCCTGACTTATGCAGAGCCAGGAAGAAAGACGATCGCTTTCAGCGCCTGTAGCATGGACCGCTATCACTAATCAGCCTGAGTGAGACATTTCTCCTCTAGAACACCTCCAACCTTTAGCTTTTGTGTTTTTTTTCCCCGTCAAAGCTAGAACTTTAATCTAACCTCATGTTGTCAAGTGAAATGATTTCGTAGCAGTCACCACTAATACCAGGTTCATTCAGACCCATTTCCCTTTTCAGAGTTTAAAGCTACAAATACATTATAGGCTTAAAGTACATATATATATATAGTCCTTCTTAAAAAACTCTAATACAGGGGCTACAGAAGTGTCCTAGTGGTTAAGTTGCTTGCCAGCAAAGTCAAAGGACCCAGGTTCGATTGCCTAGTACCCACAAAAAGCCAGATGCACAAGGTGATGCACGCGTCTGGTGTTCATTTGCAATGGCTAGAGGCCCTGGCATGCCCATTCTCTCTCTCTGTGTGTCTCTTTCTCTTTCTCTCTCTTCCTGTCTCCTCCCAAATAAATAAGATATATAAAATACACTCACATACAGACATGCCTGGACAAAGAGCATGCTCACCATGAGAAAGAAAACAATACAGGTGTTACGAGACGATCCATAGTGCGTGCGCCCCCCTCCCCCCCCCACATCCTTCTGCATTTGAAGACTGAATGGTGATAGAGGGGGGGGAAAAAAGATTTGTCCGCAAGGAATCATGGGATGCTGGGGCAAACACCATCCCAAACAGTTCAAGCCTCACCCAAGAGGACATTTTTGCTAGCACACACCTCAATTTGCCACAGGCAGACGACAGCCTCTAATTCAGAACCTGCATTGTGCCTCCACCTATAAAAACAATTCTGCAGGCAATGGCGAGCCCTGGCCGGAATAATGATGCACAACTGCTGGGTGAAAACAGTCCACAGCTCAACAGATGGCTCTCTTCTGGGGTTTGAGACGGGCAGACATTGGGAAATATCCCATCAAGAGTGAAATACTGACCCAGGGAGACGAAAATCAGAGCCCAGGGAGATGGCATAGTTTCTGTGAACTATACCATTTTCTGGGTGTGCCCTGCTGGAAGCTCTCCCAGAACATAAGAACAAAGCGATCGCTTCATTTCAGAAGCTTGTCGAGGAATTTGTAAAACAAGAACCATCTTGGTAGGAGTGAAATTCCATGCATTCTTTTCTCTTGCACTGAGATATTTACATTTATTTATTATTATTTTTTTTGCTTGTTTGTCTGTGCATAGGGAAGCTAAATCTTATCATGGTACTTGTATATTATAAAGCAAAGTTTGCCCCTCTGGCATATTTCAGTCAAAAAATTGCTTATTATTCCCAGTGTAGCTTCTCTTCTGTATCAAGGAGCAAAAGAAATTCTAGCCGCTGTCTGTTGAGCTCTGTTTGGTGCCTTGAACAGCCTCCCTCACCCGTCCTTAGAGACATCCATCCTCTGGTGTAGCACCACACGCCCTGAACTCAGTGTTCCTCCTCCAAACCCCCAATTCTCAATCTCCCCAACCGGATAAATGACAGCCCTCACCCTCCATTGTCACATCCAGAGACCCGGATGTCACCCCTGCCTCCTTCTTGTCCTTGGGGTGTTTTGTTCTTTTTCCTTTTTTTTTTTTTTTTTTTTTGGCCAGTAACCAAATCCCATCACTATGACAGCCTAAGTCTCTGTCCACACTGCCTCGTTCTCTATAGATCCAGGTCTCCCTGTCACACCAGCTCACAGCACAGTTCAGGCAGTTTCTCCCGATTAAAGCCCTTACAGTGGAGCCTGGCTTTAGGTAGAAAGTGCAGAGTCATTGCCATGGCTTAGGAGACCCTGCCCACGACGGCCTTGATGTCTCTCTGTATCCTCACCCCTTAGCACCCCCAGCTCGCACTCCGGGCCCCAACTCATCTGAACACTAGGTGGTTTCCCCAAGCACAGGGTGTCTGGAGAGGTTTTTCCCTGTGCCTAAGGCAGCAGACATTTTATACCTCACTCCTCTTGGCCTGTTAACGCCTGCTGTTCTCGAAGCCCAGATTGACTTTCTGCAGCGATGGGGACCATCTTTTCTCCCACGGCTTTATGAGGTACCTTTCGATATCATTCTCATAAACCTCTTTCAAGCCAAAATACTTCTCCCAACATGTTGTTGTGTAGGTCCTGTGAGTATCCCATCCTAAGATCTAGTCACGGGAACAGGGACATATTCAAAACGCTTGAATATATATATATATATATATATATATATATATATATATATATATATTTTTTTTTTTTTTGGTTTTTTGAGGTAGGATCTCACTCTAGCTCAGGCCGACCTGGAATTCACTAAGTAGTCTCAGGGTGGCCTTGAACTCACGGCGATCCTCCTACCTCTGCCTCCCGAGTGCTGGGATTAAAGGCGTGCGCCACCACGCCCGGCGCTTGAATATTTTTTGGGGGTGAAAGAACCTTTGTTGAATGATTGAATGATCCATTGAGTTAATAAACTAGACTTCAAATTATTCTAGCAATACACAGTATTTCCTTCTGTTCGTATCCTTCACCTGACCTCATGCCTTTCTTGTCTCTCACTGACTTCCCTCTGGTCCTCTCCACTCCCCAACCCCGTCCTTCCTCAAACCCTCTGGACGGGACAGTGTGTGATGTCCCCTGGGCTTCCCTATGGCGTCTCTGACCGGGCTGCCCCTCTGCTATCTTTCTTTCTGCCTTTGGATTGGGCCAGCCCCGTAGAATCTTTGCACACGAAATCTTGGGAACCAGGCATATGTGTGAGCCAGTCACTACTCCATCCATGCAGTGAGGAGTCCAGGATTTGAACACACAGACAAGCCACAGTGCTTGGAGTCTCTTCTCCACACTCAGAATGACACTATTATTTTTGTCTCCTTAAATTGGAGCTATGAACCAGGCATGGTGGCACACGCCTTTAATCCCAGCACTCGGGAGGCAGAGGTAGGAAGATTGCCCTGAGTTCGAGGCCAGCCTCAGATTCCATAGTGAATTCCAGGTCAGCCTGGGCCAGAGCGAGACCCTACCTTGAAAAACCAAAAAAAAAAAAAAAAAAAAAAATGGAGCTATGGTGTGAAGGATGGGCACACACAGCTTTTGTAGACCTGTCTTTTACTGGGCCAAGGAATGAAGGGCTCAGTAGAGATGCCCACTTGCCTCATTCAAAATTTAGTCTATTTATTTGAAAGGGAGAAAGAGAGAGAGAGAGAGAAGGAATGGGCATACCAGGGCTTCTTACCACTACACATGAACACCAGACACCGGTGCCACTTTGTGCCTCCCGCTTTATGTGGGCGTGGGAAATCGAGCCTGGGCTGGCAGGCTTTGCAGACGAGCACCTTTGACCACGAGCCATCTTTCCAGCCGTCTACTCACCTGTCTTTGATCACAGAGCCTCTCACTCCCGCAGCCCACCCTGTCTTCCCATTGAGGAACCCCGACGGACCCTGCATATCATGGTCACTACTCCTAGATACCCAGGTCTCAAAATCTTTGATGAGCCCACTGTTGTGGGACCAGCCCAGGGAAGGCCATGCTGTCCCTGAAGAGACCTTTGCCAGCCTCTCGATTACTCAGCAGGGAATATTCCACAGCCATCCCCACCATCCCGGTTGCCATTGAGAGTGACAGGTGACATCATCGGGGCACTGTCATGATTCACCTTTAACTTGGAACGTCTTCATACAAGCCCGAACTCCAAAGCCTGACGGCGGCTGCACGGCTCCAACTCTCCACACTCCCTCCTCTGTCCTTCCATTCGACGTCTTCTGTTCATGCTAGTCTTCAGTTCTGCCACTCTGATCGTGGCTCTGCCAGGCCAGTCTCGATCCTACCTCTGCCACTCTCACCCTGGTATCTGCACAGGCCCCTCTAGATGGGTAAGGCTTGGCTTCCCCACTTCAGTTCTGATAGGCTCAACCGTCGTTACGGTTTCAGTGTGGAATGACCCCCATAGGCTCATGTGTTTGAACACTGGGTCCCCAGCTGATGGCGTTGTTTGGGAAGGTCGTTCACTGGAGGAAGTGGGTCACTGGGGTCTGGCCCTGAGGTTTTACAGCCCGGCTCTACTTCCTACTTCCGGTTGACTTTCTGCCTCATCGCTGCAAATGCAACGTGCCCAGCTGCCTCCAATCCTTGGTGCTTTCTCCACCGTGATGGACTGTACCCCCTCCAACTGTGAGCCCAAATAAACCTGTCCCCCATTCAGTTGCTTTGTGTCAGGTGGTTGGTCATGGTAATGGAGAAAATGACAAATCCACCAGTCCTTTCGCGTAACACTCCAACTCCATGGGGTCTATGCAATCCAGAGCCTTTGGAAGTAGCAGGGGGACAATGGAGTCACACCATTAGCCACCTCACCCAGCATTCCGAAGTGGGTAGCCAACGCCGCTCTGAGCAGAGACCTCTACCGTGTGAGACCAGCAGCTGACGATGGACACGTAATTGACACGACGCATCCGGCGGACTTTGAAGAGCGTCTTCTCTTATAATTATGCTTCCTCCAGATGCCCCGGCGTCCTCCTTTAGAGGCATTTTTTTAAGCCTGAAAAGTGCAAAATTCTTAAAACACACAGGTGGAACCGAAAATACCACAATCAGACATCGTAGAAGTGTGGGCCAGCATTTAAGGAGCTAGTGGGAATCTTGATCTCAGAAGCTATTAAAAGCCATCCTTTCTCCCCAATCCCTTCACCAGCCTACCTGATTGCTTTTAAATGAAGATGCAAGATCTCAAGGAGAAAAGGGTGCAGAAATAGAATGGCTGTCTTTTTTTCCTTTCCCTCCACTATTTCACAGATAAGGGTGTGGGGGCTCCAGCCGGTATAGATAACCAGTCTAAATGAAAGGCTTAACTGAATGCCTGCAAAAGGCCATGCCCACTCCTTCTCCCTCTAGTCTCCTTCCATGCTCAGGCACGGTGCCACAGAACTTGAGAGATGGCCAAAAAAAAAAAAAAAATCTCTAGCAAACTCAATTGCTATAACCAATTATTCTGTGAAGCATCCTTTGTTAAGTCCCAAGCCTTTGATTAGTGAGTTTAATTTGAAGAGATTCCCTTTCTACCACTTAAAGCTGAGCTTCATCCAATGCTGCCTTTGGTTATCACATTAATATGGGGCCTGTGTAGGGCCAAAGGGTTCTTTAATGTCTAAGTCAGAGGCGACGCACTTTTGATTTGATTTTGGGGTGTGTGTGTGTGTGTGTGTGTGTGTGTGTGGTGTATGAGGAAGCACATGTCCGCATATGCCTGTGGAGGCAAGAGGTCAACATCAGGTGCTTCCTTCAACTTCTCTCTGTCTTACTTTTTTTTTTTGGTTTTTCGAGGTAGGGTCTCACTCTAGCCCAGGCTGACCTGGAATTCACTCTGTAGTCTCAGGGTGGCCTTGAAATCATAGCGATCCTACCTCTGCCTCCCGAGTGCTGGGATCAAAGGCGTGCGCCACCACGCCCAGCTCTGTCTTGTTTTTTGAGACAAGGTCACTCACTGAGCCAGAGCTTAGCAATTAGGCTAGACTAACCAGTCCTGCTAACCAGTGAGTGCCAGTTCGCCCGCCCATCTCTCTCCCCGGTGCTCACATTGTAAGTGAGTGCTGCCGCACCCAGCCAGCTAGTTAGTTAGTTAGACAGTCAGTCAGCTAGCGGCAATGGTGGGAGGAGGTGTTGGTGTGCAAACGTCTCTTGCTATTGCAAACAAATGCCAGACACTCGCCCCACTTTTTTTTTTTTTTTTTTTTTGCATCTGGCTTTACTTAGTTGGCCAGGGAACTGAACCTATGCCAACAAGGCTTTGCAAGCAAGTGACTTTAACTGCAGAGCCGTCTCCCCATCCCCAACACTCAGCTCTTATGTGGATGTTGGGGTATATGGACTCAGGTTCTCGTGTTTGCATGACAAACACTTTGCATGCTGAGCCATCTCCCAAGTCCCTGCACCAGACTTCTTGAATGACCTCAGAGACAGGACCCCCACCCTGCTACTGCCCACGGCACAACTGACCCCCAGGGGAAACCTAAGCCAAGCACAAAACCAGTAACACGACAGCCAAGGCGCTGAACAGTCTATTCGGGGAATTTAGAACTTGATTTGTAAGAAACATAAAATGAGAATCAGACCCTTATACTGTTTTAAGAGAATTGAAGGAAAATATACAAATGAAAACACCCAATTGCTCACATCGCTTGATTTATCTGTTTTGTCCAAACTTGAATCCAAAGCCATTCCAAGGACCCTGGTAAGAAGACACAAAGTTAAGGGACCATCCATCACTGTTAATGGGCACCTGACAACAGGCAGAGTGGAATTCCGGCTTCAGCAGTGGAAGCGTGTGGTCTTGGTACAGGTCTTTGAATACCATGTAGTGAACAAAGTGAGAGACCCACCACATTGTGGGATGGATGCAGTAATGTTGCGAGGTGCAGACAGAGATGGACAAGGAGGGAGACGGGGGCGTAAATTACAGAGCTTCCAGATCCTAGTAAGTGATGTTCCCTGCAAATTCCTGAATCCTGAAATAAGTTACTTCTCACCTAAGCTTGCTAAGGAGATGTCTGTCCCTTGTCCCCAAGAGATACCTGCGTGCCCCCCGATGGGATCCTCTGCCATAATTCGCACTTATTCTGAGCTAAACCACACCTTTGGGTAACCATTATATATTTCAATTAAAAAAAAAAAACATTCCTTCCCAATGCCTGGGGTTCTCTGTGGTTTTGTGAGTATGGAATTTTATTACACAAATTGTAAGGCTAGAAACCACACATCCTCGGTTTTCAAAAATCTATAACCAAACATCATTTAAACTAAGTATTTTTTTTTTCCAGTAAGAGAGGCAGAGAAGAAATACCATGAACCCACTGAGAGTGTGAAATTGATGTCAAAGGCCTCTTACAACTATTCTTTATCCTCCACGCCTTCCTCAATTTCCTGGACTCTTTGGGGATTTTATTTTATTTTTGTCTGACAAGCAGTTAGGGAGCTGAGTGGGTGAAGCTGGATGCTGGAGATGGGGTGTGGGGATCCGCTGGAGTCTGACGTACAACAATACAACCCAAGAACTCATTTCCCTTCTCCTCTTCCCTCTGGAAATAAAACAGCATGCAGCCAAGTACATGAGTGGTAGACAGAAAGTGACATTTAGGAACATGCTGACAATAAGCACATGTGGCAGAAATGTTTCTCTGCATACTTAGTTCTTTGTTTGGGTCAGAAAAATATGCTGTTGTTAAGAACTCCTCCGAGACCCTAGTAAAACTCAATCAAAGTTTCATTGGATTTGACTTGGCAGCAGCCTTTGGCAGGAGAGAAGACATTCTCAAGAGATGCTTGTGCCCCTCCCTACAGCAATTAGACTATTAAAACCACAGATCCCAAAGAATTAAAATCACCCCAGGAACCCAATGCTGGGGAAAAAGGGGGAAAAAATGCCAAAGCTCTGGTGCTAGCAAATTCCCTAGCAAGAGATTTCACAGTTCTGACAACAGACCAGATCAACTTGCAGGAAAAACCGGATGGAGTCCAGGCAAGGGTGGAACAGTGCCCGGCAGGCAGGACCACACCTTGCGAGGACTGCTTATCATGCCTACCTCTGGATCTCTATTTAAACTTAAATCTGGGGCTGGAGAGAAGGGTCAGAGGTTTTAATGGCCCAGGTTTGATTCCCCAGTACTCACAAAGCTGGATGCTCAGCCGGGCGTGGTGGCACATGCCTTTAACCCCAGCACTTGGGATATCCTGGGCTAGAGCGAGACCCTACCTTGAAAAACCAAACCAAACCAAGCCAAACAAACAAAAAAAAGCTGGATGCTCAAAGTAGTACATACAGTCTGGAGTTTGTTTGCAGTGGCAAGAAGAACAGGTGTGCCCACTCTCTCTCTCTCTCTCTCTCTCTCTCTCTCTCTCTCTCTCTGTGTGTGTGTGTGTGTGTGTGTGTGTGTGTCTTTACGGAAATAAATAAATATAAATATTTTTAAAGTTAAATAAACATACCTGAAGATGGACCTGGGGAGTCCTTTGACCTCTTTGTCCATCTTACCACAGTGACCACACTGAGTCAATTCTCTTTTCTCGTTTATATTGATGTGTTCGGGATGAGTGGTTGAACTTGGTTTGTTGGAGGTACTGGAGCTCAGACTGGGACCCTGACAACTCTGGCATCATCTTCTCCGTGAGGATATCCACAGGGATGAATTTGTCTTTTCTTTTTCTTTTTTTTTTTTTTTACTGGCAGCTAACCCCTGTGCGTCAGAGGTCCTTATCATGTACTTAGGATGCATAGAGGAAGAAGACCACGGAAAATGAATCAGGATGCGAAACGGGACTTGTCCTAGGGTTACCAGACAGTAAAATTGAATTTCAAATAATATATTCTGCACAGGATATATTTATTTTATTTTTAAAAACAGCACTAAGTGAGACATCTCCATCACACCCTCCAAGGCTCAGGGCCCATTGCGGAAGAGGTGGAGGAAAGAATGCAAGAGCCAAAGGCAGAGGAGGGGTGCTTTGCAATACTGTCTTCCGGACACAAAGTGGCCGCGGCTCTCATGCCCTCACAGTGTCTAATGCTACCTACACAAGACCTGCATAATAGGAGGGAAAAATTGATGGCATCAAAATAGAAGAGAGACTAGTTGGAAAGAAGAAGGAATTTAGGGCTGGGGAGATAGCTCAACGGTTAAAGGCACTTGCTTACAAAGCTACCGACCCAAGTTCAACTCCCCAGTACCCATGAAAGGGCAAATGCACAAAGTGGTGCATGAATCTGGAGTTTGTCTGCAGTGAAATAATTCCCTGGCATGGGAGGGTGGTGGGAGAAGATTATGATCATGGTATATTGTCTATAAGTATGGGAGTTGTCAATAGAATGTCAAAAAGAATTTTAAAAAGAGAAAAAATTCCTAAATCTAGCAAACTTCACTTAGCCAGCTGCTTGAAAAGTTTGGCAGAAGCTTCACAGTCAGCCATTGGGTTATAAATACACCAATATTGCAAAAACAAGCTACCACACACATTCACTATGTAGTCTCAGGCCGGTCTCCAACTCACAGTGATCCTCCTACCTTGGCCTGTCAAGGGCTGGGATTAAAGGTGTGCACCACCACATCTGGCATCCCTGAGATTCTTCAACCCTCCATATCTTTCGTATATCTCCTCCAAACTCATCTAAGACCCCAGTTTCACAACTGTGCAGTGCCTAACTGCACAGACCTGTAATCTACAAACAGTTCCATATCCTGCTTACCTCAGCTTCCTCAGAGCCTCAAGAACAAGTGGATATTCCATGACTATCCACAGAGCCGAGCCCGGGAATTTTCTCAGTGGGTAGAGTGCTTGCCTAGCATTTGCAAGGCCCTGGGTTTGATATGAATAAACTGAATAAACATGGTGTGGTAGCAAATGCCTGTAATTCTAGCCCTTGGAATGTAGAGGCAGGTGAATCAGACATTCAAGGCCATCCTCAACTATACAGCCAGTCAGCATGGCTACCTGAGATCCTGTTTCGTTTTTCGTGATGTTGTTAGAGATAAAGTGTTTGCCTGTCGCCTTCTTTGTGGATTCTAGCCAATTCAGCTGGAATTTCTTATTTCTTTTTAAAGATTTATTTTTATTTATTTATTAGAGACAGAAAGAGGGAGAAAGAGAGAGTGAGGATGGGTGTGCCAGGGCCTCTAGCCACTGCAAACGAACTGCAGATGCATGTGCCACCTTGTGCATCTGGCTTATGTAGGACCTGGAGAATCGAACCTGGGTCCTTAAGCTTCACAAGCATGCGCTTTAACTGCTAAGTCATCTCTCCAGCCCCGGAATTTATTTCACATGTCTCCACATGAACCTCCAGGAAGCTGGTATTCTTTCTGTTTCTCCAAGAGTTCTGCTTCTCCTGTCCCTCTGTCATACTGACATGGATGGGTTTCTGGAGGAAGAGTAATTCGGAGATGATGTTCTTCAAAGCCCGCCTCCTCCAAAGGAATCTCTGATTATTCCATCCATGCCATGTCTGTTTCATGAAATGTCCATGTTAGAAGTCAGAACGTGTGGTGGTTTGAATGAGATGTCCCCCATAGCCTCATGTGTTCTGCATACTTGGTCCCCAGCAGGTAGTAATTTGGGAGGTGGAGCCTTGCTGGAGGAGGTTGTTGTTGGGGGTGGGCTTTGGGATGTTCTATCCCAGCCCCTCTTACTAGAGCTCAGTTTACTGTTGCTGCTACCTCTCAGCTACTACAGCAAGATGTGATGCCCAGACTGCTGTGCCATGCCATGATGAAATATCCCCTCGAGATGGTAAGCTGTGATAAACCCTTGGCTTCCATAAGCTTCTTGTGGTCAGATGTTTTGTCCCAGCAACAAGAAGGTAACTGCCACAGAGCATAACCCAGTTTCACTTTCCACAGTGTGATGCCTGTCAGTTCAATCGTCCCAGCTCTAATGTCCAACAAAGACGGTCTCACCTTTATCTCTCCTCCTGCCTCTGCCCTCTGGTCAACTGCTTTCCACTGGAAATGCTCTATAGGAAGGCATGTGATATTATTTCCATCCCTTCTAGGACCTTTTTCTTTCTTTTTCTTTTCTTTTTTTTTTTTTTTTTTAGAGAGAGAGAGACAGACAGACAGACAGAGAAGAGACAGAAAATTTGCCAGCCAGGACCTCAGCCACTGCAGTCAAACTTCAGACACTTGCACCACCTAGTGAGCATGTGCAACCCTGCCTCACCTTTGTGCGTCTGGCTTACATGGGATCTGAAGAGTTGAACACGGGTCTTTAGGCTTCGTGCAAGTGCCTTAACCATTAAGCCATCTCTCCAGCCCTACAACCTTTCTTATAAAATCAACAAATCACAATTCATGGTGGGAAACCTCCAAGAGCAGGTAAAGGACAAGGTATGGGTCATCTTCTGAGCTTTTCCTCACCCCACACCCACATGTTCTACTGTAATTCAAGCTGTCAGAGGCTGGTGCTTGGATTGCCTTCAGGGACAGTTCTCCAGAGGTTAAACTCTGCAGGCTTGAAGGTCATGCTTGAACACTCCCACCTCTGTTAAGACGAAGCTTACAGAGTTGCTCAGGAAAAGGTTGAAGAGCACAAGTCTTTAATCTTGGTTCTTCCATTAATTTTCATTGATCCAAAAGTTCTTCAGAACCACATCACATTTTAATGCACACTGTTCTGATTACGACAGGTTGTGTATTCATTTTCCAGACCCTGGCATCCCTTCTTCATTCACTGACCAGTTAGGACAGCTCAGAGACATGTATATGTATAATTTTGGGTTGGATTCAGTACTAAATCTGAGCTTGAGATATAGTTTTGGGAGTGTATAGCTTAGGGTGGTCACAGATGGAATCGTGTTGGATACTGCAGGCCAAGGAGTGTGGTGTGTCTATCTACCCAACTGGGCTTGTCAAAATATATGGCTCTCCATAGTTAAATTTTCCAAATTATCCATTTATCCATGGCCAAGTGAACCAGAAATGAGCAATTTAAAACCTAATCTTAAGCTTCTCCCCTATCCCCCACCCACCGCTCACATTTGATGTTAGAGGAGTTTGTTGAGATAAACTAAATCATGTTTCCAAGAATCAAACATATTGGTAAGTGGGAAATTTCCAGGAGGCAATACCAATAAAGCTGTGTCTGTCGCTCCAGTAGAGATGGAGAGGAGTCTGGCAATGGGTCGTGGCTGTAGCGGGTTCTGGGTAGAGCTGATAATGGTCCAAAATAATGAAATCATAGCATCTGCTCTGCCTGGGTAGAAATTGTTTAAAGCAATTTCTCTGACTACTGGGTCAAAGTCTGCATTTCCACCACAGATTGAAGAGTCAGAAATGTTGATGCAGAGTTCTACATTAAGCAAAACAAGGCATATGTTGTTATAAGTCAAACAGTTAGCATATTAGCTGAGGAAGGAAGTAATTTTTTAAAGATCTCGAAGGGTCAGGATAAAAAAAAAAATAACACAAGCCATATACCATAGTAGAATATATGATGCTTGACTCATAATAGCCAGATAAAGGGAGTCTATACTCTTAGCAAGAACTTTGAATAAACAAGACTCGGACCCGGGTATGGTGCGTATTATCCCAGTGATAGAGATTAGGAGTCAGGGAGCTGTTCTGTTTAAGGTAGGTAGTGAGGGACGCAGGCTGTGGTAGTTTGAATGGATGTCCCACAATAAATTCAGGAGTCTTATTCAAGCTTGCAACTTGATGTCACTGTATGGGTGGGTCCTAGGGTCCGGCCCTAAGGTGTTACTGGGGGCGGGTCTGAATTCCAGCCAAAGACATGCAGACTGCCTGAGCTCTGCAGGGGTTCCTGGGGTGTGCCTGCTTGTGGTGCTCCTGGTGGTCTTTCTCTCTGCGCGGACCCATGAAAGGGAGCCAGCTTCTTCTGCCATTACGGAACTTCTCCAGATCTGTAGGCTTCAAATGAATCTCTCCTCCTATAAACTGCGTCTGGCTTGGAAGTGCATCCCGGTGACGAGAAGCTGACTGTGACACCGACCCAAAGGAACTTGGATGCCAACCTGCCCTGGCGAGACTAGACGGCAACTCCAGTCTGACTCAAGATGGAAGTCAGGAATGGCTTCCTGGTCCTTTCTTAAATTTTGGGGGGAACTTTTTCTTTCCCCTTACCTATGGACTTTTTCTGAATCTGTGCTCTCCTCCCTGACCCACTAACCAATCAGAGTCCTCCATATACATTTAGCCTTAACCAGAGCAGTTCATCCCAATGGGGTGTCTGGTTTACACTTCCAAGGTTATAAGAAAATATGATCCAAGTTACTAAGTGGATTACCCGGCATGAGACCTCTCCCAGCTCGGGAGCTTTTCTGCTTGCCTTTCTGCCTTATGTTTCTAAAATTAATCCTCCTTAGCTTGTCCTTCTCTGTGTCTGAACCTGCCAGTTCGTTGCCACTGGAGCTTGAGAGCCACTGGCTTGGGTGATCAGAGTGACTGAGTGTGTGGCATTCTAACCCCTAAGCTATGCCCATCCGGAGACTGGGGATTGGGAAGGGAGGGGTTCTGTCGCCCTCAAAAGGTAACACCAGCACTTGGAAGGCTGAAGCGGGGGACCCCCAAGTTCAAGGCCATAGCAAGACGTGTCTGAAGACAAAAGCAGGGCTGGATGGACGTCCCTGTCGTTCAATGCACTTTCTACGCTAGCATGAGGAGAGGAGGAGGATCAAGACCATCAGATCTCCAGATCCCAGGTGTCCCCACAGACTCACATGTTGTGAATGCTAGGTCTCCAGCTGGTGGCAATCTGGGACTGGGAGCCTTACTTCAGGACATACGTTGTTGGGGTTGGACTTAGGGGTGTGACAGTCAGCGCCCCGTTTTCCAGTGTTCGGCGCACTCTCCTGCTGCCATTGGCCACCTGAGGTCGGAAAGCAAGTGGTGTCCAGCCTCTGCTCTACCATCTCTCTCTTCTGCATTCAGGAAGCTTCCCCACAACACTGCAAGCCAAAATAAACGCTTTCCTCCAGTCAGCAACAAGGGAAGGTAAGCGCAACATCGGGTAAAACAGCTGGGCATGGCCACATGCCCCTCTAACCCCTGTCCCACAGGGGAGCAGAGACGAGAGAAGTGTCAAAGCCCTGAACACTCTGGAATCAGTACAAAAGACAGAGAGAGAGAGAGAAAGAAGCCAACTCAAAACAAGACCAAGCAGAAAAGGGATGGAGCAGAACTCCTGATGGTCTGCTCCAGCCACTACAAGTGAGCAATCCTGGCTGCAGGAAGGTGTATGGGGTATTATAAGGGCACATACACATGCACACCACACACACACAATTTAAAAAAAAAAGAAAGGAAAAGGGCTGGAGTCCTAAGGACTCATATTCAACTCTCCAGGTCCCACATAAGCCAGATGCACAATGCGATGCAAGCATGCAAGGTCGCACACGTGCACAAGATGGCACACATGTTTGATTGCTGCGGCTGGAGGCCCTGGCACGCCAGTTCTCTCTTTCTCTCTCTCTCTTTCTCTCTGTTGTTCTCCCCCCCCCCAATAAAAAATAATAAAAGAAAGATTTTTTTAAAAAGTTAAAACACACAGAGAAACAGCCACAACAAAGAAAAAGAGGACTCTTCAAGAAGGAGTGATCATACCCCATCTGCCCCAGTTCTACAAATTGTGAATGTCGTATGTATGAATGTCACATACCCACGGAGAAGGCCAGGCTATGATGATGAAACCCTGCCGCTGTGAGATGTCACTCCAGTGCTGACATCTTAGAACAAAATTACTAGTCAAGGCTGCAGAGATGGCTTAGCTGTTAAAGGCGCTTGCCTGTGAAGCCTGAGAGCTCATGTCCGAATCTCCAGCTCCCACATACCCAGATGCACAGTGAGGCAAGCACGCAATGTCACACACACACACAAGGGGGCGCTCGCAGCTGGAGATCATTCACAGCTGCTGAAAGCCCTGGCGTGGCCATTTTGTCTCCTCTCTCTCTCTCAAAATAAATAATAATTTTTTAAAAAAAAATAGTGGCAACATGAGTTAGCAAATTAACCTTTCCATGCCAGGGACTCTGACTTACTTAATACTGAAAACAACTTTACAAAGCAAAGTGGATCTTTCAGGAGGTAACTCATTTTATGGCATAACTTATCCAGAGATCTACCTCTGTCTCTAGAGCTTTCTGAAGATTTGGGTTACAGAATCAACTGTAGCCTCCTGAGATGTAATCCACAGTGCCATTCCAACCTTGGGCTTAATTTCTCCTGTATCATTTATTCTTCTCCAGTCTAGGTTTCCATGTATGAATTAATTTGCTCTATAAGTGAATGCCATCTTTGCATGCATGTGTGTGGTGTGTGCACACGTGTGTGCAGACATGTACCGTGTGTGTGTGTGTGTGTGTGTGTGTGTGCAGAGGAAAATGTCAGGTGTCTCCCTCCATCACTCACCTGCACATTTCCCTGGAATACAGTCTCCCACTGATTCTGCAGCTGCCTGTTTTCATGAGTCCCAGTGGTTCGCCAGGCTCTGTTCCCCACAGGACTGGGGTTACAGGTGGGCATGGGCAAACCCCGGCTGTTTATGTGGATGCTGGGGGATCAAGTTCAGGTGGTTTCAGGCCCCCTCAGGCCCTTCTGCTTATACAGGAAAGTCTCTTAACTACTAAAGACACCTCTCCAGCTCCTCTACTTGTTTTTGAGACAGAGCGTGCAGGCTGGCCTCGAACTCCCCAGGTAGCTCAACCTAGCCTTGACCTTCGACAACTCCTGCCTCTACCTCCACAGGTGTATGTCACCACACCCTGCTAGTGAAACCCATTAAAAGTGGAATAAGAATACATCTAAACTCAGTTTTCTCATGGGTTTTAAAGAGGAAAGGCCAGCAAAAGAAGTGACTTATTGTTGTGGGTGGATAATGAGAAAATCTGGCCAATTACCTAGAGAGCGCTCTGGGTGTTGGAAAGACTCGGAGAAGCCCTTGTTTGTGTGGTTTTGCTGTTTTCCAATAACTATTTTTAGAATTAACTTCTATTCTGAGTGAAATGGAAAAAGAAATTCTTGCACTTCTCCGCAAAACAATCGCCAACTTCTGTCCTAACGCCGTGACTCAGAGGATTACCGTTATATTGCCCTGACCCCAGAAGTCTTCATTCTGTTTTGGAAAGTAAGTAACTAAAACAATTCCTTTTGCCTTTTCCACTTGAACAGGCCTTCAGTAGTCTGTTCTGGGACATGACTGATCTATTTATATGGTAATTGTTTTCTGGAAGGTACTTTGTGTCTGTTTAGGCTGTCAACTTTGAGTCTGTGGTCTATGAACCATCAGCTAAATATTAGACGTGATGGCTAGTCTCTGGTTGTCAGCCTGACAGGATTGAGAATCACCAGGGAAACAAATTTCTGGCCATGTCTGTGACAGAGTTTTTATTTGTTTATTTGTTTATTTATTTATTTATCTTTTGGTGTTTCAAGGTAGGGTCTTGCTCTAGCCCAGGCTGACCTGGAATTCACTCTGTAGTCTCAGGGTGGCCTCGAACTCACGGCGATCCTCCTACCTCTGCCTCCCGAGTGCTGGGATTAAAGGTGTGTGCAGCCACGCCCAGCTTTGTGACAGAGTTTTTAAAGATTAGGTTAAATAACGGTCCTAACTGTGCTGGTATCACCATTCCATAAGCTAAAGTCCCAGACTGTATAAACAACAGAGAAAACGCACCTGAGGAGATGGATCAGTGGTTAAAGGCACTTACTTGCTAAGCCTATTGGTCTGGGTTCAATTCGCCAGTACCCATGTAAAGGCCAGACTGGTAAAACAGTGCTTGCATCTGGAATTTATTTATAGCAGCTGGAAGCCCAGTTACACACACACACACACACACACACACACCGTTCTCTTTCTCAAACAAAATTAAAGAGAGAGACAGAGAACTGAACGCCAGCACCCACCTCTGCTTCCTGAATGGGGACCCATGGGATCCGCTTGCCTCAAGCTCCTGCCTGCCCCCACACCTTCCCCAACACGATGGCGCAGATTCCCGCAAACTGTAAGCCAAACCAAGTGCTTCCTTCCCTAAGTTCTTTCTGTCAGGTGTTTGGTCACAGCAACAAGGAAGTAACTACTACATTAGGTATTCAGCGTTAATCCCTGGGAGGGGGCATTCAAGTGCTTTTCCCCCTGTGACCTGGCTTTGTCACTTAGTCATGTCGAGATGTTGAAACAACTGTGATAAAATAAAAGCACTGGAAGAGGATTATAAGGAAACTGAGCTCATCTATTGCAGGAATTTCGGAAGGAAGTGCATGTATCCATCCACCGTTTTCCTACTGTAAGATAATAGGGTAGGGTGCTTTATAAAGAAAAGATGTCTGTTTTGGCTTATGATGCTGAAAGTACAAGGTCCAGGAGTGTCACCTAGTGATGGTCTTGCTTGTAGAGTCGTGAGGGGCAGCAGAGGTCACCACATGGTAAGGGACAGGGAGCACATGTGTCTATCTGGCAAGGCTTACCCTTTGCTTATTATAGAGCCAGCATGATTCCACTATGCGGGCTCCACTCTAACCTTATTTAATCCTAGCCACATTCCAAGGCTTCGCCTCTAGGATTAAGTTGAAGGGTGTTTTGAAGGGTGTTTTGTTGTTGCTTTATATTTATTTGGGTTTTTTTTGTTTGTTTGTTTTAATTTTGGATTCTTTGAGGTAGGGTCTTACTCTAGTCCAGGATGACCTGGAATTCACTATGTTGTCTCGGGATGGCCTCAAGCTCATGACAATCCTCCTGCCTCTGCTTCCAGAGTGCTGGGATTAAAGGCATGCATCACCACACCTGGGCCCTCCAACAGTATTTTTTTTTAAAGACCCTCCTCCACCCATTGGATGAGGTTACACAAGGTTCTAGAAATTCATCCTAATTGTTCTCATGTGAAAGTAATTCACAAAAACACACTGACTGCCAAAGGCCCCTTGCGGTGGTTTCAATCAGGTGTCCCTCATAGATTCATGTGTTTTGAATGTCTAGTTTCCCCAGCTGATGGCAATTTGGGAGGTGGGGCTTTGGTGGAGGAGGTGTGTCATGGGAGGAGTAGACCTTGACGTTTTTTAACCCTCAGTTTGCTAGTGTTAGTCAGCACACTCTCGTCCTGTTGTTGTCCACCTGATTTTGGCCAGGGGGTGATGTCCAGCCTCTGCTCTACCATCTTTCCTCTGCCATCACGAAGCTTCTCAAGTCTGTAAGCTGAAATCAACATTCTCCTCCCATAAGCTGCTTCTGGTCAGGTGTTTGTCCCAACAACAAAAAAGTAACTGCAATAGCCACTCATACACAAACAGATGAACCAACAGTCCGGGCACCTAGGCCCACCTGGGCAAGCAAGGATGAGTTGACAGACTGAGGGCACGTCTCCCTGAAATGCCAGTATGTGAAGCACACAGCATTCCTCAAATCTACTGGAGTC
Source organism: Dipus sagitta (assembly GCA_036346955.1). Taxonomy (NCBI): domain Eukaryota; kingdom Metazoa; phylum Chordata; class Mammalia; order Rodentia; family Dipodidae; genus Dipus; species Dipus sagitta. The sequence continues at coordinate 10,575,979 of CM070786.1, forward strand.
TACCCAGCACCTCCACTGACTGCAATGCTACCTCCCGGGCTGGAGACCCCAAGCTATGTGCTTTCCTCAGGACTCAAGCTTTCTCAATGACAGGAAGATAATAGCTCTAGTGTCATACTTTATAACGATGAAGTACCGTATGCCTTATTTGCAAACTACGTGCTACTTAAAATGACAACAATCTCAGAGACTACTGGGTAGGAGTACCCCCCTTCCACTCCAGTTCTTTTGAGAAGCTTACAGGCGCAAATCAGAGAGAAGAGATCTGAGGGAAAGTTAAGTTTCTCCGTGAAGAAGAGGGAAGAAGGACAGGGAGGGAGAGAAACGGGTGCCAGGGAGGTGGCTCAGCGTGTAAAGCACTTACCACGCAAGCATGAGGACCCGAGTTCAGATCCTCGGGACCCACGTTTGAAAGGCACAAGTGGCAGCACGTGTCTGTAATCCCAACACCGGAGAGGCAGAGACAGGAGGCTTCCTAGTGTTGGCTGGCTCGCTGGTGGTAGTGGTCAACTTCACGTTGTTGGGATGAACATCCAAACCAGACACGGGTTACAGGAGGCATGGGATTTATTTCAAGTCTACAGATCCAAGGGAAGTTCCATCCATGGTGCAAGAAACTGGCTCCCTTTCATAGATCCAAGCAGAGAGCCACCGTCACCAGCCAGCAATGGCGAAAAGCATCAACAAGTGAGGAGCCCGCCAGAGCCCCGACAGCTCTCCACACCCATCGGCCGGAATCCAGACCTGCCCCAGGGACACACAACCCTGTAGCAGAAACCTGCCTGCTAGGGGCCCAAGCTGCAAACTCAATTTTAATAAAATCCCCGAGTCTATGGGGCCACAGCTTGAAACTACCGCACTAATCTAGCCAAGGAAGTGAGCCGTAGGTTCGGCAAGAGACCTTGTCTGGGAAAGTCAGATGGAAAGCAATGGAAGACGACTTCTGGCCTTCACGTGCACAAGGACACGTTCGCATATGCACATCCCCCACACACTTGTAAGTTCTCACACACTTACCAACACACACATACACACACACACACACCACAAACCTACACATGTCAAAAAAAAAAATCGAAAGAAAGAGAAATAGAAACCTAGGGCTACCTGGAGAAGTCTGGAAGCAGAGGCAAGGCTCAGTCTTTGCAAGAGGGAGCCCTTCCCAATGGGCAGATCTGTTTAAGAAGGGGTGTGTTTCAGACACACGCAAGGTAGTTGACCCCTGGGGCAGAAAGAGTTCACCGGACACTCATAGGTCCATCCTGGAGAATAGCAGAAGCCTTAGAGGGAAGCTCCGTGGATCCTGGACTCTGAGGGTGAAGGACAAGAAAAGTCTATGTAGATGTAGCTCTCCCGAGGCAGCCAGCCTCCTGCTGATTTGGGATGACATGCATCCACCTTCCTGTAGGAGGAAACAGCGGTTAGTGCAAGCTAGAGGCCTTGGGTGACTTTTCTCAAACAGAATAAAAGAAAGGAGGGGATCCTTTTTGTTCTGTTATTTGATCTCCTATTCATTTTCTAAGGGTGTAAATGATTGTTTATTTATGTCTCCTGTGAGTTCAATTACTCTGGAGGATTTTGTTTGTTGTCTCCTGCTGTGGGTTTAACCCCAAAAGCCTTTTCTTTGGAACCCAAAGTATTGACGACCAGCATCCTACACTTTCCATGTGCTGGATTCCTTGGTTTGCAGGCTGGAGTTTTTCTTTTCTATTTTCTTATGTTCGTGGAAGGAACCCCATCACGGGCGTGAGCGTGTGCAGAGGTTCTATGAGAGAACCGCAGGGGACGTTGGCTACCAGTTCATCGCAGGCGTGAGTGGTATGCGGTGGCTGTGTAAGAGAATGTCAGGCGACACTGACCACCAGTGATCTCAGAAACGAGCAGTGTGTGGGGGCCGTATAAGAGAACCCCAGAGGACACCGGCTACCAGTTACCACTCACCAGAACGTGTCCACCCACGCTCTGTAGAACACGTCGTCCCCGGATGTAATTTCCGCGATACAGTGAACCGCCCCAGCCACATGAAGGGGTGCTCATCTAATGAGACAGCTGCCAAAGTCCAGGCCTGTCCTTGACCTCAGAGTGGCTAAAAAAAGAAAGAAAGAAAAGAAAACAAGCAAACTTAGATCAATAGGATTCTCTTTCTCAGGGATTTGAAACAGGAGCTGAGCACAAGAGAACACCAAAGCACAGATCAGGGAAGGCCAGGGAATGGCTTCAGAGACGATGGGTGCACTGGGAGGTGCAAAGCCGAACCAGGAGAAGCAGCGACACGCGGGCAGGACCGCGGCTGTTGGCATATGCCTGCCATCTGATCTCAGGACTCCCAAGGCGAAGGCAGGAGGATCGCGAGTCAAGGCCAGCCTGGGCTACATTGTAAGAACTTGTTTCAAAAAAGAAAAAAATTAAAATGGTTGTGGAGGGCTAGAGAGATGGCCTAGCCATTAAGGCGCTTGCCTGCAAAGCCAAAGGACCCTGGTTCAATTCCCCAGTGCCCACATAAAGCCAGATGCACAGGGTGGCACATGGGTCTGGAGTTCTTTTGCAGTGGCTACAGGCCCTGGTGTACCTATTCTCCCTCCCTCTCTCTCTCTCTCTCTCTCTCTCTCTCTCTCTGCCTCTCTTTCTCCCTCCCACAAATAAATAAAATTTAAACATAAAAAAAGATTGGGAAGACAGCTCAGTGAATAAAGTGCTTCTCATACAGGCATGAGAACCTAAGTTTAGGTTTCTAGAACCCACATTAAAAAGTGTACACTGTAGGGCTAGAGAGATGGCTTAGTGACTAAGGCACTTGCCTGCAAAGCCAAAGGATGCAGGTTCGATTCTCCAGGACCCATATAAGCCAGATGCATAGGGTGGTACATGTGTCTGGAGTTCGTTTGTGGTGCCTAGAGTCTCTAGCACACTTATTCGTTCTCTCTCTCTCTCTCTCCTCTCTCTGCCTCTTTCTCTCAAATAAATAATAGAAATGTATTTATATATATATTATTTTTATTTACTTATTTGACAGAGAAAGGGGGGGGGGCGAGAGACAGAGTGGGCGTGCCAGGGCCTCCAGCCACTGCAAGCAAACTCCAGACGCGTCATTTGGCTAACATGGGTCCTGGGGAATTGAACGGAGGTCCTTTGGTTTTGCAGGCAAATGCCTTAACCGCTAAGCCACCCCTCCAGCCCAGAAATGTCTTTTTAAAAGAGTGTGCACTGTGGCGAATGGCTGTCATCGCAGCATGCCTATGTCGAGAAGGGAGGTGGAGACAGGAGAGGTTGCAGGTCAGCATGCCTGGTGACCACAGCAGTGAAGTGAATGGCAAAGGGAGATGTCACACAAGATGGAAGGTTAGGACTGCCACCAGGTGCTGACCTTTGACCTCCCCCCCCACACACTGTGGCAAGTGTGTGCCTACACTCACACACGTGAACACGCGTACACACACATCACGCACATAATGCCCCCCAACAGACAAAACAAAAAAATCACAGCATAGCTAGCAAACAAGAAAATGATTGCACTGAATTTATGTCCACCTACCCTACCCCAAGAAAGATGGAAAACAAGACATTCCGTGCGCTAACTTCTGCAATCTCTCCTCCTCCCCTCTTCTTCCTCCCTGTTTTCCCTAAATCCACCCCAGAAGAACTATTAAAGGTTGTTAGTGGAAACCCAACATTCCAAGTCCTTTGTTTTTTGCCCTGACAAGGTTGGATTTTGCCAAGGACACTGGCCACATTGTCCAGTGTAGGAAGGAACAATGGCACTGGGTTCCTTCTTGTCTCCTCAAAAGGCTGTAGGGAAAGAGTGTCTAAGAACCTACCAGAATGTACCATCGTCTGACCACAGGGCTCTTCTCTCATGTTGCTCTAACGCACCCCCAGAGAGTGGGGCTGGCTTTGCAAAGTGCCGGTGACAGGCCAGCTGTCTCGCTTCCTCAGCTGAAAAGGAGACCACGTTCACAGGGTGGGCAAGGACCTGCAGGGCCGGGTGGGCTGACCACTAAGACGTGGTGCGTCTCACACGCAGGGAGAAAGGACGGTGAGTGGAAGGGGTCTCACCATCGCCCTCGGTGTCTAGGTGTACCGTGGGAAAATAGAGTCAAATATATTTTCAGGATGTGACAGGCAGATGTGGCCCAACCAGAGGAAGTTAGAGCTGCAACTGGCATCTCTCATGCCATAAAACGGCACTGCCCGGAAGCCACATTTAGACACCGAGGATCAAACAGCTCGATTCAAAGCCGAGATAAGGTAATCACAAGCCTTGCTCAACAGGGAGTGGGAGATAAAAATAATTTGCTATGCTTCACTGGACACCACCCCATACTTCTAACACAGCAATGCTGAGCAGTTAATTTATCAGAATAAGTATGGTTGCCACAGATGAGGACAAATAGCTCTCAGAGATGGGGTGGGGTTGGGTGGGGGGAGCTGGGGTGGGGAACGTAGGCAGGAGATCCTTAGTGGACACTCCAGCAAGAGCAAGGCCAGAAGCTAGCTGGAGAATGGAAGGTGAAAGGGGTCACAGGAAATGAGCTGCTGAGGGTCAGTTAAAAAAAAAATCTAAGTAAATTAACCCGTGTTTAATTTTTAAAATTTTTATTTACAAGCAAAGAGAGAGAGAGAGAGAGAGAGAGAGAAAGGACACCACCTCTAGCCACTGCAAATTAACTCCAGATCTGTGTGTCACTTTGTGCATCTGGCTTTAAGTGGGCACTGGGGATTCGATCTTGGGTTGTTATGTTTTGCAGTCAAGTGCCTTAATCCCTGAGCCATCTCTCCAGGCCAATCCATGTTTAATTTTTAAAGGTATTTCAAAAATAGCTATTGCCTGTTATTTATTTAAGAAATTAAAAGAGCTGGGGGTGGGGTTAGCTTGGTGGTAGAGTAGTTGCCTAGTATATGAGTCCCTTGGTTCAATCCCCAGTACCACAAAAAGTAATTGAAAGAGAAGAGGGACAGAAACAGAAAGAGAGAGGGAGAGAAAATTTGTTGAGGCACAGAGGAAAATGGCTCAGTGGTTTAAAAAGGTACTTGCTTGAGAAGCCTATTGGTCCAGGTTCAATTCCCCAGCACCCATGTAAAGTCAGACATAAAATAGGTATCTGGTATTTGTTTGCAGCACGAAGAGACCTTAGTACACCCATACAAACACATACACACAAAATGAAATTTTTAAAAATTTAAATAATAAGTTAATAATAGTAAAACACTTAGCAGTTAAGGCACTTGTCTGTGAAGCCTAGGAACCCAGGTTCAATTCCCCAGGACCCACATAAGCCAGATGCACAAGGGGGCACAGGCATCTGGAGTTCATTTATAGTGGCTCAAGGCCCTGTCACACCCATTGTCTATCTCTCTCTCTCTCTCTCTCTCAACAAATAAGATAAATAAGTTTTAAAAAAAATTTAAATAGTCACTTCACAAGTCTGGTAACCAGTGTTTGGATCCCCATAACCCATGTAAAGCCAGATACAAGCAGCACACGTGTCTGTAATCCCAGCACACCGTGGTAATGGGAGGCAGATTCAGGAGAATCCCGAAGTTCATGGACTAGCCACTCTTGTATTTTCAATGGCAAGCAACAAAAATGACCCTATCTCAAACAACGTGGAGGGCCAAGACCGGCACCTTGAGGTTTCCTCTGACTGCCACACACACACCGTGACACACACATGCCCATGCACACATGTGTGTGTGCACACACACACCCCATAATAGAGATACACACCACACATAAAAGAATTCCTTGAAATTAACCTATTTCCTAACTTTGATATCAGCCATGCCTCCCAACCAACAAAAACACATTCCCTCCTTCAATCTATTTTTTGAAAGATCTTCCTCCAGTGACCCTTAAAAATATCTCAAGAACCATAAAAATCACAAAGATAAAATTTTAAAGGTGACAGGATATAAACTGGCTATAGATGACATTTCCAACAATCTCTCGTTATCAACCTCCCAAAAACTGGATGAGGGAGACAGATCTATTGAGAGGCCCATAGACTTATGTTACAACACTCTGATGAAGAAATTTAAAAATAAATTGAAGCTGGGTGTAGTGGTGCACACCTCTAATCCCAGCATTTGGAAGCTGAAGCAGGAGGATCAACCTGAGCTATATGGTGTGGTTTTGTCTAAAACAAATAAATAAAAACAAGAATTCAAATTGCACTTTCCATCTATGCTATTCTATGAATATCCTGTCCCTACCTGCTCTCTTTGCAAGCACCACTTTGTGTGTCTGGCTTTACGTGGGTTCTTGGGGATTAAACCCGGGCTGCAGGCTTTGGAAACAAGTGCCTTTTAGCTGCTGAGCCATCTCCCCAGCCCTCCTGCTCGCTCTCTTTACCTTCCAACTCATGCAAGAGCACAGTGATCACACATACCTGCAGAGCATTCAAAAGGCAAATGATCAGCACACGTGTCCTCAAGAGTGATGGGGGCAGGGGGCGTAGCTCACCTGGTAGCGAGTGCCAGCCCAGCATGCACAAAGTCTTGGATCCCATCATCAGAGCCACATAAACCAGGTGGGCGGCTCATGCCTGTAATCCCAGCCCCCAGGAGGTGGAGACAGGAGCTGAAGGTCATCGTAAGAGTTCAAGGTGATCCTGGGTGACATGAGACTCTCTTTAAAAAAAAAACAAAAATGACCCAGACGTAGTGGCACATACCTTTAATCCCAGCACATGGGAGACAAAGGTAGGAGGATCGCTGTGAGTTCAAGGTCACCCTGAGACTATATAGTGAATTCCAGGTCAGCCTGAGCTAGAGTGAGACCTACCTCAGGAAACCAAAAAAAAAAAAAAAAAAAAAAAGATAAAGCTTTGACACAATGTAATGAATGAATAGTATTGGGAGCCTCAGCTGAAAAACGTAATAATTATAACATAAAACACTCCCTCACTTGCTGCTGAAGTCTTCTTCCACAGGATGGAAAATAGCCATTGACTGAAGGAGTATTTTCACCAATATGTCCAAATATGCTATTCAAAGTAGCCTTTTATGTAAAATAGCCTCAGGGAACTTTCTGAAAGGAAGAAAAAAAAAAAAAAAACTCTTGCCTCCAAATTAGATGCACAAAATGTCTTAAAGTCTCAAGATTTGGCAAAGTATATTGTGGTTTCGCTGCACCCCAAGCTAGAAATGGGAAAGAAGATAAGATCCGTAGCTTTCCTGGCACTGCAAAAGGTCTCCGTATTTCAGTAGGCTTACAAGAACATAGCAAGCAGAAAGACAATGTCCCCGAAACAAAAGAAGTCCGGACCTTTGAACTACTAGCTGGCAAGCTGCCCAGAAGGGAAACTAGGATGCGTTGAATGTTTTGACAACTCAGTCAATGACGGGGGAGGAAGGATGGAACAGAACGACAACGGGTAAAGGGAAGAAGTGTGAAGAGCGGTACGTGTGTCAGAAAATGTATTCTGGGGTCAAGATCCTCTGACGAGTAAGTTCACAGATAATTAAGCAGAAAAATACAAATCAAGCAAAAAAAAAAAAAAAAAAAGATGGTAATCTGCAAGAAATAAGCCACTTATTCATACTCTACCCTCAATCCCTAGACTTAGAATAAGAGAAACATGGTTGTGGTAGTTGGAATATGATCATTTGTGTGGCCCATAGACTTGGGCAGTTTTGTTGCTGTTGTTTGGTTTGGTTTGGTTTGGTTTTTCAAGGTAAGATCTCACTCTAGCCCAGGCTGACCTGTAATTCACTATGTAGTCTCAGGGTGGCTTTGAACTCACGATGATCCTCCTACCTCTGCCTTCCGAGGGCTGGGATTAAAGGTGTGCGCCACCACACCTTTTGATTAAACATTCTGCTTGAGGTCCTGGCAGGAAGATCCCCGTCAGAAGGGGTGTGGAGGGAGTACTTTGGGGTCTGGCTTCGGGCTCGCTGCTGGTTGGGGGTGCTGGCTGTTGGTGATTTCTCTGTGCTCTGACACACGAAAGTGAGCTAGCGTCATTCACCATTGATGACACTTCCCCTGGGTGTGTAAGGCCGAACTGAATCCCTCCTCCATAAACCGCGTCTGGTTGTGTAACAGGGTTTTTAGAGTTCAGAAAGAGTCCTTATAAACTCCAAACCCTGGGGTCATGTCTGTTTTTACAAAAAAAAAAAAAAAAAAAAAAAAACAATGGGACACAACCAGACTGTGAAGGAAAATTATTAAATTATTACATTTTTTTTTTTCAGGGAAGGGAAATGAGTAGACCCACGTGGTCTGAGAATCCATATGGGAAGTGATCATGGGCCCGGACGGAACATGAAAATGGATTTAGACAGGAAAGAGAAGAAAGTGCAGAGAGCTCCTGCCAGGCGGAGGCCGCAGGGGACAGAGAGCCCATGGGGCCCTGGGGGCTGGGCTGGGCTGAGAAGACAAGACAGGAGGCTTACCAGGCCAGGAACCTGGATGTTCGGGGTGGAGCCGAACAGCCAACAGAGAGGGCTTGCCCCCCTGGTAAGGATCTGTATATAACCGTATGGTGGTGGGCTCTACCCTCCGATTCAGGTGAGCCTGAGAGAAAGCGGACTGGTCTCAGCTAGGCGTTGGCTCCAGAGTAGGGGGCGAGAGAGCTGATTGGATGGACTGATCAGACCCTGAGCTCTCGTCCTGCTAAAGCAGGCAGCACAGTGTTCCCTCTTTGGGCCCTTCCCTCCTGACTGGCCACCTTCCTAACGCCCCCTCAGTTGGATGTTTGTCCCAGCGACGTGGAGCTAACCACAATATTGTGAATACACACATACTCACAAATACATCCACAGAGGATCCTATGGCCTAAGCATGGGCATTAAACTCATTCACAAGGACTTTGTGCATGCGTGTGTGTGTGTGTGTGCACGAGTGTGTGTGTGTGTGTGTGTGTGTGCAACTTTCAGACATCAGTCCTTACCTTCCACCTCAGTCATCTCCTTTAAGGCAAGGTCTCTTTCCCTCCCTCTCTCCCTCCCTCCCCCTTCCCTCCTCTCTTCTTTCTTTCCTCTCTCTCTCTCTCTCTCTCCCCGCTCACTCACTCTCACTCTCTGTCTCATTGCTCCATTAACGGCTAGCTGGTCCACCAGCATTAAGAAATCTTTTGGTCTTCACTTCTCATCTCTCTGTTAGCACTCTAGGATTACAGAAGCCTGCCGCCACAGATCCACACACTCTTAAAACTTTTTGCATGGGGCCTGGGGATCCGATCTTGGGAACTCAGTCTTGCACAGCAGGCAAGTGCCTTATCCGCTGAGCCAACTCCCCAGCCCCATAAAGACTTTGTAACTATTGCTTTGTGTTTGCTCTCCTCATCTTCCCTCGTATTTCTTCTGATGTGATGAGAATTGTATTTCGAGGTCCCCATCCTCCACCGTGGCACTGTCATTACATGAGTACGGCATTATAATTGAAGGTTAGCGCCAAAAATAGCCCAGCGGAGCTCCGTGCAATTTGTCTCTGTGGATGCAAGCTTATGCATATATGTTTACGAGCACCTCCCATTGACATGGCGTCTGGGAATTGTTAGTCTGAGCATGGAGAGATAGTAAGAAGTAGAACAAGGGCCTGGGGAGACTGCTCACGGTTAAAGGCTCTTCTTCTCTGAGCCTCATCACCAGAGCTCAGATCTCCAGCATCCTCGTCAAACTGGACACAAAAGTGCTATACAGCCAGGCATGGTGGCGCACACCTTTAATCCCAGTACTCGGGAGGTAGAGGTAGGAGGATTACTGTGAGTTTGAGGCCACCTTTAGACTACACAGTGAATTCTAGGTCAGCCTGGGCTATCCTACCTCGAAAACCCCAAAAACAAACAAGCAAAAAAAACTAACACACACATCTGTTATCCTAATGTGCCCCCAGCAGTGGGAGCTAGGGTCAGGAGAATCCCAAATCTCACTGGCTGGTGAATCTGGTCTCCCCAGCAGCAAACCACAGAGCGAACCCTATCTCACACAAAGTGGAAATAGAGGACCAGCACCCTGAGGTTGTCCTCTGGTTTCTACATACATGCCACACACAAACCTCCCCTCTACACACACATCATGCATGCCCACATGCACACAAATACAAGAAGGAAAGCAATGTCTTCCTGCAGTAGACAGAGGCAAGGAAGGCAGGTTCTTGTGGTCACAATAAATGAAAACAAACGGAAGAAAGATTTAAACCATGCCCGGATCTTTCAGCCAGCCTGTAGTTATCTGAGCCTGAAGGCTCCACAGGGAGGGCTCTCTCAGGTTGCTAAGCAATCAGAAAAGCTATCCAGCAAGTCTGGGACCTCAGGAATTGGCTCCTAAATACTTCTCTCTGCTAGTTCATCAGTTTTTTGTGTTTTTTTTTTTTTTTGGACAGTGTAGCCCAGCTTGGCCTTGAACTTGTGATCCTCCTGCCTCAGCCTCCTGAGTACTAGGATTATAGGCATAGTATGCACCATCACGAGCCTGGCTACTTCACTCATTCTTATTTGCAAGATGTTATTCAGAATCCTCAACCCATAGTAATGTGTGATGGTTAATCATGGTTATCAACTTGACAGGACTTAGGATCACCATGGAAACAGATCTTTGTGCGTGTCCACAGAGGATCATCTTGATTAGGTTCAGTAAGATGGGGAGACCCACCTTAACTGTGGTCAGCACCATTCCATGTACTGAGGTCCTGGACAGCATGAAAGGGAGAGAGAGCTGGCTGACCCTTTGTCTCCAGGCCCCACCACCGTGTCTCTCATACCATCATCGTGATGGACTGCCACCTCACACTGTAAGCTGAAATAATAAACCCTTCCTGTCTTCAGTGGCTTCTGGTCAGGCATTTAGTCACAGCAATGAGAAGACAGCAAATACATAATGAGAATTGATAAACAACTCATCTCTTCTACTGCCACGGGAAAGAAAGACCCTGAGGTGTGTTCCATGAGTCTCACACAGAGTGTGAGGTCGTCAAAATATGTGTCAAATCACTTAACCCTTCAAAGGATGGAACCCGATTCTCCGCCCCTCAAATGTGGACTGCCCCAAGTAGCATGTCACTTCAGATCATCAGGGCATGACAGAAGTGCTGCCCAAGGAACGCTTGGCCTTGTTCATAAGGAGACTGTTTCCCTTCAGGGTGAGTCTCTCTGGAGAATGCAAGCCTCCCCCCCCCCCGCTCCCCCAATGGAAGGAGAGCACTCAAAAGGCTTGTGGAGGAGTCTACAGAGTCACGAGCTGAGCTTCTCCACCAACAGCCAGCACCAACTCCCCAGCCACGGGACTGAGCCATCTTGGTAATGATCCTCCTTTCCAGCCTTCAGGTGATCATCACCTTGACAAACACCTTGAGTATGCACAACCCACAGCTGCATGAGAGACCCTGAGAATTCTCCTCAGGACGGATCACTCCCAAATCCCATGCAGATAGGAGATGTGGCTGTGGTAGTCACTTACCATTGCATGGAGCCACTTCATTCGGAGGGTTACTTGTTACTCAGCAGTAGCTAACTGATACAGTGACCAAATGGCAATGTCCGCCAGTTACTACAGCTGTAAGTAGCTCATCAAACCCTTCACTAGGTGAGAGTCCCCAGGTCACCTCCAAAAGAAAGGACACGCACTTCAAATTCCCATCTCAGGATTTTCTTTGGGGTTGTAAGGCCTACCAGATAAAGTGGTTATTGTTTATGATTATTAATATCAATTATTACTATGGATTTTATGGATAAGACAAATTTGAGACCAGGCAAATTAGAGTTACACAGCAAATAATGACAGTGCCCAGTTTTCTAAATCCCAATGCACAGCTTCCTGATTGAACACGTTGGCAGCTCTCCTCGGCTCAGGCCTATCCCTCTACAAACTCAAGCCTCCCCCCTTCTCTCCTAGGAACAAGACACACAGTGAGTACATTCACTGTGGCCTAAACACTCTGTTACAAACCTGCAAATCAGACTCAGGAAACTCCGTCACCAAAGCAGGGACCTTGGTCTATCAAAAGTGAGTTTGTTTTTGTTTATCTTTTGCTGTTTGAAAAAATATGTTTTTTTAGTTATTTATTTGAGAGAGACGAAAAGAGGAAGGGAAGGAGAGAGGGGGAGAATGGGCATACCAGGGCTTCTGCCATTGCAAACAAACTCCAGACACATGTGCCACTATGTGCATCTGGCTTACGTGGGTACTGGGGTATTGAACCTACGTCCTTAGGCTTCACAGGCAAATGCCTTCACCACTAAGCCATCTCTCCAGCCCTCAAACAACATTCTTTTACCTTTGCTAGTTCTTAAGTATCTGTTATCCATCTCTGCTCGGTGCCTCTGTGGATGGTGAGCCTCGTGCAGTAGAGAACACCTGGGAACTGTAAAGACCTTCAACACAAAACACGTTCTCACCTCAAAGCAGGTAAGAGAGAGTTTATTCTGGAGGCCAATAGTGTGTGACCATGGTGCAGGTAGATGGGTTCAGGTTAACCTAAATACCACGTTCCAGCATGGAAATACTTTTATTAAGTGTTTACAGGTACAGAACAAAAGAAAGTCATAAATCAAGGCGCCAGTCTCAGGTGCTAACTGAAGACACCATTCTTAGCTTTCAGGTTGGTGGAAGCTAGGGAACTTGTTAAGTTAACATATTCCAGAAGGATTTATCTGTTGGTCACAAGGACATCAGGTCAGACGAGATGTGGACAATAAATGGCTTCTATTTTGAAATATTTTATATATTTACTTATTTCAGAGAAAGAGAGAGAGAGAGAATGGGCATGCCAGGGCCTCTAGCCATTGCAAACAAATTCCAGATGCATGTGCCACCTTGTGCATCTGGCTTACGTGGGTTCTGAGGAATCGATCCTGGGTCCTTAGTTTTTGCAGGCAAGCATCTTTACTGCCAAGCCATCTCTTACACCCAATAAATGGCTTTTAAGAGGCTAAGACAGCCCAAGATAATTTGATACTGAATCTGCAACATTATAAACTCCATAATCACAAAGTGAGGTTTTTTTTTGGGGGGGGAGCATGTGTGTGA